>JBBMOI010000012.1:12912500-13012500 GCA_038088405.1 Porites divaricata | reverse complement strand
CTTTACTTTCAAACTGATGATTAAATTAATAGACCAAAAATAAAACACGACCACTACATAATTATTTCCTATACCTTCATATTTGAGTGTTCTGCCAGCTCTTGAAAGCTAATGGGATTTTCTTGGAACTCACAGCTAAAAAGTCTTAGGATTCTACAAGTCAAAACAAATTAAACGGTTATGGCAAGAGGTCAAGTGCTTAACTGAATGAAGTAGTCAAACCCAGTTAAGACTTTGACGGGGTCATAGAAAGTGTCCTTATTAGTGGGGTGTCTGTATTAAGCAGGTTGAATTTACAGAAAATTAATGTTAGGGCTATTCTCTCCCCAGGGACAAAGCATTTGAATGTAATAATGAGGTACATGTCCATTTTAAGTGGGTGTCTGAAAAGTGGGGCTTGACTGTAGTTATGAACAAAGTCAACATGAAAAGACAAGCAAAGATGAAGTCAATTATACCTTTCAGGCTTCATGTTGTCTATGAGGAATGCGGATACATCATCATTGCAGTTCAGTAATCCCAGCTCAACAGGAATTCTCCTGCGATTGCGATTACCAGAATGTGGCTTTGTAGTCACATATAACTGTCCTGGGAAGTGCCGTAAAATGGTCTGAGCAACAGTTGCAAAGTTAAGCTCTGCAACTAGATGGAGTGGTGTCTTCCAAGACAGTTCATCTTTGTCCTTGAAATACTTGTATTTCCTAGAACTGTCATCCCTAAAGATTATTGTTATTAAGCGATTTATCTGGAACACAAAATAACAGAGACTACATAAATGAAAGGTCAAATTATACTGTCAATTGTCTCAATGACAGACACCTTTATGGGACTGGCACTAACTGCCTCGCTTATAGAGAGTTCAACAAAAGGAGTACAGAAAGGCAGGGACCAACTCTAGATGTCCATTAAGGCAGAGTAACGAGTTTCAATTAGCTGACTGTTTGTTTTCCAATGAATTGTTACTGGAGCTTGTTGCATGAAGAGAACCCACAAACACATACATACAATTCATATAAAATATATAGATTTAGCAGGGCTAAAAGCGAAGCTCTCAATAATATTTAGAATATTATTATATATAGTTTGTTCAAACTAAAATTAATATAAAATCATGTAATGTATATATTAATAGTCTGCACAGTCAACAGTTATAATTACCGGTAGTACATGTAGTTTTCTGAGTGAGATAATATAAAAAAATTTTACCTGCGACTCAATTAATCTTGGATTTTTCCAACACTTTTCACTTGCAGGCCATTCCTTAAGCAGAACAAGGAGTGGGTCATCAGAAAGTTTTCTACCACCATTTTCATATCTTTCATTTAACAGTTCAACTTTGACTTCATCTGCTGCACTGCTCCAGGAAAAATCTTCTGATGAGCTGTACTTTTCTCGAACCTGTAGGAACAAAAACAGATCTGATCGTGGGAATGTGTGTCGATCATGTTTACTGATAAATGGTTTTCAGAAAAAAAAAAGACAAAAATCATAATCAACAATAAATCTGGTTTATCAGACTTTGCTAAGGCTATGGTTTATTCAGAACAATGTTGCATGGATTCATTCCCTAGGCTTTATCCACTTTTAGTATCCTGATCTGAGGGTGCAAATCTTAGGTGTTCCAAGTATGAGCTTTATACAAATTAAGGCCTTAACTTTGTTAAATTATTATTATTCATTCAAAATACTTTGCTGTTTCTGGTTGGCTCAAGGCTGACAGCTAATTTTTTGACTTTACAACCAACTTGCATTTACCTCATGTAGCAGATGCAAGCAATAATATAACATCTGTTCAATGGTGAATTGGCTTGGAAGTATGGTTAACCAATGGTACATTTATATTTGCCTTGAAACGAGGCTGTAAGGCAATAATAGACCATCAATCAACCCTGTTTGGAGGCATCCCTGCCTACATGTAACAGTTTATATTCATGAGTGAACTAAAAAAACATGGCATTCATGGCTTTCTGAAGATGAAATAGCTCAATTCCTGGCTAAGACTGAATGGAAGAAATGCAGGAATATGCAAAACATTGCTCAATGGATGTTATCTAGTACTTTTTTAAAAGCATCTGCAAGAAAAAAAACATTTTTTATATCATCAAACTGCTGTGCCTAGAAATAGACCAAAAGTTTAGAAGAAAGTGTAAGAGGATGCGGTAAGCTTGTTAAGAACTTTGAAATAAATTATTTTGAATAATAACACAATAAGATTATTTAGTGACCCGAAATGGTTACCGGTACTAGGTAGATGTATTTCTTTATTAGATAAGATTGTGTTCTATCTCCAGATAGTAACAGCAGGTTTAGAAGATAGAGAGCTGTTCAGGTCTGCAAATAATTAGTATATGTAATAGGACTACTTACATGCTGTCTAATTTGGAAATAATTGGATGAAAAATATTCAGTGGACAGCCAAAAATGGTCAAGTCCAATTTGGCTGTCAGAGGAAATTTTTGAATTCAATTATTTCCAAATTGGACAAGCATGTAGTCCTCTAGATCTTACTTATTAATTATAACTGGTTAGTTAATCCAGATTTTTTAGTGTGTCACAGACACAAAATATTGTACACTCGAAACCATCTGTTTGTATTTGAAACAAAAACACACTCCAAGGTCTAAAAAAGGTTTATTCTTATAGTGTCATTCAACTTATTCTTTACAAATAAACAAACGTAGAACTAGTTAAGCTTATTGCTCTTTCATACTTTGGCATTAATTTTGTAGTCGAGTGTACATTGTAAAAAGCTCCTTCGATGATAATTGGTGCTACAGTTGAAAACCGCAAATTCAAGTACAAACAAGACAAAGCAACAATGCAAATACTTAAGCTTAATTTAAATACAAAAACTATTGAAATAAACATTTCATAACGATCTCCACAGACTTTGTCCGTCTAAACACAACTATCAGTGTTAATTAATTCTTGTTCAAAGTTTCATTGCTTCTTCATTTTCAAGCGTTGATAGTTTCCAATACAAACTTTCATCAGTTTAGTCATACATTTTCCTTTTTAAATGGCCAAGACAATTAAGAAGCCAAAACAAAACAACAGCAAAACAAAACAACATTCACAGCAACTGAACAAGCCAAGAGCGTTCACCAACGAACCGCCGTCTGTGAACAAGACTTTTTTTGGCGCGTTGTTACAGGGACTTTGCACTGATTGGCTAGTTTGCATTGCCTATTGTATTTTCTGGCACTTGATTGGCTCAGAACAGCTGTCTTATTTTTCTTAAATTGGAAAGTTTGCCCATTTGCAAAAGAAAGTCCTATCTGAACTATCCAAATTAATCCCTAATTGGAGAGTTTGTAATATTAAAGGGTAATACATGTAGCTTTGCTGACAATATTGGATTAACTAACAGCTATACAATAGGGCCATTTATACGAGAAAAAATAAGATGCGTCTTAAATAAGACGTGAACTTTCCGTATAAACGGCACATTTCGTCTAAAATAAGACGCGACTTAGCTAAGACGCATCTTATTTTAGAACAGCCCTCAACACCTGTTCTTAGATAAGACGCGACTTAGCTAAGACGAGAAAAACTTTGTATAAATGACCTTCGCATCTTACATAAGACGCGAACGCATAGTATGCATGCATTAATTTTTGGCGGGAAAATTTGGATTGCCGTTTAATTGCCGTTGCTACGGGCAACATTCACATGAAAACGAGTCAAGAACAGAAATAAGACGCGAACCATTTATACAAGCTGTTTTCGTCTTAAATAAGACATGCTCGTATAAATGGTCCAGTTCGCTTCTTATTTAAAACGCGTCTTACTTTTTCTCATATAAATGGCCCTAATTATACTCGAAATAGCAGATGTCGCCGATCGACTTGTCTTCGTGTCATTCTTGCCATGTTTTTAGACAACAGTTCGTCGTGAAGAGAGTAAAAGGTTGTGCTGACTGTTTTGCCATTTTGTTCTCACCACCAAAATAACACAACCTCGTCCTCAGGTCTTCTCAGTTAATGGTTCATTAACCTGCAAGTTTGCTGCACTTTTGTCATCATCGGTTTATTATGGCAAAAATTCTTCCAAATTTGCATCGTCAACAGAAGCTGGTTATGATGAATTATGCATGTACATGCACTTTTAGCAAACCAGAAAGAGAGAAATATTTTCAGGGCTCAAAATTAAAAAAATCCTCAGGTCGCCTTTTGGCAACCAACAGTTAGAAATTTTTTTTTTTTTTTTCAGGCTTCTTCTTTCCAATTGTTTAAATTGGAAAATTCACTGCGATGATCATTCTTCACTTTCATCTATAACCGCAGTTCAAACATGAATTATTTTATATATTTCACATCATTTCACTCCTTACGGGAGATATGAACTCAATAAATTGACCTCGTTCCCAATGTGTGGCTTCATAGCTCAGTTGGTAGAGCAACGCACCGGCAATGCGGAGGTCACGGGTTCGAGTCCCGTTGAAGCCCTGATATTTTCAGGCTTCTTCTTTCCAATTGCTTAAATTGGAAAATTCACTGCGATGATCATTCTTCACTTTCATCTATAACCGCAGTTCAAAAATGAATTATTTCATATATTTCACATCATGTAGAAATATAGTTGCCAGATGCAAATTTTTAGTCGCCAGTTTGTATAATGTAAATGACGCAGCTCATAGTATCAGGGCTTCTTATATTCAGCGCGGTCGCAGAGCCAAAAAATTCAAGCAAATCCGCGAAATCCAGGAAAATTCACAAAAACATGCAGAATACCGCGAAATTTCCTAGAAATCTTATGAAATAGATGTCGATACAACATATTTGAAACTTATCTCGACTATTGGAGCTGTTTAATTGCAGTAAACTTGCAAATTTATCTTGAAACTCCATCGCCAGAACAAGCAAACAATGCTCCAAAACTACCAGGCGCAAATCATGTTGCGAAAAACTGGGCACTAGATATGATGCTAAAAGCTTTGCCATTGGCTCATTTCTTGAGCGCTTTGTTGTTAAAATAGCAAATGATTATCCTATCAAATGATTATTAAACATGTTGGTCAAATCTGTGCAAAATCGATTTTGCCTGGAAAATTCCCATGAAATCACCGTTTTTTACTGATTGTATTTTGGCGAAGTTAGCCCCGAAAATTCCCACGAATATGTCTCTGAAAATCCCGCGAAATTTGCCTTTTTTGCGTGACCTATCAGATTAATCAGAAGCCCTGTAGCATGGCACAATCCATGAGATTTGATTGTTTGAAAATACCGCAGACAAAGGTCGGTATAAATTTGGAGGTACACTGGCTTTGTTTATGCGATTTGAAACATTTTTATGACAAAACCAAAGCAAGGTAGGATGAAATGCTTGTTTTAACTTTACTCTCTTAATTTAAATCTAAATCATGGAGAAACCTGGTCGCCAAAGTGGCGACTAAACCAGAATTTTTAGTTGTCAAGGAGAAAATGTTAGTCGCATTGGCGACCGTATCAGTCGCAATTTCAAGCCCTGATTTTGACTGAATAATAATGTTACTTTAAGAACAGATTCCAGGATAATAAACTGAATAATTTGGTTAGTAAAATTGATGGCCACTAACCCGAAGGGTAAGTTAGATGTATCAAAAAAATTAATTTCGAGCACTGTATCGTCTGAAAAATTACAAGTATAGAGATCTCAGAGGGTGTTACCCCTCCCCAATCTCCATAATTCTTTAAATCACACTCAGCCTCATTCAATATTTGTTACTATAAATCCTCTATTAAGCCTCACCCCCCCCCCCACCCCACTCCTCTCAAATAAGCCCCCTTTTCAGGTAAAAAAAAGTTAATTATCCTTCCTCTTTCTGTTAAGCCTCCTCCCCACCTTCCATCCCCTTATTATTTTTTCAATAAAAACTAATAGATAATATTAATCAATCACGACTGTAAAACTTTTTGTGGACTGATCCGCAATGGTTTATTCACCAACTCGAGGTTCAGATTATTCTGTTTCTGATCCTCAACTGCAACACTCCAATTTCTTGTACTTGAGCTTTTCCACTTTGTATTCTAGTCCTTTGTGGAGAACTGATACTATCATCTTTTCTAAATTAAATAAGGCCCCCCTCCCCCTCTCAAATAATCTCCCGTCTCTATTAAGCCCCCACTCAAATGGGTTTGAAATAAGTAAGCTGACCTCATGAGTCTTAAAAGAACATTTACAGTAATTATTGAATTAGGCTTCCATATTATGAGAAGAATTATGCAGACCAAGGAGGCTGTTATCCACCTCGGCCTTCACCCCAGTGGATAACATGTCTCCTTGATCTGCATAATAATATTCTTCACAAGCTACTCAGCCTCATTCAATAATTGTTGATTATTTTTATGTATTTATTTATTTATTTACTCACCCATTTATCTCTAGTTTTATCTATTTTTATTTTTACAAACAAGACCAAAAATTACAAATGTATATGTAAGGGAATGAAAAATGAAGGAAGGCCCACAAGATGGATCACACGAACAATGGGTGGTCTGCCTGTGGTTTCACTGGGACGGCCAACCGCTATTCATATTTGAACATTTTTGCTCAAGAATTTTTGCGATAAAATTTAGGGCGAGCCACTGTCATTTAAAATAGTCTAATAATATATACCGTTAAATGCATCGATTGTACTTGGACATTGTTATCAATCAGGAAGAAAGTTTTAGACTTGCAAAAATACGCTTAAGCTTACCTTCACTCTGAACGCTTCATTAAACTCGTCTAGCAAATCATCTACTGTTCGACTTTTTTCCGCAAGAAGCTTCCTTGGCTGTTTTTCTTCTTCGTCGTCACTTCCGTCTCCGCTATTTTTCGATTCCTCTAAGTTTTGCATCAATAAAGAAACGTGAGAACCTTTTCCCGCCGGCTTTTTTTCAGCCGCCATGTTGACAGTGGATGTTGTGTATGATAAGCAGCAAAATATGGTTTGCGTCTGGTATATAGAAAACTTGTACTACGGTTGTCGCATCCAACAGCGTACCAGATTTAAAGGTTATGGGGACAGTGAAGACGTCCCTGTCTGTTGACTTGGAATATTTTTTTAACAACAACAGAAATTGGCTGACATTCAGGCTTCTTCCCCCTCGCTTCGAGAAGGTTTGGCTGGGTGGAGTGCTGGGGGTAGATTATACCGTTTCTCAAAGTCCTTCGCTTCTCATTTCCGGTTCCGGTAGTTGGCCCCTCGCTCGCGCGCTTTTGCCGCAGAAAACGTAACAAATCTACCGCTCGCGCTTTGCGCTCGTGAAAAAATTTGAATTCGAATCGGGCACTGTTATGTTTGCAGCCCGCTGTTATTTGCCTCAGAGTAATTAGCCTGAGTGGCAGGCGCAAAAAGCGAACTGGAAGGGGGGAGAGAGAAAAGCGCGACAGCGGGTCGAAAGTGGAGGAAAGTGAGGGAGATCGAAGGACCCTCTCCCCCCAATCCCCCTCCCTTTTTCCCTTCCTCCCTATCCCCTACCGCTTTTGACGCCTTCTATGCAGGCTACAGAAATATTTTGCGATTCGGCAACGTATAGTAAACGGAGGACGAACCCTGGCCTACCGGTGGCTTACCAGTTGTGTTGCCTGGAAACCCAGAATGCACCCCATGCTGAATGGCTTCTTTCCGAGGGGAAGCGATATTTATAAATTTGCCGCGCGTTGATCGCACAGTGAGGTAGCCTCCCACGCAGGCGTTTTTAGGGAGCTCGTTTTTCATCCCTCCCCACACTTGAGTGGGAGGCTAACATGGAGCGAGGCAGAAACTCGAGTTATGAATACTTCTACAGACCTCTTGGGTCCTCGCAGTTGACGTCATCCAGTTGTGACGTCAGGGTGCATTTTTGGGTTGTCAGGCAACGCTACTTCAAGTGCGAATGCTGTGGTGCACTATTTAACAATTAGTCGCCGAAGGCGACGTGAATATCGGCGAATAGTCACAGAGACGAAGTCGAGGTGACTATTCGGCAATATTCACGTCGCCTGAGGCGACTAATTGTTTTAGTATAATTACATTGAGGATTATTCGAGAAAATAAAATTATTGATCAATTTCCGACCCCGAAACATCAAAAAATCTGGCTGCCATTTTGAAAACTGCTAGCCTTCAATGCTATAATCACCGCGCGGTGATTATAGCGGGATAGTGCGAAGCTCCTAGCCAATCACAGCGCCCTATTTTCGATAGTCATCGATGTAATTATACTAACATGTTTTATTCAAAAGTGCGTTTCACGTCAAAACCTTGCTTTTCCCTAAAATCTGTACCTTTGAATTCATGTTACATCGAGGCAAACTGAAAATGAATTTGTTCTTTCTCCGCCGATGGATGTGGCCGATTGATCAAATCAAAGACTGGTTTCAGCTCCCTGCTGTGCAGGCGTTTTTTTTGGACGCGCCATGAAATCAAAGATGGCAGCTACAACAATGCGAACATAAACAAGCAGCTTTCACCCGCCCAAAAGACGCCTGCACTGCAGGCTAAACATCCATCCGCCGTTGAACCCGAGAGTGAATTGAGATCGGGGAAGGAGCTCGGGCTTATTTCCAAAACAGCGGATGGTAATCGAGCCGAGAATCAAGACCGAAATAATGCAACTGGCTTTGAAATACGCCTTTAATTAAGTATCTTTGGATTCATGGTAAATACAGCTCCACCAACTTCAAACAGCGTTCACGACAGAGAAAAATGCTTTAAGTACAATCATTTTAGAGCAACAATATTCAGTGGCTGCGTGGCGCAGTGGTCAAGGATGTACGCTTCACTTAAAGGCGGTTCAGAGGGAGCGAGTTAGAATCCCGGAAAAGCCATATTCTCAAACATTGTACATTTTCTTTTCTCTTTAGTTTTTTGATCATTTTTTCCTTTGGTTTGTTTCCCTCCATTCTCACTGCTGATCCTTAAAAGCTTCCCAAGGATTTTGCGATAACATATTTCTAGTATGGTTAGACTCTGGGTCTACAATGCGAGCGGACTCCCTTCGATCTTCCTAGATAAGTCGGGAATAGGAAGACCGAAGGGCCTCTGCTCGCACAGTACTCTGGGTCATGCCTTAGCATGCTAGAGATCTAAACGTCAGGGTAGACGAAGCGAGGAGGTGGAGAAAAAAAAAGAACAAAATACCACTTTTCTCTCCTCTCCCCCTTCTCAACAAGAAGGCAGTTAGTCGCGAGTAGAAACATCATGAACATTCGCGCACCTGACGGAAATACTATTAACCATTTTGTCACATGACATCAAAACAAAGGCCGTTCACATAAAGTTTAATTATTGTTTTATATCTCTCTCGGTATGAGAAAAATAATGTTACAAAAATCACATTCCAGCCGATTGTTTTTATTTCTTATTTCTTCTATTTCTGATCATATATTATTTTTTTTCTTCACTTCACTCAGTTTTTAAAGACCTTGCACTTGCTGACGTAGTTTTCGCACTCCTCCCCTGCATGTCCTTTTTTTGAGTACAATTTTGCTGCAGATACGGCTTGATCGGGGGTTAAACCAACACCGTATACTGTTTTAGGGCAACGTAATCTGGGCGGGTCGTTAACAGTTTTGCAACGAACGTAGGTCATGTTTTTCAACAGCTTCATACCAAGTTTCTTCGCAATTAACCGCAGAGCCAAAGAAACCACAAATAACCCTTCAGAATCTTTAGGTACGGTAAACATCAATACTAGCACAATGCATAAAACGAATGAGATTAATTTCATGGCGTCTGTGTATTCTAGCTGTTAAGAGAATAAATAAAAAGTGAGTAGGAGGGCATTATTATTGATAGTATTAACTCTTCATCACTATTCCATTGAAAAATGAAAAGAAGATAAGGGAGGTAATCTCTCTCTACTTAATCTCCTTAAAGTATAAATTATTATGCAACGCAAGACTGAAAGCACATTTTTAACATGTGTTAAAATTAATTATTAAATATTGCATCCTCATACACATTTTGGATAACTCAACGCACACGTTCCCAAGAAATTTTATGTATCAATCTATGCGTTAAAATAACGTTTAAAGTGTTAGAAAGATTCAAACTCATCCACTACGCTACTCTTTGGATACGCTGTGTTACATTTAATACATTTCACAAGGCGAGAGAGCGAAAAGAACAGAACAGTACTTATATAATTATGAAAAACACATGTCAAAAACTAGCCAATGAGAAACGTTCATTGAACAGCATAAATTATCATAATTCCAACATAAAGGAGGTCAATTTTTGAAGAACAATTCGGTGAAAGTAAATGTGTTTTGCCGCAGCTATGATTTAATTGAAAATTTTCCATGATAAGGCGAGAACGGTGTAATTCAAAAAATTTATTCAGGGAGAGTCATTTGTGGAGGGGGATGGGGAGACTTGAGACTGGGGAGGAAGAATCGGGAAACAGGAGATCTAAGAAGAGACCGAGAGCTGGAGAGAAATGCAAAATTCTCTCTTTCTTCATTTATTAATGTGTTATAAAACTATCGAAACAGGAACCAGTCGATGCTAAGTTTTGTGCTACATATTCGGGATAAAGAAAAACAGGCCCATTGTCGGTGAAATTGTATATCCTTTTAAGGTGGTCGCGATATATATCATACATGTAGACTGAAGTAGCTTCGAGTGAGTTTTTTCGGTCTCCATGCCGGCCAGTTAAAATACGAGTGACATGTTTGTGTGTTTTGTAAGTTGTCGTAAGTCTCCAAAGACCGAAAGGGAGGAAGCACCTTACTCATAATTTTAGAACAATATTTTTCCACTTGATGTTGTCATAGACTATTTTAGGTGGTTTTAGAATTCTTCGATGCGGTGGCGAAATATCGGCGCCTATGGATGACCTTTTACGGAAGTTCAACCCCCTCGGGACGTGGAAGACTTTATTTTAGCTCAACAGGCCCCCACCCCCTCCCCTCCGGTATTTCCCTTATTTTATCCACAACTAAGTTGACCATGCAGCGGGGAGGGGGGGGGGGGGAAGCTACTTCCCATACATTCTCTTAAATGAAATCCAAACGATGTTCTCACAACTTGCAAAGCGATCAGCAAGGGTCTTGCCAGTTATCTTGCCAGTTAAATCTTGCCAGTGGATTTGTGTACTGATCATGCGCATTACGTCAAAATCCATAGATCAACGGTCTTGAAAAGAAACAAAAGCATGACGGTCGAAGGCGGGACTGTTTCTCACTATCATATTTTGGTAATTCGCAAATTTATTGATTTTATGTCGCTTTTCAGGCATAGTGTGTGGTTTTCTTTTTCTGTTAAACAATTTCCGTCCGCAGAGTTTGGAATATACAACATATAGCTCCGTAATGATAAGAACCGCCGAAGAGTTGAACTATCGAGCTTTGTTTTGCAGCAAACCTTAGGAAAGTTAAAGTCGCTTCAAGGTAAAGAGCTTTTAGAAGTAGTTGCGATTTGTTTATTAGGATCGTTTTGAATTTTAACTGTGGATTCAAGGTGTTGACTACTGATCGTAATAAACGAAGTGAAATGTTATGAAGTGTGAATGTTTATTCAGTTATGATATGTAGAGCTGTAAGTTCATATTTATAAAGCTCTGTGAATATACTTGCTTCCGATAAATTTGGCACTTTCTCCAGTAATTTTTATCAGCATCAAGTTATCCTTGCCCGGCAAAAACGATGTAACCTATAAATCGATCGAGCGTGTTGTTGTTGGTTTCATGCCTTGCTGGCCCCTCTCCGTTTTTGTAACCCCTCATTTTGAATTTCAGACTTCGTCCACCATAGTCTCTCTTTCTGGTCTAGTTTTCCACATTATTTCACAGCCAGTTAAAAATTTCTTCATTACGTGGAGGTGGAGTGAAAGTAAATTAAAAGAAGCTGTTTTCCTTAATTCCTAGGATTCATTTCAAAGTCAACTATTTCTAGCAGGCCCTTTTCCTCGCACGGCAACCCTCGTGCGTATTTTCTCGACAGTAAAAGCTGTCAACCTTGTTTTTGAAGAAATTGCTAACTGCATTTTTCTCGATCTGGAGAAAAGTGAGGAAAGTATCACCTCCTCGTTTGGTGCACCGTGGTCATCATCATGGGACAATCTAAACCTTACACGTGCCACGAGATGAGATTTACCAACCTGTAGAAAAAAAATCTTTCTTTTTCCTGGGATCTTTTTAGTGACCTCCCTCGCTATGTCCAAAAGAAAAGTTTCCAAACCACGTGAGACGCCAAAAGTTGCTATGACCATTTCCGGCTTTCAACAGACAGAAGGACGTACTTCAGTCTTCACTGGAATGGTTGCGTTCCGTTCTAGTTGGTGGCAGTGTCTCTAACACATTTAATGTCAAAACTGGTGTACTTCAAGGTGACACTTTGCACCCTTCCTTTTTCTAATCGTTCTGGATTGGGTTATGCGCCAGGCTACCGTTGACAATCCTGGGTTTATCATGATTCCTAGACATTCAAGAAGGCATCCAGTATATATGCTGAGTGATCTTGACTATGCAGATGACATTGCTATGTTGTTACCATCAATTATTGGAGACACTCAAACATTCCTCGATCGACTTGTCTTAGCTGCTGCAGATGTTGGCCTCCCTGACAATGCCACCAAAACCAAAGTCTTGGTTCCCAATCATCCATGGTCACCTCAACCGCAAGTAAAAACATCGACCTTGACTTCGTAGATGACTTTAATTACCTAAGTTCCTTTATTGCCACCACTGAGGACGATGTCAAGAAACGATCAACAGTCGTATATTTCCTTTTAGAACGGCGGTCTAAGAAACATTGTACAGGTGTAATATCGGACTCGGACGCGGTGTGGACAGATAATGCGTAATTAATACCAGGTAGAACTATTGTATTAAAGAGAAGGTCTATTTGTGACTGATTGTATCCCTCTTTGCGCAGCATTCTAAGGATATGTAGGGATTTGTTAGCTTTAATAAGTTTGTTCTTCACGTGCACTGAAAATTTGCTGTCACATTTAAAGGTGACACCCAAAATCTCATCTTCTTTACAGCTTGGTATCATCCCCCGAATAAATGAATAGAGATCGTGGTTGCCTCTCTTTTTGATCGTCAATTCTTTACATTTGCTTGGGTTGCAAGACATTCCATTTGTATTTGTCCAATCTAAAAACTGTGACACTAACTGATCGGAGTAGTCTACCTCCTTCCATACAGGAGCAACGAATCATTGTCGAATCATCAGCATACTTAAATAGCGCGTCATGATTACCTATAGTGATGTTAAGATCATTGAGAAAGATGTTAAAAAGAGGTAAGGACCGCTAACGCTGCCTTGAGTTGTCCCTTTGTTAACCGGTTTCCATTCACACTCAAAGTTGTTGCAAAATACCCTTTGTTTTCTATCCTTTAAAAAGTTCAGTTGGTAATATATGGATTTAGCGGGAGCTTTTTAATTTATTAGCAAGAAGTTCATGTTTCACAGAGTCAAAAGCTTTTCCTGGAGTCCATAGTAAAAAGACAAACTGCTTTACAATCTGGGTTATCCAAGTAGCTGTTGATCCTATGTTGAATTGATAAGAGAGCAATTGTACAGTTTCCACCTTTTCTGTAGCTATAGGCGAACTGTGAGGTGCTGAGGTGGCTTTCAGTGGTCTCGCGGGCATAGCATGGGATGCCTTTTGGAGATTAGAGTGTATTTGGAAGTCTAACCTGGCAATTGCTATCAAGGTTCGCCTTTACAAATGTAGCTTTCTGAGTTTTCTAATTCTTTCAAGCTCAACATTTTCCAACTTAACTGCCTTCGGGTTATGTTCAACTTGGGCATCAGTCGCCGTGACCATGTCACCAACGAGTCCGTATACAGTCAAACGCAAGCCCGAACTATGTCACCTGTAGTCAAAGAACGGCAGCTCCTTTCCTTGGAAACTCACTTCGCCGCGACAAGGAGGATCATATCAACAGATTCGTCATGTATTTACCATCTGTAGGGAGACGAAGTGTTGGCGGGCAGAAACTTCTGTTTTTGCAATACATCTCAAGGGTCATTACGACGCTGGAGGCTCCAGAGCACTGACGGAGAGAGAAATACGACACCTTACCGAAGACCGGGACTACTGGACACATCTGGTTGCCGCCCGCCGGGACATTCCCAATTGACCCGCAGACGAGACGAGATAGCCTAATCGGCTGAGGTGGCATCCTTCAATAACTTGACCAGCCACAACTGAAGCTTCACAGTCATTGGGGCTTTCATGAGATTGATCTGCATATCATTGTGAAGGAAGCATTGGCCCTTCTCTTCGTTTTAAAGAATTTGGTTTGTCTAGATTCAAACACTATAGTTATAGTTGTCATCATTATACCGAAATCGCAATTCCTCGCTATTAAAATGAGAAAAGCAAAACCTACGAAAATCGTACTAAGTAAAAAAAGGCTCCGAATATTCTTAGAAGAATGGAAAGGTTATCCAGTGAAAATTTTCCTTTTCTTGAGCTTTAGAAATTCTTTTTACAAATACTTAGGCAATATTTGCTCTTTCGGACAGATATTTTACATAAAAAAAAAGTCGTTGAATGCTATGCTCTTGATATTAGTAAGCTGAATTATTAATATCTTTTGTTTATACGTTTTTTTTTAAAAAAAAAACCTTTCACTTTCGTCTGTCATAACATTTTTAATACCAACGTCCATAAGGCACCTTCATAAGAAAAGTGCATTTGGAAATTTTTTCCAGTTTTTATGAACATAAGACAAAACGATGACTTTAATTTATGTGCTTGAACTACGTTATCATTCAATTCTGAATCGAAGATTTCGACAACCGAATCTTAAACACAGTTCGAGTTATCGGTAAAGAAAATCCAATAAAAATTACTGAGTCTAAATGGAAATTTCAGCTGAAGTTAACAGAGATGGAACCAGAGCTGTCAAAAATTGGAATTGACAAATGGAGGCCAGAGAAGATAGGTGATGCGAAGTTCAACGCAACAGCCGACTCTACCCGGGTGGTTTAGCTGGTTGAATATCGATCTTTGGTAGTGAAAGTTAATCGACCCGCTTAACACAAAATAACGATTACTGGAAACCTGCAAAAGGCGCATCTTTTTACCAGGATTATCATGTTTCAGTTAATGTTCTAAAAAGACAGTAACTACCGAAAAATAAAAAAAAAAATAAAAAATGCATTATTCCTTTACACGCTCCTTAAATAACGGTATTAAGGTCTAACAAACACAGACCAGTAGTCTTCCTTTTCGTTATTCCCTGGGTTATTAAAAAAAACAATTCCCATAACACAACTCACCAATAGCTTGAATTTGCGCTCCAGAGCAATGATAAAAGGCGTCGGCAGCAACGAGCAAAGACCTTTGACGGTGACCTAGTCATGTCATGATTTATGGACGACATGAAATTTCACCCTGCTTGAATACCAACACCATTTTCTTTGCGGGTATAGGTCAAGATGATGAAGTGACTGGACACGATTTAGGTCGAATCTGAGGTGAAAGCGGATGATGCGAAACGGCAAGAGCCCGCAACATGACGCCGATAAGTGACGCCGATCAGAATCCCATTACTGACGAAGTGACTCACCTGTACATTATACCGTAAGAAGAATAAGGATAACTATTTGCCAAGCTACGACTCGTGGTGGATTTTTGAGTTAGGTTTCAGTTGATTTTATGTGACGGTGCTTTGTCCAATTTTGTCTTCCACCTAGAGTAAAACCTTTATAAAGTGGACCTGCATTAAGCTGTCACACTCTATTAAGGGGTCACTTTCTAAAGCCCCGAAAATATTTTTCCTCAAGGGAAGACTCTGGTCAATTTCATTCAATCACAAAAGGTTCCATTAGGTCGTGGTCATTGGTTCAGGAAATGTGTGAGACGGAATGTTTGGTTAATTTTTCGAATCTTTTCAATGAAGAAAAACTGGGGAGGGGGTTAAAATTATGAAAAATGTAGTAGACTAATACTAGCTAGTCGATAACGAAAACCAAGTGCCTCTGAGCTCATTAGCGGACTAACTGGTTCATGTGTATATCTTTTCTACCTTATTTTGTTTCCCTCTCAAATCAACATCATTTCTCGCAAAAAAAGAACAGAAACAACAAGAATCGGAATGCCCCTTAATTACTCTGGAACTGACCTGAATTAAGCGGTCACGTATATTAACCGGTCGTGGGTACCTTTTCCGTAGTCAAAGCGAGCGTTACTTGTTATTATCTTCACCTCTATTAAATGGACACTATGTACCATATAAGTGCAGTGGATACACTGGCCTTCAGTGGTCTTTTACTCACTTCCCTTTGACACAAGAAGAGTTGGGCTTATTTGTTTTGTTGTGGATATTTCGCTTTGTCACCAACTTTATTCAGTTTTTTGATGACTCCTAACTAGGTTTACCATTCTCTCTCCCCTTATAAGGGAATCCAGATTCCGGGATCCAAGATATTTTGACTTCTAGAACCTTGAATCCGGGAAACGTTTGCTCGTGGAATCCGGAATCCTGGACATTGGGATCCAGTATACAGCGCAAGGAATCTGGAAGCCCACTAACAATTGGAATCCAGAATGCAAGTTCCAATGATAATGACTGGAATTCCTGAACCTGGAATCCAGAATGCAAGGTAGTCTTGGATTTCGTTATTACATGAGGTGAATTCTCCAATGGTGACCGCTTAATGCAGGTTTGACTGTACTGCTTAAAACAAATGAGTTATCAAACGTGGTCTTCCATTAAATTGAACAAATTCTTACCTGAGAAAAAGGAATGGGCCAGTCGGCAGTGCAGCCTGATCCTCAAACGGACAATTTTTTTCCATCTTTCTCAGCCTCGAGTTTTTTGTTCGCATACTCATTGTTAATCTTTGTTCGACGTTGCATTTACACATAAAAAAATATGATGTGACTAGTCTTTAAACAACCAAAACATCGTCCTTTCTGTCGGACAATGTTCTTCCTTGTCTCAGGATCAGTCACAACAGCCACCTGATTGACGGCTGAGGGCCGTTGCAAAAGGTACACCACATGTTTGGCAGTGGTCCTTCTTGGTTTGAAGTGGGAGATACCCTAATTTGACCCCTTCACCCCCAACCTTGGCGTCTGTTTTGAAAAAGGTCCCAGCGTACACCTTTCCCGTATTTGTAATTCTTCCGCAAAGGATTTCATCACCGTGTCTAAGTCCTATTCGTCATACCACGACTTAAAATAAGACGTGGCTCTTGCGGTATTTTGGATAGCTACTTCAGTTTTGTCCAAAAGTTTCCGTAGTTGTTTCAAATCACTGGAATTATTCAGTTTCGGCAGCTGCATCAACATTTCAAGGTGTTTTAAAATAATTACTTAAATGTTTGCTTCCAAACCGCTTCAGGAGAAGATCGACCGCATGGTTGTAAGTGACCGGTCATTTATTAGAGGGGGTGGACTGGTGCAAATGGGTTGGGGGTCATACCTTTTTGTGCACCTGAGAATGGGGGGGGCTGCATAAAATTGTTCATTTACTTCATAGAGATCATGGCATGTGTGTTATTATAACTAAAGTGTTTGGAAAACGTTATTAATATTTTATTGAAGAATGAAGAGGTTAGTATTCAGGACTTTTTTAGAGCTCAAAAAATTTTCATAAGAAAATACAATGAGTCGTTTGAGTGGTCAACGATTTCCTCTTGACTCTGAATTGCTAAGCAAGATATTGAACTCAATGAACACAGAATATGATCGCATGGCACTAAAAGCAGTTATATTTGCGCTTCATTCAAGATCTCAACCCAGACAGGGCAGTCAATTTTCTTTCCAAAGTTTTGACTGTAGCAGATGAAAGAGAGATTGCATTAAAGGCAGCTGAAGACATTATGTAGCTCAGAACGCGTAAGAGAATTGAGAATGTAGAAAAAAAGATTCAGAACCTTGATACGAAATTTCATAAATCATTACTTTCAGAAAGGTGGAAGTGCGAACTTGAAGGTGAAAACGATGCCTTAACAGAAAGTTTGGCTAAGTTCTCAGAGGAAAGCACAGTAAAGAAAGCGCAAAATTGCTCAGGATCTTGTAGCTACAAATGGACTAAAAAAGAGAAAGTTAAAGGCAGGAGCACCACAACTGCTGGATTCAGAAGACGAAACCTTCATAGCCAAGGTAATTTCAACAAAGAGTACCTGTCAAGGAAAACAGCATGAAATTGCGCTATATATACCAATAACAGAGTAAAGAAGAGACTTCCTTTCTCTCGCCAAATATTCGCTCATGAAACATGGTAAAAAGCGTATAAAATCAGCAATAGTAGCGAATCGAGAAAAGCCCAGAAATGTGAGGTCTACTGCTGCCAGTCACATGTTGGAAAGTAGCTCTGGTGTACCAAGAAACCCCCGAAAACAGAAGACCATGACACAGTGAGCACACATCACCAGCGCGCTCAGTTTTTGAATGCCACTGCAAGCTTACAATGTTTTCTGAAAGTCAGAAAGAGCGTAGTCTTGTCGTCAGTATGGACGATAAGGCATATTTACGACCTGGCACAGATGTGGGAGCGAGAAATACGAAAGTGGGTGTAATATATGATGTCTGTGTTCCCAATGAGCAGAAGAAACTGCAGCAACACGATTTTAACAATCCTGAAGTAAATCAGACTCCTACATCATTTCGATTAATGAAGCAGCATATTGAAAATATCCAAGATAAACGTTAATTAATAAGCGACCAAGATCAAAGCCTGGTAATCATCCGTACAAAAAAATACTTCATTGGGAGTGGTGATAACGTGTAGGCCTCAGATGACATGTGCTTAAGTTGTGAAGTTCCCAAACTCTTTAAGGAGAGTCTAGTTTGAGCATTGAGTTGCAAAGGCTAGCTATTTGTTCCCATGATGTATATTATTATACTGATCTGACAATGGAGGAAGATATTATGCGCGTTACAACTGAAACAGGTTGCAAGTACTTCTGCTAAGAGCAGGAGAAGCTTATTTGGTTTCAAAATCAAATCAGCGATATCACAATCCAATACAAAGAGGCTGTTCATTTGGAATCTGAGCAAGAAATAGAAAGGGCCTTCGGAAAAAGGCAGAATCGGTTCAAACACAAATGTTAGCGCATACACGACAGGGAAAGTTATGGGATGTAACCAAAGATATCTTAAGTGATTGTCAGCAATACCTCAATGATTAGACCATTTGAGATGTCCCAACATTGAAGTGTATTTTAGGGATGTTGAAATTGCAAGAATACAATCATCTGAGCGCGTTAATAGAATTCACCGCGCTCCAGGGGACTCTGCACAAAACGAGGCTGAAAGAACAAATTCATCAATAGGTGATGCCCTAGTAGTTGGAACAGCATTAAAATGGCAGTATTTCAACCCCTTTGATGGCCTCACAAATGAAGAAATAACGAAACTATCTGCTTCGGAAGTAAAAGAAAGAGAGGCAATTTGTATGGAAAAGAATGCTTGGGAAGTGGCTATAGAGGTGACAGCCATGGTTGACGATTAACCTGGTCCTGCTAAAGACTACTTAAAGTGCTATACAACTAGGGCATCAAATTGTCAGTTCTTTTTCAACAAATCCTATCTTATTAAAAATGCAAATGCTAAAACAGATGCTGCAAAACTTTATGTTCCTGGATACCAGTATTACATGCCTAGGGTACAGCTGAAACCAGCATACGTATCAGGGAGGTGCTCCTTGGATTATCCCTCCAGTATCTCGAAATTCTCAAGAGAATTTGTTGTGGCTGAGGAATGCGTGAAAGACTATCTGGAGTATTTGACATTACTCAATCTTAAGAAAGACAAAAGAAAGAAGGAAAGGCACATTGTTCAACAACAGATACAGGGTTTTACACAAGAAGAGGGAAGTCCACTCTGCAGTAGTGAAAATGTCCTTGCCAAGATTGGCGGCTCGAGTTAAGAGAATGATGATGAGGAAGGGGATGAGGTTAATATCACAGTGACAACACTAGATCTGGGAGGAGGGCTACTCGCTATTTGCTTTAAATACTTCGGTGAGTTTTATTGTAAGTTGTATTGAAACTATTTCTGCGGTTGAGGGCGGGTCATCTTATTTCATGTGCAGACTCGAAGGGGAGCACTTTATGCTGTGCAGTGGCAAGAACAGGCCCACGGGAAATTATGTATAGGAAAATTAAAATGCACCAATGTAACCATTGCTTTTTTCTCTTGTCCTTCTTTCTTCCTCTTCAATCTTTCTTTCTCCTCTTTCCTTTACCTTCGTTAGTGTGATTTTGGAGCTTATTGGGCCCAAAAAGGCTGCCAATTGACGCCTTTTCACCCAATGACTGCAAATTTCGTTAGGTTGGTATTCAAAAAATCGGCTAGATGTTCGCAAATAATACTGCTAATCATTCAAAATGTGCTAATTTGAGGTCGCAAACGACGTTTCAGACCAATTGGCATCAACGCTGCTCATTTCGCAGAATCTACTGATTCTGCAAAAACCAACAGCATTGATGCCAGTCCAAAATGGCACACTTATAAGGAATGGCACTAGAGAATTCCTTGGCCCGAAAAGGCAGGTTTTTTGCGCTCAGCAAGCTCGAAAACCACACTCGCAAGAAAAGAAAAAGGAAAAACAGAAAGAGCAAGGTGGAGAAAAAACATTGGTTACACTACAATGAATTAGTTTTTATATTGACTATTTTGGATTCCGGATTCCATAATTGGCGAGCTTGAATGATTCCAACAACTGAATTTAAAGCAGTTAAAAGCCTTCCTCGAACTACAATTTATTATATGATAAATAATAACCAAACATTGAGTTCATCGGCTATTAGAGTACTCAATAGTTGAACTAGAGCAATATATAATAATGTAGTCGAAGAGCTGGGTTATTTGGTCCAAGACATTTTAATATAGTCATTACTTTATTGATCTACAAGCGTACAAGCTCTTTACAACTATGCTAAATCTTTTTTGGTAAGCCTTTGTTTTTTTGGCTCTTTAACGATTTTTGCAGAGTTCATAGGTTTCACAATTGTCTTTATCAAAGTAATCCCCGCACTCTTTTTTCCCTTGTGGGGGTTTAGTTTCGTAAATTTTCGCTGCACTTTTGGCCTGACCCTCACTGAGACCAACACCAAGCGCATACCGAGGGCACCCGGCAGGAGCGTCGTTGACTTTACAAAGAGCGAAGGCAATTCTTTTCAACCCCTTTTTAGCGAGTGACATTGCAAGTTCCTTAGCCCATGGAGGAAGATTCGGTACTGAAACAGAAATCTTGCCGGCTTCAGAATCTCCAGGTGCAGTTAACATAACGACCAGCACGAAGCATAAAACGAATGGGATTAGTTTCATAGCGTCCGCGTATCCAATCTGTTGAGAGAATAAACTAAACAGCTATTAATAATAATACTAAAGATTGTAATAATGATAATTATTATTTATAATAATTATACTAATAATAATAGCAGTGTCAATTATAACACAATTTCATTGAGAAATGAAATGGAGATAAAAGAGATCATCCTTTCCATTTTATCTCCGCCTTCGGTTTCGGCCACCAAATCACTTCCCAGAGTGTTTGTTTTTGTTTTGTTATGTTTAATTTTGTTTCTTTGATGTGACAGATTTGCGGTTTCAGCCTGCCCGGATTTGTGTGGATGGATTTTTGTAGCAGGGCGCCTCTCAGCATGCACTGCAGGGATGAAATAACAGTGTACCAGCATACATAGGGTACTGACCATACCGCGGAATCTGGTTTGAGGGTTGATTCTTGAACGAGTTTGATCCATTTGATGTGGGCCACCTTTTTCGGTTGCCTTAAATAGAACTGTGCGTTTGACTCGTTAACTCCTCTTCGCACAAATTATCAGTTAATGATATAGTGTCTCATTAAAGAATTCTTTCCTAATATAAAAATGCGTAGCATTAGAGAGCTCTAGATTTGAGGACGAGAATCGAACGAGTACGAGAACGAGTACGATATTTAACTTAACGTTTCTGCGCGTGTTCTCAACAGACCCCCCGGAAAGCTTCATTTTCGTTTTTCTCACCAAAAAAGGTACTAAGGTTAATTATACTGAATGAGGTTAAGCCCTCTCTCGGTAACAAAATGACAATACTTCTTACATATATTTTGATAACGGCTATCACGTTTTCCCGCCAAAATGGCGCTGGCTCACGCGCGTGTTCTTCTCAGTATTAGGAAACTTAAGCAAGGGCGTTTTAGAGCGTCGCTCCTCAACCGGAAGTCAACTTTTTACATTTCTGAGCACGCCTTTGCTTAAGATCCCTATTGAGAAAATCTTGTACTCGTAGCCGTCCTCGTCCTCGGGTCTAAAGTTCTCTATTATCTCAAATCTTTGGTAAAGCGTGCAAGCTGAAAGATATTTTAAGATGAAGTGACTTCAGCTAGGACTAATAGGAGGTTGGAAAATGGCAGTGGTGTTTGTGGTGGTGCTGGCGATGTAGGTGATGGTGATGAAGTTGATGAGGACGATGATGATACTAATATTTATTAATTCTAGAACAAGGCAGATTATTGTGTGAAGAATTATGCAGATCGAGGAGTGATGTTATCTCCTCGGTGGATAACACTTAGCCTCTATTATCTGCATTATTCTTCACTCTATACGAAGCCAAATTCGTTAATTATTTGATTATTAGTCATCGCCAGCTGACTGCGACGAATTAGCCGGGGAGTTTGAGCCAATTAGAAATCGCGAAATACTTTGAATGAATAATAGCGGAGCTCCAAACGCGCGCGAAGTGCGCGGGCGTGGGCGGAGCCCCATAGCTAAGAAAATGTGGTAATCTACCCATCCGAGAAAATTTGGTAATCAAGTGACCGTACGCAAGACCGTCCTCCCGCCTCTCGCACTTTCTAGCTAGTTTGGGAGCCAAGGAGAAAACTGATTCCACATCAATGTTGTGATCAATTGACAGCTGTCAAAACAAGGTATTCACTGACCAGTATCGCCTGGCATTATCGCGGGCTCAATTGCCGACCCATCGACGTCGAGTACTTTTTTTAAAGTTATCCACCGACAAGTTGCTAGTTTTCAAATGATCGCAGGCTCAACTTTATTTTTTTTTTAATTCATTTGAAATGTGGTTATGTACTAACTATAGTCCGATAGCCTCGCACTATTAAAATTTTGATTTTAAACTGACCTCGGACGTGAAAATTCAGCCAGTTATTTAAAAATACAGGCGGGGTAAGACCTTTTCTTACCATGGTCACGCCTTGGTCACGCTCTACGTCCAATTTTTGTCCTCTGATTGGTCAAAATTTGACTGGTGGGTTCACGCGGAAAATTTGTGCATCATCTTGAAACTTGTTTACCTTGACAGCTGAGGCTGACGGTCTTTTTCCACTGGATGTACAAAATGAGATGCAGCTGCTTTCAAAAGTCTTCTGTTATTCATGGCTGGTTTGTTTACAGGGTTTTTGGTTGAGAAACGCGTCCCTTATCAAAGTCGGAAATCCGATTTCGGATAGTATCGTTAATTCGTTTTTCACCTTGCTTGATGCGTAAGACTGGTTTAAAAGTCTCAAGCGCTTCTGGCCCTACTTGATAGCTTTCAGGGGCGGCATCTCGAATGGTAAGCCTGAGTAGTTATTGTATTTGATGTCGTTTTGTTGTATCTAATTTCATGAAGTCGAGCACAGTTTATGCGGCAAGTTTATGCACGTTTGTAAGATTTGAGACAATGATCTGACCTAGTATCAGGTTTGATACAAGCTTGCAGAAATTTAAAAAGCCTTAGGATATATTTTCTCTTCGCAAATCGAAAGAAAACGTTCTGAAGAAGATTTAGTCACAAATTTGGCTGTAGTAAGAAAACTTTGAGCGATTTTCTTGCCTCGAGTACATCTTTGAAAAAAGCAAACACCGGGAAGCCGGCTTAAAACACTGATAAACTTAAGCTTTCAGCTTAAAAGACTCAGGATTTTTAGAGACACTTTCATACTTGTCTTGTTGTCTCTGTAAATGTTTTACCGAGTTATATTCTTTATTGATTTTTAGTAGTCTCTCTTGCAATTTTAATCGCCCTGCCGTTTGTTTTCAGTCGTTCATGAACATCGGTTGCAGGAGTACTCAAAATGCCGCGCGTATTACACGCTTTTTAAAGGCCCATGTTCACCCTAGATGCATTGCGCGCCCTGTACTCAAGAAAAAAACATTTCGCGTAGTTGAAAATCGCTGCCTTCAGTGTGTAGAGTCAATCCTTGTTAATCTTCCACAGTTCGCAAAATTTGGTTTAAAAGAAAGTCTAAACAGGCGCTTTTGGTATTTTTCTTTACATCTTTCTGAATATTTTGGTCTGGTATCGAGTCTTTTTGTTTCTGTGAGTGTTTGTTTCACTGCAGTACTTTCGATGGCGGCGCCATCGAAACGTACGGTTGGAAGATCGCATCGACTGGGGTCGCCGAAGTACATTCGTCTCCGTGGATCCGTTTTTTTAATCTCTAGAGAGATGGGAAAGAAGCTCTTGGCTGCAAATTCTACAAACAGCTTGTTTGCCGAGTTCCTTCTACTATCGAATGTTGATGTTCAATTGTAAACAAAGGTCCCGTTGAAATCAGTTGAAAGCAATACAAGCGAGTCAATCTAACATGAACAATGCTTTATTTAATTTAACCTATGAAGCGAGTGATATCCTTAACGTTAACTGGTCGTCTGGCGTATCGCTCTGAAGTAGCGAGAACTATTATTAGCAAACCAGTCCTTAGCCAAACCTAAAAAAACTGTAACACAGCGATTATTATACAGCGACAAGACTGTAAGCAGTGCTGATTCGACACTTTGCAAACACAACTTCTCGCTTATTCTTTCGAGAACACATACCTAAGCCTCCTAAGAATTAACACAAAATAATAGATTGAGCAATGAAAACATTTCACAATCGAAACGGGCTTCAGGAAAATCTCACCTGGTGCTTAGACATTTCGTAATTTTATGACCTTCATTGCGTTCATCGGACTCGACAAAGCATGCATACGCATTCACTACCAGTTTAAATTTTGAACTGCTTTCTCCGGTGACATTTAACGAAGTCGGCGATATATCTGCCTCCATTTGGAAAAGAATTAAAGTCTTACTGGCCTCTTTGATACTGTCTCTGTTAAGCTTCGGTCAAGCTTGAAAAAAGCTAATCTCCCTCGCAGTCGTTTTTAGTATGGTCAGGCAACGCTCCTCAAAAGTGGAAGCCAATCAAAACACTGCATTTGACAAAAGAATCGTTTCAAAACAAAAACACAAGCGCGCAAAGCCGTTTGGGTGAACATGGGCCTTTAAGATTATACATGGTTTTGAAACCGTTAAATAAAAAAATAAACATAATCCTGAAATCCCAGGAGCCCATTGACAGGCTCCTGAAATTCTTTATTATGTTGTTAACTCTATTAATGTTCATTCAAACACTCTATACAGCTCGCACTGCAAATTTGGCGCTTTTCAAAAGGTGCTTTTGGAAGTTTTTGAATGGTTAAAATAAAAGCCCACGATTTATTGTCCTGAATATTGACTGAGTGTAATTTGTCTTGAAAAATTGTGAAATACTGCATTCTCTCCTGGTTCTCTCCCTTCTCCGAGAGGTTTTCTCCGGGTACTCCGGTTTTCCCCCCTCCTCAAAAACCAAAACTCGATCTGGAACGCACGGACACGTTTCAACGAGTTCTCAAGAACTCCCAAGTGCGTTGTGGGTAAACAAACTACAAATTACGAATTACAAATGGTAATGGCAGTAATAGTTATGTTGGTGGCAATAGTGGTTCCGGCTGGTAGCTGCCTGTGGTGGTGGTGATTGCCGTGAATATGGTGGCGGGGATGATGGCGGTCAGCCAGGGTAGCAGTGGTGAAGTCGTTTACTGTAATGGTTGTGGTGGTCTTGGAAATGTTGCACCACATCTATTATTCATCCATTTCTTTTACAGTTATGTCCAGTATTGTAAGAAAAATTCATCTATCCAAAACCGTAAGAATCCCCAACATTCTATAGAGTAGAATGTAATGAGTATTCAAACGTAACATAATTAAAAATCTTTAATGAGACTATTAAAACAGTATAACCTTCGCACGGCGTACCCATTTTCCCGTTACGGGGAACTAAGTTATGGAAGGAAACCGGGACTGTCAGGACAATAGTGCCTTCTGTAGAAAACGCTCTGCGTATTATTCTAACAAACTTTCAGAACGTCTTGTAATGAGAAAACCAAGGCCATGCAGCTAGGTTGTTCAATCAGTACAGATAAACTTTAGGCCTTAAGTGGATTAAGTGCTCGACAAGATTTTTGGGAATTTACTTATCCTATGATCCAAAGGGGAACGATTATCTAAAATTCACAAAACTGCAAACAAACTTTAAAATATTTGTGCGGCGCGGGACTTGACCTTGTTCGAAATCCGAATTAATTGTCAAATCTTTAGGGATATCTTAATTTGTTTACATCTCATCGCACCGAAAGAAGTGATTCCTACTATTAATAGGAAGCTATTCGAGTATTTGTGGAAGAATAAAAAGACAAAATAAAAAGAACTGGTAATGACCTCACGTTAAGCGCCCGTCATTAAAAAAAAGACCTTTGACCTCAGGGAGACAAGTCTTTTCATGAAGCTACAGCTTTTTCATTTTTTTTCCCTTATAAAAAGGAACTGGATTGTCGTGATTCATCCCCTTTAAAACCAAATGTCTCTTTAGACTAGTCTGGATCGTAAAAGCGTTACTTTTCGGATCTGAAAAGAATAAATATAATAGTTTTCCCAATACTTCATCGGCGAAGAAGCACGACTTGACCGTCCGAAATATGGGCAAAGCGGCAAGTTGCTTGTTCCTTTAATAGTTGTAAATTTAACGATTTTATATTAAAAAACTGCTATTTTGAAACAAATTGGTAACTTTTTTTAAACTTTAAAATATTTTGGTTG
The DNA here is from genome assembly GCA_038088405.1 of Porites divaricata. Taxonomy (NCBI): domain Eukaryota; kingdom Metazoa; phylum Cnidaria; class Anthozoa; order Scleractinia; family Poritidae; genus Porites; species Porites divaricata. The sequence goes on along the minus strand of JBBMOI010000012.1, from coordinate 12,985,732 downwards.
AAAAACAAAACAATAGCCTCTTTCGTGTGATCTGAGAGATTGTGTAGATTGAGGAGATCGAGTGTTATTTGCCGAGCCATCTTATTCAGTTTCATTGAATAATTGCCAATTCTTACAATCACGCTATTTGCACTTCTCAGCTCTGAGTTTTTTTCGCCAAAACAGAAAGTCTACTTTGGTTGTAATACTTCAGGCGTTCTGTCCTTCCTATTAATGGAAAGACCAGAAACCATTGCCCTTTCCTGATATACTAGCTGTCACTGTCGCTAATCGATTTCACGCTTGGCCCGAATATCTAAAGATGAGGTAAAAGCTCTTTTGAAATCTTTAAAAAGCCAACACCGTTATTTGTTTACCATCAATCAGCTATACCAGAAGTCGGGTATTCTGTTCCTCAGTGGCTATACCCTAGAAATACAAGATCAACTTCCTTCCCAAAGAGCAGAAAAGTATCGAAGAAAAATGCTCCTCACAGAAATGTACAACAAAGCATGCACCGAAACGCTTTTCGCTCCATCTGTACAGAACCAGAACAGAAATGAGAGCAAACAAAAGCGCCCTTCAGCCGTCAAAGAAACTCTCAACCTACTAACAAAGAATGGTCATACTTCAAGATTCCATGCACTCCAGAACGGCTCTGTCAAAACTTTTCTATGCCGATGTCCCTAAGACACTTTTGATAAGAAAGTCTGCTGGTTTTGGACATTTTTTCCCAACAAGACGAGGACAAAAATCGATGACTTTTATGTGGCTGAATTGTTTGCGAGATAAAGGTGGCTGACAGTAGATGATTGGCAAACGGGATAACCCCGAGTAAGCGTTTGTCCGATTAATATTATACTGGGAAGTTCAAATCAACTTAGATTCTTTGTGTGCCGTTTAGTTGGTTGCTAGATCGATCTTGACAAGGTTTGCTAGGAACCCTAATGGAACTTTAAAATAATAATGACTAGAGACTGAGGCTCATTTTTTTACCAGAATTATCAAGTTTCCAAAAAATGAAAGAAAAAAAATTACAACCGACAATCAAACTGAAAACAAAAAATATATTATTCCTTTGCGCTTAGTATGACGATAAGTTCTAAAAAGCACACTCACCTCTTTTCGTTGGCAAAACAAGTCACTCAACTCTCCAGTTGCTTGAAACTGCGTTCCAGAGCAAATGATGAAAGGTGTTGGCGGTAACAAGTTTTATCGGTTATCTAACCATGTCATGGTTTATTGACGACGCGAATTTCCATCCGCTTGAATACCAACACCATTTCGTTGGCAGGTGTAGGTCAAGATTAATGGTCAAGATGAAGTAACTGGACACAGTTTTGGGTCAAATCTGAGGTGAAAGCTGGTGATGCGAAACAGTTAGAGCACGCCTGTGTTGGCAGACCCGCAACACGACGCCGACTATTAAATGACGAAGAGAATCATTTTCTTTATAAACCTTATAATATGTACATATTGTAACATATATCGTTAATAAGACGAATTAAAGATTGCAAAAACTCCGGTCCCCCTGCGTTCATAGTTCTTTGTACTTAAATCGGCGTTGATGGATATCATTTGTCCTCTCAGCTATGTTGTTCTTTTCGTGCATATTTTGAGTGATTTGTGGAACAAAGAGAGGGGACTTACTCCTCCGATTCTTGCGGGAAATCAATTCCAGTATGGCCTATAAAAGGGGCTAAAGAGTTCGATTTTTCATATTGTAGTTAACGGACGTTCCCCCCCCCCCCCCCCCGTCATAAATATATTTAAAAAGTAAAATAACGATCACTATCCTTCCCAGGAGGATTCCAAGGTCTTCCCGCGAGTCTTTGCGAAGCGGGTTCTTGTTGGATTGCCGCTTTGTGCGAGGGGGTGGGGGGGGGGGGGGGGGGGGGTGAATCAAGATCAGCGAGTTGAATATTTCCGTGATTTTGATGTCGTTTTCCTTCACTTTGCAACTTTGTAAGCTGTGATGGAGTAGAGGAAAAAGTATGAGATCTTATTGTGCTATTATCGTTCTCTCTGTGTATTTTTAATAGAGCTATAACGCTCGGAAGATGTTAAAATTTCCATTTCATTACGAGCACTTAAGGTGGCTCGACTGGATTTTTTGGGGGGGATACCTCCCAAGTTTGAGCATTAACTACGTCGCCGTGAGTAAAGATAGGGAAAAAAGATTACCACAACTGTATTATATAAAGATGAAAATTTCTGATGATTTGTGTTTTATCGCAATCGGAGTCACCATGGCAACGTAACGACGCCATTACGTTTTTATTTATCTTTGTGTTTCTCTGCACCAGGAGTTTTTTTGAGAAGTCGCTTAAGGGAGTATGTACCTGCCATAATTGCCTCAATTATTGCAAAGTTTGAACAAATTCTATGAGAGCGTTTTCGAAATATTTTGAAACGAAGTTTTAAGCATCATGAAATCAGCGGAATAGCATGCTATCCACACAATAAGCTATTTTTTTAAGAAAATGATAAGCTTTGGAAACGCGGCTTCATCTCATAGTGGTTTGATTCCATCGCAAACCTCCTACAAAAAAAAAAGGGGAATTGCTCTGGGCGATCGTGAGTAAGAAGAGTCTTATTAACTTGCCAAAGCTTATCATTTTCGAAAACGCTCTCATAGAATTTGTTCAAACTTTGCCATAATTGAGGCAATTATGGCAAGTACAAACTCCCTTAAGCGATTTTTTTAAAAAACTCCTGGTACAGAGAAAGACAAAAGTAAAATAAAAAACGTAATGGCGTCGTTACGTTGCCATGGCGACTCCGATTGCAATAAAACACAGATCATCATAACAAATTTTCATCTTTATATAATACAGTTGTGGTAATCTTTTTTCCCTATCTTTACTCATGACGACGTAATTAATTCTCAAACTTGGGAGGTATCCCCCCAAAAGAATCCAGTCGAGCCACCTTAATATGTCGTTTACTTGGCGCGCTATATTTTACTGCGGAAGACACTCAACAAAAACGATTAAAAAAAATCATTTCAAAGTAATAGTTTTCGATGGAAAACGTGCAAAGGTCTCCAAAGGTCGCCTAATATTGATTTCAAACAAAGCCGTCGAAAATCGCTTTGTTTGTTGTTATTGAACTGTGAAAAAGCTGCGCTTATCATTTATTCGCTGAAAGATTGCACTCGTATCACTTGTGATTAGCATGATGAAACCCATATCATTTATTGAATTAAATTTCCTAAACGATATTAAGTGGCTTAAAGACAAAACGAGTGTTCAATTCTTCTCTAGTCAGTGTATCTTCGCAAACAGACAACAAAAGGCCAGCAAAGTCGATCAAGGCAAGAAAACCAAGCTGAGGCGAGGAAAAATCGAGGCCAACAGGAATTATTTTACTGCAAAACTACCTTGATCACAAAAAAATGTTAACGATAATTCCTTCCCGGGTCCCTAGGATAACGTTAACTGTTCTGCCTGCATTTTTAAGAAAATTCTACAATGATAAATAGAGACGGATTAGACAGGCAGTGTAAACTATTATAGTTATACCCCATCGTCATTTAATACCCAAATACTTTTCACTCAAAAAATGTATGGAATGGGCATATACTTTTAAGATCGAATAAGCTGCGGGGCCCAGGAAAGACAGAGAATTCGAGAATAAGGAAAATTTGCAATGCAGCGTATAAAGGCAACAAAATCCTTCGTATTTCGCCAAAGGCTTCGTCAAATCTACGTTAACTACGGGTACATAATAAATCAAGAAATAAAGGCCGAAGAACTCACTACGACAAGTATTGGCGATAAATGATATTTCAAAAGTATCATCACTTTCTGCTGCGATAGAAGTCATAGAAAGCGACACATGCTTCGCTCCACAACCTCCTCAGACAAACTCTGGCAGGTGCAGCCAAGAAATAGATTCACTTCAATTTTCAGACAGGGAGACTGTTCTAAATAAACACTTTCCTAAGCACCAAGATCATAGGAATGATTATAAACTAGTTTCCCTTTCGATTTTTTACGCGAAAGTCAGCGCCGTCTTTGATGCGATCTCAATGAAATCCACAGTGAAATGTTTTGATCGCGTGTGCAAGACATTTTGATAAAAAATGCAACGACTGACATACCAGTCACATCTAACCGGTACACGTCAGGCCACATGTTAATATAATGACCTCACGATAAGCGCTCGGTCTTTAAGACGACCTTTGACCTCAGGGAGACACTTCTTTTGTTATGAAGCTACTGACAGCTTTTTCAATTTTTCTCTGGGAAATAAGGGTAAATAGTAGCCAAGGGTTAACTGACTTACCAAAAGGAACTGGTTTATCGTGACCCAGCGCCTAGCTTATAAAACCAGATATCTCTTGCTAGTCATCTTAAGAGTGAATGTCCACTAATTTCGAGCCAGGGGCACCCAACGACTGTTTTCTGTAACAAATATCTGTTCGGAGAAGCAAAAATTGGCTAACATTTTACATAGTTTGAGGCAAGGCTAAGAGACTATTCAATACATGTACAATTTTCGAAGTATAGCTAATAAATTCACTACGATTTTCTGAAGTTAAATCTTTCGCAATTCACTACCCTGGTTAAGCTATTTGTCCTAGAAAAAGGAATCCTAAGATTTTTGGATTTAAAACTGCCATGGAGAAAGCAACCAGAAAAATTCTTACTTTAAGGTATTTTAGTCCATTGGTAGTTCAGAAGATTCATTTTCGAAGCGATGGTGATCTGCCAAAAATCACCCAAAAATTCGCTTGCCAAAAATTCTTAATTTGGTGCATTTTTTCAACAAATTAGTTCTCAGTCTTTGCCCGGTAAAACACCGAATCACTTGAAACTTAGACAAGGTAACGTTGTACTAAAACAAGATTTAAAGGTTTCTTCCGGGCTCTTCATCAGCGCTGAGTGCTAACGCTCTCAAAATCTCAATAACCACAACTTTTGAACCTGTAAAAAGTTGTAAACAATACGTATATATCGCGAACACTGGCAAGTTCCGAAAAATTTGGAAATTTCCTCTTGCTTTCCCCGTTATTTCAATTCAAACTACATCCAAATTAATATATGTGCTTACCTTGAATAAGGTATTGCCTGAATATCGGATTCCGTGTAGTATTTAGGATCGCACATATTTAAATTGCCAAGAGACGCGCATAGAGTCGTCACAAATTGACTGCGGCCGCATTCGGGACTTCACAGATTTATTTCCAATCAACTAATTAAAGTTAACTCGTTTAAAAAAAAACTGTGAGTGCGGCCGGCTCTCCTACAGTCTTGACTGGGTTATGCAAATCAAGCAAGCAGGAAAGATTTTTTTAACTATGTTAGGGTTTTTTAAACCACGTCGCAAGGCACTTTAACGCAGGTTAACCTTATCATGCAATCAGGCGATCATCTCCGCCAATTTTGGCTTTACCATGCACGCAAGCACAACATGTACAGTTTCAAAATTACTTCTTTCGCTCCAAGTTCAGCTTTTCTTTCTTAACACAATATTGAGCTAAGTCTTTTAAGAAGTCGATCTCTTTTTATCAGTAAGACGGAGTCAAATTTTGTCAGTCACAGTCACTCTGAGCGACCCAAGCGAGCTGTATAAAAAATAATAAATTAAACCTTTTGTTCCGTAGGGACGGGGGATGTAGTGCAAAAACAAGCTCTACGGTTAATGTACTTTTCTGACAGAAGCTGTTCGTCGGGTCTGGTGTTTTACCTCTGAATACGCTGTACTTTAAATATTCGGCTATTCTAATGTACGATATCTCCAATCACCGGGCTCCTTCTAAAATGTCTGAAATGTTCGTCCGTTCTAACATGATCCACTCTCATTATACCAGATTTTCTGCCGCAGCTAATTTTTATGTCCAGCTAGAGATCTAGACTCAATCAGCTATTATTATCTTTTCCTAGAAGTTGTGTAAGAATTTGGAACAAAATTTCTCTTACGTTACGAGAACAGCGCGCAGATTCTTTCAAGCGTAAATTACATAAATTACTGATCAACGTTTTGGAGACTGAGAAGGTGTATGTCGATATGAGTACCATTACCAGTTCCTACCTGAACTCAAAAGTTTTACCCAAGATCGAATGCTGTCACCGCTGCCAGGCCACTTACAATGTCAGTAAGACCGGCAGAAACCGTGGCACGCGACTGACTGAACACAAACGAGAGACAAGAAATGGTGCTGTCAACAATCACATTGACAAACACCACTTGCAATCTTTCAGAGAAAAATCACATCGACTGCTGGGACTGCGACATGTGTTACGCATTCTACAGACTACAATCATTGACTTACTTTGTTACTTTAGAAAGCGGTTTTACTAGTCTTAACTTGGAACAAACGCTACTGAATCGTAATCAACAATTACCGGCACTGTACAAACGACTTATATCTTGATAGCGACTTAAATGACCAATCAGCTCAATAACAAGACACCAACTGACGTGATACAACTCACTTTGACTCTGAAGATAACTACCGCACAGGTTTTCGAAACGTCACTTAATGCTAACAACAGTTCTATTCAGGACCACGTTTATCCGAGTGCCTTCTTATGAAACAACTCCTGGGTTCAAACCTTTCAAAGCTTTTGGCAGTTCGAATTCGGTCATAGAAGAGGCATTAATTCTTTTTTTTTTTTGCTCTTGATTAGTAGGTGGAAATAGTGTCTACCATCCATTTTAATTGTGTAAAACGAAATGGCACTATGTTAACTGTTTAACGACGGACGTGTTTTATCTACATATAATACTACGCTTCTTTTTGGGTTGACGACAATTTCGAACGGACGGTGACTTTGGCTGAAGAACAATACAACAGCCCACGCGTATCTAAATCAAGTTTTCTTAGTGAGTAGGATAGATGTAACTGCTACTTTTAACAAACGACCTCTATGATTACAAAAGAAGACATCAAATCGTACAATGAGGATGAAGTTCAACCTTACGACACATAAATCTGCGCGCGACTATGTGCAATTCTATGGGAAAATTCGTTACCTGACTCGTGAATTCCGCGTTAAATTGCACGTAAAAACCGATATCGCACAATCGCGAAGCGATGAGTGCGATATAGGTTTTCAAGTGCAATTTAACGTGGAATTCACGAGTCTGGTAATGGATTTTCCTTGAATCGCATAATTGAATAAAAATAAGAAAAAAAGAAAACAGCAATAATTTTGTTTGTTTTATCCTGATCGCGCGCTCCAGAAATCCAGTTCAAAGTCAACTGTCATTGCGTTAGCGAATAGGAAGCAAGGTCAGTCGTACACCTTTAAACCTTCGACAAATTTATTTGTACCTTGTGCGTGTTTTTACACTTGTTTTCCAACTTTTTAAACAGTTGTTGCGTTACAATTTGACGATAGTTGCTAAGTACATGTAGATGCAAAACAATATCGCCTAGCCTCGTTTTCAACTCGAAATTCCACGCTAACTACCTGGCTTCGTTAACCAATCAGAATGCGACATTTTATTCAATTATTCGATTCAATTTCAAAAGTTATTAATTTACCGGAACCTTGTAGTCATCATTCTTACCCGATATTCGATAACATTTTCAAGATCAGATCAGTTTCTTAACAGAGAACTATTTTATATTGCTTAAATTGCTTAAATATTTACGTTTCCCGACTTAAACTTCATCAGTCCTACATATCTCTGTGTCTAAAAATCGATTATTAAACCATTTCAGGCTGTTGCAATAATCTAATCTGAGCCTTTTGAGGCATAAACTTTGCGTTTCTGCATTAACAACACGTTTTTGAATCTCTTGGCATTACTTCACGTATGTTTTCCAACACTTCTGACATGTTAAGCGCCGCCCTTTTATTTGCTGCTTTTCTGTCAACCATTTTGCCTCTCCGGTAACATAGTAGCGATCAAGTACGTTCACATCAGGGGGGGAAGGTGTCTCCAAGGAAATCTGTGGTACAGTCCGCCTGCCAGTATGACGTCACGTCTCGCGTCAGTGACTTTCAAAATGGCGAACAAAGTGTTCATCGAAGAGACGGAAAAAAAATATCGATTTTATTACGGAAATACTGTTCCGATTTCTTGGATTTGGAGATTTTAAGGTTTCTGTTGTCATAGAAAGCTAGACTTAAGTACTTTCTTGGAATGAAATGTCCAGTGTTGCCATGAATTTTAAAGATACCTTTCTATCGTCGAGCAAATTTTACGGGCAATCGTGCTGACCGGTCACAGTTTTGAGGGCCAGTACACGGCAAGATTGAAGAGTTTAGACACAGCAATAGGAGGTTCATCAAAGGATGTATTATACTTTACATTGTGTGTATTTTCAGCTCTTCAGAGCTAGTGGAACCCCATATCATTCCTCTTAAAGTTCGCTTAGCTGTAACGTTGAAAGAGGAAGCTAAATGACAGGTATTTGTGAGAGATTGTGAGCAATGAATCTTGTTGCATCACTGCATTTTAATACTGTATTGGGCATACACCTGTAATTCTGTAATTAAATCCCGAAAACCAATAAAAGGTGTCGTTTAACTATTTTTTTGTGGCAAACCCAGTGGAGATTTTAAGGTAATGATATTGATGATTAAGAAGATGAACAGAAGGCAGGTTTAAATCTCGCCAGTGGGTCACTGGTGTACTGTGTGTTGTTTGTCATGATGTCAACTAACGTTGAAAAAAACTTAGCTTTTTGAGAGGAGGGACATGTCTTGACAGCTTATGGTTTTTTTCAGGTCGTAAGCTTGGCCAGTATGCAGATCAAGAGCTTTTGAAATCTCTTTTCCAAAACAAAAATCCTGACTTTTAATTTTTCAAATCATGTCTGTCACTGTGGTGCAGTGGTTAAGTAGTTGCTTGCACGTGCAGATAAACCGGGTTCGACTCCGGGCATCGCCGTTTTCTGTTTCCTTGTTCCTTTTTTTTTTTTGTTAACACTATTTTCCTTTTGGCCTTTTTTTTCTTTATTCTTACTGCTGAACCTGCTGGTCATGCACTTGGATCAATATATATTTTAAGCTTTTAGGGAAAATAGTGTTAAAAAAGAGACCAAAGAGAAAAAAAAACCGGTACAAAGAAACAGAAAACGGCGTCGCCAGGAGTCGAACCCGGTTTATCTCTATGTGCAAGCAACTCCTTGACCACTGCACCACAATTACACACATGAATTAAAAAATTAATTTTGTCACATCAAAACAATTTTTCGCTGCCATAGAAACTGTTTGAAGCTGGTGGAGCTGTATTTATCATGAATTCAAATATACATTTGAGGAAAATTAGCTTAAGCGCGTATTTCAGAGCTATTTCGCGTTATTTCGGGTTCAACGGGCCCACTCGATGTAGATAATCGATCGAACTAGCTTTACTGAATTTGGTGGAGAAGTATAAGATCAACAGAGCCCCACACTCGAAAGGAATGATATGAAGTTAGGCCTGTCTAATTAGCAAAAGAATAGATGAGATATAAACATTGATCTGTGAATGGAACCTCCTATTCTGGAGACTAGACCTTGCCTATTTTAGGGGAAAAAAAGATTTAAGTTTTGATGACCTTGCCAGTCCCATAAAATAGATGGCGATCCCGCAACACGGCCCGCCAAACAAATTAACAAAATTATACAATCACGGACACAAAATATCAAAACGGTTTACACAAGCAGATTATAGCAACACCAAAGCTCACACACATTCGATAAAGTAAGCGATATATAACGATATTTGCTAGCTTCTTAGCTTTTCCTCGACCTCGCTCATCCAAACAACTGTCGTATCCCTTGGTAATTTGCACAAGCGACCCGAGGCTCTTGCCCGTTACTATATGACGTCATACTGGCAGGCGGAGTGGGTCAAGAAACTTAGATGGAAAACAATAGAGCTACCTCCCCCCCCCCCCCCCCCCCCCACCCCTGGTTCACATCCTCGGAGACCCAGGGGCAGATAGTGGGGGCAAGGAAAAGTCTAAACCGGCGGGACAAGAAAAGTAAAGAACGGCGAGAAGAGCCCCTGGGGGGAATGTCTTACCAGACCAGTTCCAAACAGTCGCCGCCGTTCTGGCTTCTGATTGGTGCCAGAAAACTTGTGTTTTTCTGCCCAATCAGAAGCCAGAACGGCGGCGACCGTTTGGAACTGGTCTGGTAAGACATTGTTCCCAGGGGCTCTTCTCGCCGTTCTTTACTTTTCTTCGTGCCATATTTTTCCGCCCGTTTAGACCTTCCCTCGCCCCCACTATCTGCCCCTGGGTCTCCGCGGATGGTACGTTCAAAAGCCACGGTATACCTTCATTGCAAAGCTGTCTGACGAAATAGCGGGCAAAATTGATTACTTCTTGTCGCTTCAAGTCTCCACCTTTGTTTTCTTGTGGCATCCATGCGCCGAGATAGGTAGGAAAGCCCCTTCTTTTCATAAAGTCGATCGCCGGCTGAATGGCCTTTTTAACATTTTCTCGACTTTTATCCGTGCCATTGTTCTTCCAGAACTTTAGACCGTTTTGTTTTTTGTTTGAACCTGAAGCATAGATGCGCCACTCTGCCATTATGTAATCGTCTTTTCGGTAGATTTCTGGCTCGATTTTTTCCAGGTCCTTTGCGATTTTTCCTGGCTATCCAAGAATGAGGATTCCTTTATCATTCTTCCCAACTGTAGAACGGTGTAATGTTTAGCGTTACACAGTGGCGTGACACGCCTTGCCTCTTGTAACAAAGCATGCTGGAATTATAATAGAACATGTGCTTTACGGATATGGCCGGTGTTTTAACTTTGTGTTATCTTCTATGATTCATACCTTTGTTCAGAACATTACATTGGCGACGAGGATCGGCAAATCGCTCCAAAACACTCATAACTGTCTGTGTGACCGAGTGTGTCCTCTTTGTGATAGCTACAGCGATTCCCCCCTTCGAACCGTTCGACATCCATGCGGATGGCGCAATTGCACAACGATGGCGAAAGTGGATAAAACGTCTCGAGAACCTCTTTGTTGCTGCTGCTATTGGTGATAAGAAGAGACAGAGAGCTCTTTTACTGTACTACGCCGGAGAGGAAGTATCTGAAATCTTTGACACTCTACCGGACACGGGTGAAGACTTTGAAACGGCCAAAACGAAGCTGAATGAGTACTTTGACCCGAAGAAGAATGTGGAATTTGAGATATACACGTTTCGGTAGGCGAAGCAAAGTTTGGGTGAAACCATGAACTCGTATCACTCTCGATTGCGACAGTTGGCAGCCACATGTGAATTCCATGACGTCAATAAGGAAGTTAAATCTCAAATAATTCAGTCGTGCACTTCGCAGCGTCTTCGCCGAAAAGCGCTGAGGGATTCGACTATGACACTCGAAGCCCTGTTAGCTGAAGCAAGAGCGTTGGAGGTCTCGGAGCAGCAAGCGACCGACATAGAATCTCCAGGAAGTGCCAATGCTGTGTTTCCCCAGGAGTCTAAGACACCGGACAAGGCAGCTCGTTGTTTTAACTGTGGTGGAAGCTGGCCCCACGATGCTAAAGCTGGGTGTCCCGCTCAGAATCGAAAGTGCAACTCCTGCAAAAAATACGGCCATTATGCACAGTGTTGTCGAGGCTCTCAAAAGGGACAGTCTCCTGGGAAAGGTGGAACACCTCGAAAAGGAAACAGGACGCAAAGACGTCGAAACTTCAAGCCCCCGCGAACCGTTAACCAAGTAAACGAAGAGTCAAAGCCACGCTCATCGCCGTCGAGTTCAGGTGATGAATACACATTTACGGTGGATTCCCCTACCAACGTCAGTGCTCCTTTTGTGTCATTAAAGGTCAATGATGTTATCTGCAAGTTCTTAGTGGACTCTGGAGCCAGTGTGAACATTGTGAGTCATAATGTGTCGAAAATGTTGAATAGGAGACTAGAACTTTGTGATGCTGAAGTGTATGCTTTCAACTCATCTAAACCCCTTCCCGTGCTGGGTAAATTCAAGGCCTTAGTGGAATCTGGCGTCTCAAGCTGCAGTCCTTCAACTTCGAAGTGTTGTATGCCAGAGGTGACCTGAATCCAGCAGACTACATCTCGAGGCATCTCCAGAGTGACACGAAGTGTGATCTCATCGCAGAGTCTGCAGAGCAGTATGTCAACTTCGTGATGTCTCAAGCCACACCCAAGGCTCTGAGCAGAGAAGAGATCATTGAGGCAACCAGAAAAGATGTCACTCTTCAAGAAGTAATGCGCCTCATCTCAACTGGCCAGTGGGATAACCTGAGCCAGTGGAGGGAGTGGACCCAAATACTCTCAAGATATTTGCCAATGTCCGCAGTAAGCTAACCTCAGCGGATGGCAACCTTGTGCTTCGTGGAAGTCGCATAGTGATTCCTGATGCCCTTCAGAAGCAAGTGGTCAAGTTGGCTCATGAAGGCCATCAAGGGCTAATAAAGACTCGTACCCTGTTACGCTCAAAGGTCTGGTCCCCAAGAATGGACAGCCTAGTTGATTCTATTGTGAAACGGTGTACTCCCTGTCAAGTTGCGATGCCCAAGTTTTCCCGTGAGCCTTTGCAGATGACTCCTTTGCCCAATGGTCCCTGGGAACAAGTCAGTATTGACTTTTGGGAAGTTGCTGGACACTATGACCTTGTTGTAATCGATGACTACTCACGATTTCCTGAGATCGAGATCGTCCACTCTACTTCTGCCAAAGCGGTGATTCCTAAGCTCGACCGCATATTTGCTGCTTATGGGGTACCTCAAGTGGTAAAATCTGATAACGGCCCCCCTTTTAATGGAAGTTCTTGCTCAAAAATAAATTACGACAATAAAAGTATTAAAAGTAAAAATTAGAGTACTGGCTGCCTGGCTCCGCTAGCCCCCAAGGTTATTTCAGGCAGCCAGCTACCACGAGTACCCGCTTTCGCCGTCAGTGTCGGTGAAAAGTTTATTTTAAGACGAAAAGGGGAGATCCAGCTCTGACTGAAGTAACTGACGATGGCCGCGGCCAACTTGGACATATGCAACATGAACTGGTTCCTGTGCTTGCATAGTTCCAAGTATTAATTGAGAATTTGTAGGTTTTGAATCACTTAAACAATTAAGATTTTAGTTAATTCCGGGTTGATTGAAATATTTTTGTTTTCAGACTACTTCAAATACATACTAAAGGGAGATCTTTCAGATTCAATTGAAACTGGATGCGCTTTGTCTTTCTGACAAACAAAAATCGATTGAGTTCGATTGGCTCAATTGAATTCGGTAATCGAACTCACAAGTTCGATTAACCAAACTCACCGAAAAGTTCGATTATGTTCGATTACCGAACCAATCGAACAACAATCCGACCGATTGGGTTCGATTGAGTTCAACTGATTTTTGGTTTCGGTTTCGTTCGATTGACTATGCCGGGTATACTGGACCAGGAACGACTTCCGACCTCTATCAGTCAATATGGCGGTCCAATCTTGAATTGCGCATGTGTTACAAAAGAAATCGCATGTCTTACCACAAAGATAACGTTCACAATTTCCTTAAAGTCAATAATTTTCCATTTTTCTGTACCTCCGTCAACGTTCCGTCTTCGATAGTGTATGTTCATCGGCAAGGATATATATATAAAGGGTTGTTTAGCTATTTAGTAATTTTTGGAAGGGAACAGCAACAGCGTTCCCGAATCCAGGAATAAAATTAAATAGATACTAGAAGGTGTATACTGGGCTACCATATAATTTAGACTCGATAGAAATAATGTGTTGTATGAAAACGAGAATTTTACCATAACAGATCGACAGCGTATGAAAGGAAGAAGAAGTAACAGTAACCCTGCTAAACCGGCAATCCCCATCCCGGACACCACCCCAACTCACAGATCTCATTAAACTGTTTCAACTGAGACTATAAATAGAAGATGGTCGATACAAAACAAGCTATGTGAGTGCACCGTGTGACACGAAATTTTTGCGGGAATTTATTTTTGCGGATTGGAGATTTTTTTCTGTTTCGTGGAAACTAATTTTTGCGACTAGGACACGTTTTTCTCGCTGGAAATTATTTTTTGCGATTTTCAAAAAGTACCCAGTAAACAGCATTGATAACATTTTCGTTCTTGTTAAGTATGTGCAATTAGGGTGTAAAAGAAATATATAGTTTCAAACAGTACTACGGTATGCGTACACTTTGTAAAACAAATTCATTGTATACCGTCATGATTCTGAATGAAAGAGGTCAATTGGACAGATACGATTTCTTAGTACTGTATTTTTGTGAAGCAAATTTTAGTCAGTGGAGATTACATTCACTCTGGAGTAAATTTTTGCGGGAATAATGTTTGGAATGCGTAAAATTTTTTTTTAGGGGGGGGGGGGGTGGAACTTATTTTTGCGAATCGCTGGAAAAATCGCAAAAAAAAATTCGTGCCACATGGTATCTCTAGTTTATCTGGACTTTGTTTGTTTTGTTGACAGCTTGCTATATTTTTGACGAAAACAATAGAAAAAATCGTCCCGTTCGTAGGAGAAAAGCTTCAGCGCATCTGAAATTTTCTTTAATCGCGTGCAATACCATTGAGCTGTAGTTAGAGCAGCCCGCACAGAGTTAAATTGTGTAAACTAAACCAAATTGTTTGGGCAAAGACAGAGTTTTAGAGGCAAGAAAAGGTTTGTTTTTGGTTTGTTATCAGTATTTTTATCAACCTCGTTCCCAGGTTCTCTCTCCTACTCCGTAGGGACGGGTAGGAGAGAACCCTGGGAACGAGGTTGTATTTTTATAAGGTTTGATTTTATACACGGCCAACCGACTGGATGTAAATGAACTCATTGAATTTTTTGAAGTATCATGGCAGGGACGTGTGTACACAGCCTAGCGAGTGAATTAGATAAGAGTGTTCATTCCGTAGGTCACATATGGGGAGGCTCCGTGAGAAAGGGATACCATTTTTAGGCTTCAGGTATAAAAACGGGTAGAGATTTCACTAGTTGAAGTAAACGAAAGGGTAGGAATGCGTCATTTCGGTCAGTAAAAAGGCCCAAAAGGACTAGGTTCACGATCACGCTGTTTATCTTCCCAGTAAGAAAACATACTTGGCATAGCGAGATCTTATATCTTCTCTCACCTGATTATTACTTATATAGGAATCGCTGTAAACATTTCGGTCAATTGATTCGTTTTATGGTTTACATATTGAAATAACAACAGCCTCTGTATAAACATCTACAGGCGACATTACAAGATTGATCACTAAATACGCGATTACAATAAATGTATAAATGATGATAAAAACAAAGAAAGATAAAATCAATGAAATCAAAAATTAAATGCCTGAAAGCAAGGATATTGTTACCCAAAAGCTGGCTGTTGAAGTACTGAATTCTTCTATAAAGCTGTTGTGTTGATAAAAAAGCACTGTTGAATTTCACTGATCCAGTTGCTCGAAATGTTTACCGACCGAGAAGTTTGAGTTTTCACAGTTAATTCTAGTGATTCTTTGAGCGCTTCTAACTCATTAGGTGGCTCACTTACTGTACAAGGTTTCTCGATAAAGATTCACTCGGAAGAGTTCGCTTGTAAATGGGTCTCTCGCATAGTATAGTTCATGAACTATACCACTTCCACAATTTACTCTTGCCATCTTTTACTGTGGGCTAACCATCAACATCTTTTACATTCGGTATGTTTGCATTCCTATAATGCTTCCACCAAAGATATACTCAAGCATGTTAAGGCATGGCTAAATTTTTGGTCTCGACCCCCCGCAAAGATAAAGCTGTTTTTATGCTACGGCCATGCATTTTAATTCTAAAAGTTGCAAAAAGCGTTCGAGAAACTCTCTTTCGAGGCTTTGAATTAATTGAGGTTGAAGTGATGTAGTCACGTGAAACGTGACGTCATAATGATATTCAAAAAGAAATTCAAAATGGGGTAGGAATGGTTGATTATAAATAAGTTTGAACACTGTGTAAAAGATTGTTTTACCGCACGAATTTTTTCCGTGGCCGGAACGGAGAGAATTTTTAATTTCTTAAAAAGATAACACCAGGTGAAAAATGTCACTTGACCTATTTTGCTTAATTACTAATTAATTAAAAACGTGAGTCAACCATGGCCATTCCGGCCAGATTCAAGCGAGAAATGATGATACAATAACATAAATACTGTATTTAATATATACTGTGGGGAATCTCGCCACCCCATTTTTAGTTTTCTGTTCTTTCCTGGACTCGACCATAAGTGGTCACGTGATACAGATATCTGATTTCTAACGTTACAGAAAAATTAAGGTTACCGATTTTTCCGAGGTTGCCAAATTTTGGAAGGTTCTAATAAATTTCCACAAAGTTATGATCTTTATTAGATTTTATGCAAATTAGCTTCAAGCCATGCCTTAACATGCTTGAGTATCGATAATAGCTTTGAGTCGCTTCGAGCTCCTCGGAATGTACTCTGCTGAAGTCCGCTGATCTATTCTACGTTATATCTTGCGCACGCGCTGAACACGCCAGGGCTGAGTAGCTCAAAGCATGGTTAGCTTTAACCATTAATGAAGCAGTATCAAAACCAGTACGTTGTCAAGGTATTAAACGCTGGTTAAAGTTAACCATGCTTCGAACAACTGGGCCCAGAATGCGATATTGTGCCAGAAGGAAAAACCACTGAGCCCATTTTACAACTGGGCTGTGCAACAGGCAGCCCAGTAAAAAGTATCATTGAAAGAAGAAACTAGCTCTTGAACAGCAGTGTATTCCAACATACTGTAGTTGTTGGCATTTTCACGAGAGATCATGTAGTTGCTAGGGCCCTCAATGGGGTTAACCGTCAGCCGTCAAAAATGGTTATTTGTTACCGTAAACGATGAAAAATGCAGACTGATATTAACAGGCTTTCAAAAAGTTACAAGGCATTCCAGTGTTGCTTTTTGTAGTATTTCAGCTGATCGTCATTATCTTCTGGCTCTCGAAAAATCCAGCTCCAAACTGGAAAAACAGTTCTCAAGCCCTGGGTTTCCAAATCTTTTCTCGTCTCGTCCCAATCCTTATTTTAACATAACGTAGTTGTTTGCAATCGCGCTGGCTAAGATAAGAACTAGACAGATTTTAAAACTATTTTACGAGAAAAGGAGGCATGCAAGCAGTCTAATGTTCTCAAAAACACTCCTTCTAGACATTACAGGACCCTAGAACTTGCTTACTGCGCTTTTCACAAACATGCGAACTCTAAAGTCAGTAAGGTTCAAAAGTCACCTTCACAATTGCGTTTTTCGCTGCCGTCAATCATAATTACGATCATAAGCAACGAACCTTGAAACACAGAAACACACAAAACAGATCGAAATCCACCGATCACAAGTCAGAAACCATGACCTTTTGAACCTTTTAAAGTAAAGTTTTGTTTGCTAAGAGGTCCGTTGAGATGATTGATGGCAGCGAAAAGCGCAATCGTCAGTTGGCTTTTGAACTTCAGAATTAAGAGATGGCTCAATTTTTGGCCTCGGCCCCCCGCGAAGACGAATCTGTTTTTATACTACGGCCATGCATTTTAATTCTAAAAGTTGCAAAAAAACTTTCGACAAATTTTCTTTGGAGGCGTTGAATTAGTTGATGGTTGAAGTGATGTAGTCACGTGAAACGTGACGTCATAATGATATTCAAAAAGAAATTCAAAATGCAATTGATTATAACTAAGTTTGAACCATGTGTAAATGTTTGTTTTACCGTACGAATTTTTTCCGTGGCCGGAACGGAGAGAATTTTTAATTTCTTAAAAAGATATTAACAGATAAAAAGTGTCACGTGACCTATTTTGCTTAATTACTAATTAAATAAAAACGTGAGTCAACCATTCCGGCCAGATTCAAGCGAGAAATGATGATACAATAACATAAATACTGTATTTAATATACAGCTATTTCGAGAAAGGTTGTCGGAGAAAAGCGCATAAGTGCGCGCGACAATCTCAAAAGGTAATGTGGGTATTTTTATATTCCCGGTTCTGCCTGCAGCATTTCAGGGAAACCTGAAAAAATGGCTCGTGACACCATGGACGTGTGTTTGCGGGTCCTAAGAGAAACCAACAAAAGCAGGTTCGACAGCTATAGTGTCAGAAACGTACCTTGTTTTGAAACTGTTTTTCAATTGAAGCAATACTTTCTGGAAAATTGTCAAGCGGAAATTTCTCCAGCAACCGACACGACTTATCAAATCGGCTACTACGCCGAAGGAAACAAGAGATTCTCTATATCGTCCGAAATCCAACTTCCCGAAGCGTTTTCTTTGGTTAAAAACGGGAAGATAACATTGTGGGTGGATCCACATAAAGAAGTTCCGAGGGGTTCTTTGGGCAGAAAGAGAAAAGGTAAGGAAAATAATAATCCGCGCTATTCGCACATTTTGTTGTTTGTGCGATTTTCA
Source organism: Porites divaricata (assembly GCA_038088405.1). Classification (NCBI taxonomy): domain Eukaryota; kingdom Metazoa; phylum Cnidaria; class Anthozoa; order Scleractinia; family Poritidae; genus Porites; species Porites divaricata. Next base: position 12,967,450 of record JBBMOI010000012.1, on the reverse strand, counting down.
TCATATGTTTAATCACAATGATTTTGATTATTATAATTATTATTCAAAAATAGGTAATTCCAGTGCTCAAGATGAAAGCAGGGACGGGGAAGAAGAAGGAAGTTATGAGTCTTGCCTTTCACAGCTAAGAGGGAAGCATGATCTTCCCGAGTATAAATTGCGCTGTTGGGCCGAGAGCAATTTTCAACTTTTGGCGATTTGATTTCGTATCTACCATCAAGCTATTTTTTCCTTTAAAGCATCGTTTACGTTTTATTTCCTTTAAAACTGTCTTTCCAGTGAAGTGGTTTTTAACAAATATTGGGGAAAATTAACATAAAGCGCACGTGTCCACGAACTGAAAAAGACAATTTTGAACTAATTTGGTACGAGTCAGGCTGCACTGTGTATAATTGTAGTTCAAGGTTTTGTTATATTTTTACCTTGTTTTACTGACAAGCCCTCTGTAAAAACAGAAAATCGGAAACTTTTGATTTTTATCTTTTGTTCCTTAATTCTTAGGTTAACGGAACCCACAACAGTGAGGATACTCCTCCCAATGTGCCGTTTTTTACTGGTATTTCGAAAGCTTCGAAACCTCCAAAAGCTGTGACGTCAGCCGGGTGAATTCAGTACACAATCGACGGACAGCGCTGAACGGAAGGCAAGAGAGGCATTTCTCAGCCGATGTATGCGGCCTTTTTTGTACATTATTTCCTTAACCAAATTCTTTACTATTTCTAGGTGCGGATATGTAGTAGCATCCTTCAGCAGCCATTAAAAGAAGATGCCGTCCTCACAGAAAACGAATTTTCTTCACAAAAGGAAAAGCTGTTGAAAGAATTGAATTTTTTGTAAATTTTTGTATTAATTATGTATTTATCCACTGATCCTTATTAATACTGAATAAACTGTCTTTATTTATTTATCACAAGTATTCGGCATGTCGAATGTAGTTTCTAATTTGTTCATCAGTAACTTGAAGAAATGCTTCTTCCACCATAAATTGGGGATCCATGCGAAATTGCCAGGCCGCATCGTTTTCCCTTATCCAGTTTTTGGTTTGCGCAAACAGTTCCTCACATGGCATAAAATCTGGGCTGTATGGTGGAAGAAACACAACCATCGCTCCTGTGGTATGAATCCGGTCTACCACTGCTTGCGTGTGGTGGATAGCTGCGTTGTCTAAGTATATGGAAAAAACATAAGGTATAACAAAATGAATGAGATGTAAATCATGTGAATTAAAGGGGGTTAAATTTGAAATGAAAGGCAATTTGGTATCTGACGGCACAGAGAAATAATCCACATCATAACCACTGAGAAATTATTAACTTAGTGTTGCAACCCATTATAACCACTGATCGCGGATTAACACCGTTAAAGGGAAGCAAGTTCGGGCAGAGCTTTTGATCCACAAACTCTTCAAATCTTGCACCATTGACGTTGCCCTGATAAATCCCAACTTCTACCATTCCTACCATGCAAATAATAGGAAGTGCGGTTATCTGCGGTCCCCAGTTCTGCGCCTGACGTTTGACTGTGGCTCTTGTACCGACCAGGCTATAGCCATAACAACGAGAAAGTCTTTTGTCCCGCAAAAGTAATAGGTTAATTTCAGCCAAAACAGTCGAAGCGAAAGAGTGCGAACAATATGGTAATGGAGGTTCAGTAAAAACTTCCAAATCCGCTTTCGTCCAAGAACACGAATATTTCAGGATCTAGGAGACAGACATTGGATCTGAAAAGTATCCTAGCTTCCTCTGATCTTTGAAGGGCAATTTTTGATAGCTTTTTAAAATAATGATAATAAAAAAAATGGTTGAATGTACTTCAATTGTCACAAAGGGATTGATGCAAATTAAAAAAAAATGAGAAGCAGTGTTAAAGAAGATTAGTATAAGTACAAACCTTTTTGCGGGTAGAACTATTCCTTTTTAAGTATCATAAGATGCTGGACACGGCATTTTCGGACCCTGTCTGTTCAAAGACATTGAAGGGAATCTCTGCGAGAGTTGTGTTCGGTTGTTCAAGGATTGCCTCCATAATGACGAACTCCACGTGTGGATGCATGGCAAAACTGTTGAACGGTCGTCCTAATTTCTCTGAGTTGACATCTCCAGTGTTCAGGCATTTTGAAATGTAGCGCTCGACCGTTCTTGGCAACATGAATAAAGTAGCCGCTACTTCATCCACGCTATATCCAAACAACTCTACCATCCATATAGCACGCCATCTAAGCCAGGTGATCTGTGACGTCACTGCGGGGGCCTGGGGAAAGAAATTTTAATGCCGTATCCCATAAACCAAAACTGACTGGAACAGATTGAATTGACCACTCCAGAAATACCATAACATACCATAATGCTCTTTGTTTGTCACCCCAAAATTTTGCATAAGCATTGTTTTCAGTTTCTCTTGGGGCCATTTTAACTCCCAAGAGAAGTCGAAGACAATGCTTATGCAAAACTTTGGGGTGACAAACAAAGAGCATTATGGTATGTTATGGTATTTTCTGAAGTGGTCAATTGAATTGAATTGAATTGGTGCGCACGTTGGTTTATGGGATACGGCATTAAAATTTCTTTCCCCAGGCCCCCGCAATGACGTCACAGATCACCTGGAGATCGTCACTGTATGAACGAGGCATGACGAGTTTTATGTATTTAAACATCCCAGTTATTAAAATTCATTGATCATATCCCAGGTTACCTCACGGGATTGTCGCGTGCACTTTTGCGCTTTTTCCCGACAACCTTTCTCGAAACAGCTGTATACTGTGGGGCATCTCGCCACCCCATTTTGAGTTTTCTTTTCTTTCCTGGGCTAGACCATAAATGGTCACGTGACACAGATATCTGATTTCTTACGTTACAGAAAAATTAAGGTTACCGATTTTTCCGAGGTTGCCAAATTTTGGAAGGTTCTGATAAATTTTCACAAAGTTATGATCACTATTAGATTTTATGCAAATTAGCCTCAAGCCATGCCTTAACATGCTTGAGAAATTTAACCGTCGACCGTCAAAATCGAAGAAAATTAACTGTCAACCATCAAAGCCACCACCCCACTGAGTTCCTCTTGCTAGCACTTCGAAATTACCGGAAACCTGTAGGGAGCGATAAACTCCTGGGGGGTCATATTTCCGTATTCCTTGGTATAAAAGACGAGTTTCCCGCTTGACGTCGTTCCTGCTATAAAGAAAATAGAAAGAATTACCTAAAGAAACAGAACGGTTACTTATCATTTTAATTCACTTCATTGTTTTACCCCTTGTTCAAGTTCTCAGCTAGCACCATTCACCATCTATGCCTAAAATCCATTCCATTCCTCCACTTTTCACGGGATCATTTGCGGACGAGCCGATCATTTACGGTCCATTTTGCGAATCATTTGCGGTACTTTCAGCGGGCAGCTTCGTGTGAAACAAACATATCTCCCAAGAATTATATCAAACGTTGAAAACAACAAAAGTGAGCTTTGAAAAACAGTCACTAACAAGTTTTCAATTAGGTTGTTGATAGCAAAACAAAACACAGTGTTCTCAAAACACAGAAAAAAACTAATCAGTATTATGACTTTTTCAAGATACACAGAAAAATGAGGACCACTGTTCAAGTCCCTGAAAATACTACACATCTTTGAGTTAAATGCATATCTAAAAGCCGTTTTTATGTACTCATACCATCATGACAAGCTAACTGCAGCATTGTTAAATAGCCTTTTCAAAACTAATAAAAGTCTACATTCCTACTATACGCGATCAGCAGCGAACATAGATCTTGAATCAGTAGAAAAACAAATTATGGCAAATATTCTATAGGTTTTAAGGGAGCAATTATAAGGAAGGACCTTCCCTCAAATATAAGAAATACAAGTAGCTATAAGTTCGTATAATGTGTTTAAGAAAAAAGTCAAAAAGTTTGTGATTAAGGAATAATTGTAATAGTTTTAGTTCATATGATTTGATCAGTTCGTAAAACATAAGTCCGCATTCTTTATTCTTTACATCTGCTTAGAATAAAGCGGAGATCGTCTAAAAGCTCTACAGAGCTTGCTTGATCTCCTACCTTGTAGTAATGTAACAGGTTATATGTGTACAAATGAATGTATGATAAAAAAAGGCACTTCTTCTTAAAAGAAGGGAGTCTAACTCACAGCCGTTTTTGGATGTCACGCAGCGCTCCCCCAAAAAGAAGTGGGGGAGCGTTGCGTGACATCCAAAAAACGGCTGCGAGGGAGACCAGATAGCAAATTGCTAATGGCTAATATCTCCGAAGAAAATAAATCCATTAAAATTGACCATAAAAATCATTTAACGGATAAAAATGAACGTACCATCATAATATATTGATTAAAACATGTATGTCTGCGGAGATCATTCTGGGACTAACCTGAGATCATGCTCAATTTTCGTTTCGCTTTGTAAATAACACATTCCGGTCGGCAAGGCAAGGCGAAACGAAAAGAGAGCCCAACTTTTAGCGGTAGCCGTTAGACAGAATGTATGAGAACCGCTAAAATCGGGCCTGATCTCAGGTTATTCTGAGACTAACATTGCCCTCAAAAAAGGACAGCATTCCTTATCCCGGATGAAAAGTTTTTAACACAGTTTTGAAAGAAGTGAGAGTAGTAGACACACGAACGTTATCAGGCAATGAGTTCCATAAATAAATAATAGTATGATATCGAAATGAATGAATATCATTCTGCGGGTGGATTGATTTGCAACATACGCGCGCGTATTCGCGTATTGTTGGTTTTCACATGACGTCACTAAAATTCAAACAAAAATAACTATCGGTCCTACCGAGATTTTACTTTTACGGTGCATTACAGCAGCTGAAACTAATTTTCGTACAAATTTTCGCTTCAAAAGGGTTCTTGGTTTTGTGATAGAGTACGCTTGAATTTCTTAGCTTTTGCGTGACGCGACATTTACATGACGGCCAAGACAGCTGTCATGTAGATTTAAAAAATGACTTATTTCAGCAAATTTTGCTATCTAAACAGTTCATGTATTAGAAAAAGTATTACTTAAATGTTTATGAGTTTCTCGAAGAATAAATTCACGCTTTTGTAGCAAAACTCGGTATCAGATGTTTCTGTTGATTTCCGTCCGCCATGTTGGAGCTCACCTAGGGCGTCTCCATACAAATCTCTATAAGTTTGGGTAAAACATTTCTTCGGATATCTCGTATACCTGAATCTTGGCGAGGGTCTTTATATATGTACCTCCTTTCATTTCCCAGATTCTTGACTTGATCTATTGAACGGTTTTGATTTTTTATTTTGAGCTATTTTGAATGGCGTGACGGCTGAAAACCAACAATAGCCGCGGTCGCATTTGCCCTACTAGAATTTGTTATTGTTTTTAGGGGTTGAAATTCCGGGTTTACCTCAGTGTAAGAAGCTGTGAACTTTTTCTTTGTTTTGCGCCGTTTGTTTTTCTAGGTTCTATTGTGTTTACTTCTTTGTTTTACGTCACCCGTGAGGTTAACAGGTTCTTACACCGAGGTTGAGCCGAAATTCCAGAAGGAAAAAGCGACAGCTATACGCGTAATTTATAAAAATAACTAAATAATTAATATTTGAGGTACCACATGCACAAAGTGGTTCTTCGTCTACCTGATTCCCGTTCGAATTAGAATTTGGAAAAATTATATGCGTATGTTGCAAATGAATCCACCCGTAGTTGTATTTCGGGGCAGTGTAAAATGCAGTTCAGGGTTAGAAAACAATGGGACTATTGTTATTGCCTTCACGTTTTCATTTCCATGGTGAAAATAATAGTCCACAGTCGGTGACTGCTCTGCGTTCCACACTGACCGGTTGTATTATTTCACTCGAGGGATAACTAGTAGTCTGTCTAAGTTTACCCCGTAAACTGATAGAATACAATAGAATAGAATAATTCTTTATTCTTTATTTATTTACACATAGTAAAATTCATCAAGGAGTATAAAAATTTTGTTAAATAAACCTAGCTACCCTTAATATGCAAAAATAACTATCTACAACCGTGTTTACAGTACTTTCAGATGAGCCAATCGTTTTTTTAACCGGTTTGACACTCGGTCAAAAGGACAGCCGAGGTATAGTGGACTAGGAACGACTTTCGACTATAGCGGTCCAATCTTAAATTGCGCATGCGTTATAAAAGAAGTCGCATGTCTGACCACAAAGATAGCGTTAACTATTTCATTTAAGAATATAATTGTCTTCTTTCCTGTATACCTTCATCGATGTTCATCTTCGATAGTGTACGTTCTTCGACAAGGAGATAAAGGGTTGTTTAGCTATTATTTTACAATTTTTGGAAGGGAACAGCAATAGCGTTCCCGATTACATGTATAGGAGAAGCAAGTTAAGGGCATAAATTTTTGTTCAATAGTTACACCACTCGACTGAATTATAGTTAGCCAACACTACAATTTACTCTGATTGACAGCATACAGGTCCACAATGTTTCAAAGTTTGAATTTAAGATAAATTGGCCGGAGTCACGCAACGTGCCTGTGACTTTCGATCTTGCCTTCGACAAAATTTTTATGACGACCCACGCAGTCAATTCAAAGGAAACCTCAGTCAGGAGAGATGTGTGGTTTTACGGTATTTACAATTACCATTTTTACAAAGTTTGCGACCTTTGAAGAATTCTCGATCCTTTATGATTTCCGGTACAAGTGTAGATCCTAACCCATGCCCATAACTATAAAACAGAAAAGAGCCTTGTCCTTCCGGCTGTTAAATATATTAAACCTGATTAAAGAAAACGGTCACTAAACGTCGACTCGTCTGTTTAAAACAAGAAACAAGTACGTAGCCGGTTGGATTGGGACAGTTCACTTTCTTGTCCGCACTCCCCCCCCCCCCCCCCCCCCCCCCCTCGCCACTATGGAAGGCTATCCTATGCAGTTTTTGTTGCCACCATTGAAGATTGCATCCGAGGGGTCCAAAGTGTTGTCGGCGTCTTAAAAAAGGACAGAGGCCGCCTTTTATTGCTTATTGGGAGGAAGTGGGGGGGGAATGAAATGTCCAATGTTACTGTCACTCCCCCCCCGTGCGCTACTTTTTATTTCGCTCCGCCGCCACTGTACCGTAAATTCTTCAACCACGTCCCCCCCTGACCTTCCTTCAATCGTGAAACCTGTGAAACCTCCCGATTGGACTGATCCAATAGTATACTCAAGTGCTGTTAGTTCAGGTTTGTTTTTGATATTCGGCTATGCATGTCCAGCTACACAATCTCGAACTTCATGTGCTTTACCTTTTTCATCTACTGGTTGTCTGAAAAAGGAGTACAGCAACCCATTTTACTGAAGTAACTTTAAAGCCCCCCTCTCTATTAGCCCCGCCACCCCCTCCCCTTCATATGTGCTTCAATCCAGAAAAACCGTTAAAACCAGACTGATGATATTTGCTTTGTCCTTGTCCTTGCTGCTGTTATCACTGAAGAATACTTTTTCAAAGTAGTACCACCGTACCCAGGGAGACACCTTAGTGGTCTTAGTGGGAGAGGTGGGGGATACTCAGGTATAACAACCAGGGGAGAGGTGCACAACCCTTTTTACTGGTTTGACATCTGAAATCCAATGACATTTTTTGAGGTTAGTTACTTTGGGGTTTTTATATTTCTGCAGTAAAGGATCGGACTTTGGCACAGGCATTTTCGGGAGGGTTTAGAAAAGAAAGTATAACCATGCATGCTTCTGAACTTTTGTCAGGTCAAACAGTTGCATCAGATCAGTTTCCTTCACAGACATCAACTATGTGCAAATGACTCGGATAATTCTTGCTTTTAATGGATTACCTGTATCCAGAAGAAGACTTTCCTCTGCTCAGATTAGTAGCCACTGGACTTTAAAGGGTGCAAAATAATTTTGCCTCCTTCACACATCCTTGTTACTATAATTAATACCTGAGTACATCCAGTCCCATGGGGAGAGGGGAGAGGGATGGTACACACTAGATATCTTACATTACCAACCTAAACACTCTATTAGCTAATTATCATAACCTGTTGCTATATACCTGTTTTCCCAAGTCTTCTTTATGAGTCATTTTGGAAGAGAGTTCAATCAGATTGAAGATGGTTTACCTTGCCCACTTAAAATGTTTCTTGTCTGGCATGTCATGCATAAGTTTCAACGGTTAAATCTCAAGTCTCTAATTGTTATTAAATATTGTACACTTCCTTGGAAAAGACCATTGACCATTAAATTGAAACCCGACATTGTCTCCCAAGGAGAGTTAATGGTCAATAAAAATGGAGCAGTTGAGAAGCAACTGTCCAGTGCCAGACAAGATTCATGAACACTACTTGAAACCCAAACCATCTTTGATCTGATTGAAATCCCTCCCAAAAAGACTCGGGAACACAGGCAAATTTCAGTGGATTATGATATACCGTTTTTCCTCCAATAACAGCCATCCCTCGATTAACTGCCTCCCTCGAAGAATCGCTCCCCACCTCTCTCACCATCTCCTCCTGTTATCCCCTCCCTGTCTAGTCGAAGAGGAATCTGATTCTGCAAAACTGATCAGTGACAATTCGATTAAGCTCTGAAAATTAATCAAGGAACTAAATTCTGAACACTTGAAAAGCCCATATATGTTCAGTTTATTTGATATGATTAAACAAAAATAATATTTAGGGACAGACTTCCAGTGAGAATATTTGAAATAATCACCTTCCCTCGAATAATCGCCTCCTTTTGATAAGAAAAAAGAAGTAATTGCCATGGGTATTATTCGAGGAAATCTAGTTAGCTAATACCACATTCAGGTGCCCTGTGCATTAAATACATCACACGTAGGTTTTTGTTTCACTTTGTTTGAAATTTATTTTTTTGTTGTTTGTTTTTCATAGTTTCCTTTGCTGGTTTCTACCAGTTAAGGATAATAAAATTATTGAGAACCATATAATGCTTTTATGCAAAGTTGCCTACTCCCTATGGTTGGTATTATCTAACACAGTAGCAACACTATTTGGAAACACACTCTACAATATAACTAGCCCATTTACAATACACAATAAACTCATGGGTAGTTTTTATTTCACAACTTATTTCAGACTTTGCTCTTAGGTTATGAGCAGGAGAGCTTTTAAGGAGGCAACGCAACCAAGTGAGCAGAGATTAACCTTCGGCTAAATAGGATGAAGGACTTTTTTGAAAGTCTTAAACATAATTACAAAAAAAATTGTAAAATCCCAACTGATTGTCAAGTACCATCAGGCAAATAATGTTGAAGAACAAATCCAGCAAGTGGTCAGTGGTCAATGGTCAACAAAAACAAAAATCCCATCACAACTAGCAGAAGCATTATAATAGTATCCTTCGGAACTCAGCCATATAATTATGCTCACCTGCCATTTGCAAATGCTAAAACCCACACAGGTTAAAATAAGTGGGTCATCTATGGGGGTGTCAAACCCCCCCCCCCCCCCCTGTCTTCTCAAATGATGAGAATTGGTAGGGAGGGGATGATAGATGATGTCATAACACATGGCACATGACTTAATTTGTGCAAAAAAATACTCAGCGACATGGGCTCAAGAAACAAATGTGTGAAAAAGATGTTGTTGCCATTGTAACATTTGACCTGATTGGTTTTGACTTCCCAATAATCACATTTTTTCTTATATTACAATGTCATACCGGAGTTTATTAGGAAACATTCAATGCTAACAGTAAAATAGCTCAAACAAGGCAAATTATTTGAAATTTCATTGTCAGAAAGTCCATTCCTAAAGAAATGGCAAACTTTGGTGACTCTCTGGGAGGTTTCAGACTCTAATCTGGCGACTGGGAGATATGGTCCAAAATCTGGAGTCTCCTTGTTTATGCGGAAGAGTAACTGACAACACTGTCTATGTGTGGGACTGTCACTAAAATTTCAAGTTGCCAGGTATATTCAGTTAGTAGGACTAGGAAGTTCTTTTGGTTCTTGTAAGAGTAGCCAGGGCTCATGGTCATATTTGCCCCGGGAAAATCCACGGTCCCCGGCTCTTACTGACAGCCCTGTATATGCCTTGAATAAAATGCATAAAGAGCAGAAATTACTTTAAACAATGCTTGACAGAAATGAATTTATTTTCAGGCACAAAACTTAGTTATTACAATAATATGTCTGTACATATGAATGTCAGAAGAAAACAATCAAGTTACAGTAAAGCAATTTCCCTATAAACCTTGACTTGACTTCCATGAAGTCTGCTTTTCTTCTTCTTAAAGCCCATTATTACTAAAATAATATTAATATTACTTTTAGTATTTTCTCAATTCCTCTGTGACACAAAAAATCCATTTTGGACCAAGAATCACTCATCTGCTTCATAAACTTTCCCAGGAGTCTTTGCAGCAATAAACTTCACATCTTCCCTGCAAAATAATTTTAAAGAAAGAGAAAAGAAAGCATAATTAATATAAAAAAAAAAGGTCTGACACAGTTAAACTGGATACCCCTGAAGGTTAATGAAGAACAATCTCGCAGTTAACCTTATTTCATTATTAATGGTGATGTCGGCCTGGCCTTCCCAGTCTATGTTATGAAGCGCAGAAGACATTTAAGAACTCTAGCCAGTGTTGTTACTAAACAGAGTAACGCAGTAACGAGTAACGAGATAAAAATTCAAGAGGTTAAAAAATAAATAAATAGAATATTTTCTCATGGCTACGAGAAGACCGAGGAGCAACCATGGAGAAACTGAGGTAAAGATTTTCTTTCTTATTGCCACAATTATTTCATTTCTTAGTAGAAATAGCTCAGCCAGGTGAATGAAGATAACAGAACCTTGTTGGGCCCCTATTACAGTTATCAACTAACCAAGTACTTGATTGCCAAGGCTTAGAAACAGTTTGCTCGCTTATTACTCCTGAGGTTATTACCTTTCCTGCTCAATTTTTAATGTCTTTTACTCGTCCCCGCGAAAATAAGGGATTTGACTTACTCATGGCTACCTTTCAAAAGTTAATTATAGTGAACGTTTCTATCGGTTAAAAGGAATTATTATAAATCATGTTTAAAAATAACCTCCCGATGCAAAGACTCTGAAGTTTGAATATTGGCAGCAAAATAGAATTGCAGAGCGAGACTAGTTTTTAGATCGATTTTCAATTAAAGTAGTACGAAGTAAAGTAACGTAAAGAAACATTCAAATGCATTGGTTAGCTTGAAGTTGCATTTTTAACATCAATCAATGCAGAATACACGCGAAGCATAGTCAGGGGCACCCAACAACAATTTTCGGAAAATATCTGTTCGGAAGACGATTTGAGATCTAGAATTGTTGTAACATTTGTTGTAAAATTTCTCACTTGCCTGCCTCTCCTAGGATTTTCGAACATCTAATAAATGGTATAATTGCCCATTTTTAACTGATTTTTACCCACCTAGAATTTTCGGGAGCCTCTTCTCTGGCTCAAATTTTCGAAAAGGTAAGTTTTGATCTCTATGATTTTCGGATCACTAGACTTTCAGCTAGGAAATCCGAACAGATGAAAAGTTTTTGGGGGATAAAAATATGTCTGTGTGTACCGTTTAAATACTAAAATATGTTTAACAATGCTATGTTTAAGTGGTTTTGAACTATATTCTTGTTGGGTGCCCCTGCATAGTTACTGGCAGGGCATGAAATTAGCTCTTTTTTTGTAGGATTCACTTGGCTACTTGATATTTTAAAGTCAATTCCATTAAGTCGAATAAGTCCTACGTCACCGAGAAAAAAAAATAAATGAAGCAATTTAACAAGAAGACACAGAACAAACAAGGAGTAAACGGCCGGTTTTAATAATAGATGTTATTTTGGAGTTGAGATCCTCCAAATTCAAAAGTTTTGAAACCAAATGATTCTAGCAGGTAATCAAAAGTAAGTAAATAGGACCCCTACATATCTACTAGGAAACCGTTAAAATGGCAACAACTAATAGTATTTCTAATAGTATTTTGAAATCGTAAAAGAGCCCTCGTTCCCACTTATGATTCCTTCGGGAAAGGAATGGTTGTGTCTTCTAGACTTGCTTTGACCATCAATCTCTAATATTAGGACCTGGTATTAGGAGCTGAAGTGCAGACACTTGCGGATGGTTTTTACCATCCTGCGACTACGAACAGGGACCTGCATTTGGCATAAGAAGTACTTTTAGCTTTATCTTCTTACAAAATTTAATTAATCCGTTAGTTATCACAATCGCTCACACCTGAAACCTTGAAACTTAGGGTAATCCCATACCCTGTCTAAAAAGAATGTGTCACAAAACAAACTTTCTGTTTCTTTTCTTCATGATCTCAATAAGCACAACGTATACAGTGGGATCAAACTAACCATAGGGAAATCAATGTTACTGATGCAGATGTCGATGTTGGTGATGCTACTACCCGGCTACTCCTTATGAACAGTGACTTAAAATCAGTATATGCAGTTTTGTTCAGTTGTAAATATTCAATGATTTGTTACAATTGTTCAGAAACTTGGCTCTTTTGAAATAGTCTTCCTGATCCTGGGCTGTAGGAAATAACCTTTTAAGGGGAATGTTAAATGGAATCTTTTGTTACTCTATCTGCTGGATCACAGTAGGCATATTCACTTGCAAATAACACTGTAGCCAGCTGACCTTTTCGGCACGAAAATACCTTCGACTTTGCTGGATGGGGGGGGGGGGGGGGTAGGTTGGGGTGGTTGATGTAGTTGTTTTAAGCAATTTTTGGAATAGACATATTTTTTGAGGTTGGTAAAGGTCATTATTAGGATATTACAACTATTTTTATGCTTTTTCTTTCATTAGGATTTTTTTGAACCTCTTGAATTCTATTCCCATTACTCGTTTTCTCGTTATTTCATTACTCATTACTTGTTACTGCGTTACTCTCTTTAGTAACACCCCTCTAGCCAGAACAAGTTTATTGAACTGCTGCCAAATACTGAGACTTATAAGAATAGTTATTTTTGTAGAACTGTCAAGGACTGAAATGCATTACCTAGCGACATTGTTAACATTAAATCCGTAGACCAATTCAAAAAAGTCTTAGTTGAGTATTTTAGTCAATGATGAATTTTAATATTGCATGATGATTGATGCTATGGAATTTTTTATCCATCTTCTGTACAAAATTTTTTAACATCATTACTTTTATTTTATTTAGTTAGGCGTCTTGCGTGATGGCAACCTTGTTGCAAGACTACAAATTTTTGAATAAAAGTTTATCTAATCAAATAAGAGTGAAAATTAAGATACCGGTAAGAGAACATTGTTATTGTGTCTCACTTCACAACCTAAACCTTACTTATTTTCCTAAAACCTACCTTTTGATTTATGTAACACCAAGGTAAACTCACAATGAACTTGGCCCTTTTTCGGTCCAATGGATTTAAGACCGGTTTTAGTTCTCTACCTTGTACATTGCTGTACATTATACTCTTTTGCTTTCCTTTCAGGGGGCGAAAGTTTTGCATGACACATTTTTCTAAAAGTTATCACGCCTTTGTCAAGCCAGGGTATGAACAAGTCATGAATGGTCATGGCTTCATTGTAGAGTTTGTGGCTCTATAAAAAAGAGCTCTTTGTCATAGTTTCTGTCACTTTGTGCAGTTTCTTCTCTGTACAGGCAATAAAACAAAACATAAAGAAAGAAAGAAACAATACAATAGGAGTCTACAAGACAAAATATTCAACATTGGTCACCCATCCAGTTTCTTAACTTGGATGGTTGTAGGGGCGGTCCACACTTGGTGCCCAGGAACTGGTGCCTGGGTACTGGCACAAAATGGGGTTGTGTTCACATTTTGGGTACCTGATCTGAAACTGTGTACATAGTTACTCCCTTTTGCCCTGTCAGATGCAATTTTGAAACAAGCTTATTGAGGAGTATGAGGCAAGTGGTTTGCCCTGGAACTAACAATAATGATGTGCAAACAGGACCCGGATACCTGAGTACAAAACCGTGATTCTGGCATGGGTACTTGAAAAAAGGGTGTGTTCACATTATTGTCCAAGGGCACTGTGCCTTGGCACCAAGTATGAATGCTACCTTATTTTGCAAGACACTTTTTTCTCTGGTAATATGCCTTTCAAGTAAGCTTACTGTTGACTATGTGGTTGCCCTTGCCAACATCAAGAAAGTCAAAATTCTGGGGTTGGGGCAGAGGTATCTGCTTAACATAATGAGCATCTAACCAAAGATTAGATACAGGAAGAACTTAACTTGACCATTCAACTACACTGACCCTGTCTCTGATGCTCCTTCCAACAGCTTCCTTTGGCCACCATACAGTACTGTGGGAGGCATAGAAGCTCGCCTCAGATCTCGATCACAATAATAGTTGTCACTTAGCTTGTGTGCTTGGCCATCAGGAAGGCTGGGGTTTGGCTGTGTTCTGAATAAAAATAATGTTGTGTCATTAATATTCTGCACAAACACCTTAAATTTCCAAAGACATGAATTTGATCATCATCTAAGGTGAATTTTTGTGTTCCTAATTTCAATCCAAGATTATTGCCTACTGTAGTCACTTGATGGCCTACCAAACTTTTTTGGTTTAATAAGGTGAGTTCATAACATTAAGACACAAAGTAGACAACTTGAGTGCTAGCCTTCTAGCAGGTAGTGCTTAAAACATCAGCTTGTGACTTACCTTTAAAATAAACTGGTGACAAGCTGACTTTGCCAACTGCCTCAGCTGATAAACCCAAAGCTTTGTGTTTCATTTTTTCATTTCATTTTTTATCTGAAGCCTCAAATTTTAGTCAGTTCCTTTTGAATGAATCTAAAGGGTTCATTCTTTGTCAGCGCCTTTGAAAAATTTTTCCAAAAGGTAAAATTTTGTTGGCTTCTTTAATGAAAAAATCCGAACCCCCATTAAATAACCTATCATCCTTGGGTGGGGTGCGGATAAAAATGGAACATCCCCACTCCCCCGCATTATAGAAGCACCAGTCAAGAATAAATAATGCCCCACATCAATGCTTCTTGTGCAGGCCAGTAAGTTCGTGGAACATAGAATATGTTCTATTATGTAACATGCAAGAGATTACAATGGAATCTATTCAGGGGGTACCCTTAGGACTGTCGCAATATAACAGACCATTTTACAGTTGTAGACTTTATATCCTAACCTTTGCGTGAATGTGAGGCTGACCTTGTTTTGATAACAAACCTCCTTTTGTAATGGAAATTATGCTTGAAAAAGACTAGTTAGCATAAGAGCCACATGATTTACATAATTAACCAGGAAGGGTTGTATCAAACCAAGGTCAACTCCAGCCCAGTCTGCAGAGTATGGCAGAACTCGATGAAATCTCGTGCATGCAGAGCCAATTTTAGCCATGTGCACGGTGTGCAATACGATTTGTTGTACCAGAGTACGGGTGCATGCCCATAGAGATGCTAAGTGTTAGAAGGATGCATGGTTTAGGTGCATTTTCAGCTGTTTTAGACGACATAAATTTCAAATTTTCCGGGGGGAGAATGCCCTGGACCCCCTAGTATGTTAACGTTCATGCTTCATTGTTCAGTTCCCCCAAAAGAAGGGCTACAATCAAGAATACAAACGAAATGGCCGTCCATTCATTCGTATATAACCTCACCATACTGATGAGAAGGCAAAAGCATAAGCAAGGGTTGTGGAAATGATGTGGGAGAGAACTGAGAGGTTAGGATAGATTTGGCAAAAAATATCATGGCTACTTCCCTGTAAGTCAGGTGCAAATCTCTTAGGCCCAACGCTGCAGTGTGCAATGCTATAATTTTGGTGTGCACAATAAGCTTTTTCAAAAAAAGGCTCGTGTGTACACTTGCCATACTCTGCATACTGGACTCCAGCCTCGTTTCTACCTGTAACTGTAAAATGGGCCATAATGTCCCTTGAATGGAGGTTGGGCTGGGGTTTGTTGATAAAGAAAGTACATTGATTTATGAGAAATTGTCTTTGTTGTGAAAGCTGTAATCATTGTGATTAGTGTACACTTAAACTTAAGCTTAATTGCTGCGAGGCCTGGTGGTTTTGCAGCAGACTAATTCAGTGTTAATGATAATTATATAAACTGCGGAAATAAATGAAATGAAGGAATGATCGTCGCAGTGAACGTCGCAGTGAACACAATTCAGGTTGTGTATGTGACCAGGCTGGGTTACCTGTGCCTGAAGCCACCTGCATTCGAGATTTTTGGATTTCAACTACGGCCCTCGAAATCGAGGCTCTTTCATTCGCAGTAAATCAATTCAAAAAACAAAAGAACACTCAGAACACAAATAAAGTGTGATGTGCAAAACTTAAAGCCCAGGAAAAATCCTGTTTCGTTTCAAAAGCCACATTTTTGCAAGCAAAGAGTTTGAGTGCAAGTGAAGGCAAAAACTTCCCATGAATTGAAGCGATACATTTCTCAGAATATTTCAAGCAATTCCTGGAACTCTATGGTAAAATAAAGTCTGTGTTTTGGCTAAATTTGTATTCAGCTAGGCTAATATTTTATTAATAAACCTTGTCACGGCTTTCGATGCCATCTTGAGGAGTAGGCAAACGGGTGAGAAATTACAGTCATGTTTGTAAGAGAATCTAATGTCGAATAATTTCCGTAGAACAGCTGTTCTGAAAAAAATATGAATTGTTAACTAAACCTGCACTGCTAAGTAGTCTACTGAAAAAAAATTGAGGGCATTACATGCACCAGAAGACTTAGAACCACTTTTTTAAATTTTCTATACACTTGTCTGTAGGAAAGTCCCAGGAAAAATTACATTGTACAGACAAATATATGGAAAATCTAAAGCAAGCATTGATTTATTCTCATGGACTTTTATACATGTAGCTTGATATAAATACTTATCTTGATTCAAAGTCCAGTTTTTATGGATCGCCTTCATGTCGTGTAGCGTTACATGCACAGATATTTGACACATTTAATGTCAAATATCAACAACTGAAATGAACTGTAACTGATGCAAATCATTTGAAATGTCACGCTTTACTCGCAACACTTCACTTTCCACTGGAAACCACTAGTTAAAAGCTTTATATACGCAGGATGTAACAGATCAATCGAAATCGATCATCGACAACGTAATCGATTAACCAATAGTATTCGATATTTGTCGATTGATTAGTTATAATAATCGATAAAAATCGATAATCACAAATTTGGCTAGAGTCCCCCTTTCTTTTCCATTCGAAGCTGAACCACCGACAGTACGTCTGTTGACTTATTGATTGGTAGAACTAAAGATTTGTTGAAAGGAGTATGGCATCGTGACAGAAAATGACACAAGTCACATTACATTATTGCTCTTATGGTTGTGTTTCCTATCGATTTGAGCACATGCAGTACCCCTGAGTACCCTGTAGTGACATACAAATTCATAAAGCGAATATAAAGTTTTATGGATATGTTTATTGAGTTTAATATCAGTTACGAGTTTCTGTCTATCAGTTCTAGCAAGTGATAATGGACTAAACGCAACAGAAAAACGAATCAACCAACTCGGCTTCGCCCATTTTTATCTTTTCGATATTTTTCGATCAAAATCGATAAAATCGATCGTTTAATTACAGAAATCGATAAAATCAATAATCACAAAAACTCGGCCGATCGATTTTCGATATTAACCGACAAATTATAATCGATTTCGATCGATCACTATCGATTTTAATCGAGTATCGAAAAGACCGATTTGTTATGTCTTGTTATTATTCATTCAAAATATTTCCGCGATTCTGATTGGCTAAAAGCACACGTTTAATTCACCATAACCAGTTACTGATGACCAAATTTGGAAGAATTTTGACTTTAACGAGGAAATGACGTCAAAAATGCAGCGTTTTCGCAGGTTAAGGCACCGTTAACCGGGAAGACCTGGGGACGAGGCTGAGTTGTTTTGATTGTGAACTTGAAAAATGGCGGACATTTCACTCGTTTCAAGAGTAAGAACTAGGCGGAAAAGTAGATTAAAACATGGCAAGAACAGCAAGTAGACAACTCGAAGGGCGACATCTGCTATTTGAAGAATATTTGCGGGGCTGGACAAACCTAAACGTACACTATCGAAGATGAACTGAACATCGATGGATCGATGGAGGTAAGCATTTTTTAGCTACGTTTTCAAACTAGGAATTATTTTGAATGAATAATAAACAGTTATTGAATTCGGCTCTCGTATCTTATGAAGAATTATGGAGATCACGGAGGGTGTTATCCGCCTCGGCCTACGGCCTCGACGGATAACACCCTCCTCGATCTCCATAATTCTTCATAAGATACTCAGCCTCATTCATCATTAACTGTTAAATATACGTACCTTGCGACTTGATCATTGGGATAACGCAAAGGTACTTTCAGCTTTTTCTGTAAGAAAAAACAAACAACCAAAATACAGCGTAAGGAACCATTTCCATCTTAGATTCTTGGCTTAGCAGAATAGTCGTAGGTTTTGCTTACTCCAATAAGAAAATTCCGAAAAATTTGCACTGGTTTCGTCGCGGACGCCATTTTGAGGGTATTCAATCTCGCATTGGTTTGTGGGAGATTCGGACTATGTATAATCTCGTACCCAGATCTCCATCTGTCTTACGAGATTAGAATGACCATGGATAATAGAAAGACTTTCTATTATCCATGGAATGACTATGTCCCATCCTCGGAGACCCAGCGGTAGCAGACTCGTTCCCAGTCCCTACTTATTTGTTCTTCAAAGGCAACGAAAGACTGGGGAGAAATGATGTCAAGGTCGCGGGGCAGGCTGGGAAGGGCGAAAGAAAAGTAGGGACTGGGTGAGACTGGGTAGCCTGCATGACAGGCGCTTTATGAGCCAAGCGGGGCGAACGCGATATTTCGCGCGGAGCGCGACACGAGCGCGAAGCGCGAGACGAGGGGAAGAGAAAAATAAAGCGCCTGTCCGCAGTCCATTGTTCTTGCTGTTCCGCCCACAAATATTAACTACCCGCGGTGATGTCAAAAAAAAAACAATCACAAATCACAAATCACGCTGTCGCTATCGGTTCAAGGTTACAAAGGTTAAAATCAGTTACGGGAAAATCTGCGAGTCACGTAAACAAAACAAACCTTCACTGAAACTTTTGATCGCATAAAGTTCAAACAAAATCCCGATAAAATAGTCCCTAATATTTCCTAAAGAGTTCTGAGCGAATGTTCCTGAATTACTTGCCAATAAAATCCTCTTGCAAAGTCCTTGATCCATGAAAACAAATTCCTCACAAGAAGCCTTTAAGGTGTTCACACAAAGTTCCCACGCACAATCCTGCTTTGTTCCATAAATAGATTCCATCCAGCGGGCCTTTGACGACAAAACTTGAAGCAAAATCCGCAATGAAAGTTCCTGATTCGTACTTAATGGAATCCAGTAATCTTGTGAAAGTCAAATCCAAAAGTCAAATCCCGTGAATAAAGGCAATCCGTAAAAAATCCATTCCGTGACAATCACCGTAATTGAATTAGTAGTCCGCACGTAAACATGTTTTTCAAAATCCAAAAGTCATCATCACGTGGTACTAATTGACCAATCAGCATGACCGTCTACCTGGTGGACGGTCGAGCATTGCTGGAACAGCAAGAACAATGGACTGCGGACAGGCGCTTTATTTTTCTCTTCCCCTCGTCTCGCGCTTCGCGCTCGTGTCGCGCTCCGCGCGAAATATCGCGTTCGCCCCGCTTGGCTCATAAAGCGCCTGTCATGCAGGCTAGGACTGGGAGATAATGTTTTCAAGATGGCGGATCTGGAAGTACCGAGTATTGCGAGAGCAGCGGAAAGGCCATTCCACCAAGCCTTTCAACAGAAAAAGTTACCATGTCCGGACAGCCAATGCATGAATGAAAACTGTTTTTATCTGCCGGACGGTTTGGACCATCATTTTTGCACTATTCATGGTCGACCGTCCACTAGCTATGCGGGATGTAAAAGAAGCAAAAACTCTGTTGCGAATCAAGCATACAGCGGAAACTTTAGCGTGGATCAGAAAGACCTCTGAGATGGCTGTAAGATTTGAAAGTTTCACTTTTTCAGAAACCGATTAATCAGTATTACTTGTAGCAATTTAATAAATAGGCACGTTAAAATGTTTCCACTGGTTTTATTGTTGCTTTTTTGTTGATTGTTTGATCTTTTCGTTAAACTTTTACCTGCAAGAATTTCAATGATTTCAAGAAATATTAACCTATACGATAATTTGTTGTTGTGTAGAATGATCCTCGGATGGGTAAATTTTCAGTTGTCTACTACGATATCAAAGAAACCATTTGGAGTATTAATGCTAAGTTGCTTGCTGTGTATTTCTATCACAAAGGAAGTATCTATCCCTATGAGAAAGCCAACCAACCAAGAGAGATACTTGTTGAATCGCCAGTTGTTAAAGCCAGGTTTAATTGCTGGTATTTTGCTGATTAAACCCAATTGTGCCAAATTTAATCCATGAACCTATGGCTTTATATGTTAATAATTATATTGTATCAAATGAAATTGTGCAACAAAAATATCTAAGCTGAAAAAAAAGATATGATTCTTAATTACTTTAGTGGTCTCTAGTCCCCACTGCCCCTCACCACACCCACTTTAATAGAGCATTTACTTAGAGATACTTACAAAGAATCCCAGTGTAAACTCAAACCAATGCTACTAAGCATATTGATGAATTGCTTGCCACTGCCATATGATATGCACAGTAGCTCAAAGAACAGCTGCAAATCATTTGGAAACTTCTGGTTTGCCATTGCTAGTAAACCTGAAAGTTCATGGCTGGCACTGGCTTTATTTCAATCATTCTCAGAGGAGGATAGCAGGGTTTCCAGAATTTCATTGGTGAGGGGACACTTCTCTTCCAGTTGCTGCACCATGTCTTTAAATATTGTTGATGGAATTTCCAGTACGAAAGCCCAAGTTGCATAGAGATTTAAAATGTTCCATTTCAACTTTAAGATTATTCTGCTGCTCAAGGGTTAAAGCACTAGGATTTCCTTGTAGCTTCTCTAGGTGTTTTTCATATACATTTATAAGTGCAGAAATATAATTTTCCCTGGGATCATGTAATGTCCTATATCTTGCTATCATTGAGTTGTGAGCTGCTGTATTCTTGAAAGGTATAAGGAAAAGAACATAGTAACTAAAAGTCTTAATTAATAAAGGTAATCATGTAGTTTTTGGGCTGTCCTGATTTAGCATAGGAAACTTCCAAAGGCTGCTCAGCCCAGCTGCCAGTACTAAAAGGCAGGAGCCAGTCTTGGCCATATTTCGAAGCCATGAAGTAGACTACAAACGGTCTGAACGGTCTCGATTTATTTTCGCAGTATGTCAAGCATGAAGCAGAAAATAAAAATGACTGTGTCTAAAAAGGTAAAGTGAAGTCTTTGCCATAACAAGTTGCCCTTAAGCTGCCCAGATCCTGGAGTCCATGTTTCTCCAATCAAGGCATACTCATATAATTATCGCTGGTAAAATATGTAAGGCATCCGGATTCCTGAAGTTTAAAAAAATATATATAGTTACCTGCATTTCAATTGCTTCAACTATGTCACCCCAAATTTCACTCATGCTCATTTCCAGTTCTAATTTTATACTGTCCTTCATCTCACTGATTCCAAATGCACCTTTGTCTTCAAATGATAACTTGGACTTCATTGCCAAACCAGAGTATACAGTTCTGTCTTTATTAAGGATCTTTTCACATATACATTGTTAACTTTTCCAGCGACAACATCTAATATCTATCCTAAAATGTTCATTTTTGAACCCTCAATTTTAAACTTTTTTTCTATTCTTTTTCAAACCATCGTTCTTCGGTGGAACCATAAGCTATGGATCCCAGGGAGGTACTCAGGATTTCAAGTGATGGGGATGATCGAATGGGAGCAAAAGTTCAAGACCCAAAAAAATCCCTAAGGCTTCCAACAAGACCCAAAAAAATCCCTGGACCAAAAATTAACCCCCAAAAAATCCCAAGCCAAATTTCTGACCCTTAAAATTTTAAACATTAAAACATTAGAAATTGAATCTGGTAGTTATTTTAAGAACACTAGAAACACCCAAGAACACTTCCTTTGATTGTACTTTAATCACAGAACTACACAACCAAGGTCAGGAAAACCCAAAAATATCTTAAATCATACCACCAAAAAAATTATTTCCAAATTTTCCTACCCCAAAAACTCCTGGAATTGAAAACTTCAAACACAAAAAAATCCTTCTATTATTCCCGTCACTTGAAATCCTGAGTACTCCCCCCCCCCCCCCCCACCCCCAGGCTATGAATCTGAAAAGCTACCTTTGTAGGTATGAAAACATTTCCTGGAATTCTCTGTATCCTGAATATAATAAACAGCTATAGGGTGAAGTAATAACATCAAAAAGCCCATCCTGCAAGCAAAACTCAAACACCATACACAATCTGCTGTCCCTTACCTAATCAGGGGAAAGGCAATTATAATAATAACAATAATACTAATAATACTTTATTGAGTCTCTCAGTGAGGGCTTTTCAGACCCAGTGTACATATTAAATAATATCAGTGAAAAAGTAATATCATAGGTAAATTGAACAATTGACTATAAAAATCACACTTCACCTCACTCTGTAAAATGTATTATGTAATAATTTATTATAATTTATATTATTAGTTTATAAAAAAATTATAATATGCAAGGCTCACCATTTGAGGATACATCCGGCATCCATTCCCACGCCAAATCCTAGTTTTCACACTAGTAGGGAATAACTGTCCTATCTGACTCGATACTAAACTCTTTAGCCCCTTTCCCACACCCAGCACATACAGAAGCTCTTCCTGCTCCACTACCTCACCATCGACTTCCTCAAGACATTGTAGCAATTTCCAAGGTTTCAGGGAAGATAAATAAACTACACATGTGCAGGTTTCCAATATATTTTATTGTAAGCTTAACAAGTTAAATAGGATACAAATAGCAAAATACTTTAATAACACGTTAATAACAACACCAGTTCCACTAGCAAAAAGCCAAAATCAAACTGCATTTATACAAAATATAATGATAAAGATCAATAGGATGAAACTAACCTATTCGAACAGTTTTATCGGCAGGTTGCCCTTTTGCTTTGGATGTGGGAGTTAAATCATGTTTGAAAGAAAGAGACTTCCTTGGTGCTGAGCAGGAGGGTCGATTGTCTATAAACACAAAAAAATTGAAAGGAAATAATCATTTCTATGCCGTTGAAGCAATACGAAAAGACGAAAGAAAGTTTAAAACTTTTGTACCATCAAGAATGATGTCTTCAAAGGACTCGTTCAAGTTCGATAAATCACTTTCCATTGTTGTCGATTGACTTAACGTTCAAGGAAACCTACATCTGCACGTAGAAATAAAACTCCGCATTATAACACGCCTAAATTGTCAAAAAATAGCCCTGTCCAAGATATTGGCAAACTGGCCAAGAAATTGGACATTTTCTGCCAGTCGCTCCCCGATTTTCGTGCGGCCTTCCCTTGATGCAACGCGTTCTAGTCAAAACCGCCTCAGGAGCGACTGGGAACGAGTCTGCAGCGGTAGATAGAACGGCGAAAAGAGCCCCTGGGGAGAATGTCTCACCAGACCAGTTCCAAACAGTCGCCGCCGTTCTACCTTCTGATTGGGCAGAAAAATACAAAAGTTTTCTGGATTAGATCATTACTTTCCAGCACAGTATGCTGATTGCAAGTCCAAGAAATTTAAGAGGAATATAATAGCAAGAGCCCTCTTAACTTCTCTTGATAGCAAACACTGGATCGACAGGTGCGTACAAATAATTATGCAATTTAAAATATTTAATTTTGTCTTTTTTTTTTTTTCATTTCTTATCGTTGTTGTTGTCTGATTAGCCGTTGATTTTCCCATTCATTTCAGACATTTTGCCCACCCACCCCTGCCCTTCTTTGACTTGTGCACCTTGTCTTGATTGCTATCCCAAGAGCCTGCGCGCGCCTAAAAGCCGCTTTGACCACGTGGTTCGTCCTTTTTGATCCTCCATTTGTTCGAGATGGACAAGCCAGTGAAACTTGCGAAGGTATAATATGAAAATTCTAACTATTTACTGAACGTTAAAGTAGTTTAACCGCACAAATATTTTCTATGCGCTCTTTGGAAGAGTTTGCAACATAGTATGAGCAATTGTACGGCTTCAACGTAAAACTATCATCATTTGATTTCGCAGTGCATGTAAACACGAGACTCTTCGATCAGCTTTTGAAGGAGAAGCTTACTCTTTCTTCTTGAGATAACTGCATTTCGTAAAGCAATAGCCGATCTCAAGTGTTTTTAATCGTAAATTTTTAGGTGACAAAATGTTTGGGCCGAACAGGATCTCAAGGACAGTGTACTCAGGTGAGGTCTTTTGAAAAAATTATAGATAGTTTCAAACGTCGTTTTGCTGCTTCCCGAAATCAGTTGATCGGAATATATTCAACTTAAGCACGGTAGCAGCACGTTTGAAACTAAGTTGTCTTAAAACAAAATTACTTCCTTGACTTCATTTTAGAATAATGAAGCTTACATTTTGTATGAGTGTTTGGATATTAAAGTACTGAACTTTCATAGGTTTGATTGGCCACTGTTATTATTATATTAACTGCATGCAGTTATCCATTTATAGTTCTTACCTCCTTGTCATAACAATGCTTTATAAAGCAGAGAAGGAAGGGTTTTATCAAAGCAATGTTGAGTGCTCTACGAAATACGTTGTACTCAAAAAACGAATTTAAATATATATGTATATCTGTCTGGATTTGCAAAAATGTGGCTACAGAAATCTCTCTTATATACCCTCTGACAGAGTCTCGTAGCAGAGCAGTGTTTTTTTTTTTTTTCGCAGTTACTTTTTATTTATTCAACTGGTAACGGATAGGCCACAGTTGATAGACTTTGATGAGTTTCTCACTGGCTATTAATCTATTACCCCCCCCCCCCCCCCCCGACCCCCTAACAAAAAATGTTTTTCATAACTTTCCATAATTCTCTCTGTATATCAGTTTGAAATCAGCGCGCGTATTAGACTGAACTCGGCTCTCATAGTGGGTTGTCTTAAGAGTTTTTTTGGCTACCTTGAGCAAAGTTTTCCGGAAGGCATCATTAAGCCTTATGAAGGAACAATTCTCACGTCTGGCAAAGTCTGCTGCGTCCAATATCTTCTGGTATTTCGTCTCATTTCGGGCTGCACGGGTGAAAGACTGATCCCGGGCTTGAGACGGAAAGAGTAGATATTGCAAGCTTTGTTGTTGGCAGTAACAAGTCTTTGGCCGGTGCATCTTACAACCGGGTATGTTCAGGTAACAAAGCAAAATTGGCTGTAGCTACTCATCCTCTTCTTTGTTATCGGTTTTCAATGACTTCTACATCTTCTAAAGCTGGTATTTAAGTAATGGTCCAGATAAGAAGTAAGGGACCAAAACGCAGTGAACTCGTCGGAATGCAGAAAGTTGCTAACTGTACTGTTTTCTCTACTATGGTTCTGATTGGTTTAAACATCAAATTTTACGAAATCTTGGCAAAGCAGCATGTATATTAATCCCTTTTTTTCTATTCAACTTCCTTATAACAAAATCTCGTCTTAGTCTAAGTAACACAGAAATCGTAGGTGCGGATCATGTAAAATTGTAAACATTTCTTGGGTATTGTTTGCAACTCTTGTGATTGGTCGAAATGTTTTAACACAAAAATACACTCTTTAAAAGTGGAGTTTAAATACATTTACTTTCGTAAACTGCCTTTTTGTAGTTTTATGCATTCTCTGCGTAAAAATGAAAACATTTCTATCTGAGGAAAGCGTATTGCGCCACAACAAAAGAAATTGCTTCCTTTCTTACGTGGATCGTTACTTAATGCCAATCGAATCATTAAATCATCTGGCATCGATCATTTTGAACTGAATGTTGATGTTGGGTAACCAGGTGAATTTTTGAGCACGTGTTTGACCCATGATGGCAGTTTGTTTACAGCCATTTCTATACTGCAATCTTGGCCTTGTTTCAGACCTCTATAAGAAAGCTCCCAAATCTTCTAATAGAACTGTGAGAGCTGTTTTGATATATTATTTTGATAAGCAAGGGCTTAATTTTACTAAATTTGGCAGTTAATTAACAAATTATCCAGGCTTATTTATTATGGGATCAATTTTATCTTGATACTACCGATGCATAACCAAGAGAGCTGGCTTGTTTATGGAACAAAAATGGATTCCCTTAGTATTTGCAGCTTGAGAAAACAATGCTTTTTGTTTTGATAGGGGTGATTTGTTTGCGTTTGATTGAAATATGTAACCTTTTTCGGTTTTGTTCACGTAGGTGAATGGCCATAATCAGCATCATTGTAAAGTGTGTTGTTGTAGTTAAGGCAGGGCTCGAAATTAAAAAAAATTCTCCATCGCACTTTGCAAGTAATTCCTAAAATTTAGTCGCAAGTTCGAAAATTTCAGTCGCAAAAGTGCAACCCAAACAAAATATAATACAAGTAATTACCGTAGTTATTCGCCTATAAGCCAAGCGATTTTTACAACAAATTAAACTGAGAACAGGTCAAATC
Source organism: Porites divaricata (assembly GCA_038088405.1). Classification (NCBI taxonomy): domain Eukaryota; kingdom Metazoa; phylum Cnidaria; class Anthozoa; order Scleractinia; family Poritidae; genus Porites; species Porites divaricata. The sequence continues at coordinate 12,940,942 of JBBMOI010000012.1, read as the reverse complement.
TCGCCAAGATAGGGGGTTCCGCTTATAGCCGAGTATTTTTGCCAAAAAAAATTTATGGGTGCTTAACAGTATTTGAAATTCAATGTTTATTCGACTATAAGCTGAGCTTATGAGAAACTGGCCAATCAGAAGCGGTCATTCCCACAGTTTGTGTAAACATTGCAACACGATCTGACAGATATCTGCTGATCGAAGCATTTCATTGTTTTAAAGAAATGGAATACTTACCTTGACTTCTCTGCTCTGAAAACCAGTCCAGTAGAGTTTGATCAAATTCAGGATACTTTGGCGAATAGCAGCCCATTGTCTTTCGCTTTGCTGACATTTTTAGCTCACTATTAAAGAGGTTTGCTTGATCTTTTCGCCAGCGACAAACCATCGATTCACTGATTCTGTAATCTCTAGCGATCTCGGAGTTGTTCTCGACGGCCTCTGCTTCAGCAACGACTTTTAGTTTGAACGCTAAGTTGTATGAAGAATGACGAGCTTTTGGCATGATGATCGATTACAACAACTTTGAAAGAGAGTGATTGTTTGAGACAGGATTCTGAACTCAGGTGAATGTTTTGTCATGTCACGCATGGTTCTATTTATTTACTTTAAGCATGTAAGCCCAGATCACATTAAATTCAACTTACGGTATCTGTGATTTGTCGTTGCTTTCAATTAAACGACCAATAACAAGTGAGTAAATTGGACTTAATGAATGTGTTTATTCATAACCTACTTTATGGTTGCATGTTTCCTGAGAGGGAAGCTTCTTTTGTTTTCGGTTTATGTTAATTCATCTCACTTAATGACACGTGTGGAGTACTTTTGAATTATTGGTTCTCGGCTTATAGCCGAATGTTTTGCGTTTGTTTTTCATTACAATCTAACAGCTGCTCACAGATCAGCTTATAGGCAAATAACTACGGTAGACAGTTATTGACAAGTTAACATCATTTAAGTTTATTACTCCAACAGCTTCTGTGAATTACCATCGAAAGGAGGGTAAACATTTACTTGCTGAATAAACAAATGAAATCTTCTGAATCGTTCACAGTTACCGGAAACACTATTATCTCCAAAATATAACACCCACAAATGCCTTCCGCAGCTTAATAACATCTTACAATCCAAACTACTAACTTTTGTAAAAAAAGATAAGGATATAATTCAGTAGTTACAGAATCAGAACATTGTAGAACTACATGATATTGCTTTACCAAGGGATCACAACGCAATGGCGCAAAGCTAAGCTTATAAGCTTATTTTGATAATACCAACAAAGTCTTACAGTGCAAAAATGATAGTCTTAGTCTTTTTTTGAAAATTTGGGCTCCAGAAAACTAATCATTTACAGCATGATAATATGTTAAGCAAATTTTGTAACAACTTCAACTTGCCGCTCTCGCAGCGCCATGTTTGTCTTCCTTTCATACCGTTAGAAGCCTGGGCTGAGCAAGGAAACACGGCTGTGGAGAACTAAGTGATGCCGGGACTTTTACCGGTATTTGAATTTTAATACCTGTGCATGACAGCATTTACAACGCTGCGGAAATGAATTTTTATAACGGAAATAGAAGAAAAACCAAACTGGAAGCTTTTCAATTTTCCCTTTAAAGTGAAACTTTCAATACTTGTTGTTGTCAAGTATTTCAAAATACGGTGCCGCAGCAGTGTGAAAACTACTCTAAAAAGAGATAACATACACTGTATTAACGTATAAAAAACAATGCAACAAGTATAAATGCGATCAAGTGCAATTTAGGGTATCGGGCGCAAATGTCGTATTCGCCATCCGGTGAAACTGGCATGTCAGATTTTGAAGAATAAGGTCACTTACAGTTGTAATCTCCTTTCTAAATATGTCTAGCTTTCTCGTGAATATTCTTTTTGCCTCTTTTAAATTTTCATCAATAAGAAGAACCTTAAAAGTGGATGATTCCTGGTCATTTGCATACATTGTGAAGCAAAGTAGACGTGGCAAACAAGAATGGTATATTGCGCAACCTACCCCTACTGGAACTGGAAATTAGAAATGAAGATTTCCTAGAAATTTCATGAGCGTTGCACGACAGTCTCTAAAAAAGTGCACCCTCGATATGTTTCTCAGCAAGAAATCAACAATAAAAGTCACGCAACATTGAACTTGAATTTCACAGGATATTTTGGATAAAACTACAGCAACCAGTAACAAGTAAGACACAAGGAAGGCTGTTAAATATGATTTATTTATAAGCTAGGCTTTAGAACGGTCGCAAAATCGCTACCAGTGGAGAAATTTTAGTCGCAAAAGCGAAATCTTTATTCGCAAATGTGCCCGATACAGGCGCAATTTCAAGGCCTGTAAGGTGAACATCACCAAAGATCCCGGCTGCACTTTATAGCCGAGTATTTTGGCTTAATTTTCAGTTTGCATTGAAAAGTTTGGGGTACATCTTATAATGGAGTGCACCTTAAAAACAAAAAATACAGTACTTTCCTTTTAGAAAATGATTCAGATGAACTTATCACAATCAATTTTGTTTTCAATCTTCTTGGTTCTCTATCATGTTGGCTCTACTCAGTTTACAGCAGACTCACATTCAAGTTCATTGTTATATTTTGATACAGGTGTCATTACATAGGCCACATATTTGTGATACATGATACATTTCTGTGCTGTACTAGACTAGTCCCCACTAATAATTAGTGGGGACTAGTCTAGTACAGCATGCATTATTTTGTCCACCATCTTGAGTAAGATGAAAATGTATTGTATCATAATATCACAATATATTGTTCAAAAGAAAATTGATATTCCGTGGTTGGAAGAAATTTTACAGGTCACCGATGCATTCTGTGTATCATTGCAGCCCTAACTAGAAGGCATATCATGTTTGGATTTGTTATGTATTAACTTGCTCCCTGGGAAATGTCCCAGATGAAAGATGAAGCTCAATTGTTGTATCTTTCAGGTCCGAGTGGAGTTTCTTGATGACACCAATCGATCCATCATCCGTAATGTGAAAGGTCCTGTCCGTGAGGGAGACATCTTGACATTGCTGGAATCAGAGCGAGAAGCTAGAAGACTGAGATAGTTCAGGTGCAATAAGTTTTAAATGCATTTCAGTTATAAAATAATTATTACCAAAAAAATGGGGCTGTTGTAGACAATTTTTTATCGAGTAATGAGGTAACATTCTAAAGTAAGTTGACAGGGTCAGTTGTAAGAATTGTGAATTGTTCATCAGGAGTCGGGTCAAGAATTAAGTGTCAGACCGCAGTGGTTGCAAGCTTGTTTGATTTACAGTAAAACATTGTAACCTTTCTTGTTACAGGTGACAATTCAGAGATGCAAGGAAAGAACACAAGCTGTTTGTTTGAATTATATTAAAATTGTCATTTTTTCATGACCATCATTGTGTTTTAATTAATCTTTAGTTGTATTCTATTAATAGCGATACTCACTGTTTACAAACATTGTTTTTGTTATTCAAATGAGTTACAAGAGAAACAAAAGAACTTTTGTTTCAAGAACCAATGTAATCCTTGTTGGGCACCTATAATGGGTGATGTCACTGTTGGTTTGGAATGATTGGCTTAGGTTTCTAACGACAACATTCAACTGTTGAGTCAAAGTTACATGTATGTCTCAGTATAGAGTGTTTTCACATGACGTCACGGCAGCCATATTTGTGTCCCAAAACAAAAAATTGAAACATTGGCCATGTTGGTGTCCCAAGCCAGTCTTGTGGGAGTTCAACTCTTTTCTTACGCAAATGCTTAAATTCTTTTGTTCAAATAAATTTGCATAGATGTTGGCCATATGAGTGAAAACACTCTATACCATTGGTATTCCTCAACTTCTTTAATTAATTCCTTTTACTATTGACAGAATGTTCTCAATAATTCTTTTGCAATTAATGGAATGTTTTTGGAACAAAGCTGTGAAAGTTATGATTTGCTGTTTGTGGTGTGAGAAAGCATGAAAAAATGGGAAGGTGCAGAGGAATGATAGGAGTAGTTTTCATTTCTTTTTTCTCCTCCCCTCCTACTCCTGCTGTGTTTCTCTTCTGCTTATTCTTGCCCTGTGCGTTTTTGAACCTCACTTTGGAAAGCAACAATTGTCATGTAAGCTTCAGAGTACGATAGGATGTGACAGACACTTTTGGCTGGTAATTGACTAGTAACTGCCCATAGTGTCTTTAGCAGATAAAGACAATATCCACAAATATATCACCCTGAAAAAGGTTCCCTTTGCGCATTCACTCTTTTCCTGATAGTGGCATTTTTTACATCCACACTTCAGCCAAAGAAAGTGAACTGAACAGTTTCTTGGCCTTCAAAATTTTTTGGTAAAAATCAAATTATTCAAAGAACCCCCATGCATTCGAGAATGCATGGGGTTTTTTAGTCAATTTCAGTTGATATATCTTAGTGTTGACTGTTAGATCTGTATGCATTGTATCTTTTCTCGTACTTAGTTACCTACAATGTCAGACAATAAAATGGAACAACAATCCCCCCCCAATAAGGAATGAAGCCACGCAAAGGGCACAAACACGCCATCTTCCCATCTTTGATTTGAGGGTGAGGTTTTCCATTTATTTTGTCCAAGATTGTAGCCTGCATCATAGATGTAATAAACCCCTTAACCAGAGGTTTAGTTACATCTTCATTTTTGTTCTCTGTTTATTGTTTTCTACTTTGCGTTTTTTTTGGTCATGATCTTTGTGAGAAATGAAACGAGAAATGTACCTGGCATAGTAAAATATTAATTTATTGTGGCAATCGCATTGCTTCATTAAAGTCTGTACTGTAAAATAAAAGTACTGTCCCTGTTGCTAAGAAAAAAACATCAATGTGACATATTGCCGATGAACTGAGAAATAAGAGTTATTTTTATACAATGACTACCGGTAACGTTCTGCATTATTAAGTAAATGTAAATAAATCTTCGTAAATAGTGTTTGGTGGGGTAACAAGAAGTTGGCAAAGCATAATGAGGTTGATTATTATAGGTTAGAAGAAAAAAATCACCTCCCTCTGACCTCTTTCTTAAGGTGTTCTTTTATAGCATGGATTTTTTTAATAATTGTGACCCTTCACGCGAAAAGGGGGCTTATGGATTTCACCAAAAACCGTGAATTTTTTTTCACGGTCACGGTGCGTGAATTGGAGTTTCCACGCCGTGAATTTCAATTTCCACGCCTAATTCACTTCATTTTTCACTCTTGGCGTGAAACTAATCAACGCCGTGAATTTTTTTTAACCGGTGTAAACCTTTCACGCCGTGAAATTAAGCGTGAAAATTAAGAGTCAACATTTTCACGCCGTGAAGTTGACAGCGCACATTTTCACGCCGTGAAAAACATAGTCGAAGGTGAATAGCAATTACATGTCACGAAATCTGACCCGGGTTTTTTTGTTTTTTCTCTCCCATCCCGCTGCCTTTCGAACTCGGAAGAAAAATGGGCCTAATCACGTCAAGGAAAATTTGTGGAAGTTGATCCATGCAAGACATTATCTTTCTTTGAGAAAATTCAAGCTCTGGCTAGCCTTTGATGCGCGATGGGAACGGCGTGCGTTTCATGCCAATTTGTTTACGTTATCTATAATAATTGCAACAGTCAGTCACTTTTCCGCCTTTTTTTTCTGGTGACGTTTTCTTCCCCGCAACGTGCCAATTTTCTCAATGTCAGAGACGCAAGGCAAGGTTTTCAGTCAAGAAACTTAACAGAATTCTTTGCAGTAAGACTTTATTGGGGTATTGTCGTCTGTGTAGGACAAGTATTGCAGTGAATTGACTGATCTTATCTGCTGTTGTACCCGCGTATCACAATCATGTGCTGTTAAACTCTACTTGATTAATTTTATCATGCTCCGTTTCAAGTTCTTCTCTCATTGCTAAATGTTATACCCAAAAGTTCGCTATGAAGTTAATCTTATTACTTGTTTCTCTAAAACATTTATCAGAAAGTACTTCATTGAAAAAAATTAAATAATTTGTTTATAAACCTTTAAATGCTGGGTGTAACAACTGATGGAATTTTTAAACACGGTATTTCTTTTCCTTTCATCATGGAAGAAATCCTCATCACGATTATCTTATCCCGATAGTTAGTAGGCGGTCAGCGAAAAGGGTCTTTCCGTATGCATGTCACGAAAAGTACAATAGATAGCAATTTTAAAACCTGCAAGGTATACCCAAAATAAAACAAAGCAGTGTTGAAGAGATGCTATAGCTTCTCTTCTCTTCTATTTGAACGGTCGCTTTTGACGGCAAATTTTATTGCAACAGTTTTTATTGAAAAAGGAACGCTTCGATCAGGTCAAGCTTCTTGCATTCTGCTGGTTCATGCCTTCGCGCTAACCCGACGGTATGTCAGATCTTGCAATAAACACTCACATTTGTCGCCACGGAGTCTAGAATTGGCATTACTTCATTGAAGATCGAGATAAAACCTTACAAATTCTTAATTTTAAACGATATTTTGATTGTAAATTTAGACAATACAAAGACGGAATCGTTTGCATTTCTTGATTATCTTCGTTGCTTCACTTTTTAAGCGATTTCATTTGTTCAGCCGAAAATCAAAAATTACATGTTACATTCATCTGGGCAAAATTAATAAAGGCTTGCATGACATCTAAAAAATACACTTTTAACAATGTTTCATTTCATCGTGACAGAAAACTGTTTTACAACACGAAAAAAAAAAATGTACTTGCGTGTTCGGAAGAAAAGGGTAGCAAGTAGATATAAACAATGTATAGCTTTCAACGCTGGTAATTGGATCTGGGATGACTTTTATACACGCTTGCACTAAATCTCTGAAATTTGCATGGGAAAGACAAGTAAAATGTTTACTCTGCATGAGTGTGGATTTTCTCCAGAGAGACAGTGACCTTTTTCACGGGGTGAAATATTTTCACGGCGTGAATTTAGTTTCACGGTGACTGAAAATTTTCACGGCGTGAAATATTTTCACGGCGATTACAACCTTTTTCACTACGTGAAATTTTCACGGTAGCCTTGAATTTTTCACGGCGTGAAAGAGAAATTTCACTCACATTCCAAAAATTTTTCTTACTTTCACGGCCTGGACCGTGAAAATAGGCATAGCGTGAAATTTAGATAAGCCCCCAAGTCGCGTGAAGGGTCACAATTGTACTGCTTCTTTTAGCCTAAAATGTATAAGAAACGTTGCCAACTAAACTAGCCTGCACAACTAGTAGAATCACTGAGAGTGCAGAAGTTTATTTTCACATAGCAAGCTGCTGCCTATCTTCCCACGGCTTTATATTTGCTGCCAATTTCACTCCATGCATGTCTTTGTGGTCTCAGTTACCAGCATCCTCGGAGACCCAGGGGCAGATAGTGGGGACGAGGGAAAGTCTAAACGGGTGGAAAAATATACATGGAAAGAAGAAAAGTAAAGAACGGCGAGAAGAGCCCCTGGGGACAATGTCTTACCAGACCAGTTCCAAATGGTCACTGCCGTTCTGGCCTCTGATTGGTGCCAGAAAACTTGTGTTTTTCTGGCACCAATCAGAAGCCACAACGGCGGCGACCGTTTGGAACTGGTCTGGTAAGACATTGCCCCCAGGGGCTCTTCTCGCCGTTCTTTACTTTTCTTCGTTCCATGTATATTTTTCCACCCGTTTAGACTTTCCCTCGTCCCCACTATCTGCCCCTGGGTCTCCGAGGATGAGTTACCAGTCGTGTGAAGCAAAATTAATCCTGCGAGTTACACAGACTACATAGTACATAACAAAGTCCCCTCACCCAATTATTGATCCCAGTTTTATGAGATGGGTATCGGGGATTTTTTATTGAAAAGCACTCAGCTCCTTTATTTTATTTTATTTTATTTGCCACACAAATAATAGAATATGAATTACAAATAATGTAGGATAAGTAGAAAAAGGAAGTGGAGAGAAGACCTGACAGAAACTATAGGAGCTTATGAGAGGTTAGGCCTCCTCAAACTAGAGCTGTTTACATCCATTCAAAAAAGATGGTGAAAAGTCAAAGATGGAAAGACATAAGATCAGTTGATCCTGGGGAATTTGTCTTGTTAAATTTCCCCACCTCTGATCTGAGGGTAATGCTCAAAGTTGCTCCACGCATTATACAAACGGGGCAGCGTCCTTCCCCCAGGGCAAGCCAATGACATGTGCACTAACCACCCAGTCAGTGGCGTTTAATACTGACTGTACATGTAGCTAAGGGAGAATTTGGGTGCTCATGACCCCAACACCTTGGGGGAAGCTTCCTTCCAGTCAAGCTTCATACAATTCATTTACTTAAATTTCTGGGGCATTGAGAACCCCCACCCCCCAGGAAATTCCAATCCCTTCTGTGGGGGGAGTATGGATATTTTCTGGAACTGACAAAATATACCTCGTGTATTATCCAAATTAAAAGCTCCCTAAGAGTGTAATTAGACTACGAGCAGTCTCTCTTTTTTCTTGGTCCGTCGAGCAAACTGTGCCCCTTGTTTCTCGCATCTTGCGGCTCAATGCTTGCGTGCGCGTGCACGACCACTTTGTTCTGCTCCAAGGGTGCTTGCTTACAAGAGAGTTGACTATATTTTTGTCCAAAGTTCCTCTATGACCCAAAACTTGTTCATCACGACCACATATTTTGTCTTTCTCGCCATGTGACTCATCTATCCAGCTATTTTGTAGGCCTACCCCCCGCCCACCCACACTCACTGCACTGCTCATCCAAGGTTACATGATAATCTAGTGAGTAACCTGGGTGTGAAATGGTGTAGCCCCTCACCTCTTCAAAAATCCTAACTCTGCCCCTGCCAGTTGGGCTGACCAAGTTTGGAAGGTTGCAATATTGTTCCATTGACATCAGTTGCTGATATCAATTATCCCATCATTACAAATTATCCATCACTGGCCTCACTCAAGACAGCATGCAAATTATCTTTAGCACCCTTCTCCATTTGCACATTTCTTCATAACTTGCATGTGTTAAAATTTTCAATAATATTTATAATCCCCTACTAGCTCAGCTAGCCTCACTAGTAAATAATATCAGACAGACAGTCCCATACTACAATTCAAAAGCCAACAGGTCTGCGGTGGTAATCAGTGTGTAGTACTCTCACAAAGTGTCAAATTTCTTCCTAATCCTCAGATGCCAACACTATATCTGATATTTCAGATTACAGTCACAGGCCAATCCCACCCAAATTTCATTTAGCTTAGAAATCATTGTTTTCATTATAGGGTTGTTCACTTTGCAATGCAATGGTTTCCTGAAAATTAGCCTTGACCCTTCACTCAGCTGTACACAAGCTACTAAAAGCGGGTATCAGTGCATCTACTCTATATCAAAAAGAACCAAAATACCTAAGCCAAGGGGGTACTCCGGGAATTCTTGGTGGGGGTGTGCCGCCCGGTTCTCCAAATCCTGCCCCGATTTCAGACCAAAAAATGTACTTTCCACAGCTGTTTTCAGACCTGTCCTTTAGGCAGAAATTATGTTATCATTACTTAGAGTGCAAACAAACAAATTCATCAAATTCATTTCAAATTCACATAATTATTTCTCTCTCTTTCGTACTCGTTTGGAATTGAAACGGTAAATACGTTCACACATTCCAGTAGTTCCCTCGAAAGCCATACCCAATTCCAGACCAAAATGGGCAAAGTGTATACCCGTTTTCAGATCTGAACAGCACGAAAACACTACCCGATGGGGTAGCACATACCTATATGGCTTATATAAGAGAGTACCCAACACTGCCCTGCCCCCAATCCGGGACCTCGAGGAATATTGTTAAATGGTCAGCAGATCAAAAAATTATAAGTTAGTAGGTACAAGTGAGCAGGTTAAAAGTCAGCAGTATATGATTGAATTCATGATCGATCTTGTGAAAAAGTCTTAAAAGCCCATGCACTGATGCAGATGAAAAAATTTGGCATTTTTATATGCTTCTGTGGTACATAAAAAATACCTGCCAATTAACAAACATGAAAGTATACTACAAAAAGTAATATTCAATATTTATTGCAAAAAATTTGGCTACAAACATATATGAATCTTTTATTTTCAATAATATTCGGACTTTAATCCTTGAAAAACCTTTTGGCCTCTTTAGATCATTCCAATAGTTAATGATGTCTGCCAACTGCTCCATATACATGCATTCTACTGCCATAATTTGAGAACTAAACTGAGTATGCCAAGGGAAGATTGAGGCCCACGACTGGCCCGACTGTGCTTAACCATGTAATAAGATAATTAAGAGGCCTGTGGAGAAAAGATATATGATAATATTTAATATCAAGCTTTGTTATGATAATTTCTTCTCCATCAGTAGCCCCAGCGCATGGCTTCCTTTTCCCTTCTTTCCCCTCCCCTTTGAACGCCTGCCATGACGGCTATTTTTCAGCTACAGGTTAATGAAACCCGGCCCTATAAGCTTCCTGGACACACTTATTTTTATCTGGCACAATTATCCTATTGAAATAACTGTGTGATTCTCTTCCAAACAGACGTTTCTAACTCGTGGCATAATTGCTATCTCAGTAGTTTCCTTTTGTATAATATCCTTAAATGTTGTAGTTAACAAGCAATTACTGCTAGGTTCGTAATTGTTTGTAGTTAGTAGTGACGCCTGACTATTTTTATCGCTTGCATCTCCACCACAGACCAGTCAATGATCTGTCAACAAATGTAAAACTGACCAATCGGTTACTCCATTTCTGGGCTTATGGAGAGTTTGTTTACAACTAAAAAAGAGTCCACAGTCCGTCTTTTCTCATCTGGTCCTAATCCCTTATTGTAACATAACGTTGTGGTTTGCAATCACGCCAGCTGAGAATTAAACAACTAGACGGATTTTAAGAGAAATGGCGGACTGCAAGCAGTCTACCTTTAAGAACATCACATGGTCTGAATTGGGAAAGAGGGATTCCTTTCTGCTTCCTTGTCCAAAAGGAAGACAGTAATGTAAAAGCCATTCTCTATGGAAAAGAGGTCCACAAACACTACATACTGTACCTGTCTGAGTCAATACTTAATGCTGTCTTCATCATGTCTGCAGTGTGGCAAGGATGAAGCTGGTAGAATGGAACTCCAAGGTAAGGGTGCTCCTATAACAAGAAAGAAATGATTAGTAGGCTCTAAAAAAAAATCATTAAATGGCAGGTGACATACATTATTAAGTATAACAGCTGTCATAGAACTAGAGAATATTAGGTACTGGTAACCTGCACCTGCACCTATCCTGTAGTCAAGGTGACTGTTGGGGTGCCACGGACATAGCAAACCTCTCCCTCCATTTGATTTTGTTTTTAGCTTCTCTTAGGGTGTTGCAAAACTTCAACCCAACCACTCAGAGATATTATTCTCCCAACACTTTTTTGTCGGCCCCTCTTTCTCTCCCCTTGCACTGTTCCTTGTAAAATTGTCTTGGCAAGCCCTGATGATCTTGATACATGCCCAAGCTACTTTAACTTGCCTTTCTTTACTGTGGTTAAGATATCATCGTAGGGCCCAATGGCTTGCCTGATTCTGTCGCTGACTGCATTGTTAGTGATGTGATCTCTGTAAGAGATGCCAAGCAGTTTCCCAAAGCATCTCATCTCAGTGGCCTGCAATTTCTGTCCGCTGTCAATGTCCAGGTTTTGCAGGCATACAATAGTATTGAGATAACTAGGGAGCGCATTAGTCTGATCTTTGAACTTAGAGAGATATGCTTATCATTCCAGAAGGTCTTCAGTCTCGCTAGTGCTGCTGTTGTCTGTGCAATTCTGGACAGCACTTGAGGCTTGGAACCCTGATCTGTGATGACTGTGTCCAGATACTTGAGGCTGTCAACCTTGTCCAATTTTTCACCGTTGATTCTGATGTCAATGTTGATACCCTTTGCATTATTGGTCATCAGTTTGGTCTTCTTGGCATTGATTTCCATGCCAAAGGATGCAGAGGTCTCTTCCGGGCAATCCACCAGGGTGGCTAGTTCCTCCTCTTTTCCTGCCAGGCCATCAATGTCAACAGCAAAACATAAGTTGGTAATTGTTCTGCCTCCGATGCTGACTGTTCGTTGGTGATCTTCTAGTGACTGGGTCCATGGTATGGGGCCACTCTCCTGTCTGCCAAATCATATTGCAGATTTTATGCAAGGCAATTATCATGGCATCTCCTCCTGCCTGTACCAGCTCTCCTGCGATATTGTCTATCCCTGGAGATTTTCCCTTCTAGAGAGATTTCACAGCTGCTTCAACCTCTTCCCGCAAGATTGGGCAGTTGTCAGTATTGGTAACTAGTGGGACATTCAGCACCTCAGGGTCACCTATGACTGTGTGGCTGTACAGTTCCACACAGTATTCTGTCCACCTTTTTAGAACTTCATTGTTTTTGGTAAGGCAATTCCCATCTTTGTCCTGCACGGTGTTTTCCTTGTTTTGTGCTAGTTAGAGTTTAAACTAGCTGCTTTCTTGCTATTGTTCTTCCTGATGTTATCTTCAATATCTTGACACTGTACATCAATCCAAGAATCTTTTGCCTTTTTTATGCTCTTCTTAATTTCCTGGTTAATTACTCTATACTCTCTTGCCCCTTCTGCTGTCTTGTATCTCCCCTTCTTCAGTGCACTTTGTTCATTGCATAGATCCAGTATGCTAGTAATGTTGTGACCCACGATCTTTTGACTGCTCTGCGTTTGTCTAAGATTTCACTAGCTGTTTCAGTCATTGCTTTATTGAAGGAGTTCACGAGTGTGTCCACTTCTGTGTCATCTGCATTGAGCAAGGTAAGTGGTGCAAATTTACCACCAATCATTGTTTGGAAGGCATCTGCAACTTGAGGGTCTTTGAGCTTCTCAAGATCGAACTTAATCCTTGTGGGGCCCTGCATTTTTATCTCCTTTAAATGTGTTGTGTTATTGAACTTTGACCTTTCATGTGTCACGCGCGTGTGTTGTTTAGTATTTAGGCATGCGCACTACAGGAATAGGGAGGAGGAATTAAACATGGCAGTTTTATGAACACATGCACGTAGTTGTCTCTTGGATGGTAAACCACCTAAGCAAGTTTGCAGAACATTTAGCAGAGAAGACCAAACCAATCTGAGACCTTATGTAGAAGCATAGCCAGTGGGTCTGGGGAACACCCCAACAACAAGCATTCAAAGAAATCAAGTCTATCTTGACAGCTGCACCAATACTTGCTCTCTATGATACTAACAAAGACACCAAAGTTTCAGCGGATGCATCTTCATTTGGACTGGAAGGAGTACTCCCACAGAAGCAAGAAGATCAGACTTGGAAACTGCAGATATGTGCAAATAGAGAAAGAGGCCTTAGCCCTAACCTGGGCATGTGAGCGATTCAGTGACTACCTAGTGGGAAAGTCGTCTTAATGATGCACTGAAGCCTTATTGGTCAGCCAGAGGAAAGCTCACTACAGTACATGAGATACTCCTGAAGTCAACTAGAGTTGTCATGCCGTCAGCCATGAAGCGGCAAGTTTTGGATAAGATACACAAAGGGCACCAGGGAATAGTCAAGTGCAGGGAATGCGCAAAGACCTCTGTTTGGTGGCCTGGTCTCAGCCGTGAAGTTCAAGACATGATTGAAAATTGCAAAGTTTGTGTCAAGCACTGACAGCAGCGAGCTGAGCCACTCATGCCAACACCCTTTCCTGAACGTCCCTGGCAGATGATTGGCACAGACCTATTTGAGCTTGATAACCTGAACTAACTGATAGTAGTGGACTATTCTCACGCTACATCGAGGTGGCTGCCATGCAAAAGACCACCAAATCGCATGAAGTTATCAGAGCCCTCAAACCAATTTTTGCAAGGCATGGAATCCCTGAAGAAGTAAGAAGTGACAATGGCCCACAGTACGCATCAGCCGAATTCACTCATTTCGCAAAAGAATGGGGTTTCAAGCATACAACAAGTAGCCCCCGTTTCCCACAGTCTAATGATGAAGCAGTAGAAACCACCAAGTCACTGCTGAAGAAAGAAAAAGACCCATCAAAAGGACTGTTGGCTTACAGGACTGGTCTGGATATTTACCATCTGAACTACTCATGGGAAGGAAACTGAGAAACACCATCCCAACATTCCACACTGTTCTCAATCCACGTTGGCTAGATATGGACAAAGTAGGTGAAAGGGAAGCAGGAAGCAAGGAAACTCAAAGGCTGAACTTCAATCAACGGCACAATGCCACTCCCTTGAGATCAGTCCAACCTGGTACTCCTGTGCACATCACAGATATGGGAACCACTGGTACAATAGCTGGAGCAGCAGAAACACCTAGATCCTACTTGGTCAAGACAGAAAATGGCACAGTGAGAAGAAACCGTTCTCATGTCAACCCAATCCCTACCAACAAACAAGCGTCGCCCAGTGTCTTGGACAAGCCAGTTTCACCTAGTGTTGTGAAGAAACAAGCCCGAGACAAGGCATTGACTCCCTTGAAGCAACTCCTATCACCTTGTCTTTCATCTAGACCAAAAAGACTCATTAGACCCTCTCTCAAGTTACAAGAGAGCCTTGGACTTTGTTGAACATTGAACTCTGTTTTTATTTAATTTCGCCAACAGTTATCACGTATGGTAGATTTCAGTTCCATACCCGAGTTGTATGTTACTTTACAATCTCCCAAAAAGGGGAGATGTTGTGTTATTGAACTTTGGCCTTTCATGTGTCACACGCATGTGTTGTTTAGTATTTAGGCATGTGCACTACAGGAATAGGGAGGAGGAATTAAACATGGCAGTTTTATGAACACATGCATGCTGTTGTCTCTTGAATGACTCGACAAAACGTAGCTGAAAAGCCATCATCACTAAATCATGGTAACTTCGTATGTCAGCTCCTGGGAAGCTTCTTGTCTTAGCGGTGTTTACACTGGTCATGAAGCGCCTCCTAACCATGATAATCAGTCTGGTTATGGTATCCTCCATTTGGGCTGTGCCATGTCCATCTTCTGTATAATTTGTTTTTGCCAAGTGTATTTTCCAGCACAAGATCATTGTAGCAAGCAAACTCCAGGAGCCTTAGACCTCTCTCGTTTGTCTCTGGGTTGCAGTAGCATCCACAAGTGCCTTTCCTGTTCTTGAATGCGTCCTCTCCTACTTTGGTACTCCAACTGCCTAACACAACAAGGATGTCTTTCTTAGGGGACTGGTCCAAGATTTCCTGCAGATGGTCATAGAAGTCCTCAACTGCATCATCATCATAGTCCGAGGTAGGGGCACAGGCCTGTATAATTGTGATGTTAAATGGCCTTGCCCTCAGGTGGATGGTGATAAGCCTGCTTGAGACTGGACGGCAGCCCATGACAGTGTTGACGATGTCCTTGTGAACAAGAAATCCAATGCCATATTCATGTTTGTCTGGTAACCGCCATTCAGTAAATCACAGGACACCCAGTTAAAGGGCTCTTTGCAAAAACATATCCTTGATATTTTGTTAACTTTCGCATGCATGTGAAATTTTTGCTTTTGGCTTTTTCAAAGTTTTTTTTTTTTTTTGCAGTAAGGAAACAGACTGTTAAACATCATTTTATGGTTACCGCAGTATATTTGGCAGAAATCACAAATATGCAAAAAACCTTCACTTTCCTGGGAGTTTCTTTAATTTGTGACCCATGAACGTCTTGTATTAAAAAAAAAGCTCTTTTTTTCACCATCATAGCATGCAGCTCAGAGCTTGACAATGACCTAAAAATTGCTAGTTCTGATTCAGCTTTTTACCATCTAACTGACTGACACCTCAGGCAATTTTCTTAACTGTTTACAAAACCAAAACTAAATTTTTTCATTGCACTGCTACTGTAAGTATCAGAGGTTTTCTTTACCATTACTCTGTTCTTACTTAATTCTATTAATGCTAATAATGCAACGTCTTACTAGAAGTGAGGTGAGTCGTTTTGGATTTCTACTTCATTGCTACCAAGTTATGCATCCTTTTCTTTGTACTACATGTACCTTGGTCAACAGCTAACACCAGTACTTCCAACCCTCCCCCTGTTTAATGTTGTAGAACATGTGCAACTTTCTGAAAAGAAGCCTAACTCAAGCTTAAGACCTTGCTTGAACATGCACATCAAGATTAATTATATTTTCTAAAAGATACTCTACCCAATCATTATATTTAGAACAACATAGTCTGGGAAGAGGGGGCACTGTTGTTTTCCCTGAGAAGCAGGGAGAGCAGCTGTACATGTGTGAATCAAGCTGACAAAGTAATACCCACCTGCTGGGTTAGAAAGGTCCACTTTTCATATTCAAGTCTTTCATGATAAACATCTGGTACATTCTCCCAAACTTCCTTCAAACTTAATAGTTTACCATCTGCAATGTATACAAATTTTAACACAGACTTAAATTTCCTTATTGAGTCTAGACAACACAAGACAATAGGACTGTTAATTTGGAGTCTTATACCAGTTGGTAGTTCAACATTTTCCTAATAATTTAAAATACAAAGTACACTAGTAATTGGACAACAACAAGTTATCATAAACAGAGACAATTATTACAAATTGATTGTTATTGAGCCTAGTGAACTTAAGCAACAGGACAGGAAAAGAAAGAAGACAGGAAACCTTGTGTGACAAGCGTAACAATAATTTTGTTTGAAATAACTTTGTGCCAAACTTCACTGTCCTTTAAACAGATCTTTTAGTAACAGACCAGAAAACATTAATGTAAGTGAAGATAATGACAAAACATGCAAGTAATATCCCTGTCACGTTTGTCATGCACAAGTGTTTGGCCGTCCTCTTCTTCCTGCGTGTGCTAATGGAATGTGAATGGAACACGAGCAGATCATCAAGTGAATTAATACAAAAAAAGCTTTCTCCTGACCATTGAATCCTTTCCTTTTTCAGGGGATTATATCAAACTTAATTACAACAACTACTAACAGCAAGTACTGCCAACTGTCAAGCTTATATTCATGGTAAAAGCAACGAGGATAACCCTTTACATGAATACCATTGATGTGGTGAATAACTTTTAGGCATGGGTGGGGCTATAATGACCAATTCTGTGTGAAGGGGCAAGGGTTTCAAAAATTTACACTAAAGAATTTCAAGCATATTTAATAAGGATGGGTGGATATGTATATGGATGTGGATATGGATATGCAGAGGTACTGACAATATTTTTCTGGGAGCTAGAAATAAACTTAAGGCTATGCACTTTGTTAACAAAAATACAAACCATGTCTGCAAGCAGTAAAATACAAAACAGGTACACAGTAGCTGTCGCTGTACACAATATGATACTCGTACTTCAAGAATTCACCATCTACATCTGACTGCTGGTCAACTGACACTGTGCAGTCCTGTAAAATTAGTAAATTCATACTTAGTAAAGAACTGTTTCCCATATGTATCAGAAATGAGCCTCCGTTTTTTTTCTTTATAATTCCAAACCTGCCCTTCAAGCGAAGACAGAAGTAATCACGTTTTGCTAGAATGGAAATCCTGGCTTGTTAAATATTAATTTCACTTAATACCATTTTTTAAATTCTAGAATGTTATATCAAAAATTTTAAATTTCATTTTTTGTAGTCCTTGTTAATTTCGCAAAGGGAGGGGAAGGGGGTTGACAGCAATTTCTACTAAAACCCCAAGAAAAATGGCTCCAGTGCCATGCTTTGGAGACTTTCTAAGAGTTGTAGGTAACTGAAGCTTAAACACGGATACTTGTCTTGTTCCTCGCAAATTCCTCCAAGCAGTGTTACACATACCACTGCATGTAGTAATCACTTTGGGGAACCTGTTTCATCTACCTTTTGATTAGGTGAATAAAGCAAAATGAAACTGAAGACAATGTAATAATATGTGTCCTGAACATGAGCAAAACATCTTACTTCATCATTTTCTGTCACTCCCCATATATTTTCCTCTGGAAAAGGTTTGTTATTCTCATGATTACTTTCCTTGTGGCCTCTTAGTGCTGGTTTGACTTGACGTTTAACAAGAAACTTTTTTGTTCTTGATTTTCCCTTTAAAGGACAAAGGATAAAAAAAGCAAGTCATTAATATTTGCCAAGCAACAGTGCAGCATACAAAGAAAGTAGTGTCCGATAGCCTGGGGCTAGTGGATTTTGCTACCGGGCTAGCGAATTCTGTTTTTAACTTGCCCGATGGGCAACTGATGTTTTATAAGGAATTCGAATAACAGAAGAACTGTGAAATCAATTATGCTAGTCAAAAAGTTTTTGGGGCAAGTTGAAATGACGTCTTGGCTAGTAAATGCTAGCTTCAGCTTGCCCGAATGACAATTAAGCTGTAAAAAAGAATTTCTTTGCACCCTGCAGTGAAAGATATAGCTGTAATTATATAAATTGTTAAGCAGAATGAAGCTTACCATAAGTTGAACATGAAAGAGCTAATGCACTAATCAGTTCAAAACTTGACCCCCACCCTCAATCCCCCAAGGCATTTAGCCACTTTTTGGGGTCCAGGAAGCATGAAATTCAACATAAAAGTCCTTACCTGGGGGAGGGGAGGGGGGAAATGTGAGCTTTCCATGGGGTGGGTAAGGAATTTGAGCCATTCAGTAATCAATGTTTTAGAAAACATTTGAATGTGCATTACATTCAGTATTGAAAATGATGTTTTGCTATTTCCATTGGAGTGTAAAGTATTAATGAGTCAAATGAGTCAATGAGTCATGAGTCAATGAGTCAGATCTGAAAAAATAAATGTTTCGGTAGACACAATAAAATTAAGCATTACTTTTACCTATTTTGTCTACTTCCTTCCTTGCTGCCCGCACAAGGCCTATTTCTAACATGAAATCCGGCGACCTGGGCTGTTTCTTCGCAGTTCCCAGGCCCTGCCGCGTAGCACCGGATAAGAAGTGAAAAATAAGGCAACATAAATTCTGTGAGTGCTGCTGAAGAAAGTCTTAATTCCCTTTGAACACAGCACCTAAAGTAAATTGACATAAACCTAAAATGAAGAAATGATCGTCGCAGTTAACGCAATTTATGCAATTGCATAGAGAAGCCTGAAAAAAATTCAGGACTTCAGTGGAGATAAACCTGTTATTAACTTTCTTAGCGCTCAAAGACTCAAAAGTACATGGGAACAGTCGTTCTTTGACATTTGGTGTGTTGATGTTTGGGCCCGGTTTGAAGAACAAAACCAGTCATGAGTGCGAAGGAAAGTTCTTCTTTCATGCCGTGGATCGCTGTGGATCATAAACACACTGAAAATTTTTATTTTTTCAACTGAAACTTTTATTTTTTTCAGATCTGACTAATTGACTCAAGACTCATTGACTCATTTGACTCATAAAACATCCGTTCTCTTTCCATTGCCAGCATTGCACTCTTCTTCTAACCGTACTTTTGCCTCATGCAACTTAAGTCCTCTCTCCTCACATTCTAACATCCTTGTGTGCCACTAAGTCGGGACTACCCCAACAGGTATTCCATAGACTGTGCCCCAACAGCTACAACAGCTACTGTCCTTGGAAACTGTCAAAGGCCTTTTGAAGGTCTTTAAACTTGACATAAAAGGAGAACCACCACTCAAAAATCTGTTCCATAATAATTCTCAGCATTGCTATCTGGTACGTACAGCTCCTAACAGCTCCAAAACTGGCCTTCTGTTCCCCTCTCAGTTTCTTGTCCTGTGCCGTTTCAATGTGCTCTGCTCCGCACTTTACTTTACTCAGAAGCATGATACCATGCCAGTTTTTCTAGTGGCTCAGGTCACCATTCTTTGGAATCCTGATAAACAATTCATCCACTCCTCTAGTACCTCCTTCTTGCCCCATATCTTGTTACAAAGGTCCATTAGACCCTTACCTGTGAAACCTTACTACAGGGCTGTCAGTGCTCCCGGATAATCCAGGAGACTGCAGATTTTGAACCGTTTCTCCCCGTCTCCAGATTAGAGTCTGAAATCTCCCGGATAATTGCCGAAGTTTGCCATTTCTTGTAGAATCGAATTTCTGACAATATAACTTCAAATATATTGCGTTGTTTGAGCTATTTTACTGTTAACATCAAACGTTTCCTCACACACTCCAACAACATCTTTTTTGTGCGTTCTTTTCACAAATGAAGTCATGTGACGTGTGCATTATGACATCATTTATCATCCCTCCCCATCAATTCTCAATATTTGAAGAGGTGTGGGGTTGACAGCCCCGTTACTACCAGCCTTAATCGCCTCTAGTAGTTACTGTTACAGCCTGCAGTTTCTTTATAGCATTCTTGCTTGATCTCAGCCTGTGTAATGGAACCTGATTTTCAAATCATTATATTGCCTGGGTTTACCTTCCATGGGTTGGGTGCTTCATGGTGGTTTAAAACACGGCTTATGGTATTCAACGAAACGAAACGAAACAATTGGTAATTGACAAAATGAAACGAAACGAGACAATTGGTATTCGACGAAACGAAACGAAACAATCTTTGACCTTAGAAAAAAGTGGTAATTGTTCTTCTGCAGCTCCTAACACTTTGGACACAATAGCAGTTTTGTTTCGCTACATCAAACAGGGAAAATACTCAGCTCCTAAACAATTCTTCTTCTTCTTTTTGTTTCACAAAATATTAAAGGGGGCTCAGTTGGTAATTGACTAAACAATGATCTCAAATTCTTATCGTAAACGGCCTTGTTCTGAAGTATGGTCTGTCCGGTAAAGCGAACATTGCTGTGTCAAACGGGGTAAATATAAGTAATTTTGGTCACGATAGTCTTCTTGCTTCGCAAAATACCAAACGCTGGGGGTTTAGTTGGTAAATGATGAAAAAATGCTCTCAAATTCTTTACATAACTGACCTTGTTCTGAAATAGTGCATATCAGAACAAGGAAACCAAGAAGGGATAGAAGACTCGTAACCTACTGCTGACAACGCCTACTCGCTGCAATCGAAACATATCTTTTGTCTTCACAGTAGTTAAGCCAAGGGTATGATCAGCATTCTCCTCATCGAAAAAAGAGAAATAACACATACATTTACTATATAATTATAATCATTACATGTTTAATTTCCAGAATCACCTAATGAATAAATATTTCAGCTTATTGGAAATAAGTACCTTGTAGCTAGTGTAAAATGGGGTTGACAGGCCTACACGACTCCCCAGCGTGTGTTCAAAATAGCCTTTTTATAGTTTGGCTCTCATGAGTATGTCTTTGAGCAACCGCCCTCTTTTATAAGATACAAGGGGCAGTTTTTTGTAGATTCCGCTCAGTAATGGTTGTTGTTCTATTAAATGCCAGTTTTTAATGAGAATTTGTTTTAGGTTTGGCACTGATGGTTGGTATTGTGTGACAAAAGGCAAGATTCGTTGGTTTGTCTTTGGTTTCTGTTGAAGGGCTAGTTTCCTGTCTTTGAAGTTCACCTCTGAGAGGGTTGTGTTAATAAGATCCTTTGGGTAACCCCTCTGTAGCAGATGTGCTTTGAAATTTGTAATTTTCTCTTCGAATATTATTTTGGAAGAGTTTGTTGTGAGGAGTTGGAGGGCTTCCCCTTTAATGAAGCCTTTTTTAACTCCTTGCGGGTGACAGGAAGCAAAATGGGTATACTGAAATGTCTCAGTTGGTTTGAAATGAGTACGCACATCAAGGATTGCGTCTCTTTCGAATCTTTCCCTTTTGTAGATGTAGGTGTCCAGGAATGTTGTTTCCTTATCGGAAATTTCAGCCGTAAATTTGGTCGTATGGCAATGATTGTTTGCTTGTTCAATGAAATGTTCTATTCTGTCTCTGTTTGTAGTCCAGAGCAAGAAGATGTCATCTATGTAATGTTTCCAAACGAGCAAAAGACAGGAAACTAGCCCTTCAACAGAAACCAAAGACAAACCAACGAATCTTGCCTTTTGTCACACAATACCAACCATCAGTGCCAAACCTGTGATTATTATAAGAATTCTTTTTACCCTAGGACAATTTCACAGTGGAACAATCTCCCACCAGAAATTGTAGCATCTACTTTGCCATGTTCATTTTGGCAATCCCTGTGTAATCTTACATATTGATTAGTAATTTTATGTTATTATTGTATTCATTGTTGGCATTTTTATTATTATTATTATTATTATTTAAAGCAGTCTGCAATACTCTGTTGAGAGTGAAGACTTAAATAAATAAATAAACCTAAAACAAATTCTCATTAAAAACTGGCATTTAATAGAACAACAACCATTACTGAGCGGAATCTACAAAAAACCGCCCCTCGTATCTTATAAAAGAGGGCGGTCGCTCAAAGACATACTCATGAGAGCCAAACTATAAAAAGGCTATTTTGAACATGCACTGGGGAGTCATGTAGGCCTGTCAACCCCATTTTACATAGACAAGGTCCGGACCGCCGGCTGTTTTTCTGTATTATGACAGCGAAAAAAACGACCAAATCGCTGATTTCAAACCAAAAAACACAGGAATACATCAAAAGTAAGTGTCCTTTATTTATTGTATAGAAAAATAAGTAAGAATAATGATGTTTAGCGTTTGGAGATCTCATTTCTGTATTTTTCATTCAAAGTCTCAACGGTTGTTTGTAACGCAACACCGACTCTCTTGTGAAAAAGTTAATTTACATAACAAACTCGTAACGTGAGCTTGGGACACCTGTGATTTTCATTTTCACAAGTTACAATACTTGTTTCGTTTCGTTTCGTCGAATACCAATTGTTTCGTTTCGTTTCGTCGATTACCAATTGTTTCGTTTCGTTTCGTTTCGTCAATTACCAATAGGACAATTGCACGATGACGTCATTTTACTACAGCTACCAGAATCCTTGAGTGTGTTGTTTTCTTGTGCAAATTAAGGCTATTGTTCTTTTATCCTCAGCGGAATTGGCAAATTTAAATAACAAAGCAAAAACGAAATGAATTCTGGTAGTTGTAGTCAAATATCGTCATCGTGCAATTCTCCTATTGTTTCGTTTCGTTTCGTCGATTACCATAAGCCTTAAACACGAACAAAGTGTTCCATCCACCTATAAATCTCCTCCTCCGCTGTCCTGAGCAACACTCCTCCTTCACTTCTCACCGCTTACTAGTGCTCTGTAATCTTCCATTCAACCTAACCCCTACCTTGTAAAAAGCGTTCACATCTGCACCCTTCCTTTACACATTTGGGCATATAACACTGTATGAGCGACCGTACCTTAGAAAATTCTAAATTCCATGAATCCTGGATACTCTTTGCTATTTCAGTGAAGTCCAATAGCTCATTTTCGAATTCTTTATAAGACAAAGTACCCGTTTTCAACATATAACACAGGCAAAATTCTCAAAAACATGAGTTCAACCGGCCAATGCAAATGTCACAGACGAGTCACAGACTGGATTCGTGAAAACTGGTGACGACTTTCTGCGCCGCGCATGCGGATAGGGCAGTTTGTGGGTTTTGCGAAGAGAGTCTCGTTCAGAAAGCCAGGAGAAGGGTCTCCAGGACCAAAAATAATAATAATAATAATAAACAAAAAGGAAAATTTTTTGGCATACTTGCATAGTTACCGGCTGAAACCAAATTTGGAACTAAAAAAGGAGCTCCGAAATTGGCTGTTAGACCTGTTACCTTCCCACCCACCCGCTTGGTAGCCTATGATTTGACCGTAGGCGATAAAACAAAAGAAGATAAATTGCACAGGCGTTGATTTTTGAAATTGAAATTTCAATCACTATAGACATATTTTTAATTACACATACTTTTTTGGTTTTACAGTTATCTCACGCAGTTAAGCCTATCAAGCATGTCAGCTGGCATGTCGCCCCACTCCCCTCCCCTACTTGTACCACCGCTCCTGCAAAATGGGTCTTTAATATGTAGTAAATAATTTCTGTAGTGGTTGACTGAGTTATTTTTCGAGCATGCAAACGATTCAAACAACATCAATGTCTTTTACACCCATTGTTTGCACCCAGCCTCTCTTACAGAGAGCACAAAAGTAATTATATAAGTTCTTGCGAATGTGCGCGCGCATGTATGCGGCAATGCTTTTCAGCTTTGGTCGGTTACAAATTAAGCCGAGTGGCTCTGGGGACGAGAATGGCTTCCGCGCGACATTTTGCCAATGCGTGACCGAAGTCTTGTTATAGTTATTTTGTATTGTTATTTTTGTTCTTTGAGACAATGTTTTTAGTTTAAATATAACTGGGCCTTTGCGCATGATTTACAAAGGAAGCTGTGTTTTACAAAACAGATCTCTTCATAAAATTTTGACTTCGCATGACTCGACGCGAATTTTAAATCTGGCCCATTCACAACTCACACCAGAGCACCTGCCGATTACCACTGAAAAACATGCCAAAAATAACGCACATTTTAGGCGCCTGCCGTTGATAGAAGAATGAACATTTTTCTTCGGTAATCAGGTAATTCAAAGTATTTGCGCATTTTCTGACCTTTGTATGTGTGGAATGTAATGTACATTCATTTAATTTTCATTTCGTTTTCATATGTTCTATTTTTATTGTTATAAATTCGTTTATTAAACCTTATTTGTGTTGCACTTGGAAGAACTCAAGCTATTAAGGCATATTCTGGTTAAATCTTGAATACAACAAAAAATAAAGTACGACAAATCGAGGTGACTCTCTGACCTTTTCCAAGGACGACGGGAAGTGACGTCACTAAATGGGCCGTCCTTGTATTGTTAAGACTAGAACAACTGACAAAGCTTCGAACAACCATCTGCCGTGAACGCGGATAATGACAAAGTTACTACGCAGATGTGAAAAACAACTCCACAACACATGAAATTTTAATTTTCATTTCGGAAGCGAAAATTTAAAAAAATGAGAATATTTTTTAGCTGTTCTTTTGAAGTTGAGTTGCGTGTGGTGTTAAAGGAGCACTATATTTATGCCGTGACATTCATTAACAAGTGTAAATATCTGTGCAGCCGGAGCGGTGAAGATCGCGCGCGGGATAGAGGAGCGTGATGCGCTTTCTTACCGCGTGGATCGGGTGGATTACCAGTGACAAAACAACGAGAGCATGATTCTAAGAGGTCTTCCAAGAAGAGCAAAATTTTAAATCTGATGTCCGTTTCAAGAACGAAATGTTAGAGGCTCCATCTTACAGCATCTCACAGTTTTTCTTTCTTTCATTTACTTATGTTTTCATGATTTAAATGTTACAGTTCTTTAACCGCATCAGTGACCCTGTCGATTTTCATTTGTCGTTCTAATCATTTGAAATAGATTCAGTCGAAAAAGTATGAATAAGATGAATATTAATTTTTATCCACGGGTCATAATAGGGAATGCATCACTCTGTGATACGGGAGAAATCAAATGGGAAATCAGAGATAAATTGCTTACCACTTAGTAATAAAACAGTACATGAAGATATGCGCGCAATACAAGAAAATTTAGGGAAGCGGGTAAACTGACTGCATTTGAGTGCGTCTCGTCAGACTTGTGTGATCCCTGGAAAAATAGGATCAGACTGGACTCGACAGATGGAAAATGGAGCAGTTGGAATATGTTTGTTTTTTTTGTTGTTTTTTTTTTTATGATTTTACCCAAGGAATATTGACAGCTTTTGACACATTTTAAGCCTTGCTCGCAGGCTATACTTCCTATTAGCGAACCTATGTGAATGGGAAAGAGATACCGTATTTATTCGAATAAGCGCCCAACCTCGAATTAGCGCCCATCTCGAATAAGGGCGCATCCTAAAGGCAGAAAAAGTTAATAAGCGCCCAAAATCGAATAAGCGCCCATCCCCTTTCACATCCCAACCGAGAAAAAATTGAATAAGTACTAACAGGAACCCATAACCCGGAGCGTTCAACTGCCATAAATTCGTGCAACGGCGTTTTTACAAGTGAGTTTATTTTTAGATAAGCTTTTCCCGAGGAAAATAACTGTTCCACGAGGCCAATTCCTGCATTTGATCGGCGCTTACACTGTTAGCAGCTCGCTTGGACCTTTTCACAGTCGGCTATTTCGAAGATGATTTCGATTTAATTCCCTTTGCGTGAATTATGCGTTGTCGTCGACGAAGTAGACGTCCTGGCTAGGTTTTGCAAATCTTCTTCTGAACTGCTAGTTTCCGTGTAAATTCTGAAATTGTCGTTTGAAGTACTGTCAGAAGACTCCTCTGAAGATTCCTCACGTGTGTCCGCTATGTTTTTCTCAATGTGAAGGAGTTGTCCTAGTTACGTATTAAAAGTTTGTCATTGATGACGCAATTGCTAGTGATTGGCTTTTTGAAAGCAATTCGCGGGAAAAGCTTACCTAAAAATAAACCTACTTGTGAAAACGCCGTTGCATAGGCGCGGTATGGAAGTTAGACGCTCCAGGTTATGGGCTCCTGGTACTAATATGAGACTTCCCCGAAGATGGAGGTTTCTTCAGAGTATTTTAGAGAAACCCTGCTGTGTTACATATTCGAGTTTTGTTATTACCATTTATTGTTTTGTTGCAAAATAAACATACTACACTTTTCGAAATTGTGAACATTTAGTAAGCGCCCAGCCTCTAATAAGCGCCCACCTCGAATATGCGCCCACTCTCAAGGTCCAAAAATTTAATAAGCGCCCAGGGCGGTTAATCGAATAAATAGGGTAATTGGAATCGTATAGTTTGATGTCGCCCTCCGCAAAGACCGGGTTAATGTGAGTGGTCAGCTGGAAAATCGGGAATGCCAATTCAAAAAGGTGTGGAGATGCATGGATTTTCTTCTTTTGATTCGCGTGCTAGATTTCGAAATATGAACCTCGGACTTCTTAATATTTTGTTAGATTAAAAAACAGACATTGGACTTAAAAATCTGGTCGAAAACAGTACAGCCCCCTCCTCGAAAAAAGACTTTAATTTTATTAACTGGATAACTTATTCTGACCTATCTTAGTTGACGTCTATAGCTACTTGCGGACGTTCTGAGGTCTAGTATAAACGCGTCGCCTTACCGACCGAGTAGTATCGAGATGCAATTCGTCTGTAGTATAAAGACACGACCCACTGTATAAGCAGACATTTGATTCGTCTACTTCAAAGGGGAAACACCTATAACACCTCACCAATACACACAAGTAGCTAAGAGCCAAATAAGAAAAATAAAGCCCGTACGTGTATGTGTGGGAGTGTTTTCAGCTTAGAAAACACAGCAGTTGCTGAACACAATTACTCAGTGCACGTGATCTTAAGAAATCTGCAAAATCGTGAGTAGAAATGATATGCTTTGATTGCAAACAGAAAAACAGAGAACAACAAAGGGAACTCAAACATCTTTCGTGCGGATATAGTATCAAAATTAGCAGCTACGAGAAAGTGTCAGAAAACAAGAGCCATAATGGGACTTGCAGAAAATCATTAAAGGGTCCTTTAATTTACACATTCCCGAAAAAAAGAAATATCGATAATTGTAAGAACTTAGCTCAAAGACTGGATTTTTCTATACTTTTCGTTCCGTTTTGTAACGCTGATGTCTGATCACCAATATGGCTATCACTGTCGAAGTCTTCAGATCGTCAATAAGTTAAGACACCCCATATAAAAAGTACAGTTTTTTCCTTTAAAGCAAACAAAGTCCCCGAGTAGGTCTTTTCGCAGACTCGTTCCCAGTCCCTACTTATTTGTTCTTCAAAGGCGATGAAAGACTGGGGAGGAATGATGTCAAGGTCGCGGGGCAGGCTGGGAAGGGCAATTTCGTGCGGCCTTCCCTTGATGCAATGCGTTCTAGTCAAAACCGCCTCAGGAGCGACTGGGAACGAGTCTGGTCTTTTCGGGTAACAAAGTACGGATCAATTTAGGTCTCTGGGGAAACTGCCCACCTACCCCTCCCCCAAGCCAACATTTTGCCCTAAGTGAGCAGTAAGTGTTGATGTTGGCTTAAGGGAGGAGTAGGTGGGCAGTTTTCCAGAAAGTTAAATTGTTCCCAAAGTCCTCCAACAAAAGATATGACTAGAACTCAACATATAAGACTCCAATTTCCCTTGCAACTGAAATGTTATTGTAAATTAGTTTTCATAGGTTCCATTCATTCTATCTCTGTCAATTCCATGGCCAACTTGGTTCAACAGTGATTCATTAGCATCCTTCGATCTCCATAGTGTCTCGCTCTGATTGATGGTTCTCAAACAGAGCCTTGTGTGCCTGAAAAGACCAATTCTGGAATGATAGTCCTTTCCGCGTAGTAAGTAGATGCGGTCTGTTGCTGGTCTATCTCCCTGATTTCGGGCCTTCCTCGTCTGTCTCTTTGCCTCAGCCTGTTCGGCAAGTGTCGCTTCAAACCCTGAAAGGCCTCCAAGCTGAGTGCTCTGAGGCCAGGGTTTCCTATCCGTTGATGACAATGCCCAAGGTCTTCAGGTCCCTCTTATTGGGGCCTGCCTGTGGGGCGCTCTCCTTGAGCTAATTCTCCGTAAAGGAGAACCTTGGTGCAATTCAGAGGGGCAGTCTTCTTCTTTGGTTGAGCTAAGGCCTGCTTAATATGCTCATTCATCAGCTTAAATCCCTTTGATGTTGCCTGTATCAGCTGCTGGCCATCTCAG
>JBBMOI010000012.1:12845000-12907500 GCA_038088405.1 Porites divaricata | reverse complement strand
CAATAGACTCTTGGCTGTAGAATTTGCTATTTTCAGTTTGAGAAGTGTATGTTACTGACACGTGATAACCTCACTTATTTTAGCCTTAAATTCCTGTTAAGCCCGGGCTCAATGACTTAAGGGCATCAACGCCCCTGATCGCAAACTTTGTGTTGGCTAGCCAGGCTCGGTGCACTGGGTGGGTCGGTGCAAGTGAACATGTTGCCGTCCCAGAATACCTACTTTAGCACGGATTTCATTGTCCCACTCTCGTCAAGATCGCCACGCTTGTGATAGAGGACTATTTGTTTTAACCCCAGGTTTTATAATTACTAATTGAATGTGACTGCATACACTTCGCATGCATTTTTTGAACTGCATGCTTAGCCAGATCCCAGGAAGGAAACACACCTTGGAATGAGATTATTCAACCTACCAATTTCATGTTGAGGTCTGCATGAGCACTGAAATTTCAATAAAAATGTGTCGTAGTGATAAACATAAACGGTTTAAAAATACCTTAAGCAACCAATTGCGCCGAGCGTGCGTGGGCACGCCGAAGATATAAGAATTTTATTCTATTAGCTAAAAGATTTAATTATAGAAGTTGTGAGAAGGTGAGCAAATTCACTGGTTCATGGAGTGCCAACTGCCTTTGCGAGATTATAGTCATCTAGAAGTCTATATGAATTATTAAGCTGGATGATTGGTGATGAATGATGTCGTCACTGAGATAACAAGTTTTTTTAAAAAAAAAACAAAAAAAAACATAAGCGTCACAAAATTAATTCCAGTAAATAGGGGTATCAGTTACTCTCTCTCAGCTAGGGGTGGGGCATTCAACAAAGTTTTATATGAAAAGGCTCTGCCCTGATGTCCAACCCCTTATCTTATGACCCTTTGACAAGCTCATTCTCTCTTGCATTTGACAAATAAGGTATCACTTTCACATACCTCGTTTCAGTAGAACACTGCATGTCTTTAAAGTGTTGTGAATACACCGTCTTTTTTAATACGACTGTCGAATAAATCACTAAACCAAATTATTTCTTGTCTTTTTGACAGCCATGGAATGGGACTGTTACCCTTTTAGGTCCTTCTTCAGACTGAAATGATAAATTTCTCTTCAACCAGTGGAATCCCATGTTTTCCATGTACCTGAAGCCTGAATAAGATACCCCTTTCGAGCAGAGCCTCCCAGTATGCCGTATTTATTCGATTAACCACCCTGGGCGCTTATTAAATTTTGGGGACCTTGAGAGTGGGCAGTTATTCGACGCTGGGCGCTTATTAAACTTTCGCCATTTTCAGCCAGTGTAGTATATTTATTTTGCAACAAGCAATAAATGGTAATGACAAAACGCGAAGATGTAACAGCAAGGTTTCTGTGAAATACTCTGAAAAAAACTCCTCGGGGTGAAGTCTCTTATCAGTACTCATTTAATTTCAATCTCATTGTCACTCAAGTCAGTAAGTGAATTCTCTGGTGCTGCCAGTCCTGGATGTCCGACATCGTAACGTCGGTAAATGAGTTAGTCGTCCGAGAAGCAGATACAGCTCATTTGAGATTTAGAGGGGGTAGGAGGGGGAAACTAGGGGGGTGGGGTGGGAGTGGGGGCTTATTCGAGGCTAGGAGCGTATTAACTTTCTCTGCCTTTAGAATGGGCGCTTATTCGAGGTGGGCGCTAATACGAGGTTAGGCGCCTATGGCGAGGATTCTGTCTTTGCATTGCTTGTCATGTGGCTTGGAACTGTGTTCTTGATTCACACTTTACTGATTTACTGTCGGTCAGTCTTTCCGCGAAGATCATTTTCTTCTTTAAGCCAGATTTGCCACAAGTTCTCTCTCTCAAAAAAAAAATATTGCGGAATGACATTTAGGAACTCACTGTGGAATTATACTGTCTTATGCGAGATGTTACACTCTATGGTCTTGTACAAAAGGTGCACATTTATATTTGGTTCCTACTTTTACAGCTCAGTTTTGTTTTAACACAAGTTTTTTTACTAAAGTATCGCGCCATCAAAAATAAAAATGCAAACCAGTCAATACAGTAAGTCCAGAATCTGGGAAAGGAAAGAAGATAAATATACAATAAGCCTCGTCAAGAATCTGGTCAGTGCGATAATTCATACCCGAGATATTCGGAAAAACGTTTTACCCAAATTTATGAGGTTTGTTTTACGAGACGCCATGTTGGTGTCCCTTTGAGGGGCAAAAGTATGGCCGCCGGAAACCAACAGAAACATCTGTTTTTTAGTTTTCCCACTTATGCGTGAATTCGTTGATCCTTGAGGAACTCAAAAGATTAAAGTAATATTTATTCTAAGACAAGGAATGTTTAGATAGCAAAATCTCCAAAAATCAGTAGCGTTTTTAACCCACGTAAGAACTTTCCCGGCCTCCAGCTAAATGCCCGCGTCACGCAGAAGCCTGGAAATTCAAGCGTCTTCTAACGCAAAATGAAAAACCCTCTACCGAAAATATGATGTGTAAATAAAAGTTTTTAGGTACTACAATACCTCATGAAAGTAGAAACCCAGAAGAATCGATCGTTTCTTAGTTTGAATTTTGGTGAAGTCATGTGAAAATCGCTAATTCTTCCTTCAGTTTGTCATCCCAAAGGAATTTTTGTGTCCGCAGAACTTCAAATAGCCACATCACGAAACTATTAGCTTGACAGTCCATTCCAAGGTTTCAATTTTTTCACCTGTACCAGAGGTCCTGTCCGTCGACCAATCGGTGCCAACGACTAATGGTTTCTATAGTTACCAGGCGCTAGGCCCCGGTCTGTGACGCGGACCCCACAAGGCATGACGAACTCAAGTGACACATCTTTGACAGGGCCAGCACAGCATGTACTCCAAAGGCAAGGCGAATACGGTGCCCTCCGATGCTCAGGCACGCGAAAAGTAAGCTTCACTTTATTTTTCCTGCAGAATGGATGTCAGAAATGGAATCAGCGTGTTCAAAAATGGGGGATAGCATGTATAATGTGGCACCATTGTTGGCGAATTTTCGACAGTTTCATCGCCGGGTCGAGCGCGGCTTTTGTGCTCACTGTCCACCATATCTGTACATTGATAGAGTGTAACAGGTTTTTTTACGACTGTTTTTCGTTCTTCGCAGGCTGGCCTTGTACGTCTATGAATACCTTTTACACGTGGGGGCACAAAAAAGTGCACAGACTTTTCTTAACGAGGTAAAATTTTTCGAAACTTTGTTCGCTTTCGCAGTGGTGAAGGATGCAAGTTGACTTTATTGAGGACGCGCAACATGCAACGCGTCGTCGCGAACAACTTACGCTGATGGCTACTGAAGGCTAGTTTCGTTCTTTTACAGATAAGATGGGAAAAAAACATAACGCTTGGAGAACCTCCTGGCTTTCTTCATTCATGGTGGTGGTAAGTTCGCCAATGACTGGACTAATTAGGCAGTTGTTGATTCGAATTTTAAACTAGGTTCTCATTACCTTTACAGTAGAGGTACATTGTAATGGTCCTTTACACGAAACACTGACGGCCAGTATTCCGCTGGCTTCTCAACTGTGGCTCTAGGTGCTTGCTTAACCCTTCTTTAAGATAAAATCCCGGTTGTTGTTTTTAATTTCCCGCCCAAATTATAGCTGTTCGTTCATATCATATCCTTTGGTGTATGTCTTTTTCCTTTCTTCATTTCAGTGTGTTTTGGGATTTGTATTGTGCAGCGCCGGAGAGAAGGGACAGTTGTGACCACTCCAGTGAAGCCAAAGCTTTTCATGACTATGTAAGATAAACTAACAACTAACTTTGAAAACTCTCTTTGTAATTTCTACCGTCATCCTCGCGAGCAAGCGATTATTCGTTTGTCGATGCGTTCCCCATTTTTGTCACGCTACAGCAGTGTATTGTTACATTTACACGCGCGGAAATCAAGCGAGATCAACGACTTGAAACATACTTGTCGCTGTAATTATTGTTGTGGGTGCAAAACCCGAAAAACAAAGAGTTTGATTTCCATGTGGGTGATCGATCGCGGCTTATAAGTAAAAACACACACGCAGATAAAGTGAGTTGTTTTTCGCTGCGCCTGAGAATTTCCTGTCTTTGAGTGTGCACCGCTGTCATTTCCTTTGAGAGAAAATACCAAATCCGTCTCGTGAGAATTCTAACTGGGCTCCTCATCAGCCGTAACTGATATGTTAGGACATACCCTTCCGTGTTGATTCGAGTTATTTTAGGGGAAGGGTAACTGTGTTGCCGTGTACTAATAATTTTGCCAGTTCTAAAGCTTGAACCTAAAGATGGGAAATATTCAAATGCTGATCGAGTTGGGCTAGTTAATTTTTTATCGAGAACCAAAAGATATTGCTTCGTCGAAAGGATAGAGACAACTTTGATTTATTATATAGCAAACTTTTCGAAAAATCTGCATCCTATCCGGATATAGTATTCCTTTCTTTCCTCTCTTGTAGTTCTGCCTTTGACCGCTTTTCACAAACAATAGTCTTTGTAGTTTACCACCAGTTGCATTTTATTCTAGGATTAGAAACTTTCGCCTTCATAAGTTTATTTTCCGTTTGATTGAAGACGACGCCACTTGATCATATCGTCGTTATTTCGAGTAATTGAGTGTTCTTATATCTAACCATTTTAAATCCTGCTTAACCGGGCCGGGTGAATGGCGGTCAGTGAATGCTCATGAACGTAAAGGTTTGAATAAATTACTCGACGGTATAGTTACGACAGGATTGGATCAGGTGTAAGCCATAGATTTATATTGAATTCAATGATTTTCCAGTGAAGTGCTTCAGTTTACATCTATGATTAATAAACCGCTTAGATTTTGTTATTTGGCTCGAGTAGTAAAGATTAACAGAACGAATGATCGAATTGAACGATTGATCAGCATTTCGAAACCACGAGACTGAGCCGACGACGGATGTTTTGTGTTGACAAACTATGGGGGAGATGCGTATTGAGGTTTCCCAAAATTTGCATAATTTTAGCCAGAAATCGGATCTGTTTAATGTCATGGCAGAGCTGATATGAAGGCTTAGCAACTCCTTGAAGTGAGTCTGTGGTGAAAATTTCCCGAGAAAACCAGTTTAATCGCGTGGAAAACGGTTCAGCCGCGCTGTATTTCTTGTTTCGCGCGTGATAATCTCGATATACCCGTCGACGCGCAGATAATGCGAATTTGCATGCCCATAAATAGCACAGGTTTTTATTCGACAGCCTTGCGTTGTACGACACTTCATGGGTGGTCGATCGCCTTCCGTGTTGTCTTTGTACATTTTCGTTGTAGAGTAACCACTAGAGTTTGTCTGTTACGTGTTGTGATTGAGGTTGCATGCAAATCTAGCTTAGGCAGGTGTTGAGTTTCCAACAGCATTCAAGCATTTTAGGAAAATTCTGACAGGAATTGCTATTGTGTTAGAAACTATGGGATCTGTTAGCCTGGGTTCTTTTTAAGAAGTCAATGAACAGTTTGGGGGAAATCAATTTTTCTGTGATTATTTTTATCAACAACACTCAAGTCACCTTTGACATAATTTTGGATTGGAGGGAATTTGTTTCAGAACTTGCTTGTTTATACAAGGATGCAAAAGTAGGAATGCTATTGTTGGTGTTGGCAGGGAAAAGGAAGGCTTTTGTGCTGTAGATATGTTTTAGTGACTGGGAATCCTGTTTTTTGTTGATAAAAATCACTGCAATACAAAATAATTAATTTATAGCACATCTCTGAGTTGTAAGAAAACTGGGAAAATATCATTTGAGATGAAATGCTAATGAATCAAATTTCTAATAAACTATAGCTGAAAAAATTCAGTAATATTTTGTTTTGCACAAAGTTAAAAGAGCAGCACAGAACTATTTTACAGCATTGATCACTAAAAGTAAATTTGATTTTTCTTTTTTTATTTGTAAGGAGAAGGTGAGAGGCTGCAAGCAAGGCTTAAATTACTAATTCTCCAGTTTGTCCAGTTTGCAATATTTTGGAAAGCAAAATGACAAAATCTCCTTTTGAAAGTGTTTGTTTTCATATTTTTGTAAACCAATGGCTCCTTTTCCCTGTATTAAGCTAATTTCATTAAAACGAGGCTGATATGTCCTCTGCACATGGTCTTATCTTGTATACATGTGAATTTTTTTGGTCTGTCACGAAATGAGTTGGACTAAAAAGGTTGTAATAATTAATTAAGTAATACCAAGGAGTCAATGAGATTGCCTAAGGTCAAATGAAGGGCATTCTTAGGCAGCCCTCTTGGCTGGTCACAATTCAAGGCTTAGATGTCTTGTACAGAACATTTAATGCCTATTTTCAAAGCATATTTTTGTTATTTGGTTGTTACTTCTAAACCTCTCTTCCTGTTCAGGGTTAAGATAATTTAGTATTTTGCAATTAGAGGTGTGAATTTTAATAACAATTTTAATAACAGTTTTCTCAAGATATATTTTAAAAAAGACTCATTTATCCAAAGTACGAACTTTGTGTATCCAGTAACAATGGCCCAGATATTAGCAAGGGTGGTAAATATTTTAGTTTTCATTATCACACCTGGTTCTTTTTCCGTCAAAATTCGTTGTACTTTATTTCGGCAACCCTACCAGGGGTAGACAAGAGAAGAGTAAGTTATATTCTACTTATAGTTACTGATAAGACAAATGGGAGTCTAAGCAATTGTTGTAATTGAAGCCTTTTGAACTCATTTTGCATTCTAAATGCCAATGAAATCAGCGGGTAAAATCTGATATCTTTTACAGGGTGACTACTGTAACTGGGGCCACGTAGAGAAAGTTGACCAATTAAATAACAGGAAAATAACAATACAATCTGAGGAAGTTGGTTGTCAAACATATAGTTACCCCAAAAAAGAACATGGATTGAAATCAACCAATTACAACCTACAGACCTGACCTTTTGAACCTGCTGAAGAGAGCCACTGTGTTCCTGAGAGGTCAATTAGAGTGATTGACAATGGCAAAAATGGAAACATTAGTTTTATTTTTTACTTGAGATTGGTTGTTATTGTAAAGCGCAGCAATATAAGTGATGACAAAATAACAACTTGTGTCCAACAAATAAGTCTCCCGGGTGTTACGTGTACAATTTAGAATAGAAAAATATTGTCTAATGAAATGTACGTTTGTCAGGAGCTTTGTGTAACTTGTTGTTACGGCCAACTTTCTTTGAAGTATTGTTGTTTTCCTGTAATCCAAATGGTTAACTTTGTCTACAGTTGTAGTCGTACTGTAAATTGTACAATTTAATGCTCAAATTTCTCTAACAACAACAACTCTCTGTCAACTCAGGGTTCTAAATGGGTATAGCTGACTGGTGAAATACTGCAATGTCTTAAATGGGTGTTCTGTTATTGTCAGAGCAGTAAAACATAACTCTTAAGAGCTAAGTGTTTCTGAAACAGGATTAAAAACATGTCATGTTGCCTTCTCTGTTTGATAGTATGCTTACTCTTTACCTTTTTTTTCTTGATGGGAAGTAAGATATCCTTCTGCTGAAACCTTGTTTGACTACCTTAAATTGCTTGTAAATTATTAAGATAATAATTATCTGAACTGAAGCAATTTGACCTTTTCAAAGTGTGAAAAAGATCCTTTCATACAATTTCTGATAAGCATTGTTATTGGTGATAATACCATTAATGACACAACTTGATGAACCCTTCATCAGGTCATTCCCAATCTCCAGCAGGGAGCTGTTCCGTCTCCTGGATTTCCTCAGATGAATGATGGCCCCCCGGGTGGTTCAAGTATGCCAGGAGGAATGCCTCCTTATTTCACGGTAGGTAATCTTGCAGCACTAGCCCATTTTCATGGTGACATTATTCTTCTACACTTGTCAGGATGTAATATTTCATCTTTGGTGTCTCGTTGAAATTTATCAACCTTTAATATCAAGATTAAATGTAATCAGCCCTAATTTTTACAAGACAATAAGAAACTGAAGGGTTCTAGAAGTTGTGCTAAATGTTGATTCATGTAAATGGTATGGAACACTACTCAGTGCCCCAATAGTTTAATCAACTGTTACAAAAAATAATTATGGGCTATAGGGCTGTAATTATATGACAGACATACAGTGTATGCATGCTGCTGCCATATGAAAAAGTTTACTCTGGCTTAATTTGTTAAATTTATTCCCCTGGGTTATGTTTGGCCCCTTACAACCATCAGTGGGGCTCCTGGTAGGGAACTATGTGTAGCATCATGTTCCGGAGCCACTTGTCTGTTCATCCCTCCCTCTCCTTACTTCCAATCAGTTCACAGCTGTCCTGCAGATCAAAACAGAAACTTTTTAGAAGGCATTTGTGGTACTTTTGCATTCATACAACAGCCCTAATTAATCAGGGTGATAAAGTATATATTACATGTTTAACCATGTGCTAATGACTTTTTACTTTATATTGTAGTCATCACAACCACAAGCCTCACCACATCAACCACAATCACACCAAACACCTCCTGGTTACATGCCCAGTCAGGTAATATTGACATTTCCATTTACATCATACATTTTACTGTCAAACTCAGAAAACCGTGAACTGCTGAAAAATTTTAGGAATGTTGATTGTGTAGTGACCAATCGCGCGAGAAAACCACAAAACCACAAACTGACTACTGTTGCTGTTTGCGGTTTAGGTTTCTCATGCCTTATTGACTTTCTCTTCACAGCACAGTAACATTCCATGAATATTTCTGGTGTTCACAGTTTTGTGAGTTTCACAGTAAGGCTTTTAGTTCACCCTGAATGTTACATTCTATCTGTGACTTAATTTGTGATTTGATGAGTTTAGTGAGCTCGATCTGTCCATACTAGAAACCCATCCCTTAACAAAATGAAATATACTTATAATTTACTCCAAACATACATGAAGTATACTACAATGGGTATACTTTAGGTATACTTGATGTATACATTTTGTATACACTTGATGTATACTTTTTGTACTAGTAATTTGGAACCGCCCAATGTATACAAAAAGTATACCTCTCCTAGAGGATGTATACTAATGGTATACATGCTTCATGCACTGACTACAAAAAGTATACTTTTTGTATACCCCTTCAAAAAGTATACTTTTGTACGTAGGGTAGAGGTTCTTCCCTAGAACTAAGATAAAAGTATACAATTTGTATACTTATTTAGTAAGGACAGACATGCATGACCACCCTGGCTCTATATATAATTATAAATTCACCCAAAGATGTCTAATGTTTGCTTGTAACAATATACCGGTATTTTATTATTTTTTTTAACTCACAGTAACAGACAAAATTATGTCCATTTATAAAACATATTATTTTCAATGCAGAAATAGCTTGAATATTCCAAGATATTTTTTTCATATTCAAGCCTAAAGACTGTTTGCAAATCAGGTTTTGCCTAATAACTTTGTACATTGTATTCTTCCTGAAAAAGGACATTAACCGAATGTCCTAACAAACTCGCAATAAAATTAATTATTAGATTTAATGCAAATTGTTCTTCCTTTTCAATGGCCAAAAGCACACAACATGACCTGCAAATATAACTGCATAAAAATAATGGTCTACTCATACATGCACAATCTTGTCCAACTGTAATTGGCTGCAAATAAAATTCTGCTCACATGTAAACGAAACCACGTTTTTCTCTTTTTTGCGATTGCTCTTGGGTGAAAAATGGCAGATCGCTTCGCTTCCCAAAAATATAATTATAAATTTATCAAAAACAAATTATTGGTTTCAAATGATAAAACAATTTGTATTGAATTTGGTCATCATAAAATATCGTAATTTGTCAGTGTCTCACAGATCAATTATTAAATAATTATTGATCTGCTCACCAATGACAACTTAGGATATTTTGTTCAACCTCGTCCAATAATTGTTAATAATCTGAATCAGGTCAATAATGGGCCCATTTCAGATTACTTATTTGTCACAACATTAACGTTTTCTGTGTATGTAATTATATAACAGAAGAAAAAAAAAATAAGTTAATATCTTCACTCCTCCTTCTTTAACTGTCTTGACTCCAAAGCACTCAGTTCGTTTCTTAAAGCCAGCTTCAGAGAGGACTCTTTTGGGAACTGTCTTTGGTATTCTCTCATGACAAATCCTGTAAAGAGGGTCAAAAATCATTACAACACAAGTAGTGAATTTATGGATGAGAAAATTAAAAAAAGCATGCAGTTACTTCACCTTGGAAAATGATTCAAATCACTCTGGCACAAGGTAAACAAATCTGACAAACAATAAAAGTAAGAAGGAGAAAGAAGGTTCTGGCGGGCCGGGAAAGAGCATACTCAACACAAAGCCAGCGTCGTTTTAGCAGGAAAATGTGGTAGCCGTCGTGGTTCTACAACAGGTTTCAGCGAGAATGTCGTGGTGGCGGGAACAACTTATCAAATGTTAGAAGTTATATAATTTTGCTTTCGGGAGAGGGCTTAATAAACCTCCCTCTGTATAAATAACCGTACTAACTTACTTGGTAAAAAAAAGGAAAATGAAGCTTTCCAGGGTGTCTTTTTTTGTTGGAAAACAGGCGAAAAAACTTCACGTGAAATCTCGTACTCGTTCTCATCCTCTAAAGCTCTCCAGTAAAACGTTAAAGCTCGTCCTCTGTTAGTTTTTTCCCTTCGAATGTCCTTAATTGCAGGACACTCTTTTCAATTCGATTTAAAAACGTCTAATAAAAATTGAAAACTTTTCAAGCCTTTTATATTAGTAGGTTAAGTATATAAGCTTAAGCTTATTTGTTGTCGCGTTCCTAATTGAACCCTGAGTTAGTTCCAGTTCATAGTATACTTATAAGCCTCACACAAACATAAAATGAATTTTAAGCTGCGAAGGTTTCAAGAAGTTCTAAGAGAGCATTTCCCTGGCTTAAACGCTGCATTCGACCTGAATGAAGAGGGTAAACTTTTACCATTTTTTCTCACCGATTTAGCGAAGTAGACGAAGTATACATTATCGGTACACTAAAAAAGGTATCTGATCAGGGTTTTCCCAATTTTTATACAGTTGAATGTACTCACCATTTTCCTGGATACTCGACAAAAGGGGAAGAAAAAGTCGAAAAAGAGTCGAGCAATTCACGTTTCACAGCTACTCCAGCTACTGACCGACAAACGTGCCGAAAAAAAATCCTGCCAAAATGAAAACAAACAGACGCCAAAGATTGAGCAGGCGTAATATCCGTGAAGGCCTGGGTCGGCTTATACGAAAACATGGCGGCTGAAAATTCTAAAACGTGTGAAAAAAGAAGAGGTACTTACCTGTCTTATCTTTCACATCCGTCGTTAAAAGTTCCCAGAACATCAAAGTATCGACAGAAACTGGCTAAAACTGATGGAGAAAGGAATGCGGCATCTTGTACATGTAACGACATGTCTGTTGATCATGAGTCAGACTACCTGGACTGCTCGTAAGCTCGTATGCATCTCGTGGGATCGAAGAATACTCTCTGCAAGACTGCAATAATGTTGATTTGTTGGAAGAAGATGGTCGGCCATCTGAAGCAGAAAGTGACAGAGATGACCAGCCAATTAAAGACTCCATCGCTGATGAAATGTTTAAGGAGCTCCTGAACAACATGACAGTTGAGCACGACAGCTGTGATGGAAGTTCATAAGTTTTTCCTGAAGATCCAGCGCTTGACACAACGTACAGAACTAGCGAGTTTCATGAGGATTTGAACGAGCAAGATAACGGCGTGGATGAGCTTGGGAAGAGGAAGATAGGAATGAAAGCAGCACTCAAGATGACTACGTCAAAATTACTGAGCTATCGTCATAGCAAGACACCCCTTTATACGACGGGTCCCCGGTCACTTTTTCAGTCAGCTTGCTGCTGATTATTAGCTTCGCCATAAGGCATAATTTGAGCAAATTGGCTTTGGCTGACCTTTGACGTTAATTAACATTCATCTGATTGTACCCAACTGCTTTGCTAAATTGACAGAAGAAACCTATCGAGTTCCACTATTATTGTTATTGCTGTTTTGAGTACATTGGGCTGAAAAAGACCTCCTGCTGTTCTAACAAGTATTGTCTGGCAGATTTTTCCCAAAAAGGTGCACTGGCCTACTTTGCAGCACTGATGTATACTTATTGTACACTTCAGTGCTGCTTAAAGGCCTTGAGGTATACTTATTGTATACATCATTGCTGCTTTAAAATCCTGAGGTATACTTGTTGTATACATCACTGCTGCTTGGAGGCAATGATGTATACTAATTGTACACATCAATGTCATTGATGTATACAAATAGTATACATCATTTTTATATTGCCAAGCCAAGTCTTGATTGATGTATATTTGATGTATACTAAAAATGTACATGATCAGGGATGTAGCTAAAGTTTTTAACAGGCGGAAATCTAGCAATGATAGGCGGGTATTTGGGCCGAAGGCCCACTCTAGCGTGCTTTTGGCACGCTATACCTAGGGGGGTCCGGGGGCATGCCCCCCTGGGAAATTTTGAAAATGCGTACTCTTGGAGATGCATTTTCCTTGATTTTTGCATTCAGGACAGACGTTTATCAGGTAACAGGTAATAAAGTTATGATGAACTGCAGTCTTGATTGTTTTTAATGTTTATTAATATTTAGTTAACTGAAACCCAGAATGATAATTAAGTTAATACATCTGTGATGGTAGGTGTAGCTATCACTGTGGTCTGCTGTGTTCCGCTGCATGTACGTGAAGAGTGATCGTCAACAGGTGAAGAAGTGGCCGAACACGTGCTCTCGTTGATTTGCACAGATTCTGTAGCGGAGCTAATCGAACTTCTTTCAGCAATGTCACTTGGTTCCTTAGAACTTATCCTGTTTCTTTCAGTAGACTTAAAAGATTTCATGATACCAACGGCCTCAGAATCATCTTTCTTTCTTTTCCCCGACATTATAAAGCAACAAGAAGACGCCGGAAGGCGTTTTACGCGGGATGTGTTGGTGTAAGAAAGAATTACCGGTATGTTGAATGGCAATGGAAAGTTGAGTAGTGTCTGCAACAAATGTGTGCAGGAGAGATGGAGATGTTCTGTTAAGGACCAATACACTAGAAGATGAGTTACACACAATGGTTCCTTTGCTACTCAAAACAAAACTTACATCAATATTACCACCATATATGTTAGGAGTATGGCGTAGTTCACTAAAATTTGCATTCCGTTACTTATGTCCTCAAAATATGCTCTTCCACACTCAACAATAGGATGTTAAGTATCATACTTCCGATAACTACAGGGCTGCAAGGCTGTGCTCTAGGGAACATTTCAGGGAGCCTTTCGGTCTCCCTAAGCATTTTTAGCTGGGGTGCCCGGGCCTCCAAGTTGGTCACCCAAATTAATAAATCGATGAGCTGTTAGTTAGTTATTAAAAGTTAAACAAACTATTTTCTTAACAAGTCAAGCACAATTTTGTGAATTTTTTTTTCGTGAAAAATCACATCCCTTTGACCTCCTGAGCGTGCGAAAAAAAACCCGCATGTTGTCATATGAAAGTAAGTTTTTGCGCCAAATGAGAAACATGGGCAACGCCGCCGAATATTTCATTTTTTTTAAATGGAAAAGTAAGATTCTGGTCTGTTTATGTATTTTTTATAAAAAAAATTGGGGGTCAAAAAGAAGGGCACTATTCTTTTTACAAACAATCATTTTGATTTAGGTTGAAAAGAAAATTCGCTTATTAAGATTGACTGAGATCCCGTGGAGCTTTTCAGGAAAACTGTTATGATTTCAACGAAACCGCGGCGCCCCCAAGGGGGTTACTTGGGTTAATTTTTGCTGGGTATGTGCCGCTAGCCTCTCAGAGCCCCTACCCCATTATAGTCTATTCTCTGGCCAATTGTAGACCCCATATTAGTCACTCTTGGGCAAAAATGTCAATCCTTTAAATAGGTCCAGTCAAAAAATGAATTGACTCATTTTTTAATAAATTGAATGACGAACATTTACAAATATTCTGGTACGTTTGCTAACCGTTAATATGAACAACCCTCTACCCCAAAAAATCCGAAAATGTGCGACCCCACTCTAATAACTCTTTTGAAAATGCAACCCCGTTTTTGTCAGTCCAGTCGTGAAAATGCGACCGCATCCAGCGGCACATCCCTATTAGCCTCTTATAAGGAAGTGCCCCCCCCCCCCCCCCCCCCCCGGCCCGCCCCAAAACTATTATTCCTTTTGAATAGATCATCTTGTTGTAAAGTTGTCGTTTAACCGCAGAACGGAAGTATTTTCTTTCTATATTATCTGTGAAATGTTCAGGACAAATGTGGATTCGGTTAGCTTTTGCGTATTTATTTTTATTACGTGATACGTAATGCCTTGTCACGACACGAAAGACAATGCGGGATTTTATAGATTTATACCCATCGTATTTTACTGGAATAACAATCTTAGTTATGTTTTAGCCTCGCAGACACAGCAGTGAAAAAAGGTAAAAATATTAAAAATTAACACTCCCGTGTTTATTCAGCGATGTTTCAAAATACAAAACTATTGTTTTGCGTCGCCGCCCGTCCTTTACGCCTGTCAAAGCAAAAGTAACAGTTCCTTCTGAAAAACTAACTAATGAACAATCCTAATTTGAAGCAAAAATTTCAATGTTATGAAAAGTTGTTACTATCGAAAATTGTGTAGCTTGTCACGTTCATATAGTCAAGGGATTATGTTACATGTGAATTCACGTGAAACGACCTTTGAACATCAACGCGTGCCCGCTGCCCGATTTAACAACATTTTCTTAAAGCTTTTTGATAGATATGCTACTTATTGCTACTTACAAGTCGACCACAAGAGTTTCTTAGCGAGCGGAGCATTCTTTTTAGGCCGCGAAGCCACCGAGCGAGCTACGATTTCGCAAGGAATAAATTCTAGACATTCTTAGCTTTTTGACTATAAACCAACAGAAACAGGAAACCAACACCAGCAAGTCGGCTGTGCCACCTAGACAATATTTTCAGTCGCCCGAGGCCAAGTCTTGCGCCGTTAGATCTAGAGCACAGCCTTGAGTCCTCGTCTTCCTCTAAGGCTGTAATCTTAGTTTCCCTTTGCTCACGCAGTATCTTTTTTCGGCTTGTGCAATCCAACCTGACTTGCATGTGATTCGAAGTTGCAGCCAATAAAAATCACACAATTTTTTCGGGACGGGTTCGGGATACGGGAAAGTTAAAAAAACAAGGCAATTTTTGACTCCTAAGGAATGTGCTACCGAATTTAAGACGCTGGCTGACTACGTCATCCCGCGTAATAATATTTCAACCGGCAGAGATACGCAATTTGCGTTCATTATTTCGCATACATGAAGTACGAATACCGCTGGCCATTGAGCCTGCAAAATGGACGATGCGATGCGAATGATGCGATCGTCGCACGTAAATGGAGTGTTTACAAACCTTTCAGTTCCGGTAAGACAGCAATGAAGGTGTAAACAAACGAAATAAATAAATAACAATCTTCTGAGAACATTTTAAAACATTTTGGAGAAATAAGTAGTGCCTTACAGCCGGGAAAATCGCGTTCACAGCCGGGTAATTTTCCCAGCTTCCGGCTATTATCTACATCCCTGATGATGGCAATGTAGTACATACAGTGTACACTATTTGTAT
The DNA here is from genome assembly GCA_038088405.1 of Porites divaricata. NCBI lineage: Eukaryota > Metazoa > Cnidaria > Anthozoa > Scleractinia > Poritidae > Porites > Porites divaricata. The sequence goes on along the minus strand of JBBMOI010000012.1, from coordinate 12,891,921 downwards.
ACAAAAAGTATACTATCCGTGCTCTAATTTTGGTAAGGGATGGGACCAGTAACACTCTTTTAATAATGTACTGTATATGTTGTGGTTCAATTTTATCGTTGGTTTAAAATTTATTTTCTTTTGTTTGAAACTCGTTATCATGTTATTATTATACATTACCACACCCAAGAACAAAAGAAAATAATAATTTATTTGAAGGAGGGGTAAAATTGAACCACAACATATACATGTACAATTAAAAAATATAGAGAATTCACATTCATCTACAGATCATTATAATCATGTAATTGAAAATCTCAGTGTAGGTTTGGTTTATTTTACAGACCAGCATTTTGTGGTCATCTCTTTTTCTTAAGATTTAGAAACTTCTCCTTTAACACCCTTTTCCATCGATGTGCAAAATAGAATACTGAGTAATAATGAGCTGTAACTGCCCGGCTTCAAAATAGAATATAATCTTGTCTGAAAAAATTAGCTATCATCATTACATTGATCACCGGTAAATAAATAACACATATCATATAATATGTAATCCAACTCCCACTAATATTTTCTGAAATTTTCAGTGGCCACAACCATTTTCAGGAATTTGTGTATCATTATTTTGACTTTGTTGGTGTTTAAGTCTTACATTGTACTCTTAGCCAGTATTTAATATTCTGCATTATTGATAACTAAAGTTATTTCTTGTCTTGACCATAGCCACCTCAAGGATATATGCCCAACCAGGTAGGAATTTGTGCCTACTGAGAGGGTTTTAAAGCAGTTTGTTACTGTCAGTGTATTAGTTGTGAATTACAGTAAAGAAGTCATCTACGTACCTGAGCATGATCATAATCTTGCCAGAAACACATCATTCTGATTTATTGTCGTTGGTTCTGAGATATTAAGTTGTCGACCTCTTTAATTTTTCAATATTATTATCATTACTAATTTTATATATCTGTAGATTGTTTTGTTATTTTATCATCATCATCATTATTAATTATTGTTTATTGAAAGAAAATGGATTCTGTGTTAATTTGTGTTTGTCTTTACAGACACCTTATGGTATGTCAAGATATAACCCAGCGACAAACAGACCACCAAATGTCAGAATACCAGGCCAGGTATGTTGTGCCTTAGAAACTTATTAATTGAGTAGTGTATTTACCAGTGTTTTTTGCCTTGTTGGATTTCCACTAAAATGTATAAAATGGTGCATTAAAGCTATGAGGATGTCCATCATGATTCAAAAAGATACTGCCACCCAAATAAAGGCTTTCAAGTTACGATGTAATAGTTTAGTAATTGTTTTACAGACAAGGAAACACTCCAGCTCTTTACCCGAAACATGTTGAAGTGACTGGGAACAGTGCAGACACAAAATCGCCTTTGCCCTGATCCAATGGTCATGCATAATAAATTTTGCTGACAGAGTGGCATTTAACTTTTACAGGACAAATTTGATTTCTGATTAAAATTTTCTTACCTCGGTTGATTCTCCATTTCTTCTGTCACCTTGGGTAGGAGAAATCGGAAGTTGAGAATCAAGCTAGGTTCAGGGGCATCTGCTAAGAGCCGGAACCAGGGATTTCCCCTGCCGAGCTATATAACTTTTCACTGGCTACTTTCATAAGAAACAAAAGGGAAATAAAACCAAAAGAAATTAATTCCTGACTGTTCAATACCCTGCCTAATTAATATTGCATGTTTTTAGCAACTTAAAACCTTAATAACAGCTCTGTAGGTTGTACCATCCACAGCACCAAAGCACTGCTAGTTTGATTAATTAGTCTTTGTTTATCAGCCTCCAGGGGGTGTGCCTGGCGCACAACCATTATTGCCAAGCACTATGGACCCAACACGACAACCAGGAGGCTATCAAGGTAATTGAGCATTCACAGTTACGGCACAACCCAGGACAGGGGGTCCTCTCAAGACCTGAAGGTTATTTCTCCAATTATAACCAGATATTCAAATCAAAATCCAAAGCGCAAACAATCACAGGTCACTAGCTAACAAAATAGTCAATTTTGTTTTGTTAACTGATAGTTTTACCATTTCATCATCAAAACTACTGAAACCTTGAGTTTGGATGTAAACCACAACTGCTTTCCAGGCTTAGTCATCAGGACTTTTGATGAAACAAGCCCCTGTTTATCAAAAACATGTGCTTTAGGATTGGGTATGGATTTTAAGGAGTTCAATGCTTAAAAGAGGATCATTCATAGCAAGTACTGTTCCTTGCTTTGTAAGGAAGTGCCCTCTATTGCCTGGCAGAAAAAATGTGAGAAGGAGTGCATGTTGCCTATATGTCTATAGGGTTTAGGTTCGCTATGAGAGACAAGTGTTGGCTTAACTGCACAAATCATAGTCTGTACAATGACTAGTAAACACTCACTGCTACTATTGCACAATTGCATTCATGCACAAAAAGTGTAATATTAAGTAATACAAAGATGGGCATTACATTGGCTCTGTGGTATAGTTGTTAGTAGCTTGGGGTTATGTTGTGGAAAATGTTCATATTTTTGTTACATCTTTGCCTTATTTGTTATTGATTTGTACTACATGTGTATACCTGCCAACTTTTTCTGAGATATAAGTGTGAGATTTTAATCCTGGGAGTGCTGGGATTTTTGAAGACGACACGATCATTTCCGAAGAAGTCCGAAGACATCCGAAGTCTGCCAAAGGTGAAGTTATCGAGAAAACACTTATCCACAAAAATCAGAGATCGCGAGGAAGGTATTGTCATTTACTCATTTCACACATGGTTTTTGTTCCTTACATGGGTCTGAGTTAACATATTTTTGGAAATTGTGTCAAGCAAGACAGCAACAACTCACATTTTTCAATCAGGCGTGAGAAATTGGCCCGCAAGCGTGAGCTGGCTTGAGATCGAAGTTTTCAACCCGCAGGCGTGAGACTCGCGCCTAAGGCATGAGTGTTGGCAGGTATACATGTGTATATTAAAACACCTTTTATCAAGTTAGAAAAGTAATTGACTGATTATAAATATATATTTTCATAAATCACAGGCCAACCCATGCAGATGAGTAGAATGAATCACCCTCGAGTTCCTGTTCCACCAGTAAGGAGACACCATTTTATACCATTATTCATTCAAAATATTTCAGCATATACCATATTTGGAAGATGGAGAAATATACCATCAAATCGATTACTAGTATATTGCTTGCATCTATCTCCCAAATATGGTATCAATCAGGTGAAGCCATCTAGCTGTTTATTCATGAGTGGGCTTAGGAAAGAGAATGGCTTTCATGGCTCTCTGAAGACGAAATAGCTCAATTTTTAACTAAAACTGAACAGAAGGAATGAAAGAATAGAGTGTTTTCACTCAGGTGGCTAGCATCTATCCTAATTTATTGGAACAAAAGAAAGTTTTTACATAAAAAAGAGTTCAATTCCCACAGGGTTGTCTTGGTACACCAACATGATCACCGTTTCATCAGGGTTGTCAAAAGTAGTCGGCTGCCAGCGAAAATCCCCGCCTACTTAGTTAGTATCGGCCGGCTACTCTGCTTGGCATTTCTTTACAGGTGCGTTTTTTAAATAAAATATCCCTTGACTGGCTGCTTACTTTAATTAACAACTCAGCCGTCTACTTCAAAACTTTCTGACAACCCTGTTTCATTGTTTTGGAACACCAATATGGCCACAGTGAAGTCATGTGAAAATGCTCTATACGCAAAACATATCGCTCGATGGATGTTAACTACTTTTTGAGGGGTACATGTATCTGAAATGAAAAACATCTGTTTATAATGAGAAATTCGCTAAGTTTTGAAGAAAGTCTACGAGAAGGTACACTTGTTAAGAGCTAAATAATATTTTGAATGAATAATTAAGCAATTAGTGAAATTCAGCTTTCGTAGGATGTGAAGAATTTTGCAGATCTCAGATGATGTTATCTGTCTTAGCCAATAACATCCTCCCCAATTTGCATAATTCTTCACATCCTACTCAGCCTCATTCAATAACTGCTAATTATCAAATGATTAGTAATAATAATTAAGGGCTCAGGGAGCATAAATGGCCTAAATTAACAACTTTTTAGTGCATTTATATGCTTTAACATAAGAAACTGGCTTTGGTACTAGAATGGGTTGAAAGAATGTGCCAAAATACTTGTTCTGGATTCCCACCTGTGTTCCAGGATTTGAATTTGCACCATGACTGGCCTCTTAAAAAAGCCATTATCAATTTGCCAGTCAGGTTGAAGAGAAATTAGAAATGCATTTCCAGTGATTCATTGGGTTCGTTTGAGGCCCAGAGCAAGGACATTGTCTCTGCTTCGCAGATGTTATTAACCAGGGTTACGTGTAGATTGTGTCTGTGATGCAGGCTAATTGAAAATTTGTGATGAGAAATAACTTCAAGACACGAGACAATCATTTCACCCTGAGAAATCTTGTATCCTCTTTAGACTTTCAAATGATGGACCCTTCCACTGTTTTTCAACTTCTGTCACTTGGACCAGTTAGCAAAAATCAATAAACACCACCAGAATGAACACCTTAAAATCTGTACATTTGCCAAGTTTTAGAGTGATTTGTTAAAAACTTGTGAAGATTTAGCTCCACAAAGGTTTGAAAGTTTACAGGCCTTTGTAGGGGTGGAGGAGGGCAAGTTTATACCCACCCACCCACTGTACAAATGTCTGTAGAATAATCTTCATTGTAGAAATATCTTTTCTGGCCTTAGAGGTACATAATAATGTGTTAAATTTGGTAAGTTTGCTGGTTTTAAGGTGCTTTTTCCAGCATTATTGTTGATGGGTACAACCTACAGAGCTGTTGTTAAGATTTCACATAGTTAGCCAAAGTCCCATTTCTTGTTGCTTGTTTGTGTTCAGTAAGTCGCATGCTTAGGTTTCTCCCAGAGTTAATGTTGCTCTGAGTGTTGGAATCGGCATTACTGTGAGTGTTTCTCATCTGGCAAAGTCCATGTTGTAGTTGTTTTTACTAAAAATGTTGTTTAAGTAGTCAGTCTCCTCTTGTAGGCTGTCAGGCAAGTCGCAAACTAGTTGCACTGGTCTCGTCAGAGTCCATATTGTTGTAGCCTTGTGAGAGGTTGGGTTGTACGATGACTGGTCTAGTAATCTGTTGGTATGTGTCAGTTTTCTGTGAAGGTTGGTGTTCACTAGCAACTTAGGGGGTGTTTACATGAGAAAACTTGCACTGGCGTGAGTTTCATACCGATATGACTTTTTGATTTCGTATCGCGGTTACATGATGACTGGGTTATTTCACATATGATCTTGTTATTTGAAGGTACACTTCATGTTGATAAAATGCACGCATGATTCAAAATCGCGAACATTAGACCGATTTCACACCGAAACGGGTGGTCGTTTCTTTTTTACATGATACTGTTGCGAGATTTCGTACTGGAGTAAAATTCTCGCCCTGGTGCGACAACCGGAGTGAACTCACGCTGGGGCGACTCGTGCCGGCATGACTTTTTGTGGTGGTATCATGTAAACAAATGTAAAGCCATGAGAGGGAACCGGAGTGAACTTGTCGCGGCGTGAAAGTCGCCCCGGTGTCATGTAAACACCCCCTTAGTAATCAGAAGCGTAGAACTTTAATTTACATTCTAGTGAAAACAGTGTTCTGATTCCGCTTATGACTCTAGATCTGTTGTTTGGATGAAGTGAAAATTGGGTTGTCGGAATTGCAAGCAGAAGTGAAAGGACTAAACCAATCAAAATGTGTGGGAACGTGCATTGTGATTGGTTCATCCTTCTGCTTCTACTTTTGACTCCGACAATCTGGTTTTCACTAGATGATAAATGGAAGGAACCGACGGACTCATAAGCAGAGTCAGAAGAAAATTGAAATGTTTTGATTCTTTAAACTCCGATTCTGTCGAGCTTATGACTGCACTTATGACTCCGATTTTACTTTTCCCAAGGTCATAAGCGCTCTTATGATTCAGCTTACGATTCCAACTCTGACTCTGTCGCTAGTGAGAACCAGCCTTAAGTTGTCATTCGTAATCTGTTTTTGAAACAAGTGACTGAGCAGTCAGTTTATCTCCTTAATAACCTGTACGTCCATGCAGGTTCTGTCTGTTAAGGTGTTTGTTAAAATCGTCGATTTTCTCTTGTGTACAGCAAAACAATTTTGCAAAACAGTTTCTGCTACAACAACAGGAACTTTACCTTTTAATTGTAACTGTTTGTAGTGTTTGCCGTTGTACTGAAAGTATGTCCAAGTCAAACAGAGGGTCGAGTAGGTCCATAACAATTATCGTCCGTAGGTAGTGGTAGTTCAACAGTAGAGTTCTTAATAGCGTTGTTAGTGCAGTTTAGAGCCAGTTGAAGTGGAATACTGGTAATCAGTGATTTCACATCAAAAGACACTAGTTTGTGGTCGTCAGGTATCTGTATTGTCTTAATGGCATCAATAAAGTTCTCAATAGACTATAGTTGATGTCTCAATTCATCAGTCGAAGGTCCATGTATTTACTAGAAAGGGGTTTGGTGAAACACTAATGCACTCAATTGTGTTATTTTAATACTGTGTTAAATGTGTGTGTTTTTTCTTAATCTGTAGAACTATGGTGGAATGCGACCTCCACCAAACAGTTCAGTAGCACCTGGAGTAAACATGCCAATGTAAGTCATTGTTTACTTTCTTGTTTCAAAAACATGGAGCATTTGCAATCTTTTCTTTTGGACTTTTACTACGATTATAAAAAAAGTGGAATTTTCCAGACCTTTGAAGTGTTTAAACACTTAATAGAATTAAAAAGCGGCACAAAATGACTCTCACTACTCAACTATAACCCAGTAGATTGTTTAACCATCATTCTTGCTTTGTGGAGGTATAATTATATTTTTATCTGGTATCACCATATTTCTAGCTTGCGAACAAACTCTCTGGGCACACTGGTGGCGGGGCGAGAAAAGGAAGGCGAGCTTGCAATTATTACGTCTCTGAGATTTGAATTCCACCTCCAATTTCCCAGTGGCTCCCCATCAACTGAGCTGTCTGATTTTTGCCAATAAGCGTGAAGCAGAAATGAGCACGAATGTAAACAAAATATTGAAAAACACGTGCCAAGGGTAATGATGTTGTTACTAATATCATTTCTGCCAATCATCATTTCACATCGACTTTTTTGATGCAGATTTTCAAATCCCAGAGACCTAGTTGCAAGCCCTCCTTCCTTTTCCCACCCCTGCACTGCCAGAGTGCCCCGCCCCAGAGAGCTTGCTCACATGCTACCATTTTTCAAAACCTGAATATAATTTACCTGTAACATGGACACTAAAAAAAGTGTTGCAAAGGTTTATTGTTGTTCATCAGTACAACTAGAGATAATCAAAGTTTAGTGAGTGCAGAATATAAAAATTTTATGGATGGAAGGGATCCATTCACTAAGGTGGAAGTTGTTTGAAAAATAAAAGAAAAAAAAAAACAAGTAAACTAACATTAAATCCCAAACGACAAAGTAATCCAAGGTTCAAATAATGACTGAAAATTAAAATTTGCATGCCCATGTTATGCTAAGTTTACATCTTGCTCACAATAACTAATTTAAATCTTTAGTGTTAAAATTTAATATTTTTGGGTGTGTGTTTCAAAGTTTTCACTTACTAACACAAGTTAACTGCTAACTGCTTGTTTTTCTATAGGCCAGGTAGTAGACCATGGAATCCCACAACATCGGTAAGTAAAATTCTGTACTGTCATACAGTATGCAGGCAACCAGCACTATTGTACTAAATTTTTCAAAAGTTTATTTTGGCTTTTTAGAAGACACATTTTTCTAGTATCTCCTTGTTTGCAATTTTGGCCCACATTTCCTATTAAGGTTTTGAAAATGTCAACTCAAAAAAAGAGAACAGACATAATTGCACATTTACCTTTAGCCTAATATTTTTTTTGAGGAAGAAAAAGAAGAGACTTGTTATTAAAGGCATCAAACATCAAAGGCAAAAACAACCGCGGGGGTTTATGTTGGAATCTCCGTGACGGTGCACAATCCTTTGCATTTTGTTCGCAATATTACGACGGAATAAATGAATGTGACTTTCTAATTGGTCAGTAAGATCAGAATAATAGCCATGCTACCAAACACATTGAAGTTGGTGCACTGTCAAATCCACAAAAACATACATGTAACACAGAGGAGTCTGATGGGCTTCACAACCATTACACTCTGCTATTACCTGTGGTGGAACACAACACTTGTCTTTTCTTATAATATGGGTAAGATAAAAGATATACAGGGCTGGCTGCTATTCATGTAATTAAAAATTAAATAATACTTATCTCTGACTTGTAATAGGTGGCAGGCCCGCCTGGAACACCGATAATGCCTAGTCCTCAAGGTAAGCCAGTATGGATAAATAAAATTATTTTTTGATCTTCTTGTCATGTCAAATGAATGAAAAAGGCTTGAATTGTAGTGAACCATTATTTCAAAGACTTACAACTTATAGTGGCCGTGGTCCGGATGTCAATCTAATGTTTATGGGGTGCAAGTAGTTTCATGCTTATTACAATAACCTTTCATTATATTCCCATCCCTTGAGTGTCTAACATCCATTTTCTTCTAACATATTATGATCTTGAATTCTTAATCATAAGGAAATTTTATGCTGGATGCAAAGAAAGTCAGTTTTAGAGATGGACAGGCTGTAGCTATAGCATGACGTACTAGCACAAAATTCATCTCAACTAGCCCCACAAAAACGTTTTGATGAGCAGAATTGATTACACTGTTCTTATGTAATTTAAATTCCTTAAAAAAACTTTACTTGCCCATTGGGCAAGTGAAGAACAGAATTCACTAGCCCAATAACAAAATCCAGTAAGTAGAGTAGTAATTACTTACATGTGTACAATATATAAAATGACGTCTGTACATGTCTGTTTATTATGATTTGGTCAGTGGTTCTTGTGCCTTGTTTAGATCCAGCAAGTACTGGAAGTGAATCCATGTATGCCATGATGAAAAGTGTCCCTGGAGGAAACATGTCTGCTGTAAGAAGTGTATTTCATGATTAGTAAAGCTAAACCTGGTGTCCATTATGATTGTTCAAATAATTACACATTTTTAGCATTGGTAATGATTTTAGCAAGTACATGTATTGATGCTTATATAAGTGCCCATGATGCCAGCTTTTAAGTTCCTGATTAAAATTGTTATTCTCTGGTGAATTTCTTTCTTTTCTTAGTTTTGTTGACTTTGAAACACAATCTATATTATGACTGGGGACAATTATTTAGTTATAAGCAAGTAGTTAGCTAGTCACGCAAATTCTGTGTAGCCTGCATCGCAGACGTAATTTAACCTTGGTTAGTAGTGTATGCAAAGTAGTACTGGTATCCTTGTTCTGGGATGCCTACAGAGTCACCAAATTAGCAGAAGTGCATTTCGTATTTCCTTTCATCCTGATTGGGAAATCAACAATGGCTTTTTTAACAGGTCAATCATGGCATGTACTCAAGTCCTGGTACCGGTACACAGGTAGGGACCTAAAACAATAATTTTGGTGCTGTTTCACAGACAGACTTAACCAGAGTTTAGTTTTGTCTTTGGCGCAGGCTAATTCTGAGGAGTTGTAATGAATTTGTTTTTACCTGTCAGTAAGTTAAGTTATCAGCTCTATATTCTGTTGTCCATTGAAAATGCAGTGATTTTACAAAAGGTAAATGTTGTTTTTTGTTTGTTTCAGTACATGGGAGGTGGTCCAGAACCCCCACTTCCACTTGGAGCTCAGGAACCGACTCTTGTTATGAACGGTAAGGCTTCAAATATACACTACATGCAAACTGACTAACATAGATTAAGATATAATAAGTGTAGTGGGTGTCTATGAACTGTTGTGCAAAACCACACCTAATTCAACCATATGAAACCTACTGTAAATGTGTACTTAACAGTGTGGGAGTTTAGTGAAAGTCTGGGTATATCGGTAAGGATATCACCTATCTGATTCAAGAAAGGCTTCCACAGAAAAGTGTAATAGTGTGCGGGATACTGGCAAATCTTAGTCGGAGATATATTCAGTGCTATCAAATTTCCTAGACTCAGCTGGGTGTAAATGGAGACTTAGAGAGAAGCAACTTCAGAGAGAGTCATTTAGTCATGTAAATGTCAGTTTAAGCTTTCTTACTTGAATAATATTCACAAAGGCTATTTTAATTTTTAGTTTAGGCTGGATATAGGATAATGCAATGCATTAATTTGTCTTCTCTAACCTGGCTATTCTGATTGGGGCAAATGTTTTTACATGCAACCCATCTTTCCAATCCGACAATAATGCCCACGTTGTGTTAGTTGGTACGTGGGGCTGGAGATTTGTCTGGTTATGATTTAATTGTAAACTCCATGTCTACTTTAGTTGAAACGGTATGTTGTGAATGCAAATCCTTACTTTTCATATCTCCTTGCCTTCAAATGTATAACCGCCCTGTCTACAGAATGTGGAATTAACATCTAGACAGCAATGTTGTTGTTCATTGATATGTTTGTGTTTTTCCCTCAGATTCCAATCCTGATATGGATGGTCTGCCAAAGGTAAACATTTTAGAATCGCACATGTAACCCTTGCGTCCACCCTCTCTTCCCCAGTAGCATTATTGTTTTTGCTGTATTGTTTGCAGGATGCTCAGAATGACCACAACCCAGGGACCCCTGGGGAAGGTGATAGCCAGTTTGGAAACTTACTGCCATTTTCACAAGATAATGTAAGTAAAACCTGACAGCTTTTCTACCGTTAAAGCGAATAATGCCCGTATAAAGGTAACTTTATTGTCGTAATACGCTGAATTCAAAGTTTTAAACTTTAAGATTAACTCAAGAAGGACTAAAATGGACTAAACAATAAGGTCAAGTTTCTGTTGTAAAACAGACCCTAATCCTGGCAAGGATTATTAACTTAAGCCTATGGATTAAAATGAGGATGAAAATCTTGTATGTTTATAGAATTTAACAAAAGCTTCTTTGTTATCAAAACGTTAATTTGGTGTTAATCGAAGCGTGAAAATTACAAACTAAGCTTATACAAACCTGCAAAATGTTAAAGAAGCTCAAAGCCCGATCACTTTCTTGTAGCGCCATTTTAGACTATTTCCCTCAGTCTAAGGTCGGGGCCTGGGTCCCGATTCTCGAAAATCCCGATAATTGACCCATTCGGTCAGCACTTTTTAACATCTGTCGAAAGGCCCTTGGACACCTTATGAAGTTTACACAACGTAGTATTCCTTATCGTTTTGGATTAGCCGGTTAAGCACTGCGTTTTACAGATTAGGGTTAAGCACTTCCTTTACTGATTAGGGTTAAGCACTGTTTCGAAACTGGTGAGGTTCCTTTTTTGGGTTGGGGTTGATGCTGTGTGTACTTTAATCTACCTTGTGTAAACTTCATAAGGTGTCCAAGGGCCTTTCGACGGATGTTAACGAGTGCTGATCAACCCATTCGCCCGTAGGAATTTTGCTGAAAACGCGTTTTGAAGCTAGTCGAGCGGGTTTTTTTAGTCACTGGCTGACTATAAAGAGCTAAAACGTACGGCAAAGCTGTTTACAGGTCGTACACTTTAGGGCCGTCTGATCCAGATGCAAAATGTTAGTTTGCGAAGGTTTTTTTTTTCCTATCCTCGTTTTCTCTCCTCCCCTCTTCTTTCGCTTTTCTTGTCTCATTTTTTTTCTTTTGGTGGGCATTTAGTAGGTTTTTATTTTGGTGGGAATAGTTTTTGGGAAGGTTTCTAGGATCTTAGGATTAGATGAAAGGAAAGGTAGGTGGGTAGTAAAGCAAGATTTTGCATAGAAATTTTCGGGTCAATGTTACATGGCTTTTGGCCTTTTTCTCCGGTCTCCTTGACTGAATCTTGCTCATTCTAGCATGCCGGTTTCAAAGATCTATTCACCCTGTATAAGTTAGCGGACAAAGTTGTCCTTGACCATTAAAACTGATGACGTCACTAGCGGATCCGCACGGGCGGTTCAGTAGCCTGTGTACAGCCTCCCGGCCCCTCCCCTCCGAAAAAATCGGAGCCCCTTCTCCTATTTCTGAAGGGATGGGGCGGCTCTACACAGGCTAGCGGTTCAGGGGCGAATGTGTTTATTAACGTTCCCGGAAAGCTAAGGTTGTTTACATTCAATATAAGGGTTTCCATAGTTTTGCAGAGAGCTTGATAAAACTATTGGTTAACAAAACAAATGGACTGGTTTATTAGCTAGGACCCGCGCTTTTATTCCTCAGATTTTCATTTTAATATTTGATTTCGGGCACGAACAGTTACCGGGATTTTTCGAGAAACGGAACCTCTGGAAGGGTCGGCGGGCTTGATTATTCCCGGCGTATTTGCTCTAAAGAGTGCCTCCCTAAAATAAGTATTAAGTAGCAAATATATGCCGGTACTGATTTGAAAGTTAGGAGTGGGACGAACTTTACAACAAGCGTTGTTGCGTTTCTTGTGCTGTTCCCATCTATCAGTGTTTTAATAAAACAGGGAGCGAGAGGGAAAGAGTAAAGTTACATATATACTGCAAATAACTAGTTCTATAAAAAATTATGAGTCGCACTGACAATTTTAAAAACTAAAAAAAGCTCCTGGACGCTTTTCCGAATAAACACTTTTACCTTAGTCTCGAAGGCATATAAGAAATGATAATATACACCGTGAGGTGTTTAATCTAAAATAGGCTAAGCTAAAGACAAACAAAAATCATCTGGAAATTCCCTGTTCCAAAATAGCCCTAAGGACCCACACTGCGATTATTTGTGTGAAGGTCATTTCCTACAGTGAGCTACAGTAAAAACCCGCGAGCAAGAACCTGCATTTTCTGGAGTTAGCCTAAACAGGTTCTTATTTAAATGGTAGTGAACACAATTTTTAGGCTCCCTGATTTAGGTTCTTAAATCGGTTCTTATTTCTGTAAAAAAAGCCTATTTTTCAATTTCAAAATGCGATACAACAATATTAACTTCTTGCACTTTATTTTTTTGTTACATCAATAAATTAGCACTTTTATTTGCACAGCAATGCCAAGCTCCTAATTCTCCAAGCAGGATTCTTGTACAGCTTTGCAGCTGCATGTCACTAATATGATTTTAAAAAAGAACCTGTTTTTCATTTTCTAGGCTAAACAGGTTCTTGTTTATAGGGGGTATAAATGGCACATTTTAGGCTAACAGGTTCTTAATTTTCAGGTTCGTACTCGCCGGTTTTCACTGTAGTCTTAATTAAGAGGATTTACAATACCGTAAAATTCCGAAAATAATCCCCGGGACTTATATTTTTCAAGGGCCCTGTTTGAGGGGCTTATCTACGGAGAGAAATTTGCGTTTCAAAATCGATTGGGCTAGCCTTATAGTTGGAAGTAAATTTGCCGTTTTTGCTTTGTTTTACTTTGTATTTGAGGGCAATTTTCCAAGTACAAGCCCCCGGGGGGCTTATATTTGGAGGGGCGATTTAACGGAGGGTTTTTTGCGTTACGAGTTTGGGGGGGCTTATACATGGAGGGGCTTATTTTCGGAATTTTACGGTATGTCATTGTTTCCACTTTTTCCTGTATTCATCCTCGGAGTTTTAAAAAATAGGCTTAACACAGTGGGCGTGTAGTATTAATGAATAAAATGCTTGTTGAAGGATCATATACCTTTAGTGAAATACCTAATAATTGATATGTGATCTACCTATGAGAGGTTTATTTTTATTCTTGTGGGTAAACTTTAACATCAAATCTAAATTTTTATTGATGCAATGCATTTGTACGATAAATTCACTTGAAATCATCCTTATAATGACATAAATTTCGGAAATAAATAAACCATAAACGGCTTTTTCTTACAGCAGGGCATTTTGGGCCTTTCCATTCGTTTTACCTCATTAAAATCTGTTTTTCCTTGTAAAAGATTTTCAGAGAATGGCTGTTAGCACAAGAAATTTGTTCGTTTTTTAGGTTTAAATGTTATCGGATCATGAAACGTTTGTTATCAGGTTGTCTTTATTCCCAAACTTAATTAACAAATGCCATATCTGTTAAGAACAACCATAGGTCATTTGACGCCATAACCACGTCTAAAAAACTTAAATACTCATACGTTCATTCCCATTCTCCCTTTGTTCGCTAAATCACTCGGTTACACAGAACTTTTTTCCTGAGACCGCGGTCCTCGTGGTCAGTAGCAAGGATAAAGCTGATCACGGGATCGAGGCTTAGTCACCGTTCTCTTTCTTTCGGTCGTTTGACTTTATAATTCTTATTTGTTTGCAGACATTTCCAAGTTAGACTGAACGTTAACAGGCTTTTAAAGTGAGTTGAGCTATGTACAGTTAGTGTTGCATGCCAAATGTGGTTAGAGCTAAAGAATGACTTATGGTTGACTTGTGATAACACATCGATCGTAAAAAAACCTACCCCTTTGAAACAACTGTCAAAAACCGTGTTTCTTGAGAAAAATAACTAGGATTGAAGACGGATATTTAACACAAATTAAGAGTAGTAATAGACGTGTTGTTCTTCCTGAGTCAGAAGTGTTTTCTTGGTGAATGGTTTAACTTCTTAAATTCTTAGCCCATAGCCCAATTCAATTGTTCTTACCAATTTCACAAACCCAGGATTCCTGCGCAGAAGTTATCATGCCTGAATATGTGCACTGTCATCAGTTGATAGTAGGGTATGGTATGGTACGGTATAGTGACTTGCGCTCTTGTTGTCTAGTCACTGTCTCTGTCTGCATGTTCATAACTTCCACTCACTCAGATGGTGATCACAGACAAATGGGAAAAAGGGTGGCGCAGTGGTGAGAACAGTGTAGCTTAGATTCAAATCCCGGTGTCGACGCCATATGTTGTTAATTCTTTCCTTTGCCCGGAGACGTTTTCTACCGGGTACTGCGGGTCTCCCGTCTTCTCAAAAACCAACATTTCCAAATTCCAATCCCAATTTTAGGGATGGTAGACGAAGAACCACTACGTGGATGTATTACTTAAAAGTCATTATTGTTATATTATTTATAAATTTTTCTAAACTTTTAAATTCTCTGTTGTGAGTTTGCGGATTAACTCAGGTCTCAATTTGATGATTACTTCATTGCTTAATACATCCCAGTACGCACTGTAGCGACCTACATATCAGCACTAATCATTGTCTTGGATACGTAAGGGAACGCTTTCCTCTTAGACAACCTTTGTTCCTGCCGGAAGAATCAAACTCTGCGAATTGTAATGTTTTCTTTCCATTTTAGTGTGAACGTTCCGGCCGTGGATAAATAATTATGTATTCTACTGATATCTTTTATAAGTTGCGTTTCGCGTTCAGTCATTCAAACGATGGAAGTTTTAAATAATTCTTAATTTATATGTCTGAGATAAAATGGCGTTTTTACAGCTAAGTTTCGTGCCTTACCAGGTTCGTATTAGCATGTGTTTCAGGCCGGGCTGGTGAAACGAGACAGCTCGTTGCACTCGTCACCAGCGCCTTCCCAATTTCCCTTTCCCATGATCTTCCTTGTAACACCTGGCACAAGCCGAGCTTCAATTGTGTACCTGACAAACTCAGCAGTGAATCAATCAGTACTTGAGCGCACTTAAAATCTGACTTCTCGGTCGGCTCTGAAATTCCAGACCTAACTTAGAGTTATATAATTATGTGCAGACCTCAAGGTAAATAAATCAGAGAAAGGAGGAGGCAGGGTGGCCGAGCGGTTAGAGCGCTGGGCTTAAAATTCGGAGCGGGCCCCGAGTTCAAGTGCCGCCCTGCTGACCGCTACAGTGTCCCTACAGGTCATGGAAAACCTGGAAAGTCATGGAATGTAAGAATTTCGTTTTCAAGGCCTTGAAAGTCATGGAAAACTAAAGTTTTGTTTGGTAGATTAGTTGCTGTTTAAGGTAAAAAAATATGCTAAAAGAAGTGAAGTTTTGAAAATTTTCGAAAGTGACAGCTATATCTAAGGTCATGAAAAACTAGACAAGGTCATGAATTTGAAAAACTTGAAAGAGTACGAACCCTGCGCTGGCTGGATTTGTTCACAGTAGTCACGAGTTCAAATCCTCGACCATGCCTGTAAATAGCCAGCTGGTTTGCTTCCGGCCAGTCAGTGGGATTCTTGACCCTGTTATGTTTGATTTGAATTATTTGTTTAAGTCATTTGCTGGGCTCCACTAGCATATGTGCTAAAAGTACGGCTTATCTAGGACAAGAAGAGTGCCATGTCACATTAAGAATGTTGATATTGTCGTCGAAGTTGTTGAAGGAGCCATTCAATCGGACTATTGATGTGTTTCCTTACTTTTAAATGGCAAATATTCGTCAATAACGCATTGAGAACGCTATTTAATTTTCCTCTTTTTTTAGCGATTTTCTTAGTAAGAATGCAATTGACCTTGAAAATAGATTATTATTATTATTATTGTTATTATTAATATTATAATAGACTGCACAACAGTCGATTTTTTCTCAAAATCGTTTTAACGTAGCGTAAGAATAGCCTTAGTCTCACGCGCGCGAAGCGCTCGAGTCTCACCGGTCCGTATTATTATTGATTATTATTGTTATTATTATTAGTAGTAGTATTAAGTATAAGTATTATTATGCGCGTGTCTCGCACCTATAGGTGGCCTTATTCCCCACTATCAGGCTGTCTCCTTTAGCCTTAGGTGTCTGGAGTCCTTCTTACGATCTTGGCTGTTTTCTGGATTATTTAACAATTAGTCGCCGAAGGCGACGTGAATATCGGTGAATAGTCACCGAGACGAAGTCAAGGTGACTATTCGCCAATATTCACGTCGCCTGAGGCGACTAATTGTTTTAGTATAATTACATTGATGATTATTCGAGAAAATAAAATTATTGATCAATTTCCGAGCCCGAAACATCAAAAAATCTGGCTGCCATTTTGAAAACTGCAAGCCTTCAATGCTATAATCACCGCGCGGTGATTGTAGCGGGATAGTGCGAAGTTCCTAGCCAATCACACCGCGCGGTGATTATAGCATTGAAGGCTGGCAATTTTCAAAATGGCAGTCAGATTTTTTATTTTTATTATTATCAGAGATTGTCATTCTAATTGGTCAGTGTCGATATACAACATTGTGTAGCTTCTAAAATGTTCTACAATCATGGTATAGGATTTAATGGACTCGAGCCAAAACCGATTGTGGAATTGCACATATTTTAGGCCTCTTACTGACGAACAGTTACGACTTATTATTACAAATTGCCGTCTGCCCGCTTTGAATTGAGCATATTTTATTTATAGCAATGCTAACTATTAAAATCCTATTTACAATTAATTCCCTTAATTTGAATTGTTATTAAGAGTTTGGATTGTTGCTGCTTTTGTGTGATAGATTTTATTATTTTTCAGGATCACTGCGACTCAGTTGCGATCCTAAAGATCAAAGAAAGTATGCAAGAAGAAGCTAGAAGATTTGAAACTACAGATGGGACAACAGACCATCAAGGAGAGTTCTTCATGCAATAACAGCAAGATAGCTTTTTTCTTTGTATATTTATCAGCTATTATCAAACGATTTGTAGAAAACAATAGTGCAGAGGGGGTTTGGACCTCAGTTTTAGGAGAAAATCTAAATAATATTTCCAAACTCGCAAGTACTAGCACCATTTCTCTTGTGCTCTGGGGTTAAACATTTTAAATTACTCTCCTGCCCTTGAATCCTCAGAACACACGAAACAAATGGTACCTAAAATAGATTGTCTCTAAAATAAGGCTATATTATATAGAAAAGGGAAAGTATGTTTGTATAGTTCGTGTACTACGTTCCGTCCTCGTTTAAGATATTCATCTGTTGTTGGGTTCACGTTGTAGATTTACTGGCAAGTTATAAACTATAGTAAAGGTCTCGGCCTTCAGCTGCAACGGTAAAATATGCACAAATATCAACGAAAATCATTGGAAATATAACTTGTTCTCCACAAGAAAATTCTCGCTACCCGTAAACATTATCATTACTTGTCGTGAACAATTTCGAATTATTTCAACAAAATATGTTAGGGGATATCTTTGAGTCGGCAGAACCAAATATGCGTCTCTGGCTTATTTAAATTGAGGATATAAAACCACACGAGGCTCTTCTTGCCTCTCCAAGTTAAGCCTATGTTCACACTATGCTGACACGAAAAGCTATCCGGTGGTACGGTTTAAATACCTATCTGATATAGAGATCAGCGCGGCACAGTTTCGCTCCGTTAGAGAAATTGCACCGAAATCACTTCTCTTCAGCGTTCGCAGAGGTCATGGAAAACCTGGAAAGTCATGGAATGTAAGAATTTCGTTTTCAAAGCCTGGAAAGTCATGGAAAACTAAAGTTTTGTTTGGTAGATTAGTTACTGCAGATGACAAAGCAAGGATAATGTAAGATAAAGAGAAATAATTAAACCGCGCGAAGGGCACGCATTTTGGTGGATACCAGAGTTTGTTTCTGTCGTACTGTTTGAGGTAAAAAAAAAAATGTTAAAACAAGTAACGTTTTGACAATTTTCAAAAGTGACAGCTTAACCTAAGGTCATGAAAAACTAGAAAAGTTCATTGAAAAAGTCATGAAGTGTCATGGAATTTGAAGAACTCGAAAGAGTACGAACCCTGTTGTTATGTGTGAACAGTATGGTTTTCGTCCCGGTGCAAAGGCTACCGTCCGGTATAGTGTGAACATAGCCAAAGAGTCGTTCGATCACTAATACGATTCCGCAAAATTCCCCTCCTACCCCTCCCTTAACCCTGTGTTAACACGGACTTCTCAAGGTGCAGTGTTGTGTTAAGGGAGGGGTCGATGGGCAGGTTTGTAGAATCCTATACTGGTCTGCAATACTAGCAATTTTTATAGGAGCCATGACGGATCATTTACTCGAACACAGTCCTTCCTGGGAAACCTGTAGAAGTGAAATAGGCTTAACCTGGAGGACTGGATTCGTTTTGTGACTTTTCATCGACATAGCTGAATGACCAGGGTATCTTGCTGATCTCACTTCTTGAGGCAATACTTGGTGGCCTTTATGAAATCGTTTCAGGTAAGCGGTTTTGAGGCCGTTTGACCCTTCCCTCGAGGACTGTATATTGAATACTGATTATCCGAACTTGCCTGGGAGTCCTTTGCTCCTTGAACGATCACGTTTGCTATACTCTTCTTATTCTCGGCAATTTCGAGGATGTAACCTGACTGTTTTGTAAAATGCATGCATCTCCGTCAATATTTATGCTAAACGCGCGGTAGAAGTTTATCACAGTGACTGGTTTAAGCGCTTGTAATTTCCGTTATCAAGTGTAACGCTAAGCGAACCCAGTAACTTTTTAGCATGTTATGTATATTTAAATGATTTAAAGCGGCCGGTTTAAGGGAAAACTCAAGTTCATAGAGCATTTTCGTTGAGTTTATCTGTTAAACTGAACGTTATTTAGGTTTACCAGCTGCACCACACTGTACAAGAATAAATCGCCACGACAGAAAATGTAGGTAGACTGGACACCAGCTTTCATCAGCACTTGGGTTTATGGGATTCGTTTGGATGTAGTGAATTTCGAGTTCTTACTTAACTTCTAAGAATGATCAGCTTTTAAATTCTCCTTTAAAACGCTGTTTAATCAAAGAAAAGGTCATGAGAAAGGTTCTGCAATTTAAAAGGTCTTGATTTTCAAGCAAATCGTCTCCATCTGGCGCCAGTAGTTCAAAAGGTGGATAACGCCATCCACCGGATAAATCACAATCCACTGCATAACGCAATTGGTTAGATAGTGATTTACCCGGTGGATAGCGCTATACATCTTTTGAGCAACTGGGACCAGTACCAAAAGAAATAAACGGACAACAGTGAAATTAGTATGCATTTCGGTAGTAGGGTTTAAAATACCAATGGGAGGCAGTCATATTGGGTGCTAAAAGATCCTACAAAGCTGGTGTCCAGTGTATTCAAAGTTTCTGTAGTGTCGAGAAATCCAGTTATTAGGCAAGGTAATGCCAACCCACTCCCTTGGATTTTCTGTCGTTCTTTTTCAAGACAGGCTGACCCTGGGAGTGAATTTTGGACGCTTGCCTTGTTTAGTTTCCATGACCTTGTAAAAGATAATCAAATAGATATTAATCATCAATACAGCTGAAAGACTTGCGGGCTATCTATCCGCAGCCCCGGCGAAACCTTGTTTCTAACTGCGGCAAAGTATCAACTGCTTTGAAATGAAATTAATTTTTCTCTGGGAAAAACTATGGGGTGTCACCAAATTACACTGGGCTATGATTAACGTGATTGAACAAGTATGACTGATGTGAAGTAATTTTATGGAACCAATTTTGAAGACTAAACAAGTATGTTCCAAAGCAATATACCCCTATATTACTTTCTCGTAAATAGCATAATAAATCTGTATAAAGATCTGTCAAAATATGTTACTCCTCTAGATAAGTACTCTTATACAGTTTGTGATCATATTGATTAAAGAAATTGCAAATTGATTATAACTTGCCCACTATCCGTCGTAAGGCGATTTTTTTTTACCTTTAAGTTTGAACGAACGCGTTCCATAAGGTGGATTTCCACTGTCGCGTAATTTTTATATGCTTCAAGGTTGAGTTCCACTGTTGCGTAATTTTTCTGAGCGGACGCACGTAAATTTTACGTGCGCAAATAAAATAGAGTCAATGTATGGAAGGTCCCTCGTATACGTAAAAGTTGAACGTACGTAAGTTGAACCTCATACATTGCCTCTATTTCATTTACGCGCGTAATTAACATAGAGGCAATGTATGGAGGGTCGCGCGTAGAAGTTGAACCTCCTGCAACTTTTACGCTTACGCACGTAAATTTCATGTGCGTACGCACGTAAAAGTTGCCCGGGTTGATTTCCACTGTCGCGTAATGTTTACGTACGCACGCACGTAAATTTTACGCGCGTGAAGAAAATAGAGAAAAAAATGCATGGAAGGTCACGCGTAAACGTAACAGTTGAACCTCGCTCAACTTTTACGTTAACGCGTGGCGTAAATTTTACGTGCGTTCGCTCGGAAAAATTACCCGACAATGGAAAACAACCCTTAAGGAGAGTAGCTACAAACTTTCAGCCCAATGTTTAATTGTTTTAACAAACGCAAAAGCGAGCATGAGAATTTTTTACCCAAACGATCTTAGGGAACCTTTGCGCAGAAAGCTTATACCCATCCCCCCTTCAGTTTATGGAGTAGCGAATGACCAGAATGACATACACATGTACTTACAGCGAAGAAACCCCAAACGAATCGCTCCTTTTCTAAGAATGTTAACCAGTCAGAAGGAGTGTATATCCTCTTGTCCACAGGCCTTATATAGCACTCAGTTTCGGTCCGGTCGTTTGAGCGGAAATGCCTTTCATGCTGAATACGTTGCCGAAACTCATGACTGTGAAAGGCTATAGGGTATATCTTCGCCGGCTTAGACTTTAACGAGGGTCGCAGGGAATTTGCGCGAATTTAGCTTCAATTTTGGGAGTATAGGCTATTCATCGTGCACAGTTTTCCCATTTTTAGCCCCTGATAAAGAATACAAGCTTTCTATCGCCAGGAGCGTGTTCACCCATTTGGGCAGCATCTCAAAAGGTACCTGATCAACCGCGAGAGCCTGAGCTGGAATAATAGATCAACAGTGACGAATGAGGCTGCTTCGTAGAGCGCTGTCCCGATCACATGATCTGAAAACAACAAGAAGAATGTTTCCGCTCTGAAGAGGGGGGGGGGGGGGGGGAAGGGGGGGGTTGATGATTTGTCGAAGGGACAGCCAACGACTGCTTTCTGTAAACTATCTGTTCGGATAAGCCGGATAAGCAAATATTGCCTAGAATTTCCTATTACTTGAGGACGACTACAAATTTACCGATGACCGTTCCATTCATGTATACGATTTACTGAAGCTAATTTTTTTACATTTCACTCCCCGAGAAGGCTGTTTTTCGTAGAAAAAGGAAACGTAAAATTTTCGGATTAAAAAAATTAAATGTGCCTGAGATAAGAATTAGACAAATTCTCACATTCGTTAAGCGATAAATTGCCTCTAAAATTCTTGAAGCCCTTGAAAGTTCGAAAAGACTCAAAGTTCCTAGGATGACCGAACAGATACAATTTTTATAGCGCCGCTTAGAATGTATTTCTAGAGATCTAGAACTACACTGGATGGCCTAAAAAGTGTTCTCAACTCCTATGGTCATAGGAGACCCAAACTCAGTTTATGAGTTGCTATGCGTATAAATACAACACGGAAATTCTGAAAATTTGAAACTTTTGTCGGAAGTGCAAAGCGTACGTTTTCAGCGCATACCGGTTCTTACCAACCCTCTCGCGATCCTGACAAACAACAATAGAAGACGAAAAAGTCATGTTTGTATTCTATTGCTTTCCGTTTTGGTGTTATTTTCTGTTTTGTTTCTTACTTCGGGTATGGTTTTCTCTGCGAGCAAGCGCGATTTTCAAATGATGAGCTTCCTCGCCGGATAATTGTTTTTGTTAGGGTGGTATCGACCAGCTCCGTTTTACCTTAGGGAACGATTGACTAGTAAGAGAATTGTTTAGCAGTTACACATAAAAGAGTATCAACTGTTTATTTTTGTTCATTTGTTGGTTGGCTTGTTGTTAATGCCTGGATATTGGTTATTTCAAGTTAATTCTGGTTGGTTTCCCTTATATCAGTATAAAATTTTATCTCTACAGTTTTCAATTGTTGGTTTTCACATGACGTCACTAACATTCAAACTAAAAAACTATCGATCCTACCGAGATTTTACTTTCACGATGCATTAGAGCAGCTGAAAACTAATTTTCATACAAATTTTTGCTTCAAAAGGGTTCTTGGTTTTGTGATAGAGGACGCTTGAATTTCTAAGTTTTCGCGTGACGCGATATTTACATGACGGCCAAGAGAGCTGTCATGTAGGTTAAAAAAATGACTTATTTCAGGAAATTTTGCTATTTAAACAGTTCATGTATTAGAAAAAGTATTACTTTAATGTTTATCAGTTTCTCGAGGAATAAATTCATGCTTTTGTAGCAAAACTCGGTAACAGATGTTTCTGTTGGTTTCCGTCCGCCATGTTGGAGCTCATCCAGGTGAGCACCAGCATGGCGTCTCCATACAAATCTCTATAAATTTGGGTAAAACATTTTTTCGGATATCTCGTATACGAAATATTCCTCTGACCTGAAGCTTGGTGAGGGTCTTTGTATATGTACCCCCTTTCATTTCCCAGATTCTGGACTTTATCTATTGGAAGGTTTTGATTTTTATTTTGATCTATTTTGAATGGCGTGACACTGAAAACCAGCAATAAGTCATCCGTTTGACGTGTTTTTGAAAACTTTTGCATTCGTTATTGAACATGGCTTGATTTCGCCTAGAGAGTTTTGCTAGGGTTTGTGCTGCTACATAGCCCAAGAAACTGCATAAGTTGCGTATTTAAACTGTGATGACTGATCTCCTCTAAATTTTTCATCCCGCAATCTAAATACATGAAATTCATTATTTCAGTTTCAGTTATCACTTTCATGAGCAAAATTATTGAATGAGAATTGACTAATTTTGTCACTGTTCAACCTTTATTATCAAATCTTACCCATAGATTTCACCACTATCGTCAACTTCAGGGCGTTCGATCGAAGTCTTTGAAATAATCACCTTCTTCGCCATGAAATGGGATGCTCATGACAATATTAGGGCTTACTGTACTTTGCGGAATGAAACCACCTTTTTGGCTGTAAAATGTCGATACTCCTGCGAGAGGAGAGAAATCCCAACGAAAACAAACAGAATTTGCTTCTAGAATCGCCAAAATGGAGACTTGCCTCTTGAATCGGGTCTGGTACTTTTAAATAAGTTGTGTTTGACAACTGTCCTAGGCAAATTCCTTGAGAGGGTACAAATAATGCTAAACAAGGATGCCTTCGGAGTCAAAGAAAATCAACATGCTTTTTCTCATGGTCGCTTGACCGTATCTGCCCTTGTAAACATCACGCAAATATGGTTAAACGACTCTGCCAACACAACAGAGGGGGAAAAGGCCATCCATTTCTTATTTATTGACTTCAGCAAGACCTTTGATGGGGTCTTTGATCTACTCGATCACTCGATTCTTTTATCCAAGCTTAAAGACAGGAGCATCAACAGGTCTTTGTGGCAATGGATACAAAGCTTTCTGCAAGGCATAACGGAACAAGTTAAGCTTCCTGGTGTACTATCAACAACGCGGACTTACCAGGTGGGTGTACCACAAGGATCTGTCATATCCCCCTTACTGTTCGGTATCTTTATAGATGATTTCGATGATTCTATACCTGTAGAACTACAAGAACGCGTTAAGATGTGCAAGAATGCTGACGACTGCGCAGCGTTTGAAAGTACTGATACCAAATGGCGGATTATCAAATATGCTCAAGGTACTTGACGGCCCTCAGAACTGGGCAACTACGAATAACATGCTATTGAACTCAAAGAAAACCAAGAATATGTGGATCTCATTCTGCAAAAACTCTATTGAGCCGGATCTTTTACAAATAAATGACTCGTGTTTCGAGAGGGTATCCAAGTTTAAGCTACTGGAGGTATGGCAACAAGACAACCTATGTTGGAATTACAATGTTGAACAGACAGTAAAGAAAGCCAGCAAGAGATAGTATTTTTAAGGGAATGTAGGAAAGCAAACCTACCTACAGAAATCGGCATCACGATATATTGTACCAAAACACACCCAGTTCTCGCATTTGCCTCCCCAGTGTGGGGCGGTTTGCCGAAGTACCTTGCAGAAGAGGTGCAGTCTATACAAAACAAGTGCCTAGATAGCATGGGGATACCAAGAACAACCCCTCCAACATTAGAGGACAAGTGCAACGTAGCGATAAAGCGTGAATTAGAAAGAATTGTGAATGATATTACCACCCAAATCAAATTTTCTCACGAAGCTAAATACCAGCCACGGCTATAACTTAAGATGCAAACCAGGTTCAGTAGCAATACCAAAGCCAGGAACGCAAAGACATACTAATGCGTTTAAAGCAAGAGCTGCAAGACTTGTTTTACTTACTTTTTTATTAGAATAGTCTCTTAAGAGCGACTTCTTCTGGGGACAGCGTGAAATCGAAAAATTGCGGCACATGATGGAAAAAATGCCTATCCTCATATTTCGTCCAGAGATACCTTATAGTGAGTCAATAAATGTGGTGTAATTTTTTTGTTGAAATACTTTTTTCTTTTCCAGAAAATTCTCAAAAACTGTAACGGGTGGCCACCGCCATAAAATGACCAAAATAAAAGGGACAAGTAAGGGTACAAGAAGTTTGCTCATCAAAAGCGCAGAAAGAACTTAGGGTTTTTTATATTCAAATATGTACGTAGGAGGTATTGACAAATGATTTAAGCCTAATAACAGGATTATAACGGTTATTTTGAATTTCCGGCAAATTTTTGAAAATCGCTATTGTAAAATCCAATTTCGGAGCAGATTTTCAAGAAAACTTTTTCCCATGCGGTATAACTCAGAATGACTTGAAATTAATTTTCCTGTTAAGTGCAAATGGCCTTCTCTCCAATAATACAAAAATTTATCTGGGGCTTTTATTCACTGCTAGGAAAAATTCCGCTAAACTTTGAGGAAATCACACATTGACTTGTCAACAAACGAAAGTTATCAAATTACGCTCTTCGTTATCAAAGCCAAGATTTCACACAAATCTTAGCTTTAAGCACTATTTTAGAGCTAAAAGACAGTACAGTAAGCTTACCTTGTAGAGCTAGCGGTGGAAAATTGGCTTTTCTCACTATTTTCGTTTCAAATTGCCATCTCAACGTGAACAAACGGCACGCATTCCTGGCGGCTTTCCAGTGAATATCGCATTTCTCAACATTTTAAACCATATTTGAGCCTTTACACGTTAATCCCCTTCACGTTGACTAGATTCAGCTAAAAAGGACAATAATGAGATTATCTAGAGTTGAAGTAGAGTGAATTTTGAACTCCAGAGTGATTAATGTTCGCTAGCCAGTTGCAGCTCGTTTTTTGATGTTTGTCACGCAATGAGACGCAGGAAACCCAACAATGCTATCGTATAACCCCAATCATTACTTTTGGAATAAGAATTCTTTTCCTGAAAGTATGAAAATCTTGCATTAAAAATAAAACAAGCGCTAATGCATCTGAAATTTTCTTGAAAATCCGAATTTGAAATCGTATTTGTAACCTTGATGAACTTTTCGCAAAGCGTTCACGAGACGGTCTGACGATGCCTTTTCTTCGGCACTGTTGACGAATTATGTGATGACACCGTGGAGAATTTAATTTTGTGATCTGCGATTCGAGTAATGACGACCAATCCCAGCACTAGTGGGACATAAACAGTGAAAAAAGCGTGCAAGAGTTGAAAATTAAGCAGAGGTTGTCGTACTCATTACAGCTTGGTCACTGATTTGCGTACATCGATTAATCAGGGTCGTCCCAAAGGGGTGGAGGGGGTGGCCGGAGCCCTTAAAGTTTTGCTACGTAGCCCGGAAACCTAACATTATTTTACTTAGGAGATTGGTTAGCTTAACAAGAGAGAAGAAACATCCATGAATCAGCTAAATTGTTAGAGGGTAAGCAATGGTGAATCAAAGGCTCTAACAATCAATAATACAAATTCCTAGTTCTCATTTTACTTGGGGTCGAACAATTTCAAAGTGCAAACGGTATTTTTTTTAGGCGCTTATTGAATAAGCGCCTAAAAAATACCGTCTGGCACGAAGTTTTTGCATTTTCTAATTTTTGAGATTTTTCCATGGATCCGTAAAAATAATTTCCTACAAATAAAAATCACCGCAAGCATTTTTCCCACAAACATTTACTCCAGAGGAAATATTCTCTAACTTAAATTCGCTACACAAAAATGTAATACTAAGAAATCGTGTCTGTTCAATTACAACTTGTCTTTTTCGTTCAGAAACAAAACGGTATACAATGAATTACTGGTTTAAAACATAATGTACGCACACCGTGATATTGTTATGTATTTCTATTGCAGGTAGTCATTAAAAACGAAAATATATGCTGGATCTGGTACTTTCTGAAAATCGCAAAAATTCATTCCCGAAAAAGAAACATCTATCTATCCTTATCGCAAAAATTAGTTCCCGCGAAACACAAAAAATCATCAATTGCGTGCCACACGGTAATAACAATAATAAAAATATAAAAATATGCGCCCATACTGAACAGCATGGCATACTCGGCTTAGGAACGTCTGGATCCCCTCGGATGAGTGCACCCTTCCTTCCTCACTCACCCTTCGTCTTAAATTATTATCAAAGAAAGCAGGAAAGCCTGTTCCTTTCTACTAACAATTTCTTTAATTTTGAATACAGTGGTTTCAATATGGGTTCAGGACCCACCTCGCCCCAGGAGCCTCTATATCATTCGGAAGATGAAGAGAGCCCTCTGTCCTCCGGGAGCCTCTGTGCAGAAGAGGGAGCAACTGAGTGCTCTTTATTATTTTAAAACATCACAAGCGCCACGGCTATACAAAAACAGCTAGCATCGACATGACAAGGAAGACAGCCATAACATTTTTTTTCGTTTTTTGTCAGTTCCAAGTTGACATTTATCTCCAAGCCACGTGTTTTCCCAAATCTTGTAAGTGCGTTTAATACCATTTAAATAAAGCTTCGTTTCGTTGAAGGAAACTTACTAATCCCACTCCCTTGACTTAGCTATGACCCAAATTTTATGTGGGTGTCTTAGTTTCGGCCAATCCAAAAATAGATTTTTAGTCGAGCGTGCTTTAGCAACGCGAGACTCTTAAAATGCAGTCGTTTTATTTTTTTGGCGGACCTAGTTTTTAGGCCCCACGTTCCTAGCGAAGACCGTGGAAACTGGGGATAAGGATCGTGACGACTTTCATTGTATGGAAATGATCTCGTGATGAGAATGCGGTTTATTTTCGGCGATGACTGAAATGACGCGTACAAGTTTGGCAATGATGTAATTATCCTCGAATGGAGGTCCTTGATTTTCGTGTAATTATGCACGACATGCAGGCACTTTAAAAAGGAAATATCCCCAAGCAGGATGAGAAAATATTATAGCTGGGAAATCCTCAGGATTTTGTGGCCTTTTAAGGCGTTACGTTTCTCAGAATATTGTCGCAATTACAGGAAATGTACGGTTAAATAGATTCACTTTGTTTTATGTATTTAATTGGTAGATTTTAGCAGTTGTTAAGATGTTAAGTCGCGCTGCACTTCATAAATACTTGAGATATCAAGTATTCACTGTCACGTAATTTTTACGTGCGCACGTGTGTAGTGCGTTCGCAAATAAAATAAAGGCAATGTATGAAAGGCCGCACGTACAATTATGTAAGCGTAAAAGTAGAATCTCGCTTAATTTGACTTTTAATCTCAGTACTTTATGTCATACCTCTATTTGATTTACGTGATTAAAATTAACGTTTGTTAACGTGCGGAGCCAAAAACGCATCAGTGGAAATCCACCCTAATGTGTCACGGATGTGTTTATACGGGTCTTGCAGCACTTCATGTCCACAGAATAGAAATCCCATATCGAGCTTTTCCGGAACGGGTTGGTCCAAGAATTCTATAGCTTGAAAGTGTTGATTATTTTGGAACAACTGATCACTTCAGTGGTCGAAAAAAAAAGAATAATCTTAATGAGCAAAACTTCAAGATTTACTGGAAAATCAGGATCGAGGATCGAGGATTGGTTAAAAAGAACTTGAAAATAAAATAAATAAATAAATCGTGGATCAGTGGTGATGTGGGCCACAGACTGTACAAAAATTTCACAGAACATAACCTCGTTCTCTGTACTGAACACTAAATTCAAGTAAACTAATCCGAGTCTGTCTGAGTCAGTTATTGTTTTGACGAGAAAGAGAAATTTTCCTGGAAAATGAAACGCTTTATCCCGGTGATACTGTAATACAAGAAAAAACTTTAACAGTTTTTAATTTTTAAGTGTACATTTGCTTTCAGTACTCCTTATTTTTTTTGTAATTGTTGTGTGCACGACCACACCAGCAATGCTGATCTTTTTATCGTGCCGTAAACTAAGGTTCTTAGCTACCCACCTACCTATCCATCTATCTATCTATCTATCTATCTATCTATCTATCTATCTACCTATCTATCTGTCTGTCTATCTATCCGTCTATCTGCCTATCTATCTTTCTATCTATCTGTCTGTCTGTCTGTCTATCTATCTATCTAAAATGAATGCTGTGTACAACTCTAAACAATGTACTCTGAGACTGTACGGAGACATTAAAAGTAGATACTAAGCAGCTATGGAAAATGTCATTACTTTCACGCGATATTGATATTTTATAAAACGGACAAAAAATTCAGCAGGAATACGCGCGAACTGAATTAACTGTGTGTTGTATAAGGTTCTGTTAAACTTACACTTTTTTCCTGTGCAGAACATATACTGTACCGAGCCGTTTCTTGGTCCGGTACAAAGAAGCTATGTATATTTATACTGACAGAGTCATGGGCCCCTGATACCGATAAAAATCATCGTTCAATTTTTCGAGTGTAAAATCCCTGAAAGAGTACTCCTCAATGGAGCAATATCAATATGTAGAAGGTTTTCAAAGACTTCACACCGGTTTGAGGCTAAGATGTGCGGCCTGTCTCTCCTTGCAATTTTTTCTACTTTTTGAGTATATACATTATGACATACAACACTCGTTTTGTATTCCAAACGAAATAGTAGTATAACAGCCCCGGTTGCTTTACTCCAAGCACGCGACACTCAACGCTACTAAGAGCGTTCTTGTTTTATCTTAAAACGGAATTTGCGTTCCTGTAAACACAACAACGGACAAATCTAAATCCATTTTTTAATGCGGTGAATGGCTTTTTCAAAAAGGGTTTGCTAGATTTGAAATCCAACGGATCCAGATCCAGATTGACGAATTTGTGATCTATCCCATTCACATAGGATTCGACACAGCGGCTCTCTCCTCCCCAGAGGCTCCCGCTGGTTATCCCGATAAAAATACAGTAGAACCCCGGTAACTCGAACTCTGAAGGGGAACGAAAAGCGGTTCGAATTATCGGGGTGATCAAGGGAAAGGAAATTAACTTTGAGTTAGCGGGGAATTCGAGTTATCCGATTTCGAGTTATCGAGGTTCTACTGCGGGTAGCAATAATCGAAAGGAAAGTGCGCGGGGGACGATGGGAGGAGTGAAAAGATGGAAAGAGGCATTTGTGGAGAAGAGACCCAGTGGTATTTCCAGCTGGACCATACCCAGATAAAGCCTCTTTCAAACATCAAACTAACAGTAGAAGAACGTAGCGTTCCTGGTGTAGTAGAATCTGTTTATTAACCAAATAATGGTACAAATTCCTAAATAATTAAATTAAATTAACAAGACAAATGAACTGCAACTCCTCTACAAATACGCATGTAAACAGGATAGGCGCTTAATCGATTTTCATAAAAAAAAGAAAAAGAAAATAAATGCAAAGATGCAAAGACTTTCTTGATTCCGTAAGAGGCGTTCGAAGCAGCATTGGAGGTCTTCTACCCAGTTCAAGCCAGCTTCCGGGAACGCCACAAGTCGGCTCGACATAATACGAACGCGGTGTGCAAGCTGTACTGAGTACGGCAACCTTTGCTTAATTTTCAACTCTTGCACGCTTTTTTCACTGTTTATGCCCCACTAGCGCTAGGATCTGTCGTCACTACTCGAAACGCCGATTACAAACTTTTCCACGGTGTCATCTTCGTCAAAAAGTTGATCAAGGTTACAGATCGGATTTCAAATTTGGCTTTCCAAGAAAATATCAGATGCATTACCTTTTTTATTGCAAGATTTTCAAACTTAGGTATTAAGGAAAAGAATTCTTACCCCAATCTCCGAAGTAAAATAATGTTAGGGCTCTGGGCTCCGCAGCAAAACGTTAAGGGCTCCGGCCGCTCTTGCTTCCATTCCCCCTCCAACCCTTTTGGGACGACCCTGATTAATCGATACGCAAATCAGTTCGCGGGGTCCAAGCTGTACTGAGAGCATAAATCTGATCCCCTCTCGTCGCTGTTTATGTCCCACTAGCGCTAGGATCTGTTGTCACTACTCGACTCGCCGATCACAAAATTCTCCATGGTGTCATCACATAATCCGTCAAACAGTGAAGAAGAAAAAGCATCGTCAGACCGTCTCGTGAACGAGTTCATCAAGATCCGATTACAGACCTGATTTCGACTTTTGGCTTTCCAAGAAAATATCTGTAAGCCAGTATATATATTCTTAAACGAGTTTGTGTATACGATAGCATTATTGGGATTCCTGTGTCTCATTGCGTGACAAACATCAAAACGAGCTGCAACCGGCTAGCAAACATTAAGTCACTCTGGAGTTCAAAATTCACTCTACTTCAACTCTAGATAATCTCATTATTGTCCTTTTTAGCTGAATCTAGTCAACGTGAAGGGGATTAACGTGTAAAAGCTCAAATATGGTTTAAAATGTTGAGTAATGCGATATTCACTGGAAAGCCGCCAGGAATGCGTGCCGTTTGTTCACGTTGAGATGGCAATTTGAAACGAAAATAGTGAGAAAAACCAATTTTCCACCGCTACCTCTACAAGATAAGCTTACTGTACTGTCTTTTAGATCTAAAATAGTGCTTAACGCTAAGATTTGTGTGAAATCTTGGCTTTGATAACGAAGAGCGTAATTTGATAACTTTCGTTTGTTGACAAGTCAATGTGTGATTTCCTCAAAGTTTAGCGGAATTTTTCCTAGCAGTGAATAAAAGCCCCAGATAAATTTTTGCATTACTGGAAAGAAGGCCATTTGCACTTAACAGGAAAATTAATTTCAAGTCATTCTGAGTTATACCGCATGGGAAAAAGTTTTCTTGAAAATCTGCTCCGAAATTGGATTTTACAACAATGAAATATTAGCGATTTTCAAAAATTTGCCGGAAATTCAAAATAACCGTTATAATCCTGTTATTAGGCTTAAATCATTTGTCAATACCTCCTACGTACATATTTGAATATAAAAAACCCTAAGTTCTTTCTGCGCTTTTGATGAGCAAACTTCTTGTACCCTTACTTGTCCCTTTTATTTTGGTCATTTTATGGCGGTGGCCACCCGTTACAGTTTTTGAGAATTTTCTGGAAAAGAAAAAAGTATTTCAACAAAAAAATTACACCACATTTATTGACTCACTATAAGGTATCTCTGGACGAAATATGAGGATAGGCATTTTTTCCATCAAGTGCCACCTCTCACCCGGTCTTTAATTGTGTAATAAAGCCTATTATTATTATTATCTGTCCAAACATTACCCACACCTGGGAGGTTAATCAGAATCTTGTACTTGAGAAAATAGCAGATAGTGCTGCAGAGTTACACCAAGCAATCACTCAAATGCAAACATCCATTATTAAAATATTCTTGGGGAAAGGTTTTAAAAAAAACGTGTCGACAGAAATCCTCGAGGGGGGTAGGGGATCGATTTCAGGCCCATCTACCAAGAGAGAGAGAGAGAGAGAGAGAGGGGGATGGGGGGGGGGGGGGGGTCGAGGGAAGAGAGAGGAATGTACTTAAAGGAGGGCGAGTTGTTTAAGTGGACGTTTTCCTGGGCACCGATCCATGATCCACGTTGACCAGCATATGCCCACTGGACAAGGGTGGCGAAGGGAAGAGCTTATTACAACTGTCTATCGATGGCGCTACATAACACAGCAATAAATGTTTCATATATTCTAATGCAAAATCAACAATTTATTTTTTGACATTTACTTTTGAAACAATACACAAGCACACTGAAAAACAGTAATTCCTCGAGCAGTTGAGCATTTCCCCACATCCTGGACACCGTTTACCGAAATTCTAAGCAAACTGTGTAATAGGCCAGTTTCTAATTATCAACATTCATAATTGGCTCCAAGGCTTGAGGATAAAACAACAGAAGTGAATAATTAATGCCTGAACCCCATCAGCTTCAGAGCCAGGTACGAATTTTAAGAATTCGAAACTGGCAATTTAATAAGAATGGTAAACACCAAGCTCTAAGTGAATTCCCAAAGTGCTTTAACAACACCATACAATTTAAAATTTAAGTCCCCCGAAAATAAAATTCGGTGGGAGGGGGCTTTGTTTGTGAATAGCCTGCAAGACCTTATCCGATCTTAGACACGCGCGGACGTGAGTTCTCACCCGTTCGACTACTAACAAACCACCGAAAAAAGTATACACTGGTATGACATCAGCTTATATGTAAGGTATCTCATTTTCAATAGCTTGCTTTTGTGTTTGAAGTTGACATGTTCAGAGAGAGATTACATTGTCACGAATTTGTAAACAATGACCCTATGTGAGTATCTTTTCACACTGAAATATTACTGGCACAAATTTCAACCAAGTTGTAAGCCCTAAGATTTTGATAATCAAAGTTCACTTCTGTTTATAAGCCCCCTCCGCCGAATGCTAGGGCTCAATCAAGGCCTTCAAAAAATATAAGCACAGGGAATTATTTCAAAATTCTACGGTATTTTTAAGAGCAGCTAAGTGTGGATAGTACTGATTTACGAAGATTGAAAAAGCTGTTCACACGGTAATAATAATTAGCCTAATAATCATTAGTCCATTTGATTTTTATTTCCATTTTCCAGTCCGAGTCGGGCAGTCCACTAGCAGGTTTACTGGCCACAAACACTGCAGTCGCAATCAGTGTGTTCAATGAGATTCTCAGTGAAGTATACGTCACTTCCGGTAAGATCCAGGGTGCGCTTCTCGATACCTTTGAATATCTTGAGCGACTGCGAACTTCCGGTTTTCACGCAAGTCATTGGGAAAGGAGTTAACTTGCTCTTGGTAGCCTCGCACTTTTCATGGCATCGGAGGACTGGGGAGGTTGGGTAGCAGTCGTGGCTTGTACCCTTGATGTCCTTGAGAATCCGAACAAATTCTTTCTTGAAATGACAGCCGGCTTAAACAAGAAAATTCAGTCGATCACCTATTTTTCCAGATACGGTAAAACGTAAACACTGACTTCTAGAAGAGACGCAGATCACCCGATTGGAAGATTAAGTCCCAGAAAACATGTAGCGAAGGACGATACAAGAATTCAACAACGACGCGCATGGAAGGTAAAGATTATTGATGTGAAGTATATGAAATAATTCATATTTTGAATAACGATTATTATTACGTAAAGATTATTATCGCCTTGTGAAGTCGACGCGATGCGACTGTTCCGTCGGTGTTGTTCACTGGGCTTAACATTAATTTTCACCAGACAAGATTCTCTTGGAAAAGTACAGTAACACATATAAATCTAATGAATAGCCTACCTGTTCACAAGTTCCCCCCCCCGGGGGGGGGGGGGGGCGTCAGGAAGCCTCAAATTATAGTTTGTGCCACGATTGCGACATGACTTTAAGTATTTCCTCTTTCACTGGCCTTAACATTTATTTACCTTTTACCATTTAAATATCTTTTTTAAAAGAGAAGAGAAAGAAAGAAAAAGAAAAGAAAATTCATGGCGGTAATTGGACGGGATGGAGCCAATTTAGTTCCACTAATGCCTGAGAGGGTGGAGACTGTGCTGAGCTCTGTTAGCACAAAGCAGTGATTGAAATCTAAATTTACCATTTCCACATAGACCATATTGTACCTTGTTTACCCCCCAAAGTTTTGCATAACCATTTCCTTCGATTTCTCTTGGGACTATTGTAATACCCATAAGAAATTAGAAACAATGGTTATGCGATATTTTTTTTTAGTGGGGGGGGGGGGGGGGGGGAGTTAACAAGGTCCATTACGGTCTATGTGAAAATGGGGAATACCGCATTTTCTCGATTTAACGCCAGGTCTTGGAGAGGAAGTTATAGATACATCTCCCAGACGTTTATTTGTGGTATAAAAAATTAACGGTATAAAGGCAAGATGCACGGCTGTCAAGAAAAAGGCATAACAACCTTTCTTGAGTAACAGTAAACCTGAATAAAATGAAAATTCAAACAAACGCCGGTCCACAAGGCCAAGTTTGAATTAAACGCCGGGGGCGTTTAATTGAGGATAAACGGTACTTTAAACACTTTCATCTTCTTCAAGCAGAGTCACATCCCATCATATTTACGTCACATTATAGAGCTTATCACGGACTACCTGTTTAACGTCTTGTTTTTTCAAACAGAAACATAGCAAAGGCCCAAGGTGACAGGGATAAAACAACAGCCACTGGCAAACAGTCAAAAGTACACAAAAGAAAGCAATGTACCTTTTGTACATGTGTATTCAGGCACCATCCACATGTGTCCATATTTGATCTTGTCTGGATTGGTATAAGGTCGGCTTCTTGGTGTCTTGAGGTCCAAATACTGTTCAGCATTGAAGTCTCCACACATGCCGCACGTACGGTTGAAAAAGTACCGCGAGACTTGAACATCAATCTGTTAAAAATAAGGTGTGAGGAGGCATCATTAGTTTTTAGACATTAAGCTAATAAAAAACATCGACTACAATATAGTCTCCCTCGCAGCCGTTCTTGTCTCGTCAGCTCGTGTGCGAGAGAGACTAATTACAATACGTTTCTGTTTTGTATTTTGTAAACATTTTACATCTGAAGAACCACAAGGCGACAAAACGTAAATTTAGTCAATTGTGTAACGTTTATCAAATAGACCATTTCAGAGTTGCCTCAAGCCTCTGTTTCAAAGTGAGGCTAAGTGCGAAGCCATTAACAAATGGCTTACTGACCGAGGGAATATGGCAAAAAAAGATACACCGATAACAGTTACGGAAAGTCAGCAAATATAGGTAAGGAAAGAACAGGGTGCCGGTGTCTGTAATTTTTATTTTCTTTCTGTTCAGCTTCATGCAAATGAATTTTCCTTCTCTTATCACAGAACCATTCATTTCCAATAATTACCACTTGCTCAAGTCGTAAAATTTAACATTCAACTGTTACGAGTGGCACAAGTAGTAAAGTTGTGCGACTGGTTCAAGTGGCAAATTTGATACGTTTGATTGAGTTTAAATGAAGTACATTACTTGGCTGCATCTCATTAGTGTAGAGAAGGCCGGGGGCCCCTTTCAAGTAGTGTTACGCGTCGTGCGAGTCATACAAGTAATAAAATAGCATCTCATTAGCAACACTTGGAAATTGAGAACAGATTTGTCGAGGAGAAGACCTTTCAAGTGGTACGAATCACACGAGTCGTACAAATATAATGGCGAAACGGCATCTTATTAGTGCACAAAACGCACACTTGACGGTAAGCGGAGACGTGAAAAATGAACAAAAAACTGACGTTAAAAAAAGTTGACATTTGCATTACATTAAACTGTATAATGAGTACCTTGGTTCCTCGGACAATCACTAACTGCAAGCCGATTTCACACAAGACGCGAACTTCTTCCTTCTTTGGGTCTTTCAAGATTGTGGCAATGGATTTCAACTGGAATTTTTGTATTCCTTTGTCGAGAACCTTTCCATTTATCTGAAAACCAAAGAAATTTTACCCTCAAACTTCGGCCCGTCATTTTAACGATTTCGTGTTAATGTTCCTGTAAACTACTGAAGATATGTTTCTTTTACATTTCTTGTCTGACTGACGACGTATTTTATTTATTTAATCATGATACTTTATTTTCCATTTACACGTTCCATTAGCCATTGCAACGGGAGCAAAAAAATCTCCAGCTGACAACTTTTCAACTTTTCTTTTCGACTTTTCGGGAAAGATATACTTTCGTTTCAGTGGAGGCTCGAGTCCGTATTTCTTCATGTTTCTTCGATTACCCTAAAAAGGACAGGACCAGCAAATATGATATAATGCAATATAATGAGTAGTTACTTTTTCTTCCTCACAGTTTTGTATTTCCTCTTATTTCATTTTTTTTCCTTTTTATTTTTACCTATTTAATTACTTTTTGTACTTTCCCAAGGATAGTAGCTTTTTACAGCTACTCTGCAAATCCGAGGTTTAAATAAAGGTGATGTACGATGTATGTATGTTTATATAATGTGGTGAATATTACGCGCGCTGTGATTGGTCGTTGTTCATGATTTATTAGAGTACAAACACATGGATTAATTCAAAACAAGTTCAGAAGCGCTCGAAAACACAACAAGTCAAACCTGTATTTGATAACTGCCGTTACTTATATATTCAACTCGTATCTTCTGCCTCTGGACGAATAATTCAATAATTTTCTGGTAAGGTTTTCCCGCTTCTTTTGACACCAACACTATGAAGGTATTGTTCTTTGTGCAGTCCTTGGTTAGCACATGTACGCAGCGGTCTGGTAACGAGTACTGAAACTGCACGTCATCAAATGTTCTAAACGAGTTGTGATCCACAGTACACATCGCTGGAAATAGTAAAACAATAACCTAACTTACATTGTATGTTGATTTTGGGAGATTAAGGAATCAGAGGGTATATGAAGTCTAACTGGGATAAAAATGATAGTTCTGCCGTATCCAAAATTTAGTAATAGAACAAGTCGCTTATAGGATCGATAGCGTCGCAGAGGCAACGAGCTGCTAAAATCATTAAAGGAGGCAGCATACTGTTTTTACATCTGATGTACGTAGAAACCCAGATGTAGGACACTTTGATACCCCCGTATTTTGCCGCAGAAATTAAGGAGAGAAAATGTGCTTCCTAACAAATGACCACGTAAGGTAGCTGGAAGCGCCTACAATGACCTCAGCTGAGAAGTCCTTCAGCAAAGGGCATCTATCACCACTTAAAGTCACGGCAGGCCTTACGTAACTCACCAATCAACTTCCCAACGAATTGTTTCAACACTTACAGGAGGTTTTGCGTAATTTCTTTTTTTGCTTTTGCCACACCTGCCACAAAACTATAACGCTCTAATCTGGCCCTCGCGCTTCCATCATTTGTGATGAAGACTTTTTTGCCTGTTTTAACAAAAACCTTACCAAAATGGGAGGAAATACAACAAATGCGATACGAATTAGAGGCTGAAAACTGACCTTTTAATTTGTAATAACGTTATGCGTTTTTTGACTAGTAAGACCTCAGGAAACTAAATACACAGAAGTAATCTGTGTAAAGGGGGGTGGGGTGAGACAAAGAGCGGAGAAGAGCGTAAAAGGTATGGGCGAATCAAGTCTGTCAAATTGATTAACAATATAATTTACCTTTAAGTTCCAAGACACTGACAGTAGTAATAGAACAGTCTGCACTATTACTGGACTGATAATTATTAAATGGGCCTTATACAACAATACCATGATACTCTTTGTTTTTCGGCCGATTGTAGGTACCAAGAGAAATTGAGAACAATGCTTAAAAACAAAACAAAGAGTAATGTTTTTTTTTATCTAGACCCATGAGAGGAGAAGTGGTTACGTCACGTTGCCATGGTCGCAAAATTTCTGGATCTCAATTAACCGTGGTCTGCAAATATGGCAGAAAAAAACTAAAGTAAATGACATGTTTAACTCTTTTGTGAATGACTGCACTCAGGAACAGTACCCCCAAACTTTTCTTCCCTCGTTCGCACCCAACTTGCAGTCTCTATCAAGAAAGATCGCTGCGATCCAGAAATTTTGCTAAAATGATAACTTGACTTCACACTTTCTCCTCTCTATTGAAGCTTCAATTCCAGAGACACCACATGGAATCATGTGTAGACTACATAAAAAGCACATAAGTGGACAAGCTAACCCGTTCCTGGTTCCTGGTTAGCCTAACATCGATTTCTACTCACGTGAAGACACAAACTGCATCAAGGGATTGCCATGTGGTATGAAGCCATTAGTTTTGATTCTGACGTCATTCATTGTTAACCTTCGAGATGGCATGATGAGCTCAAGATCCACAAGTTGCTCAGTTTTGAATTTCACCAAAAACTTCACCGCGTTTCTCTCACTTTTCATGATCCGGTAGTCGCTTAATCTGTGAAAAAAACCAAGTTTTACAAATGAAGTTTTTGATGATAGATAGCCTGCGAAGCAGCCATCTTTTCTCACTCCTTGGCGCCGAGGAACGTTTTTGACTTTTTTACTGCCCGTGTTTCAACTTAGGTTCTTATGTAACTAGAGTATAGGAGGGAGTACAGTCAGTACAGTTGAAAGGGCCAAACGGCGAGAGGAAAAGGACGGGACGGGACGGGACGGTGGATGAAAGGCTGACACAAAGGTAGTCTTTGGGCCCAGTCAAACACGCCATATTCTAGAATTTGCGCTCTGACGTCACACCACCCGAAATAAAATCGATATTTCAAAACGGAGCAATTTCTCGCGCGCTGATTGGTCGGGAGCTATGGTCGATAAGACATTTGTTTTTCTCTTTCTTGCGCGATTTTCTAAGAAATTTGTTAAAAACTGTCAATGTTATTGTAAAAAAAAAAACCTACAGCAATTTTCCACGGTCGATACTCTTACCGACCATAGAAATGACAGCATAAAATGTACAAAACAATGCAGAGAAACCACTCGCCTTTCCACTTGAGTTTTGAACATTTTGACGTTATTCAGGGGGTATGGTCTATAAGAGTACAGACCATCGGGATTTGTTAGACTGCTATCGGTGGCACTAAAACAATTCACTTACGTAAACATGATAAGATAAAGGAATAGCAAATGAAATTGCATTCAATACCTGTCCCGATATCGGCGGGTAAATGTCAGAAAAAGTTGGTAGAAAAATTTGACCACTGAATATGGCAACTGATTGTAGAATGTCACAACTTCAACCTCCCGGCGACCCGGCTCCTTGATGGTGAAAGCCGACTGCAGAGACATGATATTAAGATACGTTGTTATAGCGGAGATCCATGCCAGCGCGAAGGGCGCGCGAGCGGAACCCCATAACTAAGAAAAATCTTTAAATCTGCTTATACTTGGTCAAACTGATCTTTATTGTAACACCGTTATAACACATGTATTACACATAGAATAAACCTTATTATCATACTATTTTCGAGCGATCGGAATAAATATCACGTGACAATAATGTGTCTAAATCAGATTTCAGCCCTTAACGCACTTTTTTTGGAAATGCGTTACGCTACGTTTACTTTCGGTCCTTGTCTTCTGCTGCGCAAATGTTTTCCAAAGATCTATAAGAGGAATTTCGAGATATCTTGGAATTTCTACAAAAAGGGTATAAATTATGCATGAAGTGAAGGCTGGAATTAATGCAGACAAATTTCCTACTTTCTGGATATTTCCGAACAGTTTTTATCACTCATTCGTTTTGTCATTGACCTTTATACACTCTACAAACGGCTAAAAGTAAGTGGACTCGCGCGATTTCGAAAATCATGAAAACAGGTGAATCAGGGTAAAACGCAATGCTGAACTCATTTTAACACCAATCAAAGCAAAATTCGTCAATAGATTTTATTTACAATTGTTCAATGCTGCAATTGATCACTCATCAGTGAACTATAAAATCCGCGAATTTTGTGTCCATTGAAAGAATTTAAAGTTGCCTAACGTAGGGCTGAAATTCGATTTAGAACGAAAACTATTGTGGCGTCATTGTCACGTGATATTTATTCCGATCGATATCGCCCAAAAAATAATATCATTATTAAGTTTAATCTATGTGCAATAACAATAAAGATCAATTTGTTTAAGTATAAGAAATCCACGATGGAAGGTGTCTCTACAAAAATACTGGGCCGAGCTACCTTAATGATAAGTCTTTCGGGAAACCAGCTACTTTTGTTTTTCCTCAAGTCCGGATGTTTCGGGATCAGGACTCTCGGGAAAACAGAACTTACTATTTCCCTCGAGAACTGATATTAAGCGCATATTATTTTACATCACATGAGTATGTAAATAAACCATCATGGTTTTCTGGAGATGGGGTAGCGAGGACCACTTTAGCTAAGAAGCTGGTTAAACACGTGCTAGCTTGGGGTAGGGGTGGGGGGTAGATTCGTCACTTACCTGTACTTGGTACTGTGAACAGTTCTCGCCAAATTTCAAATAAAACCAAGCTTCGTCATCTTTGATCACGTGACTGGTTATGCAAACTTTCTTGAGCCATGGTAACATATTGTGAACGTCAACGATGACGTCAGATTTTTTGTTAATGACGTCATATGATATGCGTGCTTCGACCTTCTTCTCTGGTTTTGTGCCCAACAAGTACATTCCTGCATTCCAGGATTTAAAGTCATCATCATAACGTTGACGCCTGCCAAACTGAAACAAGATACACTTTTAGTTGCTCAAGAACTGAAACAAAAAGACCTCCTGTCATTTTTCGGGCACAGTCGAGCTGAAATTACAACTAAGTATTCTCAGTCATCTTTTCTCCTACTTGGAAAGATATCAAATGATTCTAACAAAGGAAAAGCAAAGCATGATCGGTTGTGCTCCTTTTTGACAACACAGGAGCTTAACTTAAAAAGCTGGCACAATTTTTCAACTTGTACTTCTTTTGTTCATCCTGGTCATCGAAAGCGAAAGACATGCAACCGTAGTTGAGATATGGTACAAGAGTACTTTGAAATAAAACTGAACCATTTTTCAGGGTTTTCTTTGATTCCTACGCGTTTTTAAGGGTTTCAAAGTAATACCAAAAATTCGTAACATAGCTCCCTTAACGGATAAGGACGAATTTGTTTCTTGATTGCCGTCTTAACAAACAAAACTCGCTTATTTTTCAAACAAGGCTAACACGTTGATTGAATGCGGCTTCAGTCATCTTTTGACTTTGCCTACCAGTCAAGCACATTCATTTACGTGTGTAAGATCTGTTGATTGATAACCGTGAAAACATTAATGCTTATATAGTCACAAGAGGCCACTTAATTAAGCCGTCACTGAAAAGGGTAGCGGATAATAGCGGAGCAACATGGGTACTAAAATCTGGTTATCTATGCAGCCAAGAAATTTTGGTTTGACAAAACCGTCCGTACGTACATACAACGAACCCTTAATGTTAGTGAATGTGAAAGGTCACACTAGCTATGAGTTCATATTGGACATCCACGTTATGGTCAATTGACAGGTGTCAAAATAGGATTACCGCTGACCAGTGTCACATGACTGTATCGCGGGCTCAGGTGTACAACTTATTGAAGGACCGTGTTTATTGACGTTATCAGCTGAACAGATATTGCTTTTCAATTAATCGCAGGCTCAGGACCACTTTTTCAGGAAGAATTTAGTTTGCTTCTTGTTTACGAGAGCTTCGTTTTTGGCCTTGGTTAAATCCATACACTACTTACTAAATGGGCCCAAAAAACTTTACTCTTCCTTCACAGGTATCTTGGGAAATCGAATCGGTCTTGACAGTTGGCCTTACGTTCCTTGTTCAAAGGGCTGATGCGATTTCTTACACTCTCAAGAAAAAACGGGTCAGGAAAACCTTAATACCCTACCTTAAACTGAATGGCGCTGGCCGGATTTTTGCCTGGCTTCAAGGAGATGTTAAAGTCTGTCGGACCACAGAATGGGAAGACAGGTGGATGAGGCACTGATGGTTGAATGTATTCGCCACTCAGACATACGTCCATGCCAATGATTTGCTCGCCATAACAAACCTCCTGTTAAAGCAAGAACATTTAAGCTTTCCAACATTGACAGTAAAATAACTTTATGCTGATTGGCTAAAGAAGGGGGTATTGTTTTCTTAGTTTTGGTAACCAACAGGAAAAACTCATTTGATGATAATTGGTTGAGAATCAAAACACCTTGCTCGAGATTGGTCAAGCGCGTCGTTCTTTTCGTAGGCTGACTTGGCTGAATTCCACCAAATGTCAAAAGTAGACCTTATTCACGATACCCGCCGTCTTTGCACGCGCCTTAGGATTGATGGGATAAAAGCAATGTAACTTGGTATTTCAGGGGGTAAGCAAGTGATAAAATTTGCTAATACGAGTAATCGCAGTGGAGTTTGTTTATTCTTTCAAAACGAGACGCCAATGTTAGGTCTTGCAAGATGTATAGTTCAACTTTAGATAAGTTTTACGTCAGTATTGCTTGTTGTCAGGACATCTACGGTCACTACTGCATCCAAAAAAGAAACAATTGACTTCCATTCATAATTTGCTACTATGGTCTTTGAGGTAAGAAAATCTTCATTTTCTGTTGTCTAGAATAAACAAACTTAAATTAATAATAATAATAATAACAATAATAATAATAATAACAATAATAATATATTTTAAAAGGATGACCATTTCAGTTATAAAAACGACTTTCAACATGGGTCCTGTATGCAAAAACTATATTCGAAACTGGGATAAAAGTATGTACGAAACTGAGATAACATTATATACAATCATTAAAAAGAGAAGCCCCTGTATAAAACCGGACCCAGGATACTCCCCTGAGGTACTCCACTTAGGACTACCAAGGAACTCGATGGCTCTTTATCCAGGGAGACTGCTTGAAATCTGTCTGATAGATAGCTTGTAAACATATTAATCGAATTATCACCAAAGCCAAGTCTTTTCAATTTGGAAAAGAGTTCCTTGTGCGGCACAAATCAAAGACCTTCCTTAGATCTATAAACAGGGCATTGGCAGCTTTTATCAATTGTTTACCTCTCAGAAACCACGTGACACCGTTTTTATCCCACCAGTAAGGCACGTGCCGGATGGCGGGTATCGTAAATAAGGTCAATTGCTTGCGTTTTAAAAACAGCTGCCCGCGGACTTTACCTTTAACATGGGAATAAAAAAACTGGAAATGAAAGACTATGTATCAACTTGCCACCTCTTTCTTTCCTTTTTTGGTATGCAGCAAGTGATTTAAAACAGAACTCTCTAGATATATTTACTAAACACTATTCACAACTAGTTGTCTTTTCTATAGTGGTGTTCGATATCTACCCAATAATACTGGGAGAGTAAAACCATAGCAGTAGGCCAGCTACCATCGGTGGGTGAAATGACTCGTTATTGACTGACAAAGTCAGAAGGACAAGCATTCAATCTTACGCGGCATAGATAAAAAGACGAATTTGTTTCGTGCCTTTCCCCATGGTAAACGAAGATAGGGTAGACCCTGAAGAGACTACTTAACAATTATTCCTCGAGCACGAATGGGCTCTGAGTCAATCGGCCTCATGGGCTATTGACTCAGTGGCCATGAGGGCGCGGGGAATAATTGTTTTAGTAAAATCCAACGAGTTGGTCAAAAATATCGCGACAAAACGACTTTAGCTAGTTAAAGCCAGACTTAAAGCAATTGTTTTAGTTTTCAAAGCCGGCGCTTTTCGTTACTAGTGGGCTATAACATATAGCCTAGTAGTAGCTCAACCAATCAGAACGCAGCATTGATAATAGACCACTAGTTGGATTCTACTAATATGGATTACTACCCTCAAAGAGGATAGAGGGGTAATTCAGTTTTGGGAAAAGTTAAGGAGAGATTTAGACAATAGCAAAACCTTGAAGAACATCACTGACCTCGGAAACGTACAGTCAACTGACC
The DNA here is from genome assembly GCA_038088405.1 of Porites divaricata. Taxonomy (NCBI): domain Eukaryota; kingdom Metazoa; phylum Cnidaria; class Anthozoa; order Scleractinia; family Poritidae; genus Porites; species Porites divaricata. The sequence goes on along the minus strand of JBBMOI010000012.1, from coordinate 12,847,533 downwards.
CTGCTTTAAGAACAACCCGATTAATACGAAAACTTCACTATTATGGACAGTTAACTTTGTCCCTGGGGAAAGAAGGCCTTTACATTTTCTCTAAATTCAACCCACTCAATACGGACACCTCATTATTACAGACAGTTTTCTTTGTCCTGGGGAAAGAAAGTCCTTACATTTTCTCTAAATTCAACCCGCTTAATACCGACACCCCGTTAATACGGACACTTTCTATGACCCCCTCAGTCTCCGTATCAACGGAGTTTGACTGCAAAATAGTGTATTTTGGAAGAAACTATTACGAAGTCTGCGCTTTAACTAAATTAAAATGAAAAAACATATGTATATATATTTAGTCTGATAGTGCACACTTACGCTGGTATTTGTGTGATATCGCTTAACGGTAAACACAGTTTCGTCAGTCTTGTTAGGCCTCAAACAAACTTTTCCTTCCACCGGAGTGATAAAGACAAGCTTCATGTGTCGAGGATGGAACTTGTCCTGACCGCTGGGAATATCATCACTTAGATATCTCCACTTTTCTTCATATCCTGTTTCAGGTTTCATGTCTTCGATCAAGTGTTTGAATAACAGCACCTGATCTGTGTTCATAGGCGCCGTGGTTTTTGTCCATTCTATTGGCGTCTTGGATTTGTCTGTAGGATGAATGAACACAACTGTGGCCAGTCGTACATGGCGAGTACCTTTCACTGGGGATATCTTGAAGAGCTTTGGATAACGCCTATCCTTCACAGTCTCAAGGCAGCCTTTGGAATCGGGTTTAACCTGAAGATTAAAAGTAGTCAGCGAGTTTTACACTACCGAATGACGAAGAGAAGTGAAAAACCTGATTTCTGATTTTTTCAATATGGAATGCTGGTACAGAAGTTGAGAAAAAGAAAAACCACGCAATCTTTAGTTCCTTCAGTCTCCGCTTTCAATTATTCCCTCATCTCCGTTTCTATAACGAGCTATTCGCCTTTCCTTCTGCTTATGGCTGCTAGTTGTGATTTTCAATAAACGAGTTATCTATCTATCTATCTTCCCTCACCGCTGTAAACTTAGATTAACAAAGAAAGCCTTAGGGCTGATGTCATAGTTATCACCGAAAGTGACCGCTAAACTATTCCCAATCCCTTCTCAACGGACGCGATTCAAATCATGAAATAATAAGAAAAGAACTATGTAACGCTAACACCAGTCTTCAGCAATAGTCCCAGGCGAATGTGAAATAGAGGATATTACATGGCCGCGCGGAGATACGAGCTTGAAATTTCTCTTCGAGTGTTGAAAAATATTTCACGAGTGAGCGTCCTCATTATTTACTGGCATTGTTTTCAAGTTTCATATGCACGTGCACATTTAGCAAAAAGTAGTAAATTTGCATAAAAAAGGACTCTCGATTACTTTCGGAAGAAATATCCGGAATATCCTAATAATTGGCTTGTGTCACAGATAGCAGTGAAGGCCGAAACGGTGAACGTCACGGCTCATCTTGTAGGATGGAACACTTAATTATCTTACTCGGGTTATATCATCACAGAAACTCTTACAAAGAGTTGCTGTGATGTTATAATATATCACTAATTTCTTTACCCGGTTATTAGCATATTCCGGAGATTTAACCGAGGGTCCTTTTTGATGCAAATTCTATGTTTTTGCTATATTTCCACGTGCATATGAAACTTGAAAACAATGCCAGTGAATAATGAGGACGCTCACTTGTAAACACAAAATCTGGGGGAAAAATTGGTCATATTTGAGGTCCTATTTGAAAGCCTTCCCTGTTTTCAATGTTCTTGAAACTTGCAGGGTATATTTATTGACAGTTGATCTCGGGATTGTCAAATTTATAAAAAAATTTATCGAGCGGTTTTTTAAAAAATGCGAAATTTGTATGCGTGGACCAAATTACGTGCAAAAACTGTAAAAAAAGCAGCTGAATGCAAGTTAATAAAATTCTTCTTACTCACGATCGCCCAGAGCAATTCCCCTCATTTTTTGTTGGAGGTTTTCAATGGAATCAAACTACTATGAGATGAAGCTGCGTTTCCAAAGCTTATCATTTTCTTAAAAAATTAGCTAATTGTGTGGATAGCATGCTATTTCACTGTTTTTATGATGCTTAAAACTTTGTTTCAAAATATTTCCAAAAAGCTCTCATCGAATTTGTTCAAACTTTGCCATAATTGAGGCAATTATGGCAGGTACAAACTCCCTCAAGCGATTTCTCAAAAAAACTCCTGGTACAGAGAAGCACAAAGATAAATAAAAAACGTAATGGCGTCGTTACGTTGCCATGGTGACTCCGATTGCAATAAAACTCAGATCATAAGAAATTTTCATCTTTATATAATACAGTTGTGGTAATTCTTTTTCCGTATCTTTACTCATGGCGACGTAATTAATGTTCAAACTTGGGAGGTATCCCCCCTAAAAAATCCAGTCGAGCCACCTTAAAGCTTTTATTGCCTCAAAAGATTAAGTGTTTTATCTTTTCTCAACTTTAAAACGGTTGGCCAAAGAATTTTAATTCTTATTC
>JBBMOI010000012.1:12772500-12840000 GCA_038088405.1 Porites divaricata | reverse complement strand
AAGATCTAGCAAAAGCCTACACAAAGGTCATTGAACACCCCGAAGAAGCAACAGAATGGCTTACTGAGGGTATTACATATCTCCTACCAAAAACAAAAGAAACAAAAAACCCAAAGAACTATAGACCAATTACTTGTCTTCCCACGATGTATAAGATTCTGACATCCATCATAGCAGAACGAACATATACTTTCTTGAATGAACACCAGCTCCTACCATCAGAGCAGAAAGGCTGTAAGAGAGGGAGCTACGGATGCAAAGACCAACTCCTGATAAACAAGATGATCCTGGAGGACTGTAAGACCAAGAAAAAGAATCTATCCACAGCCTGGATAGACTATAAGAAAGCATTTGATAGTGTACCTCATACGTGGATAATAAAGTGCATGGAAATCTATAAGATCTGCCCTGTGACTGTCAACTTTATCACAGAAAGCATGAAATGTTGGAAGACAACTTTACGCCTCAACCATGCTCAAGGGTCAATGACATCAAGGCCTATCAGTATCAAAAGTGGAATCTTTCAAGGAGACTCTCTCTCTCCACTTCTGTTCTGTCTTGCCCTTGCTCCACTGAGCTCATTACTAAAGGCAACCACTTATGGTTATGAAACCCAGGGTAGAACAATCAGCCACCTCTTTTATATGGACGACCTAAAAACATATGCAAAAAGCGACAGCCAGCAAACCGGCCTACTCAACATTGTAAAGACATTCAGCAATGATATTAAGATGGAATTTGGGTTGGATAAATGCGCTAAAGCCACATTCAAAAGAGGAAAGCTGACAGAAACTTCCGATTTACAGCTTGACATTGACACCTGTATCAAAGAACTAGACCAAGAGGACACATATAAATACCTTGGCGTGGATGAAGGTGACGGTATACAGCATGCCAAGATGAAAGAAAGAGTGAGGAAGGAATACTACCGCAGAGTAAGGATGGTCCTAAAAACTGAGCTCAATGCTGCCAATAGATTTGAGGCAATTAACACTTTAGCTATCCCAGTGGTGACCTACAGTTTTAACATAATCGACTGGAAGATGAGTGAAATCAAGAGGTTAGACACAAAAACAAGAAAACTACTCACCCTATCAAAAATGCATCACACAAAAGCAGATGTAGACAGACTCTACCTCCCAAGAAATGCTGGTGGGAGGGGTCTTATCCAATTAGAAGCCTCTTACAAAACAACCACGATAGGGCTCGACACATACCTAAAGAACACAGATGATGCCCTAATCGAGCTAGTGCAAGAACATGACGGCAGAAAAAAATTGTACTCTATACAAAGGCAAGCAGAACAATTCAAACAAGAACTAGACTTAATAACACCAGATAAACAAGCAGAAGAAATAACCATCAAATATGCAAAGAGAATCAAACAAATGGCACGAAATAAGACCCAAGAAAAATTAACAAAGCAGTGGGAGGACAAAGCCCTACATGGAAGATACCCAAAGAGAATAAAGGAAGCAGATGTTGACCACCACAAAACCAACCAGTGGCTCAAAAGCAGTGGACTGAAGGCAGAAACGGAAGGATTCATAGTCGCAGCCCAAGACCAAAGCCTAGCTACCAGATCATACCACGCCAACATTATCAAAGACAGTACTAGCCCCCTATGCAGGATGCGTAACAAATATGATGAAACAATCGACCATATCGTGTCTGGGTGTCCTGAACTTGCGAAAACAGAATATACTCACAGACACGATAAAGCAGCCGCGTATATACACTGGAAAGTCTGTCACAACTATAAAATCAAGACATCAGAAAAGTGGTATGACCATGAGCCACAAACAGTTACAGAAAACGAGGATGTCACAATATTATGGGACATGCCAATACACACAGACAGGAAAATAACAGCCAACAGACCCGATATAGTGATCAAAGACCACAAAACGAAAACCTGTAAATTCATTGACATGGCAGTACCATCGGACAGAAACACATCCGTGAAAGTTACTGAAAAACTATCCAAATATAAGGACTTGAAAATTGAAACAAGCCGAATGTGGGGCATGAGAACGGAAACGATACCAGTTATCATTGGAGCACTTGGAGCTATCAAAAAGGGACTAGAAGCTTATCTTGGAAGAATCCCCGGCCAATTAAGCATCAGTGAACTACAAAAGATAACCTTGCTAGGTACAGCACACATTCTGAGGAGGGTGTTATCAATCTAAAAACTGGCTATCCCCTAGTGCCCCAGGATCATGGTTTGATCCCGGCCCTAGAGACTCTAAGCAAACATTATGTGAGGATAATAATAATAATAATAGATACTTAAACACATACTTTATCTTGTACATTATCGAAATTTTATTACATACCTTAGACGTTCCCATGGGAAAATGGACAGCTATATGAACGATGTTTTTCAACTTACGAATATTTTTATTTTGTAATTGAGACATCCATAGCTTTTAAGATTTTATTTATTTATATATATATATATATTTTTTATCGCAAATTTTAGTCGATGCTGCGGCTGGTTACGGTTTGCCGCCCAGCCAAAGTTTTTGTATTTTTAGTCTGGGCATCCAGACGTTTGTTCCGCCATAATAATAATAATAATAATAATAATAATAATAATAAAGTCTTTATTCATCAAAAGATAAAAATACATATCTTTTGTTACAAGTCAGTTTAAGAAATTTTAAAAAGGTAAAAAGTAAGAATTAAAAAATATAGTATATTACATAGCTAATTCATATTTAAAAACTAAACGATTAATAAAAGAGTTTTTAAAACGCATAGTGTTAATCTTAGGTTCAAAACAAGTTTCTTTACTAACATTGTCACTGGACGGTTTGAATATTATATTTATTTATATTCTCACCTGACGTTAATTTTGCCGTTTAGCGTCAGTTGATCAGGAAGAGGAAAGAAGAACTTGGGTTCCACTTCAGCTTTGATCGTAGTGTTCAAACGAATGAATAATACACTTTGCAGAGTGAACTTAAGAGGAATACCAATACAAGACGGCTGAACAACCTTGATCTCCACTGGAATGATCACTTTTGTCAAATTCATTTTCTTGCCTGAAGGAATGAGAACGAAATACTCTATAACAGTTCACTTTACAGTTGTGTGCTCAGTGGCCTTGCCACTTTCCTGCTTTTTCACGGGTTTGTTAGCATGAGAATAACACCATTTGCACGTGACCAGGAAGAGTTGTAACATATAAAGGTGACCTCCAGCCTCACTTCTATTCAAAGGCCAGGACACTGAGCACACAACTGCAAAATGGCCTATTACTCTAACAACAGACAATAATGAGGAGATCTTAAAAACTTTCCAAGTAGACTACCCGAAATGCCATAAACGCCCTTTCCCGCTCGCTGTCATGTGATCTGTTTAATGAAAAATTACGGGATACAACTTGAACGATACCAGAGATGGAAAGAGACAGTTCAAGACCTAAACATAATGGCTGTTATCATCATCAATTCCTTCTTCCAAAGCGGGGAGCAGACCAGGGCACACTGTCAACAAAATTTACTGTCCTAGCTAGCATGCCATTCACAGTGTTATTTGGTTCGCACATCTGAATTTGTCACCTTTCTTTAGGATGTCCTTCAGATCCTTATCAACTCTGATAACACCATCTTCGATCAATTCTTTAACATCTTCATAAGTGAAATAATTGTACATCAATTCTTTTCCCAAGACTTTGAAGTAGAATGAGCCTTTAGTCTTCTCTCCTTCCAATTCCGTGATGGGTAGCTGTTTTGGAGTAGGAAAGAAAAAAGTTTTTAAGGACGCTTTAGTTCATATCGCTTAGTAACGCTGACTTCTCAAAGAGATTAGAAGTAACTTTTCTACTGCCAATAAGCAGATCATTTTCTTCACGCAGTTTCTGCAAATCACGTAATAATCTTTGGACAATCTCTGCAAAAAGTTGTTTGATGGCCATAACTATTATGCTGAAAGATAAACTAAGAATGGAAGCTCTTCGTCACATCTTTGTGCGCGATCATTCACCTAAACTCTCTTAATGACAGCTCAGGTATAGAAAAATTGCTTGAATTTTAAAAGAGTGCTGTTACCATTTTCTTTATTTCGCGGATCTCCTTGTCAAATAGGCTTTTCTTTCCGCTGTAATGTCCTTTCGGTCCAACCAAACGTTTAACAAGTTCTTGAATCCCTTCACCTCTCACACCAGTCTTGCAATGACAACAAAAGCAGTTCAGTGATAATGTTTGAGGAATATGGAGAAAATCAATAAGTGTGTGTGCATACGCTTATGGCTGAAACCTCAGACAAAACTTGTTCGCCACATAAATGCTCGTTTCCCCCCTCGTCTTATTCCAATGTTGTTAAGGATAACAAGAGAATTATGCAGACGTTGGTTTTGAGACAAAAGCAACTTTGAAGAGAGGGTGGGGAGGGTTCTTACTTTTTCTCTTTAGACATGATGGTAGTATGCGCAAAGGTTAGGAAATAGGTGGAACTCGCTCAACAGTTTTGCCCAAGATTTGTTCTTTAAGCGACTTTCAGTTTCTAGTACTGCAGCTGTTTTTTGGGGGAGTGAATTCTTTTTCATTCGCTTGGTCAATCTAGATGAGTCAACGAGGTTTGAGACTGTTTCTTTGAAATACGTGGTTATTAAATTGTTCCTCGTGCACAATTGTACTCTAAGCCTTTGTGAGCTACAGAGAAATCAACGTGTGATGTAATCAAATAATTAAGTGACTAAGATTCGTGCTAGTCCTAAACAACTAAGTCAAGAATTGCTTTGGAGAATTAACAAAAGTTGGATTTTAAAATTACTTATGCCTGTACCATTTTACACAACTACAGATCATCTGCTCTTATTTCTATAAAACACCTAACAAAAACGATCGAACAGAATAAAGATTACTTCAGAATTTTTTCCTGTAAACAAGTCCTTTAAGCACCAAAATTGACGCAAGTATGTAGGAACCTAACAATCAACACTTAACTGTAAATTACCTCAAACAAATTAAGTGATTTTCCAAGGATGTGCAGATTGACTTTAGAGTTAATGGCACGTGGAATAAAGCTTGATGGCGTAGAAACCATCTGGAAATCAAGACTGCCACCCAGCTGAAGAGGTTCTAAAAAGATATATGACAACATAAAATTAATTTATTGTAGTCAATTTGCTTTTAGGTTTTCCTCTGCGTGATAAAACATTGCCAGTCTATAATTTCGACAGCCTAAACTTTTTCTAACAACTTAGTTGGCAGAATAGAAGTACCCAAAAGTTATAATGCATTCAAAATACTACAGTAAGGTGATTTCAGAGTAGCATGTGTGCTGGTTACTATACAGGGGTGTGGAGCCGCTCGTAAACCACACAGGATACTTTGTACACAGAAACGCCTGCAACGTTCAACAAGTTTGATAATGAAATAATGAATGAGAGGTGATGAAAAAGATTTGACCCTTTTTCGTAAATAGTCATGACAAACACATCGCGGTGTTCTTGTGGTAATCTGGATTGGTATTATTTCTTTGCTACATAAAAAGCAGACCTTATTTCTTATTGTTCCCAAAGTAACTGAAGTCTTTTCATCGTTGGTGTTGGTGATAAGCCTTAAAAACAATTTTATATTACCTTAATTTGTACGCTTCGTTTGCGGTATTTTTAGGAATCGAAAGTAACATTCATAAACTCGCAAAAATTAGATTGGTTTTCTCAAGTATCGAACCAAAAGAGAATCCTCTAGTAAACATTTTTAAAGTGTGAGTATTTCTAAAGAAGAATAAATGTGTCAGCTCAGGGTGATAGATGTTGTTGAGGAATTTTGTGACAAGAAAATGCATAGTGAATATTGCTGCCATAGAAACGATATGGGTTTTGGTTTCTTGTAGAACCAAGAAATCTCTTTGCTAGTGGACTGAAATATTTAAAAAATTTAATTGTCTCTGATCTCCTCACCGGAATATTCACCCAAGTGCAGCCATTTTGAAGAGTGGAAATCAATCTTGCCAACTCGAAGCCCCTGAAGAGCAAACCTTGTTCGGAGCATCTTGAGAGCAAACCTCGCTGTTTTAGCCCTAAAATTATTCCACAAAGTTAGAGACAGGACAGGTAATTTCCTTTTCGAAACGCACGTTAATACATCTTGACCCAAGACTAAACACCTTTCCCTTAAATCACCAACAGTCATTTATTGGTTATTTAGACACAATCCTACTGAAATATTTTTTAAGAAAAAAAAAAGAAAAAAGACCAACATCAACATTTCGTTTTGATCTGCAAACTCAGTGCACACCTTCAAACACATTATGTGCACGTACATTATACATAATTTGTAAACTTTAACAGTATATACGACTATGTTATTGACTTCCTCTACAATAGGCAAGTATTTCAGTTAATGACACGAATTTTCCACCTTCTGCTCACGTCCCTTCCTACACAATTCTAAACAAAATGAACGGGTTACGTTTTTTAAAAACTTTATTTTTTTTTTTCACAGTATGGCAATTTCTCATTAAGGATTGCTTATAACATCCATGACAGCCTAGGAAACAACTTACATCTTCTCGTCACAAGGATATCTGGACTTAGTCATTCCCCTGATGTAAGAAACCACGAACGATCGCACCTGGTTGGTGCGTTCATAATAAAGATGCTTGACAATCATGTTGAATACCGCTGGACCGGGCTTGGTATCGCAAATAACAACAAAACATGCCATGCGCAGTTCACCATCAGTGTCTACTTGACGGAATATCTGTAGCAGCACTGGCAATACCTGTAGAAAGATAGTGAAGATAGTGGATTGACACAATTAAAACCTGCCAAGTGACCTACTAAGTTGTTAGAGCACCGGTAAAGAGCCGTTAAACTGGAAACCATTGTAGACTGACATCATTCCCTCTCCCTTTATCTCTGTACGAATACATACAATAACATAAATTGCGCTCATAACTGCGAAGATCACTGCCTCTTTTAGAACCTATTTTAGATAGTATTAATGTTATCTGAAGTGGGTGACATGGGAGATAATGAATTTCCCTGTGAATGGAAATTTTTGTTTTGAATGGAAATTTTTCTCCACCTTTGCTCTAAATTCAACTTGACACGGTCATAAAGACAAAGAAAAGAAAAAAAGTTATGGAATTAAAGAGGGTGACAAACCTTTTGTGGTATTTGTGGCGCTACTCTTCTCAAGGCATACACCGCTGACACCCGTAACTCAAGCTTGTTGTTGTTATCCTGGATGATATCCAAAAGAGGCTGCACAAGAGTTTTGTGACCAAAATTACCCATGGTCTTAACAATGATGATCTTTTCCAGGTAATCAGCAATCTGCAAACGATTCTTTAGCTCCTGTAAGCAAACAAAATTACAGATCAGCGAGAGCTTGCATTTATAACATCCATAAATAAATACAAAATTAATCATCGTTTGGTTGCTAATATTTGAGCCAGCCCACAATTCTATCAATCATCAACGTACCTGAAAATATTGAAGTGAACCTTAGACACTAGTTATTAAATAAGAAAGCTCCCTGATTTCATTAACCTCAAAGCAGCCAATGACTAATGAGGATCCCAGGCAGGTTTTAGAGATCCGGGATTTGCCATATTTGGACGTTATTTCATTTATTTCACATCGTTGGGATTTTAGTCGGGATAATAATTATAAACGGGATGCGCGATTTGGCGATTTTCATAGTAGGCGGCCGGGATTCGGGAAATGTTATTTACTAGAACCAATTTACGGTAAGGAAACTCTGCAGCTACATATTTTCTAAAATGTTGAAAATATCCCCTAATTCTGACTTGACGGAAAATGCGGAGTTTTCCTCCACCCTGTCACGCGGCTATTTTAACACTGCCCCCTTTTTTTCAATCCACTATTTGTCCCTGGTTCTCTTTAGAAGAGTGAATGTAAATTTTTTCAAGGCACTTTTTACAACGCATGCTCGGGATAGGGATAGGCCAATAATAACCGTTGGGATAACGGCCGGGAAACTTCGGGAGTTTAAGATAACAAGATGGAAACGGCGACCAAAGCGTCACTCAAAAAGTAACATCGCGTTCATTGAAACTTTAAGGTGATTATTTCAACCCGCTCACTTTGCCAAATGAAGGCAAAAAAAAGGACGCTGAGGACTCTAGCAATATATGAACAACAGTTAAACTTACAAGTGCTATGTCATCAAACAAATTTGGACTTTTGGCGATTTTGCTGTGCTCATACAACAGGGCACCCAGGGTCAAGTAGCACGTCTTTTTCAGAGTTTCATTTTCTTGTACATCAGAATGAAAACAAACATTCTTGAAAACAAAAACAAACAAATTTATGAGATTAGTTCTATTGTGAACATAACTTTCAGCCAACATTTTTTAATGATAGGCCATCAATATATTATTTCCTCCTTTATGAGTAGCTGCTAGTTAATGACTGCTGAATGGTCAATAAAATCATGCTAAACTGACAGACAACCAATTAAATTGCAGCTTAATTCATTCACCACTAAAAAAGTTTGGCAAAACAATGCAATTAGAGGCTTAAGTCAGCTATTTCCTGGTTACAAAATGGCCAACACTTCATTCAAGGCCTAGCACTCTCCTGTGTTTTATGACAGTCCTTTGTGTTGAATTGCTGCTTTTGAGGCAGTTTTTTCGCAGGGCTTTTTGACTGAATTGCGCGTGTTTGGGTAAAGTTGACAAGATCTCTTTCTCCTGCACAAACTAGGTGTTAACATTGTCTATGACCATTCAAACTGATGATATCACAAATGACACGAGCGACCTCGTTCAACAAGCGCTGCGGTCTCATGGGAGGTTGAGGCAAATTACTCTTACGTGTACCTCAGTGAAGTTCTAAATAATAACTCAAACAAAGTGCATGTCAGTACAAAATCGAATAAATGGTGTAACAGCTACATCAATCTTATGTTGCTACCATATGGAACAATACCACTTACTGATATGTCACGGCACATCGTTTCAGTTGGATCTGTAGTCAAGGCTAGACCGCGAAGCACTGGAACTGCCTCGTTCACTTTCAGGTCTTTTGATAAAATCTTTTCTTTAATAAGCTTAAAAACTTCCTTTTTGTGGACAAATGGCAGGGCCTCTAACAGCCATGGCCTAATTAACAAAAAAAAGCTATTAAGTGCATATATATAAATACAGTACAACGAAGAGAAGTTGTCTCTATTTCACAATACAACTAAGGCACCAGACGAATTTTTGACCGGTGGAAAAATGCGCTTTCAGGTATTCTGTTCAAAGGGAACCACCAAAACCATACGACAATTTAGATGCCTAGCCATTTACAAATTTGAGCACCAAAATCGAAGTCAAATTTTATAGCTGTTACGGTCGAAAATTTGATCTGAGCGGTGAAGAAATTGCACCTATTGAACTTGTTTGGAACAATGCGCAAAAATATCTCAAACACATCTCGGCTGCTAGCTCGGACCTTTGCTCCACTAAATTAAGATAAAAAGGGTTGTTTCTCCGCCTGGCCACGAAAGGAAGCCATGATACGAGACTGACGTCACATGTCTATTGTTCCAACTAATTTCAGATCTTTTAGTGCTTCTCGGCCATTTTGAATTGAGTAATGGCGGCAAAGCACACCTGAACTTTACGTTTAAAATAAGTGGTCTTCCCATTGGAATTTTGACTTCTTCCCATTGGAATTTTGACTTGAAATTTGGCAAGGTATGTATTTATTACTTCTACCTTCGAAAGCTGAAAAGAAATGGGCAACCAAAACTTTGATCATAGTAGCACTTTAATGGATTTGCGGTGGATTTGCTCAAATAGCATTCTGCGCATTGGCAGATGGTAAAATCACGGAGAAGAGTTAAGGAGAAGAGTTTTAAAACACAACCTAGTTTATCAGTTCTGTGTGAACACAGCGAAAATATTGAACGTTTCCTGGTGACAAAGTGATGTGTCCAATTTTTCAGCAGGTCGAAAATTCGAGCACCATGCAGCCACAAGTCCTCAGCTGGAATCCAGATGGTCAGTAAGTTAGCTTTTAGCACTTGTTACCCCACTATGCAGTGGCTAAGGCAATATTACACCTCCAGATGCTAATAACACGTCTTTTTTTAGAGAGATGCATTTAAGATGCTTTAAAGTATTTAATAGTGGCACCTACAAAAGAGAGCAAACTCTGGGTTGCAAAGCCTGCTGGAAGAGATGCTCTGGGCTACCCAGCAGGAGGAGTTTCATTGATGGTGTAGACGTTTTTAAGATAATGTAAATGAAAGGGGAATAAATCCTTTAATTTTTTTTTTTTGAACGTCACAAATAGCATTGTAAAAACAATGTTAAGTGAAAGAATAGCAACTAGGTGCAGAGGTAAAAAAAAGGTGTGAACACAAGTTCAGGAAGCACGGAAAAGACTTCAAAAAACTGAATAATGCTGTACCATTCAACACTAAAGTTTACTGTTATAGGCAATTCACTCACATTGTTTCATCACAGTAACATGCAACTAAGGAAACAACAAAGTGTGTAAATTTTCTTTGTTGAATTTAGTATAACAAAAGAAGGAATGAGCAATAAATTAAGAACAAGAGCATGTATTTAAAATACAAGTACCTGTGCTGTTCATCACTGGTGCAGCGATCCCAGATTTGGGACAGTGTATCTTCATCAGCTTTACGTAACAGGTCTACTATTGATGTGAATATATATGCCTTCCAGTCCTTTCTTTCAACACTCTTAATCAGTAAATCAATCATCTTGAAAGTCTGTTAGTGAAAAAGACACAAAATGATTAAAAAGCAATATCAAACATAATTATGTCCATTAATAATAATTATTGTTTATATAATAATGTTTTGAAATACATGGGTTCCTCATGTTGGTTGGGTTATTTCAATTATTTAATATTAATTATTCATTTACTTGTTTATTTATAAAGTTATTTATCTATTTATTCCACTGAGAATGTAATAAATAAAGATCTACAACAAATAATCAAATTGCTTAACTGTGACATACATTCATATAACACCAGAGGTAAGAATTCCTTCCACTTGCCCTACTGCAGGTCAAATGTAAGAAAATTTTCACTTTGTTTCCAAGGGCGCAAAATATTTACAGTCAAGGCTGTTCAAGCATACCCCTCAAGATTCTATTAATGAATTGATTATTTGAAAAATGAATCAATTACTTGTTGCCATAACTAGAGTCAAATTCAGAACAGCATTCTAGCATGCGTAATGAGCGGAGAATATTTTACGAGAACTTGTCTGTATTTGGCCAGATTGAAAATCTTTGAATGGATTAAATTTTTTCGGAGACATTTACATCAAATTCAGGGACTGCAGACATGAATCTAAAATCTACAACTGCCAAAGGATTCAACTTTCAAATAATAAATTCATTAAAGGAATCTTGGGGGTACGCTACGTGGCTTGACTGTAATTCCCTTAGCTCTGAAATTCAGAATGCCTCTAGTATTGCCGTGTTAAATTCTAAACTTAAGTCATTTTTCTTTGAGTTAGTATAAGCTAGCACACTTCAGTTCTGTTAATGCTTGTGTGTAGTTTTTCACTTCTTTGGCTTTTTTTTCTCGTTTATTCTTGCATAATTTTTTTCTCACCTTTTCTTTTTTGTTTTTTGCACTCACACACCTTATCAATTTTTATCATATGTAATGATTATTTTCTATATTTATGTTCTAACAAAATTGTGCATACTTAGAGTTAAATTGTCTTGCCGCTGTCAGTATTTTATTTATTAATTATAAAACATAATTTTAAAGGTGGAGGTCCTATTCACAAACCTTATTCTGGCCTCTGATAGTCATTTTCAAGTTCAGGATTAAAAGTAAAGATTAGCATGTTTTTTATATGATATGCAATTGTCACTGGATTAATGAGATACAGTCAACGAAACCCCATTAATACTGACACAAAAGGGGCCAAAGAAAGTGTCCGTATTAAGCAGGTTGAATTTAGAGAAAATGTAAGGGCTTTCTTTCCTCAGAGAATAAAACTGTCCATAAATCATAAGGTGTCCATATGAAGCGTGTGACTGTAAAGTGGGCTATGACTGTAAAATAATACTTGCATAGAAACGATACAAGAAAAGATTACAACAAAACTGAGAAAAGAACCCTAAAAACGATAAAAGAAGTTAGTTGTTCAATTATTTCACTTTTCAATAGCTTTTACCGTTTTTAGTGTTTTACTAATCAAATCCTTCTTTCTTTCACACATATTTTTAAAAAGATTGAATTAAACTACTTATGAGGTGACATTTCACTTCAAAAGAGCTTCTACTTCTACAGATAGTGGCCGCACATCAAGATTGTCCAGTTTTTACTGTATTTCTAACCATAAAAATTTAATCCCAAAATATCTCCATGACGCTCTTGCAGATTCTGCTTAAACTTCACTAACATCGAGACAGCTATTGAAGAAAAGTTCCAATGCCAAGAAATACAGCTAAAATAGGTAATGGCGTCATTTTGTTACCATGTCAACTCCGATATCATTGTATCCCTGAACATAACAAATTTCCATCTTTATTTAATACAGCTGTGGTGGTAATTTTTCCAAATAATAAAGGTGCCCTTCAGGGCTGAAGTTTAGGTCTTAATGAAGAATTGACTTATCTAGTAAACAAAATACATGTAAATAGTAGCCAACACTTAAATATGGTCACCTTTGTGACAAACTCAGTCTTCTGCTTTTCTGTGAGCACTATGTGATCGTCATAACCTGTCATCTCCAGCGTGTGAGGATTGACAGTAAGGATTGAATCTTTAAGTAGAAATAGATGACGATTAGAGAACCAAAGCAAAAGATGAAACAGGCAGCAGGAGAAACACTAGTCAATGAACTGATACCAAAAAATAGAATGATTAAAGTAGAGTAAAATACTGTAAGCTAATATTCTATAGAATTTATGCATTAAAGTTCTGCTTTTGACTATTAAAATTTTATCAAAGTAAATAACACATGCTAAAACAGACCACTAGGATTTGAGACTTTTAAAAAAGGCTTTCTAACCCTTCATACGTACATCACAGCCTTGAGGGTTTCTTGACAAACTTAAACTTTTTTACAGTCATGAAAAACACTTTATTACAGTTGAACCTCCTGTCCATTAGGCGGCCACCTATTAAGGGGCCACTCTCTATTAAGCGGCCAGTAACCAAAGTCCCGAAATAATTGTCCCATAGAATGGCAAATTGAGCCTTGATCTTTAAAGCGACCATCTCTATTAAGCAGCCAGGGCCACCTTTTGGCGATCCCAATGAGGGTAATTCTTTTATTGTACCATCACCTCTATTAAGATGCCATCAAGGGCGTGATACTCTTAGTTTGGCTTTATATGACGAAGGAACAGTCCAAGATAGAAGGTGACAATTCCAGTTGTGGACCAATATAATGCTGCTCCCACCTTGTGTTTGCTTCAAAATTTAGTGAACTTCCTGCTAAAGGTTATGCTCATTTCTGATGAATTTCTATTCAGCAGCAAACCGCCATTAAGCAGTCAGTAACCCAAGCGAGTGCCTGGCCAGTTAATGGAGGTTCAACTATACTTACATTGCTTAAGTCCAGCCTTAACTTCCTTGAACTTCAAGTTTTGCCTAAAAAGGAAAAATAGAATTTTTACTAACAAAAAAAACAATTTAGTTCAAGTTTACATTTATAGCATCTAAAAATGAACACCGTTGAATTTCTAGCCTGCAAAGCAGGCGTATTTTGGAGCGTGATCCATGAATAAATTGTTTTCAGGAATGACGTTGTCCTGCCATCTTGGACGTTAATACTACCAGAGAGTTGGGACAAGTCAAAAACTGATTTTAAGGGAGAGGTTGATGGTTTAAAATAGGAGAGGGGGAGGGGAGGAAAAATACACCTCCTCTCACCTCCCCGCCCCTACCCCCTTCCACCACCCCTCCCCCTTAGTCTTTTCAGTTGCTTTTCAAGATGGCGGCCACGATAAATGTACTCCGAGTTTTCATTAAAAAACACCTGCTCTGCAGGCTATTGAATTTCAGTCTGCACCAAAACAATAAACAATTCTTGTTAATTCAATAATAATTTTAAAGATGATTATTTTACTACTCGGGAGGAAATGTTTTAAACTGCATGAATGAAAGATTATGATTGGCAGGAATGAATGCATGAAACAAGTCATCAACATGCAGTTTTACACACTAAGAGTTATATTATATTATAAAATAACTAAGATGGTACGCGCGCTCTGACTGGCCGAGAGGTGTGTTTGCATGAGAGTATGTAAACATGGTTGTGACGTCAAGATGTTTTGCTTTTCGTGCGCTAATCACGCAAGCACGAATTTGAAAAAGTTTTCAAGTTCAAAATGCATCAAGTTTACTTTATTTACCCATTCCTTCGTTGGCTGAAACTTGGAAAATCGTTACAAAGAAGGTGTGTCAATTTTTTTTCACTTAAGCTGACATTAAGCTGACGCGAGCAAGACTTCGTAGACAAGACTTTGCGACTGGTAAGAATTTCTCTTTTAATCAGTTCCATACAAAGAGGAGTTTTGCGTTTTTTTCTCAGGGAAAGTAATTTGATAAAAGCAATAGAACACTTTTTTTCTGTGTCTGCATAGCCTGATATGAACACTTGAGGCGGGAGAATTCTCGACAGTTTAACTGTCTCGAATTCTCCCAACCCCTCTCGTGTTTATATCAGGCTATGCAAACACGGAAAACATTTTCTATTGCTTAAAAAGCTGGTGCTTAAAGGAATACAATGACCAGAAAGTCATGTTTAATAACAACTGGGGTCAATGTCAACTGTCTGCAGTGGCCCATGCATCCCCTATAACACTAGTGAAGTCATCAGTTCTTAAATCAATAACTGAAATGCACATTTTGATGCTTTACGAGCACACAGACCTGCACAGTGGGGATAAGCACAAAAGGAGGTTGGGTGACCTGTGAGGTACCGGGTTCCCCATTCTTTACCACAAACCAAGTCCCAAGAAGAGGTTATGCTATTGCTATATGTCCGACAAGAGGCTGTGAGACAGGACCTATGGTTATTCTCATCTGAGACAACTTAAGGATGTCTATTAAGTAACCATTCGAAGATGTAAAAGAAGGGCAGCACATTCTACCAAACTACTGTATATTTTAAAGACCTTAAGATATTTGGTCCAGGAAGAACTAAACCTGAACTTGCTGCTATGAAGTATGATACTCAAGACAGTCAATGACCTTGAACCAGCTGGCTTTGTAGTTAACATTCCTGAATATACACCATTCAGTCAAACAATCAGGCTAGAAATTAACAGCCAAAAATTTTAAAATAAAAACAGGTACCGTAGTTATTCGCCTATAAGCCGAGCGATTTTTACAACAAATTAAACTGAGAACAGGTCAAATCTCGCCAAGATAGGTGGTTCAGCTTATAGCCGAGTATTTTCGCCAAAAAATATTTACGGGTGCTTAATAACAAGATTTGAATTCAATGTTTATTCAACTATAAGCCGAGCTTATGAGAAACTGGCCAATCAGAAGCGGTGGTTCCCACGGTTTGTGTAAACATTGCAACACGATCTGACAGATATCAGCTGATCGAAGCATTTCATTGTTTTAAAGAAATGGAAGCCTTGACTTCTCTGCTCTGAAAACCAGTCCAGTAGAGTTTGATCAAATTCAGGATACTTGGGCGAATAGCAGCCCATCGTCTTTCGCTTTGCTGACATTTTTAGCTCACCATTAAAGAGGTTTGCTTGATCTTTTCACCAGCGACGAACCATCGATTCACTGATTCCGTAATCTCTAGTGATCTCGGAGTTGTTCTCGACAGCCTCTGCTTCAGCAACGACTTTTAGTTTGAACGCTAAGTTGTAAGAAAAATGACGAGCTTTTGGCATGATGATCGATTACGATAACTTTGAAAGAGAGTGATTGTTTGAGACAGGATTCTGAACTCAGGTGAATGTTTTGTCATGTCACGTGTGGTTCTATTTATTTACTTTAAGCATGTAAGCCCAGATCACATTAAATTCAACTTACGGTATCTGTGATTTGTCATTGCTTTCAATTAAACGACCAATAACAAGTGAGTAAATTGGACTTAATGAATATGTTTATTCACAACCTACTTTGTGGTTGCACGTTTCCCGAGAGGGAAGCTTCTTTTGTTTTCAGTTTATGTTAATTCATCTCACTTAATGACACGCGTGGAGTACTTTGGAATTATTGGTTCTCGGCTTATAGCCGTATGTTTTGCGTTTATTTTTCATTACAATCTAACAGCTGCTGATATGAAAAAGTTTAGGGTCTCGGCTTGTAGCCGAGATCGGCTTATAGGTGAATAACTACGGTACCTTTTACCTGGAAAGTTCAAAATTAAAGGTAACAAATTTAAGAAAATAAAATAATGTGAGAATGGCTTGACCAACTTCAAATCTTAGGCAAAAATCTCCAAAGAGCAAATTGGTTAATGTTATAAATTAAAAGAGCCATTGCAGTCAATGACATGTATTTGTTTAGTATAAATAATAATCTAAACATCTTAAATTATCCCTTAGGAATAAATCTGTGGCATAAACAGTGAATTACCGGTACATACTTAACGGTGGTAACTGCCGTGCCTTTCATTTGGGTTGGTGCAAAGATGTACTCTCCAGTTGTTTCACAGGTGTTAACCACAAATTTGCTCTCTTGTCCCAAAATATTGCATGATGAAGACACAGAGATCTTCAAAGGCTGTAAAAACACAGGTTCAAGAAGGATATAGCAGCTATAAACTATAAGTTATTCCAATTCCCTTTTTCCCTGTTCTACTATTATCAGCTGTTGTGAAGTTGAATTTGAAACCACCTATATGCAGGCTCTTCTATGAAAGGCTTAATTTTCAATAACTGACACGCACCCCACACCCAACCAAAAACACTCCAGGCTAGTTTTAGTTACTCTCTTAGTGAACATTTTGAGTTCCAATCTTTCTTACATACGGATATATCATAAAATCAAATAAACAACGCAACTCATTTCAATGTTTTGATTTAGGAGAACAAAACAGAAGACTTTCCTGTATGCAGGTTTCAGTAATTAAGTAGCAATCGCGTATCCACTGACACCCAAAACATGTGATTACAGCTATAATAGCAGTATGAGCTCCAAGTAATTTCTTTCTCCTAATTTCTTACAATAGGTGATCAAAGGTGAAAGCTACAAAGTGTACACATGTTAGGTGTGCATTTTTTGAGAGATGTTACAGGTGAATCTACATTTGCTTCATGCAGTTGCTTCAAAACTTAATGACAATTCCATTTATTGGGACCTGGGACAAAAGATTGCCTAACTGGATAAACTCTGAAGTAATAGAAACTTATAAGTTCTTTACAAGTTTAGAAAGTTCAATTTTGTTGCTTTTAATAATGGGTCACTGGCAAAGCAAACTAAAAGTACAGAACACTAGTCCACTTGAACACAGAGACAAGTTTCCATGATCTAGGGCAGCATGTCCAAATATTGGTTGGGAAGTCGATCATCAAAAACGAACCTGATTAATTTTATGATAGTTCGGAATCGGTACTGATTTGTAGGCACTAGTTGCCATTTCCAATAATGATAAAAACTTTGCCGATTCAATCAGAGCCAAATGACATTTCGATGTTTGCATGTGTCATCATCATATTATTTTATCTGATATAAAAATTAATGCAACCTTACCTAACCTAGCAAACATGCCACGAAATCAAAGAGTCATTTCACTCCAAAGCAATTTCTATAATTAAAAGTGAGTAACTTCAAAAATGGCTTACCTCCTCAACCCTGTCACAGTTCTTGCTGAGGCAGCGGATTCCTGG
The DNA here is from genome assembly GCA_038088405.1 of Porites divaricata. Lineage (NCBI taxonomy): Eukaryota > Metazoa > Cnidaria > Anthozoa > Scleractinia > Poritidae > Porites > Porites divaricata. Next base: position 12,822,222 of record JBBMOI010000012.1, on the reverse strand, counting down.
AATGTTAGTGAACACATGTGGTTTTCCTGTACAGTTGTGAAGGTTTAAGGTCTTGGTCAGCTTCATCGCTTGGGTCTTGTCAGTTTCTTGTGAAAATTGGTACTCAACATCATACAAGTTTTCACATAGTCCATGCACGCCATACTGTATCAGTGAAAACAATAATGTTTTGAAATATTATTCAGACATACATCATCTACACTTTTTAATACTAGTTTGCTAGGAAATAAATTCAGGAAGTACTAATCCTAGAATTCACAGGAAATCTTGAAGTTGTTACATTATTTTGTGAACAAACTTTGGTAATTAACCAACAATTAGATTATCTTTCCCAGAAGCTGTGCATGGGTTTATCAACCCAGTTGTTTCATATTCTGGTTATTCTTATGATGGCGATCAGGGAAATTGCTTCTCTGATCTATTATAGGCCTAGCAATATTTCTTAAACAGGTAATGCCTTTGTTTTCAAAGTCTTAAACAATAACAAATGGACTGTAAATTTTGCCTTTCACATGCAAGGTTTACAGTACTGCCAGACATCTTAAATATAACATATTTTCATCTTACATGTAAGATAAATTTTGTTAAAGAACAAAGTAACTCTTTACCTCCCAATTCTTGTACATCCTCGGAACATAATTATCAGCAGGGTCAGGATTGGTGAAGTTGTGATGAAACATTGCCAGGATCCCGCGTTTGATGTTAAGAATGTATTCTGGTTCATCTTCCTTGCAATAAATCTTTCCCACCTTTCCTGCCTTGTAATCAAATTTGATTGGTTCTTCAAGCCATGGAGTAAGGTCAGCAGACACTGGAGAGATCTTCAGGGAATCAAAGCTACAAGATGTTCCATTCACTTCGTACAATAGAGGCTTTTTGATCTGTCAAATTCGGCAGAAACAGAAATTTGAGAACTGATAACACATTACGTTAACCTGTGTTATGTGCACTCTCCTCCAAAATACATTAGCGCCCACTGAATTAGGGCTAGCAAGAATGTCCCAATGGGTCATCTGTCCTGGGGCCGGAAGATTTCCCTGCTGGGCTAATAACTTTTCATTCTCACTTGCCTGATGCTTCGCGAAGTCCTGTGATTCACGTATTTCTAGTATAGGACAGGAAGGTCATTACTTCAGAACATGGCTTACTGAACAGATTTTAAAACCAATGCAGGGTGCAAAAAAAGTCAGTTTTACAGTCTGCCTAGCTAGCATGTACTAGCCTACAAGTTATTTCAACTAGCCCCAAACCCTTTTTGATTAGCAGGATTGATTACAATCCTTCTGTAATTTGAATTTCCCCAAAAAACAGCACTTGCCCATCAGGCAAGTTAAGAACAATAATTACTAGCCCAATAGCAAAATCCACTGCCCCGGGCTATCAAACACGACTTTATTTATCAGTGGGTGATCTATAGTCTCATTGCCCTAGATCACAAATAAATAATAAATAATACAAATCCTGACATTTCATTCTACCTGCACCTTGTGTTGCAAGCTACTGTATTTTCATTATAAAGGTACCGAATGGCAGAATTGATCAACCTCTTTTTGTAATCACGCCTTTTCTCGTGCTGTGTCTTCCCTATAGTTCAGCTGCCACTCGGAGCCAACATTTCTCCGCTCTTTTCAAAATACTTACAAGGCTTATCCTCAATCGAAGTTCAAAAAGAGCAGAAATAGTAACAACCTATTAAACGCAGGTACATAACCAACTATCCGCCATCTTAACTGGGAAGCTCGTTGGAGACTGGGCACTCCTCTGCTCAAAAAAGGCGCCAAATTAATCGCGCATTGGTAGTATTCGAATATGGTGGGGAAATAAAAGATCATTTTTTAGCAAGCTTAGCTATCGCCCAACGTTGTTGACTCTTGTTTGAAAAGAAAAGTCGACTTCGTATCCAGAGTAAAAATTTCCGTGTATAAATCGGAAGATTTCAAACGCACGTACATGTAAACGCCACCCGAAATTTCCCGTTTATTTCCCGTTGGTTAAGAAAGATTCGGAGCACACGGAGGCTCCGAGGGGTTTTCAAAACGCTTTAATTCCATAGGGGTTTTCACTCTATAGCCTTGGCTATCCTTAAGGAGGATGTGTTCAAATTTTGATTTTGGATTTGCAGGGCATAAATCTATTTGTTTATTCAGTTATTTCTTAATTCATTTATTTATTTCTTTTCTTTCCTTCTTTATTTATTTATTTATTGCATGAGGTAGCTGTAGAATTCTCCTCGTGTGCCTGCACGATAAACAGTCGACTCCGGTAACTCATAACTTGAACCCTCGCTAACTCGAACCAAAATCTTTCGCCAGGCTTTAGTTCATACGTTTATCGTAATTTTACCCTCGGTAAATCGAGTCCACGCTAACTTGAAGTAAGTCACTTCCCTTCAGGCCTTCAGATGATTTCTATATAAGTTTACCCTCAATAACTCGAACCATGTTTTAAGCGCGTGACAAGTCCATCCAGACGAAAAGTGTGTACTGCAGTCGGAAACAGTGAATTTAATACTTCAAAATAACTGAGTATATAGTCTTTGTCTTTGCGTTTTGGTTATCATCAGCCCAGTTCAACTACAGTGTCTAGCCCTGTATATCAATGCTTGAAGCTTCGTTTCCTAATTCCTTATTCCTTATTCGGTTACTTGCTTCAAACCCCCGATAACTCGATCTTTTTTAGATTTTCCTTGAAGGTTCGAGTTATCGGGAATCTACTGTAATACGTTTTTATTTTTGTACCGTCATCTTACGATCGATTTTTGGCACTGTTACGGTAAATACTAGGCATGTAAACACTTAGACTTTCAAAAATGTCGTTCGTCCATTAATCTGTTTAGTCTGTTTATATGGAGGTGGGGGACCTCAGGTAGGTGAGGTAATCCGCCTGTCAACATAATCTTTCATAAATTGATCAGGTTTACATGATAGGTGGGGTGACCCGCCACTTGTTACGTCACCTATCTGGGGTCCCCCACCTCCATGTAAACAGGCCATTATACAATAGTTGAATACGTTACAGTCAAGAAGACTTTTGAATGGACTGATCAAACAACGTGAAATAGAGTTGAGTTGCGATATTTCGACTGGCCAGTACCAGTCTTCATCAGGTTTATGAAGATATCACGAATTTACAGAAATATATATGGAATAAAATAATAACCGGAAATTACATAATATGACGTTGTATGGTGTGGCTACTGTAAAAATACAAGATAACATAGATATATAGTTACAACTCATCACGTTTATTGATGCCCAGAGCTGTTCAATTGTCTTAGCTTTGTAGATAAGGTAATAAACCTGATGAAGACTGGTACTGGCCAGTCGAAATATGGCAACTCAACTCTACACGTTGTTTGATCAGTCCATGCAAAAGTCTTCTTGACTGTAATGTTTTCAATTTTTAAAGTACATTTTGACTGATCACGATCTTTTTGGATCCGACGTTGAGCAAGATTGATCGTACACGGTTTTTGCAGTGTTTTTTTTTTTTTTACCTTAATTTTGTATAGGCCATTATAGTATGGCGCGGGACGAAGGACTTTTCATTCTTGATCGGCGCCAGTTTTAGCGATCCAAAAACGGGTCGCTGCGCTTAGACCAATCAAAGTAGCTCTCTTAAGAATCCAGACCTTCAGATAAGGGGGGCCGGGGGCCGGGGTCCGAGGCCCCCCTGGACCCTCCCATGGGTCCGCCACTGATTTGCCACTCACAAGTAATAAAGCGCACTTTGGAAAACGTGACTTGTACATTGCGAAAGCAGATGCTCTCGAGGCGACGGATAATCAGAGGAAACAATCGAAGCACATCTGTCGGGGAGAGGTGTTTTTGTGTCTGCTCTAAACGGAGCTGGGAAAAGTCTGATTTTTGAGCTGGCTCCATCACTTTCAACCGTTTCTTTGGCGAGAATTGCAATGCCATCTAGTTGGTGATTGCTACACAGCCGTTTTTAGTGTCGTCACGCAACGTTCCTCCCCACATCGGAGATGATCGTGATTGCTAAGAACAGCTAGAGGATGTTTTAAATCTGATAGAGTAACTAGAGTACTCGCTCCCTCATGAAAATCCCCGAAACCCACTTGTGTTGTTGAATCTCTGCATAACAGCGCCACGATCGAACTGTCGGTCGAAGGGAGAACATCACGCACTACAAACAGGGCTCTATTTGTTGCTAGTCGTTGTGACTCTTTTGTTCGCCGGTATCACGATCTGAAGCGCGCGCTTGCCCTTTCATTCGGCTGAAATCTTTGTTTATGACAAAGTAGATAAATTTTCTCTGAAGCGCGCGCTTGCCCTTTCATTCGGCTGAAATCTTTGTTTATGACAAAGTAGATAAATTTTCTCTTTCGATGTCGGAGAAACACACGCGTTCGATTGTTTTTGTCAGAGTAAAAATCAAAACATTCAGCTAATGAAGTCCTAGGACTCCGTAAATGCAACCTGAAACCCCAAAGGCCAGTCACCCAACTCCCCATGTTTGGGAGGAAATTAGTCTGCTACACAGCCGTTTTTAGTGTCGTCACGCAACGTTCCTCCCCACTAACGGCTGCTGAAAATCGAACCACATTCCTTTCCCGCGATTAGCCAATTAGAATTCAGCTCCCATTTTCTGGAAGGTGTTCGCGCCATGTTTGCGGTATGGTGACTCCTCCAATCACAGCTTTGCTTTTATCGTTGCCCCATGTGTGAATGACAGAGCCATCAAAATCGTCGCGTGAAAACAAGCAATCAACTAGAGTAGTGTTGTCGTAGTCGAGTCCTTTCAAAATTTTTGAGATAAGCAGCAACAGCAAGCAAGTCGAGCAAATATGATGCACAACGTGGATGAGCTTATAAAGTTGCCGAATATAGTTTCGGGAAATCGCTTATCGACAATTTGAAAGATTGCTTTTGTTTGAATCAGTACCCCTGAGAGTTTAATATTCACAGTTCTCACTTGTACAACAACACAATGAGCACATTCGGCACATGAAATTCATCATACATAAGCACGTTAAAAAAAAAAAACCAACCGATCCTGGTAAGAGTCTTGTAGGCCTATCAAACCCTTTTGTTTCACTTGGAATTTTGTTAACCGCTTAAAAAAATTTTCTGCAAATAACCTTTTTGTTGCTTGCAGACACAGAGCACATCAAAATTCAGCGACGATTGATTGATTTGTCGAAAACTTAGAAGCGTGTTCGCTCCTGGCGTCCTGCGGCTCACGTATTGTCAAGTTTCTTATACATGATTGGTTTGTTCGTTAGACCACGAACACAAAGGGAAAGGAATGTGGTTCGATTTTCAGCAGCCGTTAGTGGGGAGGAATGTTGCGTGACGACACTAAAAACGGCTGTGTAGCAGACTAGGGGGAAATAGCCTGCGTAGCAGGTGCTGGGAAGTAGTGGGTGCAAAAAAGAACGGGCGCGCGAGAGGGAGACACGCGAGGGGAGAGGGAGGGCTCCCTCATTGATGAGGTCGACTTGTTGCAAAGGCTAGTAAATACTATATGCCAAGATCTTGGTGTCAAATAAGTTGATAGTTAATACCTTCAGATAAGCAGAGCTGTCAGATTCAACATAAACCTCTGCATCACACGTGATCTTCAATCCTGCCAACTGTTGTTCTGTTTCCGGGAAACCACTGGTCACACAAGCCTCATAATAATACGTGAAGGTGTTCTGCGCTTTGTAACCTAAGACAAAAGCACGAGAAATTATCAATACTTTTTATCAGTCTAATTACTATGAGCTTATGGGTGCAAGACCTTGATCAGGATGGGATGGGAAGATCTAAGACAAATCTCCGACCGCAAAGTTTCTTAGCTGTGCGTGTCGTACACCTTCCAACCAGTTGAAAGTAGTAATCGCTTGAATAAACACCACTGGAGAAACCTTTGATAATCTGCAGCCCAGATTCCATTCACCCGCTTAATTGGAAGTCCACAAGCACGAGGAGAAACGAGGCAAGGGGGTAACTTGAATCTTTTGGCGTCGACGCCAGATGTGGGTTGAGTTTGTTGTTGGTTCTCTCCGAGAGGTTTTTCTCCGGGTTCTCCTCCAGTTTTCCCCTCTCCTCAAAAACCAACATTTCCAAATTCTAATTCGATCTGGAACGCACGGACACGTTTAAATTAAACGAGTTCATATGAACTCCTATGTACTTCGTGGGTAAACAAGCAATTTAATATATTTTTTGCTTTAGATGTCGAAAGAAATAGATGTAATTCTCATCAACAAATCAGGACGACTGCTGTTAATCAAGAGTTAAGTTTTGCTTTCTTATGTTCAACAAATTAACGTTTTTACGCTAAAACCTTTAGTAATGAAGAAAAAAAAGAAGCAAAGCAGGAACCAATTATGTTTACTTTTCTGTGATTTCATTTACTTTTGCTGCTAATCTAGGAAGTGCAAAGTTTTTTTAAAATATGCTATCCAAACAGATTAAGGTTTGGATTAAGGTTTTTACAGTAAAACCTTTAGTAATAAAGAAAAAAAAGAAGCAAAGCAGGAACCAATTATGTTTACTTTTCTGAGATTTCATTTAAATCTAGGAAGTGCAAAGTTTTTTAAAAATATGCTATCCAAATAGATTTAGACCTCCGGCTAAGAGTTTTATCTTCTCAGGCATCTTAAGGCATGGGCGTTTGGAACGGATTGTTTTGATCAGTCGTCATGAAACAGCTTGGCCTTAACAATATGTGACATGTTCATTGTTAAAATATTAGTCACGTGAACTGTAAATGATCGTTAACGATCAAAGTGTTCAAATTAAAACGGGGGAAAGAAAATGAAAGAGCAGCGAATAGAGTGTTTTCAATCACGTGGCCAGCATCTATGCAAATTTATTAAAACAAAAGAAATCATTTGCATAAGAAAAGAGTACAACTCCCAGAGGATTGGTTTGGGACACACCAATATGGCCGCCGTGACGTCATGTGAAAACACTCTATATTCTTAGGCACTGGGGTTTTTCCCATGCCCTGGATGTTATGAAATGGCCCTGCATGTATGCCTAAGTGGAGCAAGGATTACGAAATAAAGAAAAACAGATGATGAAGTGACTTATAAAAAACTTTAATAACTCTTAATAAAAATGCTTTAATCCACCTTGCAAGGCTAATTGGCAATCCAGACGGTTTCGATGACAATTTGATGACAGGTATTTTAAGGCTGAAGTTTAACAACCTTGCCCTGTTTGAGAAAACAGGTTTTGTGACGTCATGGTCCAAGGAATGTCCCGTGATGTTTGGGATGAATTTTTCAAAACTATTTTAGTGAGATACAGAAATCGCACAGATAAGTTAATGTTGTAGGGTGTTTTGTTCTTTCTTCCACAGGTGTTGTTAATGATTTGTGGAACCCTTTACTTGGATCCTTCTGCGTCATTAAAAGGATCTTTGCATTCTCTGTGGGGGGTCTTTTTAGCTTTTCAACCCATGCCTTAACTTGCCTGAGTTTCCACTAATGAAGGTTGGAAGTTCTTCCTTCACTCCTTTGCACGGCTGTTTTCTCAGGCTATATATCATTTAAAGTCCGCAAACGATCTGTCTCAAACCATAGATGATTTATGAGTAAATTTCAAAGGAATTGAGGACGACGAATGACAATTTAACCTGTTTTAACATGACAAGATGAAGTACCTAGACTGAACTGAAAATTGTTATCTAATCAAAGCGTGTCGTTTATAAACATGGTTTTATTTAATTTCTCATCGATGATTTCGACCTCAATTATATATACGGGAGAGGCTGGATTAAAAAGCAGGAAGGAGAAAGATCGAGTTACCCCTGGTCTTGCTCCTTCTCAAAACAGCTGACCGTTTAATTTACAGCATATTGTTCTAACCCCCAGAATTTATACTGAAAGACGGGTTAGTATCTCTCAGATATTCTTTACATACCACCAGTGTCCGAATCGAGGTAAATTGTCACCTATATCATTTAAAAATGCTTTCTTTCCTTTCAGGTTGAGGTCTGGAGAATCTTTCGGCTCTGAACTATCATGAAATAACCTTGTTTAAAAGCTGCCGTGTTTGCGTCAAGCAAAAAGTTTACGCTCTAAAATGACGTAACAGTATAGACTGGAAAATACTGGATTCCAGTTGATGCCGCAGAATTACTGTCAGAGCGGCGGCTCAATAACAGGACTAGAGCTGATATAACCAGAAGTGCAATGTTTTATCCACTGAAAATTTGACTAGGTATTTATTACCATAAATTTTCGCAGTAGAAACTATATAGTAATAAAATGCCTAGTCAAATCTTCAGTTGATAAAACATTGTACTTCTGGCTAGCAGGCTGTATCTCTTCACTGTGATTTCTCTTTTTCTCTTTTAACCATTTCGTACAAAGTAAACTACGTGATCGTTTTTGTAGCTAACATAAGGTTTATCGTTTTTGAGCCTCCATCAGCTTCAAATGTCAAAACATTAGCACCCGAAGGGTTCCAGAGAAGAAAGTTCTTTTCGTATCACCACATTAGGAGAAAATGTCAGGTGTAATTTACCTTGAAAAGCTGCAAGAGAAACTCCGGCGAAAAACAAAAGAGCACACGCCTTCATCTTGTTAGTCGCTGGCTATCCTCTGAATAAGCACTTTACGGATGTACGCCAGGTTTATAGAGGACAAGTCTTATGATATTAATCTGATGAAATTTTATCTGGTATTCCCTCGCAATCAATAAAGCTACTCAGCACAATGCGAACTTTGCTCCAGAGAATACAACAGATCAAATTAAAAATTGACTTTATCTTTAATGGCTCTCGTGTGACCAAGGTCTTATTACATAAGGTGATTTTGTTTTTCATGCGATAAGCATGCTTGGTTTGTATTACATATCGTTTTTCGTTTCCATTTACCTTACCTTCCTTTTTATCATTTTGTTCTTTTATCGCCAGGGCACAAGGTAATTAGCGTTAATTCTAACCTAGAATGCTTAGCGAAAGCTTACAATACAAGGAAAAAATATCATAATGCGCGATACATTTATTATCCTCGCCTTCTACTTTGAATGTAGCCTTTTGGCCTTTAAAAAAAATAATTGCAGTATCGATGATCAGGAAAGTGGAGCATTGTATTTCTTCAGATCAAGAGCTGATAAACTGTTACATTCGATACTTGTTCGATAAGGCTCCAATGACCTTGATCTTTGAATAAGCACGTATTCAGTTAGAGTCCAAAGGTTTCCAGTCATGATTTCTTTGTTCCTGTCGTATCCGGTATTACCCTACCCGGAAGTAAAAATTAGAAATTTCATGGTAGGCTTCATTTAAGAATTTGTTCATGCTTAGCGTGCGTATATCGAGTTATGGATGCACGCGGGAAGTTTGGAGAGCACGAAAGATGCGTAAGAGTTGAACGAGGCGATAGCCAAGTGCAACTCTAGCTTCTTGATATATAAGTTATATATGTATTTCTATATTATTTTCATGTAGTGTTAGCTCGAAGATATTAGCTAGTTAGCTACTCTAAAATTCGAGTATAAATAAAGTTTATGTTATGTTATGTTACTGGCTGGTTACAAACACGCAACAATCGCCTAGTTTGAAAGGAAATTCTTTCTGTAAAACTGAGAAAGAAAGTTTGCTTACTTATTCGTTAACGATCAATTGAAACTAAGCAGAAACGAAGATGAAAGTGTCTTAAAGTCCATCTAAAGTTAAAATACCCACATGAAGTATGGTTTGGATCCGGCGCTGAGAAGATGTTTATGTTTTGCTCGGCGAAATCCAGAAAACTAGTCTTTTAGCGAAGACGACTGTCATCCTACTTTACATTCATTTACGAACAATGGCTGGTCATTACGGCTCTGACTTGAGAAGACCTGGCAGCGGTTGTTTTTATGAGTAAATTAAATTTTTGTCTTCTTGTGTAATTTGTTATTGCAAGAGAAATTTTCCTGATAGAGTCGCATTGTTCGGCGATTACAAAAGTGCATAACAAATTTAAAAACAACAATAAACACGGAAATTTTACCTTTTTTGTTAAAGGCCAGTTGGCGTCTTTTCTGTTCCCAGTGAATGTCTCTCGGCCAAAATTTGCTGCAGCTGGTCTTCCGACAAATTTGTGAAACGCGCAACTTGCGAGTTTTTTAAATTCGGCTTTATTTTTGCTGCTTGTTGGATCAGGACGTAAAAGGTCAATGCCGATTGAAAAATTAGGCAGTTCTTCGTTGGTTTCTTCCATATTTTAAAGAGAAGGAAAACTGCAAGGTAAAAAAATGCTCACGTCATCTTATTTACGCACGGGGGTGCGTAAATAAAGATTTTGTTCATAGCGGCTCAATAGGACTTATATAGGGCAAGCCGCGAGCTATGTTATAAATAGTCATCTCATATAGTCTCCTTTTGTGGTATTCTTCTTTTTGTCAGTAGGTCCACCTGATTTCCCATGTATACCTCAGTATTGTATACACTGTATACACCCGTATATCCTGTTTATAATAACATGTTGCTCTTTGTATTACGGCGACTATGTTTAAACTACCGTGAATTACTTGCCAGAGTTCGGAGGTCACAAGCTAAGCAGTAGAACTAAGAGCAGCAGGGGACTCAGGGGGCTGGTGAAGTTCTTCAAATCGGTCATTAGCTGAGTGGGAGAGAAACTATTAGGGTGGGGAAAGTATACTTAGAAACGTTTTTAAGCCAAAGAATAGTTGAGTTTCTAACTTGCGATCAGGCGTTCTTTATCGAAGTAGGACCGCCTAATCGCATGTTATAAGTACTCTAAAGTTAGTATAAATATGATTTCATCACAATAAAATATCTGAACCATGCATCTCTAATACTCAATTTTTTAAGCAAGGATCAGCTTACAAAAAAGAAGGACCGGATCCTAATAAAGGATCTAATCAGCAATAAGTGAAAATATAAGACAAAAAAGCAAGGCTGATTTTACAGTCGGGAATGTATTATCTTTAAACCAATATTTCGGAAGTCCTTCTTCAGGGTTTTACTGTAAAATCAGCCTTGCTTTTTTTGTCTTATATCTGTAATACTGTCGAGAGAAAACGAAAACGTCGCTCTATTTACAATGCAGTCGGCAGTGGTGGCTTACAAGAGATCAAAATTCACAATGCAATCGCTTACGAGAGTTCCATAAAACTAACACAAATCTTTAATGTACTGACTGGAAAGGTTCAAATAACATCAAACTTGACTTTAACCTATTAGTAATCAGCATCAAATTTCTCCAGTTGTAATATAAATGCTTTACAAAACACATCGGTGATGAGAATCACCAAATCATTTGTGAGAGAAGTTTTTAACTTTCTGAAAATCAAAAGCTGAATCCGGCTTAGATTAATTTCAACTTACATTTTTATTATTAAATACCTGTAATGTACATTGATACATCTACAGTCCATGGGGTTAATTTTTGTACTTAGCAGCCGTGATTATGTCACAGCAGGAGGGCTCCTGGTCACAGGTAACCCAGGCTCTGTGATAGTACGACAGTACGGTTCCAGTAAAATTACAGTGTTTGTATGTGTTTAAGAACACGATCCTAAAATTTGTAGGAAATACTGAATAAACGTCAATGAAACTCGCCCTGCAGTTAGTTGTTGTTGTCTTTAAAGCTCAAACCGTGACGAAGTTGCCTATGTGCTGAATGTGCTCTGAAGAGACCAATCAATAGTCCTCGAGCAAATTTGTTTACAGCGGGGGAGGACCGGGGAAGGCTTAGTTTGGATACCCGAGGTGGATTTGATTTGTACAGTGCCCAGGCCTCATTTGCTTGACCGCCGGTTGATCTGGCCCGGCCACTTCGGCGCAAGACGTTTCGGCTGTTTTTGGATTATATCCTTCGCGTTTAGCAAGGTCTGCTGGATTCGTTTCTCTAGCTGGGAAAGCTTCATTGGTTTTCACAACTGGAGCTGTCCGTTTTCTACAAGCCTAGCTTGTTTAGTTTACCGTTGGAGTTCGAATTCCATGGAAAAGGTAGCATTGGAAAGTCTGGAAAGGGATCCTACCTTGGTCGCTAACGAGAGAAGGTTGCACATGGAACCGGGTTCGACTTTATGAAAGACTGAGCTGAGATTCAAGGTTGTTGAAGGAAAACAATGAATGAATGCAGATATAAAACTCAAATTTATGCGGCGAATCTTTTAGGCCGCCAAAGCTCTTTAATTAGAAACTCGTAAGCGACCAGCTTTACAAACAGGAAATACTCTGGAGTCCGTTGAATAAGCAGTCGGGCGATTATTCTAGAAAATGCGTTATATATAATTTGTTGTTTATAAGAGCATAAATTTGCTTTTGTTACAAAAAGGATATATCCGTCATACATTTAAAGGACTCCGTACAGACGGATGAGGGCAATACAAAGAAACTGTACAAATTTGCGCGACCCATTACCAATAATACATCCTTTAATAAGTCAGCTAACTGATGAGACAAGTTTTCGAAGATGTAGTTGCCTCGAGCTTTAAGAAGATTGGCCAGAACACTCTAAACTGAGATATTTGCCGCGTGGCCTGCCGGGATCTCCAGGTAGTGATGGAACCAAAGGCGATCAAGGGAGGAGAGGTAGAAATGGGCCACAAGGAGTTATGGGATAGCGTGGAAGAAGCGGAAAACATTTGGAATTTTGGGACTACCAGGAATGAGGGGAGAAAAAGGAGTTAAAGGTGATATTTGTGCACCTGGTGTTCCAAGAATGAAAGGTGAACCAGGAGAATCCGTTTCTGCTCCAAACATGACAGTTTCTCCATCGCACCTGACTGTGAACCAGAGTAACACTGCCTTTTTACTTTGTTCTGTTTCGGGCAATCCCGTTCCCCAAGTTGCTTGGTCCCGCGTCAACGGAGTGTTACCTAGCAACATCAGAAGGTGGCGCGTAATATCCTCGCAAGGGAAGAAAAGGTTGCGAGTATTATTGTACAAAGTAAGTCAATTAGCAACATGCTTTGGCAAGTTTTGGAAAAGCCATATCTCATCAAAAGATGTGGCACCACAAGTAGCCCAACCTCAACCTCAACCTGAGTCTATTAACCTTTGGAACATAATCCCTGATCGTCGTGACAAATATAAGGATTTGTATGAGGAAAAATATGCGCCTCTCATGGTAAAATAAAAAATGTTACTATCATTCTTTTTCAATAAATATCGCTTACCTTTAGTCCTTTGTTTGTATTTTTGTGTTTTCTATCGGTTTGGATCGATTTGGGTCGATTTCATGAGCTTTCATTTTCAACGGTTGTTACAAATTGGAATTGAAACCTTTTTTGACTTTTTTTTCCCATACAAATCCTTATGGTCCTTATGTTCACTCAGGGATTACATTACAAAGGTCAATATAGACTCATAGAGCTTGGGCTACCTGGGTGGCACTTAACGAAGAAACAACTGTTCTCCAAGCAGTCCTAAATAAAAAAAAAGTTAAAGAAGTCCTGAGAGAAAGAGGATTTCTCGCATCCTTACTATTTGAAAAGGTAACGGAATTTGTGGGGAACGCATTTTTCTTAGTTTGTCTGGGGCGCTTCAGATTAGAATATGATTACACTTGTTCGAGGTAATATTAAATTTGGTAATTGATTTTTTGGCAATTCAGCCAGAAACCTGAAATAAAATATGCATCCCAGAACTTTGCTTTTTACTTACTCCGCTTCGAGGTTTTTATACCAGTGTCTGCTTGTTATGAAAGCGCATTAAAAATATATAATCCGTTCAAGATGTTTTCAGTTCTTTTAAATGCCCCAAGTCGACCTAAGATCTCCCTATAGTTTGGCCAACATAACATAGAAAGAGTAAAAAGTATCACTTTACCGGTATGTAATGTGGAGGGCTTCCCTTTACCAAGCATCACTTGGACTAAAGTGCGCGCTGACATTATGCCAGCCAAAGCAGTTTTCAGAGGTAAACAACTAAAAAATAATAAATACCAAGAAGAAAGATTTAGGTTTGTAGTACAAATGCCAAGACCTCAAGCAGCTTAAGAAATGACGAGGGTGTTACTAACAATGGTGTCCCTGTACGTCCTTAACCAGTATGGAGAAATAGATTTCGTGATAACAAAAAACTGAAGAATTTTGGGAATTTTACCCAGAGAATTTCATCGTAAAAATGGCTGCTTCAAGCATGGTAGATCAAAAAATGGGAGGGAAGGGTGGGAAGAACATGCTGTATATTAGTAAGATCGTAGCGCGTTAGACAAGATATTAAACTGATATGCTTATAAGATCAAGAGCAAACATTCCAGTGCAGTTATCGACCACGAAATTATGAAAATATTCCACATTAAGCATTCCTAACAGTTACCGTTATACTGGATTTTACCGGTTATACGGCAAAGGTTTAGGCTCTCCCTATCGAAGGTTAAATCAAATTATAAGAGAAGGCCCTTCCATTTTTGATGGCGCGAAAATTTTCATTGAACTCGTGTTAAACATAGACACGTTAAAACTATACAGACTCTTTCTGTCGCCGACAAGACGGTTTTCTTATCATAACTTTTTGTGAGTTTCCAAGTTAAGTCTTGTATTGTCTTTTATTTCATTTTATGCTTTTTAAACTTAGTTCTAAATCTTCTAGGATGTTTCAAATGGTATTGTTGCTTATTTACGAGTAATAGAGGACACTACAGCTGTCGGTCAATAGTATTGTTGTTCGTTGTGTAGCTCTTTAAAATATACCGATTCATAATGCATCAGTCAATTCCATCTGCCCCCAGCCCCCCCCCCCCCCCGGGTTACTGCGGAGCATTTACCCGCCTTGTCAGTCCCGGGGGTGGGGCATTTGCAAATTTTGCACTGCCCGGGGGCCGGGCATTTGCCAACCCCCGGGCCATTCCCGAGCTTTGGACACGCATGCACGCGGTTTCCTATCAGAATATAACTACACAGAAGGTTTTACTGGAAAAAAAGCAGATTGGCTTATCTGTCAAGGAGAGGAATAAATTGTAGAGGGTTGTAAAGGCATGTTCTCGATTTTATGCATGTATTTCTTCATTGCTTATCAAGCCAGAATTACATAGCGAAATTAGAGCTATCGATGTGAATCAACGTTTTTTGGTTATTGAATCTAATTTGTATAGGTAATAGCATGATGTTTGGTGACATTTGGCATAAATATCACGAGTGATATTTCGAAATTGTTACACGTAATTTCACGAGCATTAGGCGAGTGAAATTTGAAGCAACTTTGAAATATCACAAGTGGTATTCATGGCAAATCTCACCTACAAATCATGCTATTATTTGTTTATACTACTACCCGCATAAGGTTTGTAATTTTCAAATGTAGATATTTCAAATTAAGCTGAAATAACACTGTTCTAAACCAATCAAATTGCAGAAATTTCTCGTGCAGTAGTATAAATGTTGATATTATTTGAAGAACATCCTTTCACATTTTTAAAACTATTCATAACATATAACTTTACAGCGCTCTATTAATTTTAATGCCAATAATTTTATATCAATTAATCAATTATATCAGAATTATATTTTATATCAATCAATTAATTAGAATCCTACGTTAATTGAACCAAAAACTGCACATTAAAATGCTTAAAATGGCATTATTCGACTGCGCGATCAATAAAAATATGTTGCAGTGTTGACGGAGGACGGGGCATTTGCCCTCTTTTTTCGTTCCCACCCCAGGGGATTTGACGCAACTCAAGAGTCCCCATCTCCGAGAATTTGCCATCCAAAGCAAACAAAATGCTTATGCCTGAGGGTCAACCCGGGGGGGGGCGGATAGGCACAGGTGGAATTGACTGTTGCATAATGAAGATCTTCACACATATTCCATACAATAGGTGAGATAAATACAGGAAACGCAAGGTTCCATGCACAGTTTCAGTTCGATTTACACAGCTTTGATCAAAACATTCTCAGTTTCGAGAATAGTTTATTCTAAACCATAAAAAAAGATTTAATTAGAAGTTGAATTTTTTGCTATTTCTCTTTCACTTTTTACATTCAGTTCATTTTATTTGTCGAGAAGTAAGCCTTAGAAATTAAAAGGACGTTTGATCAATCCACCCTCGCGCATTCTAGTCTTATTTTAAACTTTATAGCGGAAGGACATCTGTGAACAGGGAATAAGTCAGCACAGAATTTTATTGCCGGCGAATTTCTGTAATCGTCCATCGTTCTGCTAGTGATAAGCTAGCCGTTGTTCACTCGTCTTGCTTGTTTGGGGCTGAGTCTTACAAGTTTCGGTCAAAGAGAGATAAAGAGTGTCTGGCAAGGTTTCCAATCAAAGATTTGTGAACTCGTGTCTGGCAAATTCTCCAAGTGTTTATGTATACACAGTTAAACGCACCTCATAACTTCATCTGCGCTTAACGAGTGTCTTTTGGTCCATAACTTTCAAAACAACTGCTCCACAGAATGTCACAAATAACACGTAACGCAAAAGAGTATCGAAGTATGAGTGCTAAATCAATGTCACAAAATCTACTTAAAGTCCCTTCGGGATCTCTGTCTTTACGTCATCCTAACTATTTCGTATTTGCGGGCACAAACAATAGAAACGGCCTCGCGCCCCCTGTTCAAGCAAATCGAGATTTTTTCTGGCATTCTGACTGTATATTTCAACGCGCGAGTTACTAGAGTGCTCCACGGGATTTCGCCTTCTGGGCGAAATCCCTGCGGGAGTAATAACAACTTCATTTTCAAAATAAAGACAAAAGAGCGTCACAGGAAAGGAACTAAATCCCCATAACAAGGCAGCCCTCAATTCTTAATGTAAGGTATTTTTTAGGATGCAGGGCCCCTATAATGGAGACCAGCCTTTTGGCTGAATGGACAACCCTACTAAAAGAAACCTTTAGGAAATTAAAACAAATGAAGTGATTTCTTACTTACTTAGGCTTAGGGCGCTTTCCAAAAGTCGGAACTGGCCGGCCGGACCATGGCCGGACCAGACTTTTTGGCAATGAAATAGGCTTTTTCCAAGAGGTTTTGCTGAAAAACCATTTCCTTTGTACATAATATTTAGGTTTTGAATGATCTGGAAGGTTAGTTTTGATTAAAAATGAAATTCTTATTATGGTGGGATTGGGCTGGCCAGTCAGTTCTGACAAATGAAAAGCGCCCTTAGCTTCAATAATCCAGATTTTTTCCCCTTCCCAATCCTTCCCTGATAGTCTCTAAACCCGGTGGCCAGTGCTTTATTCAGCGGTATTCTTTCCTCCTTGTTATTCTAACGTTGTTTCTGGGAATAAAAGCCTTTTAATCCTGATAAGCCGTATACTTTGGTATGTGTTTTTTTTTAAAGATTGGTTGAAACCATTCTATTTTGTTGACTTTGAGGAACAACAATATGATACCTTGGACTCTAACCCTCCGTAATTGCTTTGCCATACGGATGAGTTCTACTAAGAAAGAAACAGCTATGGTGAAAAAAATACTGATGTTTACAGGGCTTTAAACAGTATCATTATTTGCGCTTCGTTGGTTACAAACGACCCGAAAGTTCCTAAGAATGGAAAATATCTGGAAAATATTAGTTATAAATTATAACACATGCCGCACTAAATTATCCCTGGAGCACTCTTACAGCAACCTTCTCTCTTTCAAATGTGCAGATTCTTTCTGTAATCCACGGAGTGAGTACCGTCAAATTAGAATAGACGCCATATTTGTACGGTGAGGCGCACTGATCCCCCCAAGAAACCAGCCCAGCTGCGTAATAGCGCCCGCATTTCGAACAAACCAGCGGACCTCCACTGTCGTATTCACAAGCGTCTGTTCCTCCTTCGGGATATCCCGCACACATAGCAGTGCTGTGAATGGTCCCGTTGTAGGACTTTTCCTGGTTACAAACATCACGTGATACGATTCTTACTTTAGCCTCGCGTAAAATGTCCGGCTGCATACCATTCCACTCAGTGTGACCCCAGCCCGCCACATAACATTCCTCATTTGGCACGAAGACATCATGAGGTCGAGGTAAGCACAGTGGTTGCACGTAATTGTTGAACACAAGTGCTCTGTCGAGCTTCATAATTGCTGAAATTCAATGCAACGCAAATCAGACTTACTTTCCAAGTCTAATTCATTTGTAAATAACTTAATGCAGGGTACCTTAAGGCCAAAATAGTGTCGCCGCGCTGATTTATTTATTTATTATTTTTAGTATATTTAGTTATTCAGTTATTCATTCATTCATTTACTTTACTACTTATTGTTCACAAAGGGCGTGTTTTGATGAGTGATTAAGCTCGTAAAAGTTGCATGGTTTAACTTAAGTCTTTTATTGTAATGCATTGCCTTGTAAATAGTCCAGAAACAAGACACAAACAAGCAACATTTAACCTTGGCCCCCATCTTAGATGTCGCCGCTCTTAATACAATTTTCATACTCTGCAATTTGTGACAATTCGAGGTCACTTATGTCCAGGTTTGCACGCAGCAGCAAAAATTGCGATTTTTCGTGGGTTGCGAAAAATTGCAAGTCTGACGCTTTTTGCGTTACTTGCGTTTTTTCGCAGTTCAGTGTCATGTTAATAATCACTAAACCAGACCGAATTGCGGATTTGACAAAATTGCGAAAAAATCGCCAGTCTGACGATTTTTCTCGTTACTTGCGAATTCTCCGGCAGTTCTTTGTCATGTTAAAGCTTACTTTTCTCGTGTTCACGATCACTCAAGTGTAAAGGCGAAGTCTAAGGCCGGTTGCCGATTTTACCAAATTTTACCTTACTTGCCATTTTAGCATTTCCCAGCGCAAAAAGGCATATCTACATGTACACGAAAAAGTCAACGCAACTTTCGTCGGTCTTGAATATATTTTGTGCAAAGTCATAACTGCAAAATGTTGTTGATCCACATCTGCTGTCACTGTCACTTTGATCGACGCTTTTTTCCTTTTTTTGCGGCTTACATGTAAAGAAAGTCAAATCAATGTCGGGCGAATCCACATGTAATCGATGTTCTTTAATGCTCATGGATCCAATATACCTCGTTCTTTAATCCACAAATTCCGACAGAAGCTGTTTAATACGAAGCAACCATTAAGACTAAAAACAATTTTCCGCTTCACTTGCCATTTTCGCCCCGGTTACTTAGCCCAATATTTTAGAACGAGGAATATTATATTTGAACCTTGCTTACGGTTTTGATTTATCGCTTAAAGAACAACGAATATCACATTTAAAGCGGGCTTTCTTTTCTTTACAGCTTACAGGGAACGAGGAACATTACATTTGAAACCCGCCAAATGACTCGAAAATAGGGGGCTAAGTAACTTCGGGGCGAAATGACCGGTTACCCACCAAACATGTAATATACCTCGTTCTTTAATCCACAAATCCCGTCGCAAAAACTGCGATTTCTCCAATTTTTCCTAATTTTTGGAGAAATTGCAGTATTTGCCGGTCACTCTTCTACCTCCTTTACCACTTGAATTTAGTAATTTTAGCAAAAACTGTGATTTCGCAATTTTTGTTACTGCGTACAAACTTTTTCACGCCTTAACTTTTCATAACACCCACTTTGGGGACTCAGAAAAGATATCGACATGTTTTTGTTGACAGATGCGTGTCTAAAAGCATGATCATCTAAGTTTATTCAGTCCGTCCAAACCTGTCATTGAAACAGTTAATATTATTACTATGTCTTCATAATTATTTTCCATTATTCAAAATGAGCACTTACAAGCCTTGAACACGCAACAAGCCTTGTACAAGCCTTTTTGCTGTTACAGTCAAACACCGCTTTACAGACACCTGCTTAATATATAAGGGCACTTCATTATTACAGACAGTTTGTTTTGTCCCAGCTGAGAAAAGAAAGTCCGTGGAAAAAGAAAGCCTTTACATTTTCTCTAAATGCAACCGCGCTTAATACGGACACCCCATTAACACGGACACTTTCTGTGTGGTTCATGACTGCATGTATTCAATTTCCTTGTAGTGAATTTTAAAAGGGATCAAGAGTGTTTTATTCACGAGTTGCGTGGAAACATTATTTGCTTTGTCGCCTAAGACACTAGTGGAAAGACGAAAGAAATACCCTGGAAACGAGGTTGCGTGTTAAAGTATTCACTTACTGACGTCATTGAGTGGTGGTGTGTCGTAGATGTTTTCATACCACATGGATCTGTACCCTTCGTGTATCGTTATGTTCAAAATATTCCTTCTTTGCTCAAAGCGCTCATCTCTTTCTTTAAGACTATGATCTCCAAGAACTGCGGTCCAGTCTTCCGGCCTAGAAGACGTATGCGGATCTAACGGAGGTAATAAAATGACTGGGTCTGGAGATATATCCTCTTGAAAAAGAGTGAGCAATGAGCTAAATCTTCAACAGGAAGTTAAACTCATCGCCAATGGATGAGCTTGGGAACTGCTGAATGCTAAAATATTCTATTTATAGAAGAAATGCTATTTTCTATTGTGCTTTGTCTAATCAGAAAAACTTACTAAAACAATGTGCGGCTGTCAATATCCATGTGTTAGAGATGACTGCGCCGCCGCAGTAGTGATGTCCTTTAAAATATAACGCTACTTGCCACGGCCACTTTCCCTGAGAACTCTGGGAACCGCCCACAATCCTTTTCACCCTCCCTCTTTTGGTCTTTCGTATCATTTTGATTCCACATTCCTGAGGAAAGACTTTATAGAACAAGTTTGTCCGGTTAGTGTTAGGATTTGACTAGGATCATGCTATTCACGTCGTACTGATATCGCGTGTCAACTGATATAAAAATACATGATCATACATCCCAAATCACAGAAACTTTTAAGCTTCATCAGTAAAACGAGCAACAAAAACGTGCAACTTGTTTTGCAACTTTGCAGCAGAACGAGTTGAAAAGGTATATTTTGCGTTTTGCGAATATAAAGAATCGAAGATAATGAGACTACTCGTTCTCATTTTCTAAGATTCAGATGGTCAACTCAGCGCTACACGCGCCTCTTGGACAATTGCCTCACAGAAAAGCCTAAATCATAATTATTCTAATTGTGTTCGTAGTTTACTGTTTCGGCCATGTTTCGCTACTTCTTCAATTGTAATTTAAAGGCTGTGGAAAGAAACAGCTGAGTCAATGAAAAAGTTAGTTTTATGTGATAAGAAATGTATACTTTTACAAAGTTTCGTCGACAAGGTTTGACTTTCACTTATGACCGGATAAAAAAAGTTAAGGGATTATTAAGGATGCTGTTAACTTACTAGAATCCATTAAGGATGACAAGGATGAAACGCTTGCTGTGGCAAAAAAAAGTGAAATGATAATTGGCGTTATAGCTGACAGTAAAATTGTCAGTCAAATAAACATTGGTATTTTACGAGAAACTCTTAAAAGTAGAAGCTACCTTTGGAACTTTGTGACTTGGATACTACAGCTGTAAAACAAGAATAATAAAAGATTAAGCACCCTTTTTACAAAATCCTGACTTTTACAAATAATTAGCAAAATGTTCATTTTATCCATCTATGGCCCCATCTTAGCGCGGAGGGTCTAGTTTTAATCACTTGAACCGACAAGCAAAAACATTTTGGGACTGGCCCTTTTTGTTTTAGGTGAATATGAAGTTACTCATTTTAAATCAGTCCATAAAAAGTAGCAGGATTAAAACTTACCGAACAACGGTATCAAACCCAGGACGATCAAAAGTCTCATTAACAAAGGCATCTTATTTTACGTCCTTTTTAGGTTCTTCCAGTACCCTGCTGGGAGAAAAAACGCAACGTAAAGGGTCTGCATTTAGCTGCATTTGGTGAAGGAAAGCTCGAGAAAGCTGAATTGACATTAAAAACTATAGTTCCTTAAATGGCCGCTGAAAATAGCTGTTATGAACTGTTCTTTAAGCAAATGCTATACTTTTACTCGCAAATAAGTTACTTTTTGTTGAACAAAGTAGAGAGAGGAATAAGAATTCCTTGACCAGTCGTTATATATACTTGTTTCACCACCCGTCTGTTTTTCTGAGAAGACATGATAAGGTGAACTAGAACGGGCACCAAAATTACACTGTTTGAAGAGTTGACCTGAAGTGTTTTAAACGACATTAGAAGAGCTTACAACTTCTCCAAAAAAAGGTGGTACGCAGGGCGCCTGAAACAGATGAATTAAGCTTTCCAAGGAATATCGATTTTTGAATTTTTGGAGTTGTTTTCACAAGCAAAAGACAGTCCATAAACATAACACATTTTGTAAACAGTGTGATCATTTTGGGGATGGGGAATCATAAATAAAGGTCAAAGAAGACAATGACACCGTTCTGTGTACTGACGTCTCCTGTGTTTTCTATAATGCGCGAGGAGTACCTGGGGATGAAATAGGAAAGGTTGGCTAAAACATTAAGAGTCTTTCTTTAAAGACCTCGCAGTCGATAGAGGTCGCAAAAAAGCTTTTTTAAATTTGTTCAAAACTCCGATAATTTAACAGTGTAAAGGGATTATTAACTTTCTTTAATAGCGTGAATCCCCGGCGGGTGAACGGGCTAAATACCTTCCATTGTTTAAGTATTTTTAACGGAGTTCTTTAGCCGCAGACCCCACCTTGAATCGTAAACTGTAACCTTGTCTCAAAATTCAATATACAACTTACAGCAGTGTTTCATATGGGAGGGTTTTCGTTGTCATGGCGATAGAGGGAACAAATTTAAGTGTTTTGGTCTTAAGATAGACTGCAAAAACAGTCGGTTTTTCCATCACAATCGGTTTTCAAGGCGCCTAGCCTGCGTAGCAAGCCATTGTTCTCAGCGACCTCGTCGAGAAATCTGGGACGAGAGTAAAAACAAAAACTAACTCGATTGGAAACGCTTGCTACGCAGAATAAAAGCGCTCGAGTGAGATTCCTAGGCTCGCCCAAGTCTCATACTCTGTTTTCACCTCCCGCTCCAGGACTTAATAATAATTGGTAATAATTGGGATACATAGTAACATACGGATGCATACGAGTAACATACGCCTGGTAACATACGGATACATACGAATGCCGGCCTTTCATATGTTATAAACAATTTCCATTGTTAATATTTTAATGTAACTTAAGTAAAGATGCAAATATTCATTTACAACAATTTTTAACAAGTTCTCCAAGTGTAACACAATTTATCGACAGGTACTGCGAAAGGTTTTTTGACTAGCTCAGGCGATCATGAATAGCCAGCTGAGCATTAGAACACGTTCATGATCACTCTCAATACTTTTCGCAAATGGTGTGGAGGAGGACAGGTTTATATGGTTCGTGATCGAACCTCAAAGCCAATTTACATTTTTTTTTTTCAAATCGCTAATGTACTTGGCAACGTGATCCGAGATATGTACCGCAGCTATCACAGCTCTTAATTTCGTAATCGATATCAATCCAAAAGCACATCTCGCTAAAGGCTCAGTCTCCAGCCTTGGGTGTGTCGATGTGCGCGCGGTACTCACCACCCGACAGCTGGGGGTTCGGGCTAAGTTTCGTGTACATGACGTCAGGGTGTTTACTGAGTAATTTATGCTTGACTATTTTTCCTCATGAACGCAAACCTTTTTTTCGAAAAGACCGGGTAGGAAGTACCGCGGGCGCATCGAAAGACCCGAGGCTGGAGGCTGAGCCTAATGTTAAGACTGTTACCAAAAAACACACCCTGAAGGTTCCTTCCTTGTGTCAGGACAAACCAATTAATAGTACGCCGCACAGGTTTGGTTCTCTACCCCATCTTGGCTCTATAACAAGCTCCAGCCTGGGTATATTATTTTGATAGATGTATAGCACTGTGATGTGAAGTCAATGGTAACACGATGGAAAACTAAATGGTAAAATGGTAAAAAATAGCTAAAATATATTAAATAAATTTGCCTGATATTTCGATTTCATTATCTACGTACTTCTTATAGCTTTATTGTAGCTTTACCGCGAGAGGGAGTCGAGAGGGTTCAATCTGCGATCTATCATACATGCCCCATATCATCTTGTGTTTCAATTCATTTTCAAGTGATCCGGCAACAAATTTAAAGTTTAATCTCGACCTGACGGGTCAGCATTGATTGTTTTTATTACTTCCCCCTCCAGCTATCATCCGGGAAGCGCACTGTGACTCGCCTCAGAACAAAGCCATCAAAAGCCTATTAATCGAATAACACAGCGGCTTAAGTTATAAATTTGGACATAAAACTTTGGTAAGCCCTCTTCAAAATTAAGTTATTGCTGGGAAATGCAAAATAAAGACGCAGATGTTAGGTTTCGTGCAATTTCCGTGCGTCAGACGTGACGCAAAATCACCGCATAACTAAAGACGTGCTGACAAAGGCATTGTATCGCCAGAATTTATGACAAAGGCAATTGTGGCTATAATTGATGGTGTTATAAGCTAATTACCTTACCGTATAGAAATTTTCCCTCGCAAAAGTTCAATTCAGCTTACAAATGATCATCGGCTCTGTGTTGGCGTAAACAGACGGTTCTTTACAGCAGTGAGCTACGGAAGTTAACGTAATTCGTCTGTCAACATATCCCGGCAGCAAATATCGGACTACTAAAGGGCTATTGCATTTAATATCCGTACCCCTCCCCGGTTGAGGACTTACATTTCCTTCTTACCCCTGAAGATTGACTAAAATTGGATTCACCCCTGAAGACTTCCATAAAATATGGGTCCTACTCCTGAAGAAAATCGGTTTACCCTTTACGAATTTCGTGAAAATTAAAGCTTCACCCCTCAAAGAATTCCATATTTTTTTACTCCGCCCTAAGGAAATCCTCAATGTTTTTTAACTAATCTCTGGAGAATTCCATGGTTCCTCAACCGGGGGTGCAGTATAATAATGCAATGGCCCAAAAGACAGGAATCGGTTTAATTATCGATCAAAAAGGTACTAAAAATATGTGAATAGAGGGCCGTGAATATCGGGGAGATGAACCTGGACTGAGTATCAGCACTTCCATAGCTAGGGGCCAAGGGAGAGGAGATATGAAAGACTATTACTTTGGATGAGCTATAAATGTAAGCCCAGTAGACAATAGAGAGATTATCAATCGTACGCGACTGAAAAAAAAATGTTGTGGTGATAAAGCAGAAGCTTGTAAGATTTTGCACGAGAGGTATCAATACTGTGTATTAGTTGTAACATAATGTACAATTTAAAAATAAAATATGAAGATTTTTAAGCACGCTAGCTTTTAGCAAATGTAAGCTAATTTTCTGTACAGATTGCCATAATCAGGATTGTGATTTTTTTGTCACCAAATGGCTTTTATAGAAGGCATTTCCGTGAAATTTCAAAGCTGAGCTACGGGAGTCTGCCGACAAATCCCGGCAGCAAATATCGAAATACAAAGATATAGGAAGCGGTTCAATTATAATCAAACAGGTGATTAAAACAACGTGAACAGAGGAGGGCTGTAAATATAACCTGGAATGAGTATCAGATACATGTGTGAAAAGCCTATGTGACCGACCAGTAGACAATACAAAGAGATAGGCAATGGGCAATGATTTGAAACAAAAATCGCGCAGTCCACTTTCCTCGATCTAAATAATAAAACTTTGCAAAAGCTGTGATATTTTCAGTTTGTTAGTAACATTATTGAAGATCTTTCCAGGCTACATGTTGCTTTGCTATCTAAACAGATGGCCATAATCAGTGACCAAAATGGAGTGAGGCGCGTCTTCTCCCGTTACCCACGGGGGTCTCTTCTAGACTATACTAAGGACAGAAGGCTGGTGAAAGAGAAAAAAGGTACTTCTAAAACAAAAACGTTGCCCTAGACGTAAACTAAGGTATCTTTTTCTTGCTGAAGACAATAGGATCATCATATTTTTTAAAAATGAAGAAAAGAAATAATCCTTGTAGCTATGAACGTTATTTTATTCAGTTGAATAATGGAAGCGTAAAGAATAAAACTCCCACCGGATCCGATAGAATCTCGTTGAAAGGCCTGATTTTTTTCCATGCTTGTTTGGAAAAAATCTTCAAAATTGCATTCATGTCTGCGACAATCACTTCCTCATTAATTTCCACATTTTTACTCATTGTAAAATACGATTTATTTCATCAAAGTAAATAGCCTCATTCACACCAACTTTATTTACAAGTTTACAAACTTCAAGTTTACACTACCAACTTAGTTCTATTTTTGTCCTCACTGCTAATGAAGAGAAGCGCCGCTGGATGGGAACACAAGCGGCTCACATAAGAGAGGTTTCCGATTCTGCTCTGTGGGAGTACACATGGACTGCAGTATCCGGGATCGAATAGCCTGAAGTGATTTATCTCTTGCACCAGAATTTCACTTGGATTCTAAGAGATGTTAAGTTCCAGTCTTCTTACTGCAGTATATGTCGCGTATTCACCCGGGTTGATTCTCATCCATGTCTTCTTATCCTCTTGTTACACTTCAAGATAAGCGTCTTCTTTATCCACGTCATGTTCACCGTCATAAAACTCTCCCTCAAACCTGTAACATGGGAGATCAACGCAAAGTAATCACTACATTCATCAGGCATGTGCTGAGTGTGAGATCGTCACTCTTGCATTTTCGCGCGACTTTAAATTTCCTATTTTTTCAAGAGTAATAGTTGACGGTAAGTGCATTCATAACGATAAGTAAATAACAGTGGCAGTAAGTAAATCGCTAACTATCCTATCCAGTAAGGCAGTTAAGGGGTAAGGTTAATGGTAGCGATAGGTAGGCAGGTAATAATAAACACTTATGAAGGCAAAACCACCACAACAAACCAGTGAGGCCGGGTCAGCCGGATCTTTAGTAGACCAGGATCAGTAAAATCTTGAGTACCAAATTTTAAACTTAAAACAGTAAACTGATTCTTACGACAGGAAGAGTGATAGAAAAAATAAAGAGAGAAAGCAAAAATAAAGTGGTGAATTATATTTGCCCGATATTTCGGTTTGCAACACAAACCTTCAACGGGGGATATAAAAGGAAAATGAAACCCCGTTGAGGGTTTGTGTCAAATTTTTGTTTTCTTTATTTATTTTTTCTATCACTCTTCCTGCCGTAAGGATAAGTTTACTGTTTTATTTTAAAATCAGGTAAAAAATTGTACACAATCGCCCCTTATCTCTTACCCAAGCTATTTTGGCAATTATTGACAACTTAAGCTTAGACAAAACTCAAAAATATGGTTTATAAACAACGTGGTTGGGCATAACATTCAGTGCACCCAGAACAAAAGAAATTCAGCACAGGCTCCCTTCAATATCCCCTCGGTCCATTCCCCCCTTCTTCTCTCTCTCTCCCACCCCCGGGATTTTTCTCCCCTCCCTTACCCTTTCTTCTTGACCCACCCTGATCTGTACCTCCCCTCCCTTCGGCTCCTTTACAGACCTTGATTCATCATCGTGTCTGCCATCAGGATCTTCCTGGTCTTCTAATGACTCCAGGCACATGAAATCCGGGGGGACCTCCTGCATTTGAACACTAGGGGCTCCTGTTACGCACTTGATGTTTTCAATCACAGTATGTTTTATGTGGTCCAAGTACTAAAAACCAAATAAAAAGAAGATTTATACAACAATCGTGAGTCTGTTACAAGGTCCTCCAATAAGGACAATGAGTTGAAACGAAAATACAGAAAGTGTGAGTTTGGTTTAAGTTTCAAAGCTTTGAGTGGAGTACACACGCGCCTCTGTATTTTGTCTTTAAGAGCTTAACCTTTAACTGACGTTAGAAAGCGTAGCCTGTGTCGACTGCCCCCCTCCATCATAAGAAAATTCCTCACTCCCCAATTTCGTTTGAGGGTAGAGGACGGTCAATAGCTTGCGCAACAGGCGCCAGTTTATTTTTAGCATGAAGGGAGAAATCTAGAGGACGCGCGCGCGCCTCTCAAGGAAAGGGGCGTGTCCCCACGCGCGGCCTGTAAAAAAATAAAATCGGCACTTGCTACGCAGGCCAAGGGCAGCTGTACACAGGCTCTGAAAGGAGAAGAGTAAAAATTCCTGAATTAAAAGCCGCACCTGTTTGGTGTTTTGATTCTCTATCCTGGCTGCAATATCAGGATACAAAGAAAAGTCTGGAGCAAAGTACTCTAAGTAATCTGAAACGAAGGAAATACAGTAGAGGTTAGATTGTTAAACTGGATAATAAAACTCATCCAAATGATGGACTCCAACAAGAATTTTGACAGTAAAAGGACACCTGAAAAGAAAGCCCATTTAAACATGATTGTATTTCAACAGGAATTGGAATGGAATTTCTAAACAAACCCAACACCGTCCTATATGTTACAATTTAAGCTGGAATAATTCCAGGAGTTTTATTTGATCAAAACTAAGTAAAAAGAAAAAAATGGGCCACTGTGCATGCTTCCCTAACGTTATTGCAAAAACTGTTCAAGTATGGCCAAACTGTTGTGATGTCTGCTGCTCCCAAGTACACAATCCAACCAGGTGTTCAACTGGATCTAAACTCGTATTAGTAACAAGCCTTAAACACAAGGTTTTAGATGTCATTCTGTGATATGAAATCATTTGCATGTCCTTTAAAGCCATCAATAAGCAAAGTAATTGTCTCTGTGTATAATAAGTGAATATTTTGGTTAGCAAAAAACAATTGGGTCATAACTTTTTATTTCTTTTTTACAGGGATACATAGTCATACTTTTAAATACTGAATACTACTATTAACAACAGCAATTGATTTCTTGCACATCAAATAAAAATCTCAGTGCTCTAACGATATCATAAAATAATACACTATGACGTCCTGAAAGAAAATAATATCTTTTTACCACAACTTAAGGGATAGTATCACCGCAGATGACAGGCTGCTTCTTACTTTCCTCAAACAGTAGTAACGGCTCAAATTAAAAGCTCCTATTATTTGACATTACATAACATCACACATCAACTTGCTTTTCATGACGAATAATAAGGAACATGTTGTAGTCCTGTCCTAACTTAATTCTCAGTGGCTGAGAAAAACATCCACCCCATGAAGGCCTGCCAACACAGCAAGCCGGCTTAAGAGAGTATGCACTGTTGTACAAAACAAAATATGTACTTCAAGTATTATTTTACCGTTGTAAGGAATTTCATTGGAAATTTCTTGATCCACCAAAAGGGATGTCTCATATGCCCTGCAACAGAGGTCAAATAAAACACTTTTGTAAGCACAGTGAATTTGTAACTCACAATGAATTTAATGGTATACATGTATATTAGAGAATTCACAAGAGACATAAACCACAAAATACAAACACCTCTAAACAGATGAAAACACTCGGCCTTTGGCCTTGTGCTTTTAACTGTTTCTCAGTGTTTGGAACCTGGGATGAAGCACTAGCCCTCATTTTCTACATGATTATTACTTTATTACTGGAAGTATTCAGACAATTGAATCGAGGAATTCAACAAAATAGTAGTGTAGGCCCAAGGAAACCCGAACTAAAACAAGGCATTTTAAATAGAATTATATAAATTTTGTTGCCTTAATGCTTAAAACTTTAAGCAGTTTTTCTTACCAGCATCTTGCAACATTTTTAATTGTGTATCCTCCTCCTCCAAGAACCAACATAGGAAGGTTGAATGTCTTGACATACTGCACACACTCACTGCCAAAAACAAGACAAATTTATCAAAAATAATAATAACAAATCAGCAAAAAAGTTTCGATGTCACCATGATGTTATCACAGTCAAGCCAGCTGTGATAATAATTATTATTACCAGTATTATCATCATTCCTTCAACATAATATTTCTCTGTTTCCGATTGGCTCGTATCCAATGGCTAATTCTTCATATCCAGCTAGTGCTGACGAAATTTGGACAGCATTTGCGATATCCACAAAATGACCTGAATAGTAATATCACAGTTAAACCTCCATTAAGCGGCCACCCTCTATGTTAAAAGCAGACAGTAACCAAAGTCCTGAAACAATAATTGTAGAACCTAGATTAAGCAGCCGCAGCCACCTTTTCCCGTCCCAACAATAGTTCTTCCATTGTTTTCTCCTCTATCAAGCAGCAATCAAGCACTTGACACACTCACTTTGGCTTTATTTTTAGAATAATATATGATTAAGGAAAATAGGTGGTGACCGATTGTGGACCACTTATGCTGCTCGAGTCATGTGTTTGTTTTATTATGAAGCGATGTTTCTGCTAAAGACTATAAGCGCTTACAATTTGCACGGGAATTTTGGTGGAAAGTTTCCGTCAAATGGTACTGGTATTTTTTTTGGCACCAAAAACAGAACGGGATTGAGTTGTACCATTTACAAAATACGGGTAAATTTTTCGCTTTCTCTGGACATGAAGCCTGGTACTAGTAATCCAAACAAATGGTACAGAACATTTTGGTGAAAACGGGGGAAAGGTGATACCTCGAAAGGTATTACCTTTTTTCCGGAAAATTTCCACCGGGATGAACCATTCCATTTGAATTCTCCCCGGAATTTCCGGGTTTTCCATACAAATGGTGAGCACTCTATGCTTATTATTATGACGAACCTCTGAGCAGCCAAGTTTCATTAACTGGCCGTTTGCCTGTGTCCCAAGGGTGGCCACTTAATGAAGTTCAACTGTAATAGTAGTTGCCAGAAAAAGGGATAGCAACTGAGAAGACAAAGCCAAAGAAGACAAATGGCAGAACATTATTTTCACATATTTTGCAGGAAGAAATGGCCAAACTACTGCCTACAGATGATGTCGATCTGCTATTTGAAGAAAATCTGCTACACAAAAAATCCATTCATATCCTGAACTACCCAAGAAACAGGCAAATAAAGATGGAAACTTAACATCAATTGGATGTTAGTTTATTTTTAAACTAGGTATTGGATTCAGCTTTTGTATGATCTGAAAAATTATGCAGATCTCTGAGGGTGCTTGACTGCACCCTCCTCAATTTCCATTATTCTTCAGATCATACTAATCCACTAATTGTTTCTTAACTACACTGTACAGGTACAGTATTGAAATTTTGCTTTAAAATTCACAGGAATGCCTCCTCTTCCCATTAGTTTGAGTAGAGCAGGAATGCATGTGTTATAATTACTTTATTCAGAGTGGATTATTAAACCGAGTGATGTCTTACCCATGTCCCTTGATACTGAGGTTAAAACAACCCAGTCTGTCACATCCCAGTGAATCAGCTCCACACTGCAACAAGACATAAAAAATGAAAGTGGTAATTAAGGAATTATTCTACGAACAGATTTCAGTTCGATTAAAAGCGTCTGCTTATTGTAGGGTTCTGCTGTGACTGTGTACATGTAAATGTACTTGTCTCCTGTAGTGTATACATAGGCCAAGATTTCTTATGCAAGGCTGCCACAAAGATTGCAAGTTGCCAATAAGTCAGCTGCGAATTGAACAAGGAAGGTGATTTGATTCTATTTATATCCTATGAAAGAAGCTGGCGGTGATACATCAAAGCAGCCAAGGGAAAGCCCAGGCTCTCAGCCCTTATTGACAGCTCTGCTTAAGAATCAACTTTGTGATTATTATGAGAAAAATGCACTTAAGACTGCCTGCCAACAACTCAGACAATAAACAATTATTGGATGAGGTTTTTTTGATATCTGGAATAATCAAGGTCAAGGTAAGTGTTCTCAGCCGAGCCAAAGGCCGAGGATGATAGCTCTTGCCGAGACCTTGATTATTTAGGATATAAAAGAAACCGTATCTAATAACTGTTTTATTATACACTGTACATTGTTATACATTGTTATATTTGCGCAGTTGATCATCTCATCATGAAGAAAATAACGACAAACACACTGTCACAAGGAACCTGAATTGATGATGTTATTGGTAATCGTGAATTGCATGCAAAACCTACAGATTATTAGTCAGTTATCTCCTAGCAGATAACTAACTAATCTGTAAGTTGTGCTTTATTCCAAAATTAGTTGTAGGCTCTTAGCCAATGAGAAGACAGATAGTGAGTACAATGTATAATAATAAATATTAAGTTTGCACATGGTCTGTTGCAAATGCAGCAAATTGAATGAAGTCAAATCTTAAAGTCAGGGAGTTCTAAGAACATTAAAGATTGTTATTGTTGTGAGTCAGCTCATATCTTACCTGTAAGACAATACAACTGGGTTGATAATGATTGACAACAGCCTGCATTATGGGCTTGAAAAGGTTGGCATAACCTAACAACCAAGAAATATTATATTCACAGTTTTGTATTTTGTAAATTAAACTAGCTTGTAAGTGACCTTAACAAGTTTTGTTGTGCACTGCACAAAATGCTACACATCATCTTTATAATGCACAGTTCAGATGTCTTACGCAACAGCTTATTATTGGTTTCAAAACATGCAATATAATCATCATAATGCTAAATAACTGTAGGCGAAACTCTGTTCCAAAAAATAACTGTAAAACCTTTCACTGAGGACCTCTTAGGGGGCGAATATATGTCCCTCATCTGAATTTCAAAAGCAGTCATTTTGCATATTGAAGAGAAGGCCATGTCACTGTCGGTGTTAATTTTTACCATTGTACTGTATTTGTGATTTTCCTCGTTGCTGTTGCAGTGTCATAATTATGTCATAATTCTTCACCCCACAGTTCTCATTATGATTTTTCTATATTCATAACTTCATCATCATCCTTTCACTGGTTTATAACAAACCAATTCAATGACCTGCTCCCAGTTGGTTTGTTAGCACAATTGGCAAGAGCGTTACATGAGTATCGCAGAGGTTAAGGGTTCAAATCCCATACAAGCACGCTTTCTTTTCAAAACGGCAAAAGTTGCCTCTATAACTGCGGTGATCTTCTTTCAGATAACTCTTCACCCCGCAGGTCTCATAATATTATATGATTTTCATATATTCATAACTTTACGTCATTTGTTGTCAATTCATCTGTTTTATGTCGCTGTTTCAAGGTCATGTTGCTTGTCAGAATTGAACCCTAACATGGCCTCTTCGCTGGTAAGTACCACTCATTCCAGCTACATGTAAGAACAATGCATTGTACACTCCAATACAGTACATGTATATCAACTATAATACATGTACATGTAAGTAGCAATAAGTCATTCACTTTCCAAGGGTCTCGTTCTCTTTTCAAGACGTTTTCAAGATGTTTGCTTTGTTACTGGTCACTTTTAATAAGTAAGTTCAGTTTGGTGCTGCTTTAACTTAAATTTGTGAAAAAAAAGTTTCAAAGTGACAGGTGCATGTAAAAATTTAATATCCGGTCTGCAGCCGGTGCCAACAAAGGACCAACCTTGATCATCTATCCCATCTCTTAAGGGTACATTGAGTGAATAGTACCTTCCACTTTCAACTCCTAATTCAAACATGTCACCTGCAAGAAAAAGAGCTTGATAAATCAAAATGATGACAGTTAAGGGCAGAGTGACATATGGGTGGAAAGATAAAGGTCCTTTTCAAGACAAGTAAACAATCAAAATTTTAAGTCCGGCACATAAACCATTAGCCCATCACAACTCTGCAGAACCAGCAAACACGGCAGTCTAATATAATGTGTGTAATATCTCTTCTTGTTGACCAGTAACCATACAAGAAAATAATTTACAATATATATGAAACACTGATGGATTTCACAAACACAGGGTTGGTGCACAAGTCATGTCATTAAGGTAACCAGTCACTTGTTACTTACTCAAGGTAATTATTATTTACTGTTCTGTGCTACATGTAGGTGTTGCAGCCCATTAAGTAATGTAAACAACTGTATAAATTATGCACTTACCAGTTCCTGGGAAGAAGTGGTTGCCATATTTGTGAAATGAGAGTGTCATGACACGATCAGTCAGATAAAATGCTTCCTGTATAAAGAAGATATATGTATATAAAAAAAAGGTTTTTATTTTGTTTTTATTGATCACTGTAAAATGTAAAAGTTAAAGTATACAGTACAAATAACACCAAGGACTTACAAGGTATAAATAAGGAAACTCAACAAATCTACAGCAAAGAGTTGGCCAGAGGAACTAATAAAATCATGAGAGTTATAAAAACATACAATCTTAAACCTATAATTATTACTATTAGGTTTGTTATTACCACAATACACATTATTTTTCAGCTGTGTTGTGCAGAAAGCTAAGAAATGCTTTAATCCTTATAGTGAATGAAAGAAGGTTTTGAGCCACTGAAATTTAACATAACTATTACATCTGAAAAACTTCATGCCAACCAATGCAAGTTTGCAGTGATTTCTTGTGTTTATTCTCATTCTTGAATATTTCAATCAAATTGGTCCTTCATTGAATCTTCTGTTTAGAAAGTTAAGCTAAAAGATACAAGTAAAATACTAATCTCCGAAGTACAAGCACTAGTGTATAGTGTAGTATTCCATGTACATGTATTGCATTTACCATACACTGCTGCTTATTAACCCTCGACTTTAGGGTTTTAAGAGGGATTATAATATGGAGCTTATATCCAAGAGGGTGGCTTATACACTGTAACCCCACTAAAAAAAAGTGTTTTAACACAAGCTACATGTAAAGTAGTGTTGGTCAAAATAATTATGTCTTTTATTTACAGTCAAACACCATTAATACAGACACTGAGGGGGCCATAGCAAGTGTCTGTCCATGTTTTAACGGTGTGTCTGTATTCAGTGGGTTGAATTTAGAGAAAATGTTAGGGCTTTTTTTCCCCAGGGACAAAGTAAACTGTCTGTAAAAATAAGGTGACCATAGTCAAGCAGATGTCTATAAAATGCGGATTGACTGTACTGGCCTTCAAAACATCATGATACAGTGTGTAAATCCAATTCATTTCAATACATTTTACTACATTCCTGTAAAGACGGGCTTATAGTCACATGTATATGTATTATAGACCAAGCCTGTGCTCTAGCAGAACCTGGTGGCCTGTGGTGCCTAACTTTTGTTCTCGGGAAACTAGAAAATCTTTGCTTTTCCATAGAAATCATATGCTGGGCACACTGGATTTCGCAAGTTCAGAGCACTGGGCTCCCTTCAATTTTTCTTAGAGTCGCTCAAGGCCTTGTAGACTGTACCTGGGGGAAGGCAGTTCACCTAGTAGAAGGAAAACTCTGATTCCAAACCTCCAATACCTTGCAGCAATACCCAGTTATGGGAAAGGCTTCAGGAGTAAACCTCGAGGAGTCCCTCAGGAGTCGGAGCCCCTAAGGCAGTTTGTCGGTGACTTTCAACCTCATTTTGGCAGCTCCTGCGACTGCGTTGGCACCAAACTGTAGCAGACCTGCTGTTCCTTTGGGTTCGTCAGCAAAGTGGAGAGGGGGGACAAGTTTCATGGGCAACAGCCTGTCCTCCATATCATACTGCCCAGGCTTACATCCATCCATCTACATGTATCAACCAACAGCCTAGCTACAACCTGCCATTCCCATCCGCATTGACACAACATGAGAAGCAGCAGTCACTGGTTATAAGTCATTGCTCAATTGGCATACATCAGGATGCCAGGGGTTGCTTCCGATGGTTGTAGAGATTTTCGTATCTCACTGGACAGCTAAGACCAACCTTAAGCTGGGTAGCCCCCAGCCAGTAAGGTGTTGTCCCGCCATGATCTGCTTTCTTCACTGGGTGCATGGAGACTAGGATCGTAAACTATTGCACCAGGCAACCACAAAAGAATTCTACAAAAGAGACCAGCTCTTGAACTGGGATGTTGGAACATCCGGACTTTGATGTCGGGCATGATCTCTGAAGATCTTCAGGTCATCGGTGGCACCAGGAAAAGGGCTTTGATTCATAAACAATGAGCTCAAGAGACTGAATGATGATGATATCACCATCCTGCAACATACGTGATTAACAGGTGCAGGGACACTGAAGGAGAAGGACTACACTTTCTATTAGCAGGGAAAGAGCTCTGACAAGCCCCTGCGAGTGTGGAGTTGGCTTTGCAGTGAGGAATAGCTTGATGAACACGGTGGAACTGAGGAGCGGTGCCGGTGGTTCTTAATAACTCCTGACTCAACACCTGAACACCACCAAAGGCCCAGTCTCTTTGGACAGTGTGTATGCCCAGACATTGTCTGCCACTACTGACACAAAAGATGTGTTCTACGAGAATCTTGCATCAACAATCTTGACCATCCTCAGTTCGGAACAACTTGTGACTTCAATGTCAGAGTGGGTGCAGACAACGACCCGTGGCCCTCCTGCTTCACCAGAGATCTGCTGTTGGCTGACGATGCAGCAATAGCAACTCACACCCAGCAAGGATTGCAGTCACTGATGAACCTCTTCTCTCAAGGACTTTGGGCTGACCATCAGCCTGAAGAAGACAAAATGTAATGGGACAAGATATGCTGTCACCACCAGCCATCACCAACAAAAACTATGAGCTTGATCCCGATCACCAGTTCACGTACCTTGGATCAACAATCACTGATAACCTCTCCCGGAACACTGAGATCGATAAGAGAGTCAGAAAGGCAACCACAACACTCACTTGCCTCACATCTCATGTGTGGTCAAACCCCAAGTTGACCATGAAAAAAAAGATGGCTGTGTATAGTGCCTGCCTTCTTAGCACCTTACATGTATTACATGGCAGCAAGACATGGACCATATAATTATGCCAGACAGGAAAAGGGGCTCAACACCTTCCACCTAAAAAGCATTCACCGCATCTTGGCCATATCCTGGCAAGACAAAAGTGACCAATGTTGAACTCCCATTTTGTGCTGGCCTTCCCACCATGTACACCCTGCTGAGACAACGCCGCTGCACTAGTTAGGCCACATTCGTTACATGGAAGACAGCCACATCCCAAAAGACATCCTCTATGGAGAGCATCATCTATGCTATGGGACAAAAAATCATCGGCCACCTGCACCTGAGATTTAAGGATGTCCGTATGTAAGAGAGACACGAGGACCCTCGACATCATCAACACTGCGTCCTAGGAAGACCTGGCAGTTGAAGGTGGCAGTTAGAGAAACACTCTCCACAAACAACTAATGCTGGGCGAAGAAAAGCTGATAATGATGGCAGATGAGCAGCGAGCTTGCAGAAAGGATCCCACCCCCAGACCTGAAACCACACACAGATGCGACCTCTGTGACAGAGATAGTGTCTCTTAAATTGGCCTGTTTAGTCACAGGCGATGCTGCTCAAGCCAAGCTGGCTACCTGGACAGATCTACCCATGGTTGACCCTAACTGACAGGGGCCTACTACTATTACCTAAAAGTTTATGGCATGCTACACTTACCTGAACTCCATCACCATGGTGAATATCAATATCAACATACAAAACACGTGAATGATACCTGTTCAAAATGAAACACCAATACTACTTGTAAAAAATGCGATTCATAAACATAAGCAACATGCATATGATATACAGTGTAAATAGGTTCAGGAACCTTAAAAGAAAAACCCTCAACAAAAACACATAATTTATACATACACTGTACGCTAGAAAACCAAAAAAAAAAACCTAAAAATCAATTCTGAGTCTCAAAAAATACTAAGTATAATTTTTGTTGTTTCAAATGAATCTGTTGTTTTGTCTTCAGCTGTATCAACAATTATTTTTTCCAAGTCCCTTTTCCTTTCTAAAATCAAACCTGACATTTCAGGTGCTTGCTTCACATTATTCACAGTGAGGTAATGGATTTTTGGCTCCAAGTCAGATTTTTATACATAGAAATTTGGTGGGAAAATGCAGTAACATAAAAAACAAGATTACATGTAAGTGCTGCCAATTATTTTAAAAAAGATAAATATTTTTCAAGATTTGTGTGTCTTTCAGTGGTGCACCTTTGGTGCTGTCTTCAAAATAGCAATACTTTGTATGGTATGCAATAAATTATTTTGTTCTGTATCTTACAGTGGGAGATGTTTTAAAAAAAAGAGAGCTTGGCCACTATTCAAATGCGCTACAATGTTTGAAAAAAATATCCCACTCACTTCAGAAGTTCCAGGATTGCAACCACAATGTCATTCACGTAACAGAAGCCTGATGCCTGCAAGGCAACAATAATTTCTGGTGTTTGAATTCTCCTTCTTCTTTAATATAAATATACAGTCTTAGGTTTGTACACTGGTGGATGGCTAAATTTTGAGCAAGTGCAAGTCTGGTGTACTTGTATTTAAATTCCCACCCTGCTCACCATTAGAGTTCTAGTAGCTCAATGGTAAGAGCCACCAAATCTTTCTGAGCTTTCTGGCATTTAATTTGAATTCTCCTTCTTCTTTAATATAATATAATACTATTAACAAGGAGATGTGAAATTCAATCTCTAAACTGGTTTGACAAGTTTTGTGGTCACTATTTACAGTGTATGACATGTGTGTTTACAGTGATCTTAATGATTTAAAAAAGACACACACTATAAATTTAAATAATGGCCAGACAGCTTCTTGAAGTACAGTGTACAGGTGCAGAATCACCTAAGAAAACAAACAAATGCTTTTGTTTCCAGATGTTAAAATTCTGCCAGAGGTTATCAGTATTTTGAACAACACCCAGTGTACATATTTATAAGCAGTTTTCATGTGTTTTCAGACAGATTTCCAAAGACATTTAAAGAGCACAGTTTACAAGAACTATAAGTTAGAACACAATTTATTATATAGACATGAGTGTTTTACCGGGAAATTATAATACCACCGACTGTCTCGTAAAATTCATAAATATTACATCCGGGACCCGAGTGGTTTATTTTCCATAATATATAAATAATCTCACACGTGAGTTTATCGATGATGTAATTTTGGTCATTTCCCTCTATTACTTTGTCGATGTCTTTTTGTCTATATAATAAAAAGAACATTACACGGCGGCTTGAAGATATGAATTTTATTTTCTCGTGGCAAAAACAATATTTTACGAATGAGCGCAGCGAGTGAGTAAAATATTGTTTTGTGACTCGAAAATAAAATTCATATCTTTGCGCCACCGTGTAATATCCTCTATGTAATTCACCCTGCACATACCTCACATTTCTTTGCATGATGCAGTCCTCCTGCCCAGTTGATAGCAATATCACAAACCTGTTCAGCATAAAAACATTGAAAATCAAATTTCAATGCAAAACACAAACATAAAAACCACTAATTGTTTTTACTAGTCTTACATGTAGTGTACATGTAAGGGGAAGATTTTCATTACTCTGGCTAGAGTTGCACTGTACATTTTTAATGTACATTATTGTTATTAACAGCCACTGTTTTGTTTGATTAAAATGAAATAAAATGAGTCAGATCTGACATGAAATAGTTCATGTCTGAAATAAATCCAAAAAGCAACATAATTATAATTATACTGAAGATTCACTGTCAAGAATTTTCATCATACATTAAAAGATACACATGTACATCCAGGTGATCTGTGACGTCACTGCGGGGGCCTGGGGAAAGAAATTTTAAAGCCATATCCCATAAACCAAAGCTGACGGGAACAGATTGAATTGAATTGAATTGGTGCGCGCGTTGGTTTATGGGATACGGCATTAAAATTTCTTTCCCCAGGCCCCCGCAATGACGTCACAGATCACCTGGATGTTAAGTTAGTGATACAGCTGTAATACAGACACCAAGGATACCTGCCATATGGTGTCCATAGTACTTGTGAGAAGGCTCTCGAAAAAGCATCAATGACACATAATTTATTGATATAAAGATTAAGATAAAGTAGACAAAGAGGATGGAGGGTACAGACAATGGCCAGGAACAACTCTAGGAAAGACGGGAACCAACACTAGGTAACCATTTTACAGTGTAGTTACAGTAGGTGTCTGTATTAAACTTGCAGTGAGTCAACTATTAAAAGGAGTAAAGAAAGGCATTAGGACCAACTCAAGCTGTCTTTTTGTTCAAAGTGAGCTATCTTTTAAAAGACAGTTGACTAATGACATACCCCTTGATTAAGCCTCACGGCACCTTCCAAGGATGCACCCGTGTAAATAGAACAGAAATCAAACAAACCAGAGAACACAGGGCTAGAAACGAATAAATAATCAAAGTCAGCAAGTTCTCTGTTATTAAATCTTCCAACTTCCTGTTCCCCTGGACCCAGCAAGTTAAATACTGCAATCTAATGTCATGACAAAATACCAATACTACATTATATTTTTGCTATGAAAACAACAGGCATTTTTATATTGACCTTGCATGGGCAGTTTGGACGATACAGAGTGCACATGTATATTAAATATATGGTGCATGTCTCTCCATCATGTGCTGTACTGTGTTGTAAAATAATTTACAACCAATCATTTTTTATCACATAAAAATTTGATGTCTGGCCTTTTATAGATCATATCTACAGTACATACATGTATCACAGTACTTGTCAATGTTAACATGGGATGGTTGTACATGACTATACATGCAGCACAAAAATAAGCATCTGTACAGATACAGATATATCGAATTATCATTTGATGCAAATGTTTCTTCCTTTTCTTTGACCGAGAATCCACCACGTGACCTGCAAATAACTGCCTACAAATAATAGTGTCGTGCTCATGCGCAATGTCGTTCAATTGTTCCATACTAATAATTCTGCTCATGCGTAAATGAAACCACACTTTTCTCCTTCTTGCGATCACTTTTGTGTGAAAATGGCAGATCGCTTCGCTTCCCGCAGATATTCCTTAAAAAACAAATGCGGTGATCGAATGATAAAACAATAAAAAATTATTATTGAACTCAGTTATCGCAAAATATCGTGATTTGTCAGTGTCTCGCAAATAATTGATCTGCTCACCACTGACAAATCACAATATTTTGCTCAACCTCGTCCAATAATTATTTTTAACTACCAGATTTTGTAACACTGGAAAGCTTCTGAAAAACAAAGAAGCTACATTAATTTTGTCCTGACCAATATAATATTTTACTAAATCTGGTTTGGGAAATCAATGTAGGAAGATTCTTTTCTTTGGACTACTCAACCACCAACAGTGGTATGAAAGTTTGTCTCTGCTTATAGACAACATTTCTACGTTCCTTTTTAAATCAAAGACTCATGTACTGATGTGCAGCCTCATTTAGGAGTCAGAAGAGCTGTATGTACCATTGTGTAGTGATGGGTATGTGAACCAGTATGTTACAGTTTATACATGTATCTGTCATGAATGTACCCACCAGTCCTCTCCAACATTAAAATTGTTTGCCAGTTTGCTCTGTCCTCCTGTATTTTGTGGCGTTACCCTATAGAACAATTTGTACAATAGGTTTATGCAGTACATGAAGAAAACCAAGGCTTATTATTAAAGGAAATCTCCACTCTTACCACAAGATATCAGGTATAAAATAAAAATTCTACTAAAAATAAAACAAATAAGGTGAGAAGAAAATATTTAAATGTTCGAAGGAATGGATAATTCATGTAGGGAACTTAGGAAACTACGACAGCAACATGCAGCTACGTCAACAGCAACGTTAAAAAACAATACATTTAGTTAGCAAGACAACAACTTTGCACACGCATCATGCTTTTTTGTACTTTTCTTTGCTTTCTCTGCACAACTACGATGTGAAATGACCCAATTTTAAGTCTTTTTGAGGATGGGAACAGCAAGGCCATAAATTCTACCATCTCTGTCTGAACTTAGGAGCGGCCCCCTCTATTCAGTTCCAACCTAAATTCCCCTATTTTGAGTAACAAGGTGACTTGGGAAAATTGCGAAATGGTCTGAAAGGATGCAGAGTCTATTTTTCAATGATGTTTTCATGGATGTTGCCATTGTTGGATCCTAAGGTCCCTAATAACTCATGTTGATGGCCACCTATCATTCTTTCTTCATTTCATTAGCAACATTAATTTTATTAGTATGAATGATGTACATGAAAATAATATATATTAAATTATAGTTGCCCCGGCCAATCAAAGAATACACAAAAATGTACACCAAACTGTACAAAAAAAGACTGTAAGGTTAAGGTGAAGGTTTGTTAATAGCGGAAGTGTCCATGGATTTCCAGCTAGTTTAGTTGCACTCCACTCAAATAATTAGAAAAAAATCATAACAAACAAATTATAACAGGATTAACAGATTGACAGAAAGCAATCAGTTGGCTATTTACAATCTGTATGATAAGGATTTGACTAAGGATTTGAATTCAGATAACCAAGAAACAAATCCAGAGCAGGACTTGAGCAGAGTTGGAGCAGGATTTGAACCGCCGACAGATGGATCTTCGTGGGTCTGACCACTTTGACAGCCAATGCTGCCTCCACTATCAGTCAAAATAATAATGTCATGATTCAAAATTATTTTTATTTTATTCCACATTATTTTTGCTTAAAAAAGACAAGAAGAAGAAAAGTTACCTCCTAAGGAATTGTATATAATCACTAGAATGAAATCTGCACATGTCATGGTATGTCGCCCTGTAAGGCTTGTACACCTGCAGTGTGAATGAATGAGTAAAAATCATGATACTCGGTTCATTAATGTGGACCAGACAAATATTATTATAACAACCAACATGTTTATAGTATCAACCAGCAGGTTAACACACTATAATTTAATACACTAAGTACATGTATTGGTTGAAATATCAGTCTATACTGTTGGTGGCTACTTGGGTTGCTTTCTTGACCAACTAGCAGTAATAGATGTACAATGTACTAAAGTAATTGCCTTGAAAAGAATGCACAAGGAGCAGGACTGGACAACATCCCTCCTTGCCTTCTGAAAGCAGCTGCTGATATCATTGCTCCATCATTAACTTATATTTTCAACCTATCCTTGTCAAAGGGTGTCTTTCCTCAAGACTTTAAAGTAGCCAAAGTGACTTCTCTTTTTACATCAGGATCAAGAGATCAAGTTGGAAATTACCGTCCAATTTCAGTTCTGCCAATTGTAGCGAAGGTATTTGAAAAAGAAGTTCACAAACAACTCTATAAATATCTGACAGACAACAATCTCTTACACCCTTCTCAACAAGGTTTCCGAAGAAAAAGATCAACTCAAACAGCCTTGATAAAAGTTGTTGATAACTGGTTGACTAACATCAACAAGGGACAAGTTACAGCAGTTGTATTTCTAGACTTAGCGAAAGCCTTTGACACCGTAAAACATAACATCCAGGTGAGGAAACTCGAAACTCTTGGAGTCACTGGATCTGACATGGACTGGTTTTCTTCATATCTCGACAACCGTCAACAGCAAGTTTTCTACAATGGTGTACTTTCATTGACAGAACACGTTTTATCAGGAGTTCCCCAGGGCTCTTGCCTGGGGCCATTACTTTTTTTAGTTTACATTAACGACCTCCCTTGCTGCATTTCTCACTCCACTGTCAATATGTTTGCTGATGATACTGCTTTGTATTATTCCTCCAACAATGCTGACGAGATCCTGAGAAGGCTAAATGATGATCCTGAAAATATCTCCAAATGGATTAAACTAAATGGTTTGGCATTGAATCCTAAGAAGTGTGAGTTTATGGTCGTTGGTTCACTGCAGAGACTCAGACATTTTATGCTTGCCAGCACTTTAATGATAAATGGGATTCCCATAAAGAGAGTTGAGGCCTTTAAATACCTTGGAATACCTGCACTGGTATGCGGAAAACTCAACTGGTCGACGTTACAACAGAGAAGAAACTATGACAAAGCCATCCTTATGTATAAGTGCTTGAATAACCAACTGGAGGGACTAGACACAAACTATATTTACAACACTCGGAAATACATAACTACAATACCAGACAAAAGGATAATTTTATCTTGCCTAAGCCACGAACTGAATATTTGAAACGAACTTTTAAGTATACTAGTATTGCTTTATGGAATTCACTTCCAAAAACCATACAAAACTCTGACTCTATAGCAAGTTTCAAAAGACGAGTCAGTGCTATATAGTATTACATTTACTGAGTTTGAGCAATGACTGCAATTTTAATCATGTGTATTAGTTTCCAACTTGATTGTACTTATCTAGTATCATGTATGTATTTATCTAATTTATATTGTAAATTTTTATTGTTTTATATTGTATTTTATTGATGTCAGGGGCACTAGGGAGAACAGTTATCTGATGGTGCTCCCTTGTTAAATAAAGCTATTATTATTATGCCTGTACTATCCAGATTTTTAAAAACTTGGCACAATTGACAGCCATAGACCCATGTATACAGGACATTAACCCATTTGCCCCTGGAAATTTTGCCGAAAAATGCATTTTGAGGATACTCAAGCGGTTTTCTGGTCACCGTTGTTCTAAAAGAACTAAAACTTACCAGAAAACCATTTAAAAGTCAAACAGTTTGCAGCATTCTGATCCAGATGCAAAATATTACATGTAGCTTGCAAAGTTTGGGCATGCACAGAAAACAAAATTGGGGTTAAATGCCAATGACATATCAGCCTTGACTTTTGCTTTTCACTTTCTCTCCTCCCCTCTTTTTTTGCTTTTCTTGCCTCATTTTAAAGTGACTTCAAACTTACCAATCTTGCAAAAAACGTAAGAAAATAAGCAGTTTTAACATTTCATACTCCTCTGTGGCTCAAAAAATTAATGTGGAGTTTCACTTCATTCATATCAAAATATTACAACTTCTACTATCCAGATTTTTTTCTTAAAACATATTTTCTTGTAGCTGTTACAGGCCAAATTAATTTGCTCTCAGGTTAAAAATTTTTAACCTAAGTTGATTATTGATTTCATTAGTCTACTAGGGCTAGAGGACAAAGGAAATTGAGAATCAATATCAAAATTAACCTGAGATCAAATTTTACCTGTAATATAGCCATAATGAGCGGAAAACACCAATAAAAAAGGAGGGTCACATTCCTTGGGCCAGAAGAGATCGTAATAATCATACATGTTGACTGTTGCTTACGAAATTATCAGGACAATGATTGAGAGTCTGCAATGAGTTACAGTATTCAGCTGAGACATAAAGTACTAGTTATTGAGGATCAGTCAAGAAATAGACTATTGTTTGAG
This sequence comes from Porites divaricata, assembly GCA_038088405.1. Classification (NCBI taxonomy): domain Eukaryota; kingdom Metazoa; phylum Cnidaria; class Anthozoa; order Scleractinia; family Poritidae; genus Porites; species Porites divaricata. The sequence continues at coordinate 12,777,487 of JBBMOI010000012.1, read as the reverse complement.
ACATCAACTAATGTATAGGCCAGGACCCTCACAAGATACACAATACCCTTTCTCTCTTCTGTTAACAATGAAATTGAGGACTTACAGTGAACTTAAACACTGTCATGTCTTATCTTTTATCCTAATGCCTAGAAAATAAAGAGCTACACGTATGACATAAAAATTACCTCCATTTTCTTGTGAAGATCATAGTTAAAAACTAGGTTATGTGTCAAGGTGAGTCTGTGAGGTTTCATTGGGTGATGAGGGCCTGAAGGTTAAATAAAAACAAGCAACATTTTTAAGTTAGAAAAACCAACAAATTTAACAAACATTACAACTACAAGAGAAAGGATAGAAAGAAACATGTTTAGTCTTCAAATCCAACAAATGAATACAATGTACATATCACAATATTATGTTTAACTACAGGGCTCAAAGTTTGCGACCAGCTGGTCGCACATGCGACTAGATTTTCAATTGTGCGCCTAAAAATTCATGTGTGATCACACTTGCATGCCTAAAAATCCCTGAGATTAGTGTGACTGAGCTTATCACCACTCAACTCTGCTTTCTCACCTGATCATTCTACAATGACTCTGACTGGTTAGACACAAAACTGAAGGTTGAAATAATAAATTTAATCGTAGGTGTGACATAATCAGGCTCCGAACAATAAAGTTATCATTTTCCTGGCATCAGCGTGTGTTTTATTTGTCTTTTTCCGCTGTGGTTCTCCGAGTGCTCCATGTTTCCATTTCATCCCAGCGCTTTTCGGTTTTGCGAAGACTCCGCTGACACATGCGAGTGAAGGCCACCTTTAAAACACGTGCTTCTCGGCAATCAAGTTCACCGGTTGATGTGAAAGGTCACTGTAGTTTTGAATTAAATTAAATGAGCTGTCATATTGTACTACTTGTGGTTGCTTTTTAATTTTCTTAGAACCTGTTACAATTCTGACTGAAATTATGTTGGTTATTCCAGTAAGTAGTGCTCAGTGCGAGCGGGGATTTTCTGCCCAGAGGAGAATCAAGTCTGATGTAAGAAGCAGCCTCCATGTGTGGGTTTACCTTGGTGTAAGAACCTGTGAACTTTTTCTTTGTTTTGTACCTTTTGTTTTTCTAGGTTTTATTGTGTTGACTTCTTTGTTTTCTTTGTTTTACGTCACTGGTGAGTTTAACAGGTTCTTACACCGAGGATGAGCCACCTATGTCGACAACAGAAGACCTAATCTGCATCAGTATGGAAGGGCCAAAATTACAAGCTTTTGACCCAACTCCAGCAGTTATCAAGTGGTTTAGCAGTGGTCAGAGACCAAGGCGTCCCACCTTTGCTAACAGAAGGTGGCCAGATGAACTAATTTCAGTTGCTTACTCATGGGACTCACCGGATTCCGTACAATCAAGTTAATGTTGTATTAACGACGTGGTTCTACGTCCAAGTCTATATCAGCTTTAAACTAAAAATGTATTGCAAATCAAATGAAAGTTGTGAGCAGTAAACTGACAGTGTATATTTTCTTAGTTATTCACGTTCATTTCAAAGGAAATGAATGTGGAATTTTTCTGTTGCCTTGAAAGTACCATGAAGTGTAATACTTCTTGAGATCGAGAAGGATAATTTAAGAAAAACGTAACAGTATTATTGTTATCTCCAACGTAGAGTGATAGCCTGAAGGTAGGAGCAAACACAGATTCATCCAAAAGAAAAGATAACTTGCAAATAAATGATTACTTATACAACGTCTGAGCCTTCTGATTTTTTATTGGTGCCACCAGTATTTTAAGCTGCGCTCCTAAAATTTTTAGCTGTGCGCCTAGAATTTTGGCAGTGCGCCTAGAAGTTTACACCTGGTCGCACAAGTGCTCCCAAAGCCAAAAATAAACTTTGAGCCCTGAACTAACAGATGACAAATAACATCCCAGAGTTGCTACAGAAGATTACGTTTGGAAGTGATCACTTTTGGAATCCACCACATGTACAGTTACCTACAGTCTCAGACAAAAGTAGTTGGCACACTTCCACCCAACCCTGTTTTCTTTTACTTCTGGCCTGTCTCCTTGTCCTCTCAATACTGTTTATTGCAGTTCACTCTTTCACACCAATATTTGGAGGGCAAGAAGACAGCAAACTGTTTCAACAATTTCGACCGAGACTGTACCATCAATAGTATTTTTAAAGTTGTATTTTTGACTTAACAATAATACAGATGTGTGATCACTAAATCTTTTTCTACAGATAATCCAAAAAAATTATAAGAAATTTGCGTTACTTCAGATCGCCACCAAATTTGGCACACTGGAAGTAGATATTTATAAGTGGCCAATTATATGGCTAGTTTCAGCCCCTGGTCATTAATTTTATTACCTTCACAGAATGATTTTTTGAAAACTCAGAAAAGCGGTTGCTGGTGTGGAAAGGATTTTTGGCAGCTTTAGCAGAGAACAAAACCTTGTATCAACAGATTTGGAAGGAATACTTGTAAGTCAAACAAAAACAATATTTTGCAGGATTCTAGAGAATAAAAAGCCAAAAAAATGCAAACATCAAGACCAGCTCCAGTAACAGACACCTTATTTGCATTCCAAGGATGTCTGCTTAGAAGAGCTTCCACTGTAACTCAAACAGTGGCACAACATTGCATTGGAACACAACACTGGAAGTCGGCAAAACATCAGAAACGCCCTTTAGAGCAAAATGTTTCAACTTATTTTGATGTTGATTGAAGTAATTAAAATAATTCATCAAACAGGAATCCCATGGGGTAAGATTTCCATTATAATCCGACCCATACATTTATGCACGCATATGTTGTAGCTAATATTTTATTCCAGTTAATTTTTATTTTTCCATTGTTTTTGGGTATGGCAATGTATGCTAATGAATTTTAAAAAATGGAAAAAGAAATTACCGTATTTATTCACTTATAAGGCGTACTAGGTTATAAGACGCACCCTTAACTTTCGAAGAAGATTGTGAGAAGTTGGGACAATGAAAATTTCACCTAAATACCCTGTTATAAGACGCACCCAGAATTACGGAAAATTTGCTGACCACGTTCGCTGTTCACGTTCACAAGAAGGCCTGGATGGACGAAGAAGGTTAGTTCTTTTTTCGTAATCATTTTCGGAGTAAAGTAATTGTGGCCGTGACAATTTCTTCGAACGATTTGTAGTCAAGTTTGCCTCATTTCGTGGGAGCGAGGTTTGGAATTTGTTTGATTGTTTCTTACGTCAATCATTTCAAGCACGATCACTCTTTGCTGAAATTCACGTCGGCTTTGTTTACGAACTTGCTTGCTGTAGCAGAACTGTACCAGTGATTAGAAAGTCTAGTTTTTGCTCTAGTTTTATCGTAGTTGTTTTTCTTAGCATTTGTAGTTTGTTAAATTTGTTGTTGAGTCAAATATTTCAAGCGGGTGCTGTTGCTTCGCTTCACCTCGATTGGCTTTGTTTACGTTTAATACTCACTATTTGTAACACTCATTAGAAGCAATGTCTTTAACTGAAGTCTAATGAGAGTTTTTTTCTTCTAACTTATAGGAACCAAGGAGAGGACTCGGAAGAATCTTCATTTTACACATGAGCATCGAGGACTTCTCGTTTGGGATTCCTTCCGTGCCCATAATTAGCAATAATAAATCGGGAAATTTGGAAAGTTATATTTTGTTGAGCGAAAATACTCGGTTATGAGACGCACCCCGAGTTTTGAGCAGATTTCGATCGAACAAGTATATTTTCTCGTAAAAAATGGTGCGCCTTATAAGTGAATAAATAGGGTAACTGAAATAAAAAATTAACTGCAACACATACATGATAAACGCATCAACCCATTCCAAATGAACATTCAAAGTACCATTTACACCTACAGCCTGTAAGTCAGGTTATTATTTTAGAGCTTTCTTTTATACATGTAAATAGAGGTCAATAATATCTCAGCTTAAATTTCTCGGTAAGCAGCAAAGATTTTAAATCTCACCGGACTTTTGATTGAACACAGTAAGCTTATTATGATTTATCAAAAGCTGTGTTAGTATTAAAAGAACTTATGTGTCAAAGCATGTAATTTCCAATTTCTTATTATGAAGCTTAAAGAAGCTTAGCTGCTATAACTTCCAAGAATAAACTCACCATAATGGAAATTTCCAACGTCCTCGTCGTAAAAATATGCCACTCTCTTCCTATACATCGTAGATTTGCCGTTATCCTTGTACTTTTACTGATCATAATTTTGGAATAAACTAAATAAAGCCTCAACACCGAGAACGTCCGTCCATGTCCATTGTACAAGATCTAAGGGTCTGCCATGTTGCATGACGTCAGCCGGTAATTCGAACCCAGGCTTTCAGCTTGTCTCATGCGTCTCATGCAAACAATTTTTCAAAATGGCGGGAAGTTAGGAAAGTGTTTTTGCTAAGCAGGTAAGCAGGTAAGGGACGTTACGTTATTGTTTTGGATCTTTCCAGCTCTTTTTGTAGCTGCCTTCTATAGATAATGAGTTTAATTTGGTTAAACGGCGAAAAAATGAAAAAAAGTACTGGGAGAATTACAAGAAAATGTTGGAGGGGACCGGGACCACATTTTTTCCGTTTGTCTGACATCCGTGACTCGACATGACGGTACATACATTGTTCAGGTTGTCTTCGCAACGTGTAAGCACCTGAGACATTAGTCTTAAAATTTGCGACTGGCTTAATATTGTAAGGGGTCTGACATTAAAATGTAATATATAGATTTAGCCAGGGCTAAAAGCGAAGCTCCATTAATAGAATTAATTTATAATTTAAAACAAACAATAAACTTGTAATCCACAAATCAGTTAAATTAAGGGCACATTCGTGTGACTTTTGAGGGACAGGCTAAGGCTGAATTCATTATGTACGCTACAGGGGGGGGGGGGGGGAGGGGAGGGAAGAGGATTTTTTTTTCAGCGGCTCATTTTTTTATATCCCCCCCCAAGGTCCATACAAATTTTCATAATCCCCCCCAAGCAATCAGCCAAAAAATGA
>JBBMOI010000012.1:12610000-12765000 GCA_038088405.1 Porites divaricata | reverse complement strand
TGAATTGAATACCTGTCCACTTGAGTTGATAATAGTAAAATAAATTAACTGTGAATGGAACATGATCATCTGGATAATCCATTCAGTTGTGATGTTCATTGGGCTTCTGTCAGTTAAGCCATGGTAATAGTAATAGTAGTAGTAATAGTATTATTATTAATATATTATTAGCAATGTTATTATTATTATTATTATTATTATTATTATTATTATTATTATGTATCAGCGACCTAGATCTCAATGCAAAAGTTTTGCACTTTGACCATAAATTTCTAATGAAGAATTATTCTTGATCTTGCAGCAGCACCCATGTCACAGAAACAGGGAGTCATTCTTAACACTCCTGCCAGGAAGGTCTTTGCCAGTCAGTTGCACAATGACAGCATCCATACAGATTCAAGCAGTCAAGTCTGGGTACAGGGTATTGTAGTGCTAGTGTCTGCAGATGGAAATGATCTGTTTCTTGATGATGGGACGGGTATAACCCAAGCAAATGGAGTTACCAAAATTGTGAAAGATCTCTTCATCCAAAAAGGTGCTTACAGCACTTTATACTTACCATACATTATTAAAAGTTCCTATTATTTTTAGTTTCTGTTTCATGTATGCAAACCAGGCTTTTAGCCAAGCATTGAAAACTGGCCATCCAGAAGGCATGTTTTCCCATAAAATTAAGTGAATTGTCCTTGTATTTCTTAAAATGGGTGTCCATGGGACAGATGGACACCCCTCTGGCTAACACCTTGATGCAAACTGGGCAAGCCAGCTTGTGTTTGATATTACAACATTTTCCTCAATTGACAAACTGTTTTCACAGTAATGAGATGCTTGGAGGGGACGAAGTAAAATTAATAATAATGTCAGAGTCATTCAGACTAATTAACTTTACTAAAGAATTGCCAAGTATGATACTTTTTTGCAAAATCATCTTATTATTGATTACAATTTTAACTGGAAAAAATACACCCTTTAAGTGGTTTAGAAAAATTCCAGGAGGTATTGGCATCCTATGTAATGTTACACAGTTAAAATAAAGTAATGTAAAGAAGATCATCGCAGTTAAAGATACAATTTATGCAGTTGTGAAAAGAATGCTTGAAAAATTTAGGCTTGCCGGGGTTTCTAAGTCGATCCCTCGGAGTTAGCACTAGACTTGCTACAAGTCGACCTCATGAGTTTCTTGGCAAGAGGAACAAGCCTTTTAGGCTGCAAAGCAGCCAAGTAGCGAGCAAGGAAGTCGCAAGAGGTCGACTTGTCTCGTTTGAAGTTTCCATTTGCATTTCACCCATTTCAGGATGCAATGCAAAAACAATTGAACGTGTGTGTGCAGGGCAAATTTATCTACGTTGTGCTTAAGTTGTCACAAACAGATTTCAGACTTAAGTTACATGTGTATTGTTAGCAACCTCAGGCGGGTGGAAAAAAACCGAAGCTTGTTTTAAGCTCAAGTCGATACTTGGAAAAGGGATCTCCTTTAAAACTTTTTTTTGAAAGTCTACCCTAGTCAATTGGGATTTGGTCAATAAAAATTATTTCATGCCTTTGCCAAGTACATGTATGTTATGAACTAATTGCCCCAGTATCGCATAGTTCAGGGTTTGAATTCCCTCAAGCCTGAATATTAAAAAAAAAAATTCAGGCTTTCTTTTTGCATTTGCAATTAAGTTGCATCTTCACCTGTGATGAGCTTGTTTTCATTATTTTATTTCTTCATTCCGCAGTTCCAATATATGTCCAACATATGAAATTCATAATATTCATCATTTCATCTTAGACATTTTGTCACTCTTCATCATTCCCTTTTTGTGTTATGGTATCATTGGGATGTACTACCTAAGGCTTTTGACAACTTCTTTTCACATAATTATCATCTAAAGGCAATTACAACGCTGTCTTTGTAGATTTTTTTCTCTCTCTCTCTCTCGTTAGTTACTGATTGAAGTAATTTATTACTGAACTACTCAGCTCGTTTAGTTTTTCCTATTCTGAGTACCTTTTTGTCTGATTTAGTTATTATTTTATTCTATTCTCGTACACTTTTATGTGGTAAATAACGTTGTTAATGATGAAATTATTAATTTTAGTTTTATTTTAGGAATGTATGTCATGGTTGCTGGGCAGTTGAGGTCAAGTGTTAAGATTACAGAGTGTCCACCCAGCATCAGAGTGTTAAAGATTGCTGACCTAACCAATAATGTACACAGTGAGGCATTGTGGTTTACAGAAGTTATCCATGCCCAGCTGAAGAAGTGTGTTCCATGAACACTGTTTAAATTTACATATAAACTGATCTTTGATCCATTTCTATGTATTTCTACATACACTGGGAGAGAGAAAGGTCTTTGGACCTCACATGAGACATTACCAAATACAATCATTCGATTGGATTCGGTAATCGAACTCACCCAAAACTTTAGCCTGCCCTACCCCCTTCGACGCGTGCTATCTAAACTTTTGCCAGTCGAACACTTTAGCAATCTAACGTTCAAAAATATAAGCTTCAACAATTGTACACAAAACAAGTTCATCTCGTTTTAAACAAGGCGTTGCGGTTAACAAATAAGTTATGCGTTGTCTTCAATTTCAAACTACATGTAGAGTATGAAAACAAGATGGCACGAGTGCTATTTTTTTGCATCAGTGTCGATGAAAAGTTTATTACCTATTGTTTGAACTGACTTAAGCGGCGACCGCCAGCTTGGACTTTGCAACGAGAACTGTTACCTGTATGTGCGTTTGGCCATTGGCCGTCAGAGTTGAAGTGTAAGTCTTGTGCCCGCTACCGTCGTTAAGCACTTCCAGTATCATATGTGAATTTATCGATATTACTTTAACAATAAAGATTTTAGACAACTGAAATGTCTTTATGATTTCATACCTCCATAAGAGGGAAATCTTTCTGATTCAATTCAACTTGTTATTATTAAGGTATTATTATCAACTTATAAGGTACTGAATAATAGGTGTTTCAGCTGATCTGTCCAAATTAGTTATGCAGTACGTACCGAGTAGGAACCTTAGATCTTCTAATACCAATCATCTCGTCGATATGTCCTATAATTTAATAAGAACGTATGGTTCTATTAGAGCCTTCTCATCCGTAACCCCTGCTCTGTGGAACGATTTGCCGCAGAATATATGGTCCTTCGCTTGTCTTATCTTTTTAGGAGGGCTTTTAATTTATGATCATCCTAGGAACATATATAGTTCCTACATTTTCTTTTTAGTTGATTTTTTATGTTATTCAAAGTTTATTCATTTTATCAATATTGTGAATTTTAACGCATAGCTTTTTTGGAAAAGTGCATTATTATTAATTTATTTTTTAAAATCCTTATATTTTGAATGTTACGCAACAATGCCGATGCTCATATTTCGAGCTTGGGCTACCTGTGGCGAAGCTGACAGTTTCGATGACTGCCAGCCATCTTTATCAAAACTTGGAAATCGTCAAAGGTGTCAGAAGCCTTAAATAGACGAAGGTGTTAATTAGCTTTAATTATTGTGATAAGCGCGCAAAGTCACTCCGTTTCGAAATATAAGGATTTGTATGGGGAAAAAACCTATCGTTTCTGTAACCTACGAAAATGAAAGGATTTCAATAAAAACAGCTGACCTTACTTGAAATGTTTGTTACGTCTCTCCTGTGTGGTCCACGGGCCGATTTAGGGCCGTTTTATGGGTTTTTATGTAAACGGTTTTCTTTGTATAGAGAGAAAACCGTTTACATAAAAACCCATAAAACGGCCATAAGTCGGCCCGTGGACCATACAGGAGAGACGTAACGCACATTTTAAGTAAGGTAAGCTGTTTTTTGTTGAAATTCTTTCATTTTCGTAGGTTACAGAAACGATAGGTTTTTTCCCCATACAAATCCTTATATTTCGAATGTTACGCAACAATGCCGATGTTCGCCGATATGCTCATATTTCGAGCTTGGGCTACCTGTGGGGCAATATGATAAAAATTATACCTTCTTATAAAAAACCGGGTTGAAATTTTTTATGCTCTGACAGGAGGAATCTTCGTGCTTCACGTTTTAGATTGAAATGAAGAATATTTATTTGCTTTTCTTCACAGAAAAAATCTAAACAAATATTAGCTTATGAAATTGAGAAAAACGATCTAAGGAGAGAAGGTTAGCCGGTGGTTCATCTCCATACTACAAACTGACATTTCCCCCACACAAGACATTCTGAGACATTTCCCTTTTCCTAAATGAAATTTCTGTCTTGAAATTTTTGCTTGAGAAATGTTCATGAAAGTCTAAGTCTCTTCCATTTTTAAGTTAAAAAAATTCAGCAGGGCGTGAGTAGGAATCGAATCCGGGGCAGAGAATCTGCAATCCAGCACCTAGGTGTAGTTCTCTCCTGGTTAATACTCATCTCCATACTCCAAAATGACGCTGACCTGCGCCGCCATCTTGAAAATGTTCAATCCGCAACGCATCGCAACCGTGGTCCGCACCCGGGGTCCGCACATCGCCTGCAATCTTCCCTTGAGTGCCCCTCCCCACCGGACTCCACGGCCCATGATCTGAATTTAGGGAGAGATGACTCGGATAAAGATTTATAAACGAAAATTATGTTGACGAAGATTCACCACCATCTGATCCGGATCATCCCAAGAGAACGCACTGTGAAGATAAAATGGGCACAAACATTTTAGTTATATGTTTCCATGCAGACGGGCACGTGTGTAGCGCGATCCTAGATACCGGATATCAGACTACAAAGATATATCGTATCACTTTTCAGTTGACATCGGACTTGGCGGACAAGTATACTTTGTGTACAGTTTTTTTATATCGAACATGGATGAACGTGTAGCTCGCGCCAGGAGCAGTTCAAGTGCCTCAAGTTTATTTTTCCCTGCACCGAAAGCTCCGCCACAAAGGGGTAATTTCCTCATGACCTATTTCTCATGCCCTGTTGGTTCTTTGGAGCAGAACTCGGTTCACTCGTCGGCTCGGCCGCGAGGAGCAACACTAATCACTGAAAACACATACAAAATGGAACCAGATAAGAGATTCAGCGTGGCTGAAGTGAGAGCTATTCTTCTTCAACATCTTCAGTCGCTTGAAACGCAAAAATACGACGCTAAACTATGCAGAGAGGTGGCCAAAGGAATGTGTAACTCCATCATGAGTGATTTAAAGTTGCTGGGGTATTCACGGTTCAAGTTTGTCTGTTCCGTCACGATAGGACAAAACAAAGGCCAGGGCGTGAGAATAGCCAGCCGATCTGTTTGGGACACTAATTGCGACCAGTTCGTGTCTGAAAGCTTCAAGAATGAGACCTTGTTTGCTGTTGGAGTAGTGTTTGGAGTTTACAAAGAGTGAGAAACAAACCTGGTGAAAATTTTGCCTTAGATAACTTTATATATTCTGGTATTATTGTTCGAGAAAGTTGCGAAGGATAGCCTGGTTTGAGAAAATCCATGGCTCGGTAACATTCGGAAGCAGCCACTGTATGAAATCTCCTCAGAGCTTCAATTCACTGTCGCAAATTTCAACTTCCCGTCGATCCTAGATAGTGTCATCAGCCACAACTAAAGTATCAATCTTTATGTTGCGTGATAAAACTGAATAATACAATCGTTTGTTTGTGAATGGACAACATCAAGTTTGTTGTCGTCTTTTCTGAGACAAAAATTATAGACCCAATATTCTCATTAGGGATGGCATATTTGATTTGCTGTTATGTCGTGGTTACATTGAAGCAAAATACCTGTAACCAAGCAACCGTGAAGTAGACTAGCTGGCGGGATTTATCATTCCACGGCTGCTTTTGTTGTTTTTGTTTAGGCTGTAAAGCCGTGAGGAGAATGAGGATGTATCCTTCGCAGCCTACACCCCTCCCCCCCGGCGGCTATGGCGTAAAGTTATTGCCCTTGCACGTCCTCAATACCCCGCTTTTTTCCCGGTCGCATTTTTCCCGGGACTATTATTATTCGCCCTTTTCAGTCTCGTTTGCGTAAGCATAGCCTTAGCCTGCGAACCGTAGACGTATTTCCGGTTGTTGCTGGCTAGCATAGCCTGCGTGCAGACGATGACTAAACTCTGATAAGTACCGTCTGCGAAGCAGCGCAGAGATCCTTGTTCTGGACCCCCAACGGACTCAACGAATTACCGGAAGTGCGTTTCGAATTTCCCTTCAACCTGATTGGCGATCACGACAAACAAAACAAAGGCCTTTTTTAACTAAGACAAAAAAGCAAGGCTGATTTTACAGTCGGGAATATATTATCTTTTAACCAATATTTCGGAAGGCACGGCCTTCCTTCTTCAGGGTCTTACAAATAATGAGACGTTACAATTTGAAAATAAGAAATAGCGTGCAATATGATACTATGATAGCAAGTGAACGTTGAAAACAAAAACCGTTGAAGTAGTGATTGAAAGAAATTTGAAATAGAAAAATAGAAAATAAGTGATAACAAAGAGAAGAAATAAATATTGTATTACATTTCATCTTTTTTATTAATATCTAAAGGTTCAAGAGTTTTACCTCTAGCTTTTCGTACACTGTCTCTATTAGATTTGGTAAGCTCTAGTGGGATGAGAGTGATGTCGTTAGCAGAGTGATTATTGGTAAGAAAGTGTTCTGAGACTGTGGTGGGTTTAGAGATATTAGATGGGTTATCAACTGGTCTGCGGTGCCGTTGAAGCGGTCTTTAAGTCGTCGTTTGGTTTCACCTATGTATTGTTTGGAGCACTGGTTGCATTGTATCATGTAAATGACGTTTTTAGAGTTACAGTCAATGTGATTAGTGATAGGTCTGGTTTCGCCTGTAGCGTGGAATGTGTATGAAGTTTGTCCGTCAGATATGTATTTGCAAGTGAGACAGTTTTTTCCGCAAGGGTATGAGCCACGGGGCTGGTTGTGTTGTGCAAGGTTGCGAAGTTGAGCCCTCACTAGAAATCACTGAGGTTACTGCTGCGTCTATAAGCTACAATGGGTGCAGCTTTAAAGACGTTGTAGCAACGGGGGGATGAAATAAGGATGTGAAAGTGTTTGCGAATAATGGATGAGATGGAACGAAGGGCTGGGTTGTAGATGATAACAAAGGGAACACGTTCTGGTTTGTCCAGTGTGTAAGTGTCAGGGGGAGTGAGTGCTTCTGTCCGTGTGATATTGTTAAATCGTTGTATTTCCCGTTGAAGGAAATATCGGTTATAACCACGTTTGTGAAGATAGTCAATAAGTTCATTGGTGCGTAGTGTGAATGTCTCGTTGGTGGAACAAATGCGGCGGAGTCTAAGAGCTAGACTGAAAGGAATAGCACGTTTGGTGTGTATGGGATGACATGAAGAATGTAGTAAGTATTGGTGTTTGTCTGTAGGTTTGGTGTAAAGGTCAGTGACGATTTTGCCATTGCGAAGTGAGACGTTGACGTCGAGAAACACCCAAGTCTAGTGAGGGCTCAACTTCGCAACCTTGCACAACACAACCAGCCCCGTGGCTCATACCCTTGCGGAAAAAACTGTCTCACTTGCAAATACATATCTGACGGACAAACTTCATACACATTCCACGCTACAGGCGAAACCAGACCTATCACTAATCACATTGACTGTAATAGTCTTTTCCGTTGCTTTTCAAGATGGCGGCCACGATCAATGTACCTCCGAGATTACGGTTAAAAAACGCCTGCTCTGCAGGCTAACTGTAACTCTAAAAACGTCATTTACATGATACAATGCAACCAGTGCTCCAAACAATACATAGGTGAAACCAAACGACGACTTAAAGACCGCTTCAACGGCACCGCAGACCAGTTGATAACCCATCTAATATCTCTAAACCCACCACAGTCTCAGAACACTTTCTTACCAATAATCACTCTGCTAACGACATCACTCTCATCCCACTAGAGCTTACCAAATCTAATAGAGACAGTGTACGAAAAGCTAGAGAGGCATACCTCATCGAGAGAGGTAAAACTCTTGAACCTTTAGGTATTAATAAAAAAGATGAAATGTAATACAATATTTATTTCTTCTCTTTGTTATCACTTATTTTTCTATTTTTCTATTTCAAATTTCTTTCAATCACTACTTCAACGGTTTTTGTTTTCAACGTTCACTTGCTATCATAGTATCATATTGCACGCTATTTCTTATTTTCAAATTGTAACGTCTCATTATTTGTAAGACCCTGAAGAAGGAAGGCCGTGCCTTCCGAAATATTGGTTAAAAGATAATGTATTCCCGACTGTAAAATCAGCCTTGCTTTTTTGTCTTATATTTTCACTTATTGCTGATTACATCCTTTATTAGGATCCGGTCCTTCTTTTTTGTAAGCTGGTCCTTGCTTAAAAAATTGACTTTTTTAACTGGCCAATCGTGGGGCGTAGTCAAATCTGGGTACACAGCTGGAAGTCCAGAACAAGGATTTCGGCGCTGTTTCGCAGGCCGAGTTAACCAGAGTTTAATTTCGTCTACGCGCATGCTAGTGTAAGCAGCGAGACTCATAATCTGCAACGTGTCTTTCGCCCCGAGAGGGGTAGTTCCTTTTAGAGCCTATATAGGTCGGTGCCGCGCCAAAGGGTTTTTTAGCCGTTTTGGTGTCAAATTGCTGGTTTTCAGTGTCACGCCATTCAAAATAGATCAAAATAAAAATCAAAACTGTCCAATAGATAAGGTCCAGAATCTGGGAAATGAAAGGAGGTACATATACAAAGACCCTCGCCAAGATTCAGGTCAGAGGAATATTTCGTATACGAGATATCCGAAGAAATGTTTTACCCAAATTTATAGAAATTTGTATGGAGACGCCATGCTGGTGCTCACCTGGATGAGCTCCAACATGGCTGACGGAAACCAACAGAAACATCTGTTAACGAGTTTTGCTACAAAAGCGTGAATTTATTCCTCGAGAAACTCATAAACATTAAAGTAATACTTTATCTAATACATGAACTGTTTAAATAGCAAAATTTCCTGAAATAAGTCATTTTTTTAACCTACATGACAGCTCTCTAGGCCGTCATGTAAATATCGCGTCACGCAAAAACTTAGAAATTCAAGCGTCCTCTATCACAAAACCAAGAACCCTTTTGAAGCAAAAATTTGTATGAAATTAGTTTTCAGCTGCTCTAATGCATCGTGAAAGTAAAATCTCGGTAGGATCGATAGTTCTTTAGTGTGAATTTTAGTGACGTCATGTGAAAACCAACAATAGGGTATCAATTTCGACCATTTTGGTCTGAAATAGGGTTTGGTTTGTGCACTCTAGTCTTGAATTGGATATGTTTGTTAGAAGAATTAGCTACTTCTTCATCATTTGGTGATGAGACCATTTCCCTTTAATGTTTACGCCAACTACCGTGTACGTGCCGTAACAGCTTGTCATGCACTCCGGTCACGCGCCGGGGTCTGAAATAGGGTAGGAAAAATCACAGAGTTTCAGGAAGGGTGCTGTAGACCCCCATCCAATTTTTCTGGAAGTACCTCCCGGGCACCTTTGTCGTTTTTGGGTCAGGAATGGGGGGTCATTGTGCCAGGCGTTCCTTGCGGACCCCGTGGAAACTGTGACTAAGAATCGTTGCGTGAAGCCACGCATGTTTTGCGAAGAAAGCTTAAATTTAGAGCTTTTCGGAAACGTGTCGGTCCACGAATTCTATCACTTAAAAGCGTTGATTACTTTGGAGCAAGTGAACACTACTGGGTGGTCGAAAAAAAAAATAAGAATCTGAATTAGCAAAATTGCGATGGTCGGGTGTTGTAAACTTTCACTGTATGCAAATGAGTCTTGGGAAGAGCATGCGATTTACTTTCGGCGATGATTGAAAAGACATGCCATGTAAATCACTTTTTCGATATCTGGCAATGATGTAATTTCTTTGGAATCGAGGCCCTTGAATTTTCGTGTATTTACATACTGTATACACGCATATAGCCTGCGACTGCAGACGTATTTCCGGTCGTCGCTAACACGCGTACTAAATCGGTTCAGAAACAAGTAAAAAGTATCGACGTCGATAAAATAGGAAGTAAAAAACATTTAGCGAGTAAATCTGTTTCGTTTCGGGTAGAATTAATCGCCTCCTCATTTCTCGTTCTAATCTTAAAGCAAGAGAGACTGAATGCCGCTGTAAGCGGCTTCTTGTTCTCCCTAAAGTGCCTGTTCCCAGGGTATCAAAGACCGTAGTGTGATCCCGCCAGCTATGCAGACTACCGAAGATGAAGCGAAAAAGTGTAACTCATAACAGAGGGCTAGAGATGAACAGTTAACACCCGAGATTTGAGGCCATATCAACTGCGAAACAATAGAAAATCGCTACAACAGATAAGAAAACTAAATAAATCACATTGAAAAAAAATGCTGCCACAAATTCAAAGTTGTAAGACAACTCACCATTAAAGCTCGAGAAAACGTTTTTTTTTTTTTCCACATAACTTTCTGTTTCATAACAATGCAACCGCGGCTTGCCAACAGTCATGTCATACGATACCTTAAATAAAGACGTGAGTAGACCTATGTCACCTATTGATGTTTAGTCCTCAGGCTACATCATAAATAAAGTAACCTGTCTGACAGTCCTCATGATATGATCCTCTTCTTTGACTTCTTGTTATTCCTTTTCATGTCCGGAACTCTGTGATTTGAATATTTTTCTTACTTAGCGGTCTATCCCCCCCCCCCCCCCCCCAGGGTACGCAGAGAGAGAATTCCCCACATGCACCTCCACAGGGAGCAGAGAAGTTATTTGCAGCCTTAATTCTAGTTAAAAAAATTTACAGCTGATAGCGCGAGTTGCCTTCTTCATCATGCTGCCGTCAGGAACGTCATGTATTTGGAATTACAATGTACCGAATATATGTTATGTATAGTAAATATACATTGTATCCAATGCTTAGCTCCAATATTGCATTATCCTATACTATACCCAGCTAAACTACACTCTACACAACTAAACTACACCATACACAAGTATACTACACTATAGACAGCTATACTACACTACACCCAGCTTTACTAAACTATACCCAGCCATACTACGCTATACCCAGCTTTAATACACTATACCCAGCCATACTACACCATACACAACTATACTACACTATCCGCAGCTATATACAAGGAAGCGGAATGGGCGGGGGGGAGGAGTGAGGGGGTCTCTATGCCCGCTCAAATGGATCTAGCTGTTATAAGGATGCTACGAATTACAGCCATCAAACAAGAATCGATTAACAGAGCGAATGGATTTTTACGCGAACTGGGCAGAAATGAGATGCGGAGCTCTTATTTATACTCGCGTTGCAAGGAACTGGCGCGAATAGCACGGAAAATCGGGCTGGAATTTACTGATCTTAGTATGCATGTAATAAAAATACTGTTTCTGCAATAATTCAATGTTAAAAGGAATAAGCCTGAAACAGAACTAGTTTCTATGCAGAGAGACAAGTATCGTCAATACTGATAAGCCTGTATAGAGCACTATTCTCAGATAAATGCTAAATTCGTTGTCAGTGATCAAAAATTCTGTCAAACAGACTCTTGATTTGACCTTTCCTATGGGAGGCGGAATTCATAGCCTCACTTCTCATGAAAGGCTTACTACACCAAATCCCCGTTGGGTAGGTCATTTAGAAACTTTTCCGGTTTTTTAAAAAATTTTAGCTGCTTGCGATGTTTCAACCGAATCTGTTTGTACGTTACATAAAAACGTTGATAAAACTCTTCCAATGTAGATTGTAGCTCCTGTTTCGTCCTCTTGTATTCTTTCCTTTCTCTCAATCTGACTGCTACAAACATGCAATATAAAAAAACATTCATTAGAAAAAGGCCTTTGGTATAAATTATTATCCATGTCAACAGTGCTGAATTTGCAATTTTTCCCGGGAAAGCATACCCCTGACCCCCTAATATGCTGACGCTCACCCATTCTGTTTAGCCCCACCTACTATGCAAGATCATGGGGGGATTCACTCTCAGCCCCCTGTGATTTGCCTACTCAATCATTCAGCTTGGTTTTCTCGGATTATCGTAGTCCTATAAAGATATTACTAGCTCAAAACTTCAGTGGTCAACGAGTTGCAATACCTTGTATATCGTAACGCCGTTTTTGCCGTCCACTGTACCATAACTGATACAACATTCCAATAATAACAGCTACACACAGCAGGGAGAACAAGATAAATAGACTCAGGTTAAACATAGCTGTCCCTGGATCCAGTAGAGGAATCGTCTCTTTTTGTATTCTGCTTTGTGTGAGAGAAACCTATAGAAATAGATCAAGTTGAATTTGATTGAAAAGTTTTACTTTATTTGCAGAAACATTTAACTTATCCTTACCAAACTGTATGGTTGGGCGCTTTTTCAAATTCGTTGCTTATCCACTTAGTATCCACCATATTAGCACTTTTAGTTTTTAAAATAGGTCATTTAGTAACTTCACTAAGTTAACCCTGTGTCAGTCTATGGTTATCCAAAGATTAATTCTTCGTGAAGTAGTTGAAAACATTGTAGCTTGCAATGGCTATCGGAGTATCAGCATGTTGTAATATCACAACCTTAGTGCATTTCTTCACGTTGAATAAAGTATAATCGTAATCATAATCATTATTATCAATAATCTTTTCATTATTTCAATACTCTAAGAGCAACTGAATGAACAACTGAGTTAGGATGAAGTAAACCGAACGGCACAAGGCTAAAAAAATGAGAGGCGCCAGATCTTTTTACCTTAGCTACTTTAACTACCTTTGGTAGATCATTACTAGTTGATATTCGATATTAGGAAAGGCCTTGGGCGCCACGTTAGTACCCCACGAGAAAACATACGTTTTAAACTCTTGAAGAGATTCATCAGACTAGTGAAGTTAATATCTATATAAATGTTCTCAAAACATAGTCAAGAAAAGTCTTAATGATGCTGACAGTTTCAGTGACAGCCAGTCATCTTTATCAAAACTTGAAACTTTAAGGCTTCGGACACCTTTGACGATTTTCAAGTTTTGATAAAGATGGCTGACAGTCATCAAAACTGTCAGCATCATTAAGACTTTTCTTGGCTATGTTTTGAGAACAATTAAATAGATACGTTTTACACGATAGGAGCTGCTTCAGAGCGATCATTAACGTAGTGTTAATGACACTTGGGGAGACGTCACCAATGATGAATAAATAATAAATGAAATAAAGATCGACTTAGAGAAATAACATTCACATTGTGGTTCTTAGGTTTAATATCATTCCTTGTCGAATTGAAATTTGGAAATGTTGGTTTTGAGGAGAGCAAGGGAAAACCACCGTACCGGAAAGAAAACCTCTCAGAGCAAAGGAAAGAATCAAAAACAAATATTTAACAATTAGGTCCCCGAAGGCGACTAATTGTTTTAGTATAATTACATTGATGATTATTCGAAAAAATAAAATTATTGATCAATTTCCGACCCCGAAACATCAAAAAATCTGGCTGCCATTTTGAAAACTGCTAGCTTTCAATGCTACAATCACCACGCGGTGATTATAGCGGGATAGAGCGAAGCTTCTAGCCAATCACAGCGCTCTATTTTCGATAGTCATCAATGCAATTATACTAAAATGCCGTAGTTCATTCAATGATGATGATGATTATGAAGATGACGACGACGACAGAGATGATGATGATGATGATAATGATGATAAGAATTCATGTAGAAAGTAACGTTAATATACTATACGGCGAGTCGGAGTCACTGCTGAGGATATTGATATGATGTTCAAGATGACTGATGACATCAGTTTTGGTGATAAGAGTAACTGATTATGGGGTGAACATGGTAGACGTGGTACAGGTTATTGAGACGATTAGATTCTGAGAGTTAATTATGCCGTATCAATTACCTTTTCATTTTCTTGGTTGGTCTTCTGTAGGATATAGGTGACCACTGTACTCTTATTACCCACATACTCCCGAAATATTCGCTCCAGTTTAGCTGCATTTCCACTAATTATCACCCCACAGGTGAATTTATAAGCGAGTATTTGACTGATTTTGATCCAGGTCACATTAAAGAGGTCACTCCTGTAATGCGCTGTGTATACGTCAACCAAGATACCATCAACCTCGTCTTGTTTGAGCGCATCAACAAGCCTCTCTAGGGAGGGGAAGGGATTACCTTTATGGAATGAAAATATTGTTAGTTGAATTTAAAACATTTATAGCAAGTCTCTTGCTCCAAAGTTCTTTTGGCTCGTCATCCATTCAACAACAATCTTTATTTTCTTGACTCTACTTATTTACAAAAGTGCACGGGCCCACAGGAAGCTACACTTTAGTGCCAATCTCTGTGGGTCACTCAGTTGACACGTTCGTGCATTGTCATTATTCAGCGACTGTTGCATTCCATGCCGTTCGTTGCACGCCAAGCCTAAGAAATCTCTAGACTGATATGAAATCTCTTCGTATAGGTGTGGAACGTTTCGCAAGAATAGATTGATTCTGAACTACGTTAAATAACCAGTGTATAAAAGACCTTGCACATTTTAGATAGCCTGCATAACAGGTGCACCAGTCCATTGTTCTGGCTCTTCCACCCACCTACGCCCACAAATATTGACTGGGGGTGGTGATGTCAAAAGGACCAATCAAAACACGATCCCTTATTCGCGCGAAAATCGTCACTTTTCTGGCCACCAGAAACACCTGCAGCAGAATGAATCACAGCACATAATTTCTCTGTTAGTGCATGAAACACCTTTTATGTAAGCACAAATAGGATTTACTCAGTCAAATTTTAAAATGTCCGAACACAGCTGCGAGAGAGAAAAGAGGAAACACCTGTTGTTCTAACAAACTCTAAGGTCTCCTCTTACATTATCATTAGCTAAATGAGTCGTGTTTGGCCTGTCAACAGTTTATTTCAAAAAAGTTGGTAAATCAGGCTTTTTCCAAACCCAGCTGGAAGCAATCCAAGAACATCCTTCCTCTTTAGCGACAAATTTTAACATTTAACTTGTTTTTCCTTTATATTTGAAATATATGTATCTGGAAATAAACGAAGACCATCTCGAACCGAGCATCGTCAAAAGAACGCGCCTGCGTAACGGCCATTTTGTTGAAGACAAATATGCCAAAATTTCACCGAACAACGCGTCATCAATTCAACCAGTTGGAACGGACGTTCATGTAGTGAACGTGGGAAGAGCCAGAACAATGGACTGGTAACAGGCGCTGTATTTTGTTCGAATTACCTTCCTTCCGAACGAGGCAGGTACCGTTCGCTCGATCCTGTTTCCGACATTTTTTGTTCGATTTAATCTAAAGTTGAGTGTTTTTAGAACAGAGAAGTGCAACAGAATCCTTTTAAATATTTCATGTCACGTCTTCATGAGGAAGATTCATTTGAACCAATTTGGAAGAAGGAGAATTCTAAGGCTAGAAAGCGAGCTCCAGGAGAGAATAGAATTCACAACCATCCCGAGGCTCTATGGCAAGCAGGGTCGAAATTTACTAGTAATTATAACTACACCAGTCATAATTATAATAGATGTACAAAACTTACTACCTCCTGTTTGCGATTTGTATCGGACAAGAATTTCATACTCTGGAAACTGAGCCAGTGACCCAACCTGTGTGAAAAATATTTAAAAAAATAAACTACATGTACATTTTTTCAAAATGCGATGGAATCCTCTTCTCAACGCCGAAAGGTGCATTTTGCAAGCTTCCTCCGTGTAATTTAAAGAGCCAAACAATTATAGGCTAATAAAGAATTCATAAGTACCAGAAAAAGTTTTCTGCAAGCTCTAATGATCTCTAATATAAGTTTCTTTCGGCAGAGAGAAGAGAAAGCCGGAAATACGTGATAGTTCACCAAAGCAATGTAATGCAAATTAAATAAAAAATAAATGACCTTTCTGCCTTGAGTGGCTACGCTTAAGTGTTTATCGAGAATCCGCACGGACATGGAGGAAGTCAGAGAGCTAATTAGAAGAGAAGACATAACGATTCCGGCCAGGAACCAAACAATAGCAATTGACCGCCCGAGAATGGTCTTTGGGTATCTGTCCCCGTACCTGAAGATACAAAAACAAGAGTATCACCTTGAAGAGAAAGTTCATTTAAGATAATCTGAAGTAAGGCCGAGTAATTACATGACAAGTCTAAAATTTAAACAACAAATAAAATTTTTGAGAAGAAAGGTTTTTTTATGTATGTAGTAGCTTGTCAGAAAGAGTTTAAGAGTTTACAATTTCTTTTTTAAGATAATTTTTTTTGAATGGAAAATATAAATCAGTTCAAGCATCACATAGTTATCGGCTAGTTTAACAAGCTTTCAAATTTTCCGCACGTTGCCATTTAGAATAATAACGTGTTTCGGTTGCCACGCTTAGAATCATAGTCCTTTCGGGTAAAAACAATGCCAGAAACCGGAAAAAGGCATTTACAAACAAAAATGATTAAATTTTTTTCTATATCACTTCATCTTGCCCATTAAAATCTTGTTTACTTTTGCCAGAACAAATGCAACTTTCACTTCACAACAATTCAAGATTAACTTGTCCCAAGCACTCGTCAAATTGCATGTCAATTTGCTTTTCATGTTAATTTGTTGCGAGAACTGATGGTCACTGGTTTGGATGCAAACTATTGTTTTATATTCACTGTTTCTTATCAATATTGTTTACCCCACAGTTGTCATGGTAACAAGGGACCACCATATTCCTTCCACGATACCTTCATGGAAATGGTTGAAGAAATGCTGAGGATTAGAATTATATTCCTATAAAACAGAGAGAGGTAGTACTGACATTAACAAATGATTGAGAAATTATGATAATATCAATATCCAGTATAAGCGCCTGGTATCTAAAAATTATTATTAATAATATTAATAATAATAATAACATTATTATTAATAATAATTTTTAGATACCAGGCGCTTATATTGGATATTAATTTGTATTGTGCAAATATCAATCTAGAATAATTTTCATCTGCGCATTACATAAATCCTACTTAAAAATTCTATTACAAAAAGTAAATCTACATTTATAAAACAATTAACAATTAATGAATGAGGCTGAGTATCTTATGGAGAATTATGGAGATCGAGGAGGGTGTTATCCGTCGAGGCCGTAGGCCGAGGCGGATAACACCCTCCTCGATCTCCATAATTCTTCATGATACGAAAGCAGAATTCCGTTCCTCTTTCTTTCTCACTCAGTCTGTTAGCAGTTAACACTGTTCATTTACGAACGAACACTCTATGGAAAACGTAATATGACTTGAACTTACTTAATTTGATGAGACGACTCTGACTATTATCAAGTAAGTGACTCACCACAAACCAAATAAGGATGCCAGTTATTATCGCCATAAAAAAACTAACTGCGAAAATAGGCCAACAAGCCAGCACAGAATTGCTTAAGTCAAGAGCATATCCAGACGGTGTCTTTTTTCTTGTCATCAACGCCACACCAGGAATGGTCAAAAGAGGAATGTACTTGTGAATACCCCTGTATGTAGTTCTTCCAACAGCTGATCTGACTGGAAAGCGGAAATCCACCCATGCTAGGTTATCTCGGTCTAAGATGTTTTCTGTTTTGTTGAAAATGTAGCTTATGTTCCAAGTCTGATAGCCGAGGCACTGGCCGCATGAGACTTGCAGCATATGCAATAGAATTTCTGGAATTATACCGCGTGGTTTGGCAGTTGAGTTTTCCTTGATAACGTAAGGGGGTTTGTGGTACCAGTTGGCGAACATAACTTGTGGGCAGCGGCATGTTTCTGACAATAAATGGAAAGAAATATTGCCTACTCTTCGTTTTCGTTCAATGAAGTAATGATACACTCGCTCAGTAGCTTCAAATAATAGCTGCTTTTAGATTTGTATCAATTTTTCATCGCATAAGTAGGTGGCGAATAATCGACCGGCCGAGTGTAGTCTTCTCAACAACAGTCCTAACTCCGGACTACGCTCACCCGTTCGATCATACACCACCTACTTATCAAATGTCTACTGGGTTCAAACCTTATTTTCACAATGTTTCACCGTTTGACTTGGGCTTCTGCATTATGTCTTTC
This sequence comes from Porites divaricata, assembly GCA_038088405.1. Lineage (NCBI taxonomy): Eukaryota > Metazoa > Cnidaria > Anthozoa > Scleractinia > Poritidae > Porites > Porites divaricata. The sequence goes on along the minus strand of JBBMOI010000012.1, from coordinate 12,746,979 downwards.
GTAAAGCACTTCTGCCTTAACCGCGAGACTTTTCATATTTCTAAGTTTTTTTACTTTAACCATTCGTGAGAACCTAGTAGTATAGCAAACAAGTCATTAACCTCTTTTCTGCACTGGAATACCTTAACGCCGATGAATAACATCTCATCTTCACATGAGCCCGATCAACGGGACAATTTCGCGTTCAAAGATCCTGATCCGAAATTCGAGAAACAAAGCAAACATGGCGGCTACCATAGCTTTAGCAACCCTTAATGCTGTATCGCTGCAGTTAAATGGGATGCTTATAATGTGAGAAAACAGCGGGCAATGCAAGACGACGCCATCCAACCGCCAGAATTCATCCCACTTTCATCCCAGTAACCTGGCTGAAGTGTTCATGTGGCAAAATTTTCAGCCCGCTTACCGAGATCCCAGTAGGTAAAAACCGAGATCTCGGGAATCGAGCCAGCCCGCCCTCTCTTATGAAAACATCGAAAATTTTACAAAGGATTTTAACCCTTTATAAAAGAGGTAAGGCGAGATATTGGAAACCGGGCTCACGTGAAGAGGCCCTAAGATAGGGTGATGTCACGTTCTATTTCTATGTTTTCATTAATATTAACCGGTTTGACAGGTTTTTAGTTATTTCAAAGTCGATGACGTAAGTTCGTTGCTAAACTTGAAACTGATCGCGGCAAAAAATATAACTTGAAATACTACGCGAGTTTCAAGTATTTTTTTCCTTGCACAGGTTTAAACCAACCCAACTAAACTGCCTTAAAAACAAGGTAATCATTACTAAGACCGAAATTAGTTGTGAAGATAAATTTGGATCCGATGTTATCTTATCATACCTGCAAACATGATTTTGTTGTTATGCACCGTGGCATCAAAGGTGATAGGTTCCACTCTTATTTTGTACGTTGTGTATGTTTTCAGTCCACTAAGCGTCAGTTTCCTTGAATCCGCCCTTACATTCACAGTTATACTCGAAGAGTTCAACACAGGATAACCCGCCTCATCAACTTCTTCATACGTCACGTTATAGTGTGTTAACTGACGAAGTACCACGGCGCGTAGTTTATTCCATTTCACTCTGATACCAGTTGGACTGTAGTGACTCACTGCTGTCATTTTCGGGAACATGGTTTCTGTTAAAACCGGAAACAAAATAAATTTCGTTTCAAAAATTTCGGATGACGAAAATAAAACACATTTATTGGCGGCCTAAAGACAATATAATATCAAAGATTCTTCTTATTAACAGCGAGGGGAAAGCAGGAAAAAAGATATTCCCAAATTTTCGTCAGCATCTGTGATTACGGGACCACCTGGAGCACCCATGCAGCCTCGTTTTCACCTTGACCCTAGTTCTCAAGATCAAGGTCACGTTGTGATCTTGGTCTTGTCCGTAGAGGCCAAGGTGATCAAGACGGACAATTACTGTCGAAAAATTTTGGAATAACTTTCTTCCGTTTTCTTTTTCCTCGTTGTTGATAACAATTTCCTATTTTGCCCTTTCATTAGTTGGCATCTGACAGTACTTTGAATAAGCCTTGTCCAAGGCCAATAGGTTCGCCAAATTGTTTCTTAAGAGATCATAATGGCTCTTGTTTTTATTTACTAACTATTCAGGCATTGCTCCTATCTCACGGTTCACTCAAGGACGGATCAACACTTAAACATCTGCTTTAAAGTCACTTAAAGCGCCAGACATGAAACCGATGCCATTTACTCACAACCTGCTGCTGGCTAAGGAGGACAGTGGAGGCTACCAATCTTAAATTTTAACAACTTTGGTGGACATTTTTAGAAAAATAATGAAGATCCTTGCGGTGACTCACCAATAAGTATATTAAGTAGGTAACATGAAAACATGGAAAAAGTCAGCCTTGACCAGAATTTAAATCACGACCTTGACAATTATCACACTAAACACTGTAAGTGGCCCATTGGAGAACAGGCCAATTGCATCCTCGGAGACCCAGGGGCAGACAGTGGGGGCGAGGGAAAGTCTACACAGGCGGAAAAATATGGTGCAAAGAAAAGTAAAGAACGGCGAAAAGACCCCCTGGGGACAATGTCTTACCAGACCAGTTCCAAACGGTTGCCGCCGTTCTGGCTACTGATTGGTGCCAGAAAACGTTTGTGTTTTTCTGTCCAATCAGAAGGCAGAACGGCAGCGACCGTTTGGAACTGGTCTGGTAAGACATTGTCCCCAGGGGCTCTTCTCGCCATATTTTTCCGCCCATTTAGACTTTCCCTCGCCCCCACTATCTCCCCCTGGGTCTCCGAGGATGGGCCAATTGTAGGTGTGTAAAATGCCTGAAAATGGTGTATTATTAAGATACTCGGCTGCTCGACCGATCTCACTAGTCTGTATAGCCCATAGAATAGTTTACCTTCGGACCAAGTCCACACTTCATTGCATGTGCTTGATTGTCCATCTCCCTTGCTTGTGAATGCTACAACTCTTACACAAATTATCGGCGCTGATTCACTAGATTCCTTTAACATTATCCAAGTCTGATTAACATTCACAATAACAGTCAACACCAACGACGTATCTTCTATATTTTCGAGTAATAATTTATATCCAAGAATTATTCCATGGGTGTGACCAGGAGGTACCGGTTCCCAAGTTACGGAAAAGAACGTAGCATTTAATGGCGCGGTAGACACATTCACTGGAGGCAGGCTGGGTACTGAAAAACAACGTTCGTCAGCGTTGTTTTGTTAACCGGGTTTATACAAAAATATGTCGGTCGTCAAATTTTGATGGTTGCGATTAGAGTCTGGAAAGATTTAGCATGCTTTCTTTCTGTTATAAAAAAAACATATCTTATCGCTCGGAAATGTAGAACGTCCGTCGCCTTAAAGAAGCTGTCATTAAAAGCACCTTCTTCGACTTACAATTCGCTCCTGTAAAGTGAAAATGACATGATGGCGGCGTTATCACTATTAGTTGAAGGGGAAATGTGGGATTAATGTTAAGAAAGCGCTAACAGGTGACAGTATAAGAATCACTACTTTATTCAGCAGTTACCCTAGCCTCTTTTATGTCAGAAGTACGGTAGACATGTTTTACTCGGCACTTTCAGTTACTGTTTAGTTGAAATCTCACGTCTTTTTAAAGACCTTAAAAGGTTTTAACGCAGATTTCGTCATAAATAGACATCTTATTAACATAGGGTGATAACAGAACATAGGGTGATCTATTTTAATGTTGTTCCTAGTTTGACTAGTTTGACGGGTTTTTAGTTTATATTTAGCTCATGCATGGCTTTAGATTCTTTGATTAAATTTAGAAAGGCACTGACTGGTTTATTTACTTTGACAAAAATAAACTAAAACAAACGGTGGTTACCCGCGGTTTACTTCCTGTCGCAAGTATTATTAAGGTTCCGGCTCACTGATTGGTAGCCCGCAAATTGGACTTATTCATGAGGGCAATGGGAAACTAGCTTTCTCCTCGCACTAAACATTATTACCCCACAATTTAAAATTGTCACGCGACCTCGAACTTGTGAGTCAACCAATTAAAAACCATAAGATTGTCGATCCAAAAAAGAACGAACTTCAAACCCGTCAAACCAGATACACTGGGCAATACATAAAAAAACATGTCGACCTCATCCTATCTTAATGATGCCTACGTCATCTGCGGTTTTTTTTTTTCGCCTCAAAATAGTAGAATAAAACTTCCCTTCTATACTACTTATACCGTCACTTGGCCGCAAGGTCCAATCGATTTACTTTTTTCGTCTTCACTTGTATTTAAAAGTCGCTTTACCAAAACGTTAAATGCTGCTTCTTTTTGAGCGCATTAGATCATGTTTTAAAAAATGTTATTTGTGCGCTTTACAAATAATAAATTATTATTATTATTTATTATTATTATTATTATCATCGTGTTCTTTTAGTATTTTCAGGCTGATCAGGCCTGTATTAGCCGATCGACCGGTATTAAGCGATCTGATGACGATTCCCTAGGGTGACCAATTCAAACAGGTTTGACTCTGTGTCATACTGGATTTTACAAAGTATGACTGAATGATAGCAAATTTGTACTGTACTATTAACATGTCCAGCATTCTGAGATAAAAGTGAGTCTGGCTGTTTAGAATACATGGGACCTGTTTAGCAATTTTCTTGTTTAAATTACACAAGCTAATATGCTACGCTCTCAAGTTTTACCACGGGTTCTCTCGAGATTACCTTTGGGGTGGATTCATTTTCAGCAAACCCGTTTAGTTCTATTATTTTCCCATTGGATTTTTTTTTGTTATTTTAAAGCTCAAAAACAATAAAAAAACTCCAGTGTGTAAATGCGACAGCTATGCTAATTTAGTATATACACACTCAGTGATCTTGAGAATTTGAGCAATCTGATTGGTTCGCTATCTCGGACTATTAAACAATAAGTCGCCTGAGGCGACGTTCGTCTCGGTGACTATTCGCCAATATTCACGTCGCCTGAGGCGACTAATTGTTTTAGTATAATTACATTGATCGAGAAAATAAAGTTATTGATCAATTTCAGAACCTGAAACATCAAAAAATCTGGCTGCCATTTTCAAACTGCTAGCCTTCAATAATATAATCACCGCGCGGTGATTATTTAACGGCTCGTGATTTACAAGCTTTTCGAGTGTTCTCCCAACATCCCAAGTGGGTTATCACGCCGGTAAACCCATAGAAAGTGTGGTCTATTGCTTTTATAAAAAAACTTTTAGTAGAATGGGGTCTTTTAGGTAAAAAATATGGTTTTAGTACCGTGATCAAGTCATGTCTTCTCTCTAAAGTCATCATAAGCCAATCATGACTCACGATTTAATAGCGCTGAACTTTCTCAAAACTCAGTTCAGTCAAACAACAAACAGCAGCACTTCAAAAACTTACTCTTTCGCATGAATGAATATCGACTTTTCCTGTAAAACAGCTTTCATGAGTTATCATATAATGAGTGCAAAAACTCGTTACTACAGAAGTAGAAATTAATTGAACATCAGACTGTACGCAGCTGTATTTTGTTGAGTCGATCCGTAAGAATTTCGTGCTTACATATGGAGCTGGCAGCTATTGTAATGGAGGACTTCATTCACATTTTACAAGCCGCAGTGGTTTAACATCTGTTTTCTGGACTTTATTATGATTAAGAAATGCCTCGGTAACGACGTGGCTGCATTTGCGAAGTTGTCGCATGTAACTTTATATGCACGTACAGCGACCGATGAAAATATGTCAGTGGTGGAGAAAAGTTTCTTTGCCGTAGCCACATATTTGCGTTAATATTTGTCGATTTGTAAAGTCAGGTGGTTTGAGGTAGGTTATGACATCGATATCACCGAATGATTTGTGCAAATGTTGGAAAAAACCAGCCCGAAACTCTGAGATCTTTCATCATCGTTGGCAGCTTGTTTACAACCTGCAGCGGCCGATTTTGTACTATACCTTGATCGGAGATCTCTTTTTGGAACAATTTCTTTCATTAAGGATTTTTTTTTTACACAAAGTGAATCAAGAATGCTAAAACTATCCGTTTTGTTCCTGGTTGGCACATTGTTAAGTTTTCCTGGAGACTTTCTACACCAGAAATTCACACAGTTGTTGTCTTTCTCTGCGATTTGGCATCGTCGTGAAATGTAAACCGCTTTCCAGCTTTGTACTTCATTACTTTAAAAGCTCTGACAGTGATAAAATGTGGAAACGAACGCTTTTGATATTAAGTGTCATTGTCTGAGAAAGTGTTCCAGGGGCCAAAAGTTGTGGTCAACCGATTTGGCTGAAACTTGGCACAGAAGTTGGGTGTGATGAGATATTTCAAAAGCCACTTTGGCTCGATTATATGACTTTTAGTTTTGGAGTTACAGGGGTGGTCTCATTTTTTGCCCTTTGAGCACCAAAAATCCAGCCTTCCAGGGGGTATTTTGAAAGTGTGATAAGACCCCACTGGTAAATTGTGCTGCCAAATGAATTTGACCATGAACTCTACTATAGTAGAGCTTTCAGTTCATGCATGTAACTTTGTCCTAAAGGTATTGCACAGAGAGGAGCCTGAGGCTAGAGTTTGGTCAAAATTGATGTTAAAATTACAACCCAAAATAGCCATTTTTCAAAAATTCACTATATTCACCTGCCTTCTTGCACAACTTCCATACCTATACCACTGTTTACTTTAGTCACCCAATTATCAAAATCAGTTGAGAAAAATTTGGCTTATTATGGTTTATTGAATTTTTGGAAGAAACACTTCATGCCCCTCTAAGGCGATGCAAAATGGAATTTTGAGCATAATTCAGGCCATAAACAAACCAAATTGTTGACAAGAAGACCTTATTCTGTATTTGGTAAGTGAAAATGAATTGTCAAAGCCAAATCAGTTTCGTTGTTTAGAAATAGACCGATTCTTACCTTTAAATTGATCTAAAACGAGCCTCTGATTAGCACAAAAAACACATGATTTAGCAAAACGAAGGTGATTTTATTCTTTGAAAACCTAGTAACCACCATAGAAGACAAATAAAAATGTTCTGACGTAGATATAACGACCTTTTGACAAGATACTTAAATTTTCCTTTTATTTATAATATTATTCAGTTTCACGTCATATATCTAAGAATTACTCCAAGCATGTTAAGTCTCCATATTTTGTCAAGCCCATTTTTTTATATTTTTACCAGATATATTTAGCTTACCAAACGGTTCGCTAACATATAATCTTCGTCTGACCTTGTAATAGCCTGAATAGTTGTTGTAAATACCCATCTGCAAAGGAGCATGACTATACATGCGTGGTTATACAAACATATACGAGCTTTAGTGAGCACTATCGAGGTGAACTGTGATTTTCCGAGTAGAAATTATAGCTGAAAAAATGAAACCATCCATCCACAGTTAGGAGAGCTGGATAACAAAAAGCTTTCGTTGCTTTTTTAAGGAAAATAACCCAAAGAAAGCCTTGCATCGAGATGATGCAATTGACATTATATCACATTAACCGCCCGCCATTTTGGACTTGGAGGGTGTGGGGACTGGACCGAGTTCCCGTCCAATCCTTCTCCCGTTTCGCGGGATTTTTTGTGTGTTTTCATCAGGTGTGTTCGAAGTTCTAGAAAGTGATCTGTTTCAGGATAATTTGATGATGGCATTTTATTCCTTTGGAGGGGTGAATTACCAGTGTGGTGTCACGTTGTGGGCTGTACAAGGAACAAGAATGCTTCCTTTGTTGTCTTGCGATAGTGGCATGACTGCATTGTTAATGTACAAGTAGGGGTTCAAGTGTGTCCGGGGAAGAAGAGGAAGAACTGGTGATGCTAAAGCTACAGGTGATTCAAAAGATCAGGTAGGGATCATACACGCGCACAAATGGCTCTTATCGCGGTTTACGGGACTCTTTTCCTTGAAGAGAGACGATGATATATAATTTACCATATTGTCGTTTCAATTTGTTTGTTTATGGTTGACTGATTCCCTTGTTAATTCCCTGGGTCCTTACGAAGACCACTAAACATTCAACAAACTCATCGCAGCAATATCTTTATCAGAAAAAACTAACAACAACAATTAATAGGAATAACTGGAAGGCCGGTTTTTGTCTGCTCGAGCTGTTTGTTTACATTCAGCTTGTCACGTGGACACGCTTATCAAGCAGTGCTAAGTTTGGCAATGCACAATTTCGAACCGGCTTGCATTGAAACTCCACCGGTCTCCTTTATTTGCCTGTTTCGTCGAAGACAAGTAAACTTAAAATAGGCTTAGCTACATAATTACGCAGGAATTGTTTTGGGAATTTTAGACACCAAAAAGAATTTTAGAAAATCTCAAGAATATTAGAAAAAAATTGAAAAATACTAGAACTTGAATAGAAAAATACTGAATACCAGTTTGAACAGTCTACCGAATTTTGGCAACATTTCACAGGCAAAAACGTTGAAAAAACGGTCTCAATATTTTTTCATTTATTTTTTAATTCAATAGTTAACATTATTTTAAATATTTTTTTAATTAAATAATGAACAATTTTTTCTACAAATATACACGAATCTTCCGTGCTCTTCCAGAACGATTCAGAGTCAATTCCCATTCAAGTACGACATATGTGTGTTCTTTGCCTATGCATTATATATTCCAAGCTAATCCAGTAATATCAACTAATTCGGTCGATTTTGTGGCGACGTTTTAATGACATTTTCGCGCTGAAAATGTCAGTTTCATCGAAACCTTAGATGCAGCATGTTGTCAAAGATCTTTGACGAAAAGGGTAAATAATGGAAACCAGTAACTGACTTGTGCATTGCATGGTAAGAGTATGTACTTGGCAAGCTAAATGTAAACAAGCAGCTCGAGCAGACCAAAAACAGCCTTCAAGTTATCCCTATCGTACTTGTCTTTTTTTTGACAAATTTGTTGAATGTTTAATGCTCTTCCTAAGGACTCAGGAAATTAACATGGGAACCAATCAACCATAAACAAACAATTTGAAACGACATTATCGTAAATTATATATCATCGCCTCTCTTCGAGCAAAAGAGTCCCGTTAACCGCGATAAGAGCATGCATTTGTGCGCGTGTATGATCCCTAACTGATCTTTTGAATAACCTGTTGCTTTAGTATCACCAGGTCTTCCTCTTCTTGCCCGGACACACTTGAACCCTTCTACTTGTGCTTTACCCATGCAGTCATGCCGCTATATATTGCCGCTATCGCAAGACATCAAAGGAAGCATGCATTCCTGTTTCTTGCACAGCTTACGACGTGACACTGCACTGGTCACTTACCTCTCCAAAGGAATGAAGTGCCATCGTAAAATTATCCTTAAACAGATCGCTTTCTAGAATTTCGTACACGCGTGATGAAAAACATTCCCGCGAAAAAGAGAAGGATATGACGGGAACTCGGTCCAGATCCCACACCCTCCAAGTCCAAAATGGCGGGCCAGCTAACTTGATGTAACAACAATTCCATTATCTCAATGGAAGGCTTTGTTTGGGTTGTTTTCTTTGTAAAAGCAAAACAAGCTTTTCGTTATCCAGCTCTCCTAACTGTGGATGGATGGTTTCATTTTTTCAGCTCTAAACGACTCGGAAAATTACAGTTCACCTCGATACTGCTCACTGAAGCTCGTATATGTTTGTATAATCTACGTATGTATGGTCATACTCCTTTGCTGATGGGTATTTACAACAACTATTCAGGCTACTACAAGGTCAGACGAAGATTATATGTTAGCGAACCTTTCGATAAGCTAAATTTATCTGGTAAAAATATAAAAAAATGGGCTTGACAAAATATGGAGACTTAACATGCTTGGAGTAATTCTTAGATATATGACGTGAAACTGAATATAAATGAAAGGAAAATTTAAGTATCTTGTAAAAAGGTCGTTATATCTACATCAGAACATTTTCATTTGTCTTCTATGGTGGTTACTAGGTTTTCAAAGAATAAAATCACCTTTGTTTTGCTAAATCATGTGTTTTTTGTGCTAATCAGAGGCTCGTTTTAGATCAATTTAAAGGTAAGAATCGGTCTATTTCTAAACAACGAAACTGATTTGGCTTTGACAATTCATTTTCACTTACCAAATACAGAATAAGGTCTTCTTGTCAACAATTTGGTTTGTTTATGGCCTGAATTATGCTCAAAATTCCATTTTGCATCGCCTTAGAGGGGCATGAAGTGTTTCTTCCAAAAATTTAATAAACCATAATAAGCCAAATTTTTCTCAACTGATTTTGATAATTGGGTGACTAAAGTAAACAGTGGTATAGGTATGGAAGTTGTGCAAGAAGGCAGGTGAATATAGTGAATTTTTGAAAAATGGCTATTTTGGGTTGTAATTTTAACATCAATTTTGACCAAACTCTAGCCTCAGGCTCCTCTCTGTGCAATACCTTTAGGACAAAGTTACATGCATGAACTGAAAGCTCTACTATAGTAGAGTTCATGGTCAAATTCATTTGGCAGCACAATTTACCAGTGGGGTCTTATCACACTTTCAAAATACCCCCTGGAAGGCTGGGTTTTTGGTGCTCAAAGAGCAAAAAATGACACCCCCCCTGTAACTCCAAAACTAAAAGTCATATAATCGAGCCAAAGTGGTTTTTGAAATATCTCATCACACCCAACTTCTGTGCCAAGTTTCAGCCAAATCGGTTGACCACAACTTTTGCCCCCTGGAACACTTTCTCAGACAATGACACTTAAGAAAGGCTGGGTAAGTAACTTGTGCTGTTTTTTAGCCTTTCTAGAATCATTGTTTGCAGATCAATAGCCGGTTTTGCTTATGGCTCGTGGTCCGGATGCCTTTTTCTATGGGTTTACCGGTATAATAAACCATAGGTTTTTGACCAATCAGATCACGCGTACTATCTCAGTTATTTTATAAAGCGAGATAAAGCGAAGCTCCTAGCCAATCACAGCGCTCTATTTTCGATAATCATCAATGTAATTGTACTAATCAACAATATTCACCTCCCAGCGAGTGGATAATGTGTGAGCTCGGTTTTTTTTCCCATTTTCTTAGACAAAGATCTTTTAAAAGTCGACAAAATCCTGGGGTTAACTCTTTTTTTCAGGCAAGAAAAGACTTCGAAGGATTCAAAACGGCGTTTTTCCAGTTACTGTTGTTGAGTTTTGTGGTCGTAGAAATTTTTTACAACTCCCGTTTGTTCGCCTAGAAGAGGCCGTTTCGTGAACTCAGCGTTTCCTAACAAGAAAAATTTGGCCCAAAGACGAAATTTATTTATGACAAACAAATTTGAAAGCAAATGTTTGCAGAAATTCTACGTTTCAAGTAAACACGAGAAAGAATGCTACTTGAAGACGACGTCTTACCTCAAGGAACGGAATCACCACTTTTGTCAGCACTTCATGCGAAGAATGACACAACAAACCTTCTCGGCTATAAACATGGCGAGTCAACAGAAAAGAACAAAGCTCTTCTTTTCTTCTCAGGTAAGGAAACAATTCAAACTTTTAGTTGTTCCATGTAAGTCATTACGCTGTTGTTTGCGAAGTGATAAGCTTGTGAATTGCCATGTTTGAAAATTCTACAAAGATCTATTTTTAAACTGTCGCGTGTGCAGCTGACCTGATCTGTCAATCAAATCGTACTTTTTGATGGTTTCCTCTCTGATTTTGTTGAGATCACTTCGTGTGTATATAGTAAAACAATTATTCTTTTCAATCTCGGTGAATAGTGGCGTTAGGAATATTTACCTCGCCACTTCGTGGCTCGGTAAATATTTTGCCACTATTCACCTCGACTTCAAACAATAATTGTTAAATAATGCTATGCTAATCAATAAATCTACCCTAAATTAATGTTGCAAGCAAATAAGACGGAATGGCTCAAGGGTTGGGAAAATAGCTCGAAATAGCCATTATCCTACCTGCTTCTTCGGTGAGAATAAAAGCACAATAACTTAAAGGTCCTTCTCCCCTCCTTGTGAAAGCCAGCATCTTGAAACAATACCAAGTAAATGCTTCAACATTACGTAATTCGAAGAAGAAAACGCTAGCATCCAGGACAGTGGCAAAGCGCGACAAATACTCCGTGTCCTCATCATCTGGCTTTTGTTGATGGCACGTTGCACTAGTCAACTTTATAATCAGTTTATAACCAAGGATAACTCCGTTTCGATGTAGCTCAGGGACTGGTTGCCATTTTAAATGCAACACTGAACTACTGCTCTCCACGGTGATATTCTGCGGTGGGAGGCCTGGAACTGAAGATCAAGAACGTATTGCACGCGTTATTTACCGAATTTCAGAAAGGACTTTTGATTAGATTTTTGAGAAAATCTTATTATTGTTAATGTTAGGATCAAGAGATAAAAGCAATGTAGCTAGAGTACATGTAATCGCGACTAACCCTCAGCTACAGACATTGTTATGCCCAGCATAATTTCACATGGTTGGCAAAACGGAGTCTCTAATGTTATAATTGTAAAAAAAAATATCAGGTAGGGAACTTACTATCATCGTCTGTTGTAAAATAGTAGCAGATATCTCTTCCAAGTCCTTTTAAAACTGTCAGTGGTTCAACAGTAACGCAGTAGTTGGTGAAAGTCTTTAAGTTCTCAAACGCCACTAAATGTACACTTGTGTTGACCGTTTTCACTTGGGGCTTATCTTGTTTTGATTTTAGGTTGACAATGTAGCCAGACACAGGGATTAACTCAGACGCATTTGTTTGCAGAAGTTTCCAGGCTATGACAGCTCTTGACCTTGTTATATTGTAGGCTTCTACATACAAAGTCGTTTCTTCCTCTGAGTTCAGGACAGAACAATAAACTGTTATTAGGTGAGAGTGAGTGTCACGTAGATGGATGATATGTGTTTCACATTCTGTCAGTACAAGGTTATTAAAAAACCTTGGTCGGTGCAAGAATTCTACAGTGCCATAATATTCATAGACATAGAAGTGGAACATCACAGTTTAAAATAAATTCAAAGTTCAAGCTGTTACTAACAAGATAACAGTGTCACATTCGTAATTCATTGCAGCACGAAGGATACTAGACTATTTCAATAGCGTTATTTCCCGCAAGCCAAAAAGCACATGCAATAAATGCCCTCTTACAGGACGGTAATTCACTTGAAATATGGCCAACAAGAGCCTTTAGATACTTTAAGAAACATGTGGTGTACATCAAAAGAAATTCTCCATAACTAAAGGCATTCTCCTCAAAAAATAGCTACTCACTGTAATTGCCTGTTTCATTGATACATGCTCCGCTCACCAGCTTATCTCTTGTCATGATGCGTGTTTGTCGTCCCCCACCACAAGTTACACCGCACCGTCTCAATAGAACACAGGTGGTTTGGTCAGAGGATCCTTAGACAAATAAGTTAAAGCTGCATGTGAAAAGTGGATGCCCTTTTTTACCATTAATAGAATTGATGTATGAAAAACCCATATGCCATATAAAATATTTGCGTCATTATTGTTTGATGTGCGAACTTCTACTTTATCATCTGAATCCAAAGAAGTAACAATGATCACTTCCACCCATAACTTGTCATTATCGTCCTTAGATGAAAAGTTCTTAATTTTCTGTTGTCTAGAACAAACAAAACTCGACCGCGATTTCTTGCATTGGCAAACTTTTACTTGTTTGCCCCTGAGAACCCATGTGACATTGCTTTTATCCCATAAGTGCTTAAGCACGTGCAAAGATGGCGGGTATCGTCAATAAGGTCTATTGTTTACTCGGGGGCACCCAACGAGAATATAATTCAAAACCGCTTAAACATAGCCTATTGAACGTATTGTAGTATTTAAACAGTAGATATAGGCATATTTTTATCCCCTAAAAATTTTCTATCTGTTCGGATTTCCTAGCTGAAAGTCTAGTGATCCGAAAATTATAGGGATCAAAACTTACCTTTTCGAAAATTTCAGCCAGCGAAAGGCTCCCGAAAATTCTAGGTGGCCTTTTTTAGGGTAAAAATCCGTTGAAAATGGACAATTATACCATTTTTTAGCTGTTCGAAAATGCTAGGAGAGGCAGGCAAGCAAGAAGTTTTACAACAAATGTTCCGAAAATTCTAGGTCTCAAATCGTCTTCCGAACAGATATTTTCCGACAATTGTCGTTGGGTGCCCCTGTTTACTTTCTGTTGAGGTTTGTTGGAAGAATAGTGTAGGAGGGAGGGAGGGTTTTTAATATGATGCTCCATTATTAACTAAAAACTATGGCTTCTTGACAAAGGAAGTGTTTACCTGGCGTATAAAGGAACAGATTTTTATGATCCAGTGAACTTGAAGTATTTAATCCAGGAAACTGCACGTGAATTCTCATGTGATCATTATTGATGTAGTTAGTGTGCAATGCTTCAATGAAGTACAACTTTCCTTTCTCTAATTCTTGCAAACATGACCGTTGTAGTAAATATCTAAAAGTTAAACAAGCTTATAATCAAAAGTATATACTTCAACTTTGACTCAAGGCCAAGTTAGAAATCTGCATTTTACCTGTTCCACTGGTCGTACCCAGTCCTATGGTCCTGATCAATCCTTATCAGCTCTTTCTTGTTCTCAGGCTTTTCGTCAAAACCTAAATAAAATACACACTCCGAGTCACAAGTCGCATAAAAGGTGTAATTTCCACTCGATGGTGCTATGAAGTACGCTTGCAATCTCTGACCATAAAAATTGTCTTCATTTCGTGGCGATGACAGTTCTTGAAGGACTTCCACTGTTGTTGGTGAGTTTGGAAATCTACTGTCCGACGTCAAATGTTTCAAATACCAACCACCGCTGATGTCTCTCCAGACTTCTCGTCTTACTCCACGGTATTCTGTCGGTACAATACAGAACGAAAGTTTATTGATATAAAAACAGTGGCTTAGGTTTGCAATGCAGACTAGATCAAGCTCTGGCCACTTTTAATTATTTTCTCCATTATTTTTTGATGACCCCTTACGTTGCTTGACAACAACTGACTGACAAGAAACATATACTGAATTACATTTTTAGTCTTTTGAGTCTTCCTCTGCCTGCTCCCTGTTCCCTCAAATAGTTTTTATCATGTCAAAGCCGAATAACTCAAAAACGAAATTGAAAAGCAGTGGCATGTTTGTGTGTTCTTGCTGTCTTTTTGAGTCAGTAAACCATTTTCTGCATGTAGCCTGTGATTTAAAAATCGTCAACTATTACTGGACGCTTGACGATAATGGTCAATTAATATTGTAGCTTCAGCCCTACGGTTGGATATAGAAAAAAAATTAGCTGGGGAATTTTAAGCCAATCAGAAAAGGAGAAATAGTTTGAATGCGTCCACAAAACAAACTCAACACATGTATGGTAAATTTAATTATGGGTATGATATATTTATCCTGCATCATTTTTTTAGACACCCTTCTTTACAAATCAGCCACTATACTTTTGAAAGGAGAAAGGTTCACAATACCGGTTAGAAATTTCTACTTCAGTTTTTTATTTATAAATTTCTTTTATACTGGGGTTTTTTTTTTTTCACCTGCATCTGTACAGAAACACAGCCTAAAATTAAATTACAAGTATGTGAAAGTAACGTCCCCATCCGTAAATTCATAAAACGTTACCTAACGTTTTTTTTGTGTGCGTGATCCGTGAGTAGGAAGATTATGTTTCCTTCAAGTGTCGACACTTTGATTAACATGTAGAGAAAGAGAATCAGCAAATATGTAAAGAAATAACTTGGAAATGAGACAGGGATGAGTGAAAGCACTTCGAAAATCTTCAGAAATTTAACTGTCCAAGTTTTCTGCAATCGCTTACTTAAACCCCTTCAATGGTATTTTTTCTCTGCATCATTTCAATAAATGTTAATACATAGATTTAGCCAGGGCTAAAAGCGAAGCTCCTATTAACTCGAATTTATGATTTAAATCAAACAATAAACTTGTATTCCACAATTCAGTTAACTTTAGAACACATTCATCTGACTTTGAGGGAAAGGTTAAGTGATTTTAAAGAACAGTAATTTGCAAACAGTCCAAGCTAAGAGAAAACTTAATCCTATATCGAGTTGATAGACATATATGTACACCCACAAAATAGTAATCATCTTCGACCACATTTAAGAGCGCGGGCTCTTGACCACAGTAGCTTAGGCCTGGAAAACAAATCAGGCGGAGTTTTTTACGTTCGACAAGTTTACTTTACAAAATCTTGCCAACAAGTCTGGGGACGTGTAAAGCAACCTTGGAAAAATTTCCGTATAGCCCCAGACATTAGTTATGCATACATTCATTGTTTAAAGAAAACAAAAGACAGAACAATACTAAGCCTTTGGGATTTCAGCTATTGTTTTAGAAATTTTAGAATTTTTTATAAGTCTTTTTTGAAACGCGCTTAATTTGGCGCTTTTTGGACTAAAATAAGAACTTTTTGAAACAAATTTCGGACTATTTTCGCTTTCCCAAACCTAAATTTTATAATGACCCCAAAGATACTGATAATCAATGTAATTAGTAGTAAGTAAACTATCCATCCACCGTAACACAGAGTTTAATAAACAACTGAAGTAAAATAAAAGTCTACCTTATTCGTCAGAGTTGCATTTTTTCCTGAACTATATTTTCGAGTTTCCACCGCCTCCCGGCTACGTCTGATCTTTCTGTTTTATTTAATTAGCCCTTTGTGCGTTGTTCCCAACGTCATTTTAAAGTTCGACGATATGCCTTACTATGCTTACAAAGAGAACTTCACCGTAATGCCTACGCCACATATTTAAAACCCCTGCCAGTAGTTGCTTTCGCAGAATAGTTCTTTGAATGTTCCTGTACAGGGAAAACCACGCTTTACCCTCGATCTATTTTCGATGCACTGCGTTTCGGTACCTGTGTCAGCTGAGTGTATTTTACCAAGCTTGGGCTGTTCCTAGCCCTCCTCTTGTCGATATTCATAAGACCCATACTAGCCGCTCATCACGTTTGTACACCTCCAAAATTTGAGCACGAAGGATGGTCAAACTGAGTTCCGTTATTCCTGCTCTTCTTGGACAACGGCTGGAGTATTTTGGAAAAACGCCGAATGACCCTGAAGTTTAGTTATTAGGGTTAGGAAACTGAGTGAAGCAGCTTTCATTTAAGTCCGCTCCCAAAGCTCTTGCACATTTAATAGAAGTTGTGAGGGCTGCTTATTTTTTCCTTACACCAGTCTATGTACCGGTCGCGGTCATGATCCACCAGTATTCTGGAGAGCTTTTTAAGAGTTTCGTTGAGCCATACTAAACATGAAAGTTGACCAAGTCCCCGACAAGTGTAACACAAGAGAGGAGTGTTTGTGAAGCCTGTGCGTGCTTGTTATTGCCTGAAGAGATGCATGTTTTCGTGGATATGTTACAAGCAAAAGCGTGAATAATTTACATGAATACACATTTCAGTTCTTTTGTTATGTATATTTGAACTTGAGCACGCAAAAAGATATCAATTTTTGACCAGGGAATCTCAACAAATCGTCGTGGTCTAGTGGTATAGCAGAGAGAAAGGTACGCCAGAGCTATAGGGAAGCGTTGGTTCAAATCTCACCGTCTACCGAGAAAAAAAAAAAGAAAAAAGGAAACCGGGGGAACTGGAGAGAGTGGTCGGTGAATGAGAGGGGAAAAAGAGAAAGAGAGGGGTAGAAAATGATGAAAAAAAAGAGTAACATTGAAATCCTCTTTTATTAACGCAGTAAGTATTTATTACCGATGTATATATGCAATACTCTGGGGAATTCGCCATTGTCTTAGAAGACAATAAGGCGGATGCATAATTAATATATGGGGTTATACGGGAATTTTTCCACAAGAATTTATTATGTTTATTTTTTATTTAATGGTTTTATAACGATGTGTAATCTTCAAAAGCGTTTGATACGCGCGGCGTTTTGACTACACCTGCATGCACGTGATGTTCATGAGCGACTGAAAACAAACGGCACAGCGATAAAAATTGCAAAAGAGACTACCAACAATCAATAAAAGGACAATAATTCGGTGAAACATATACAGAGACAACAATTTTCATTCACGAAGACAAGTATTAAAGTGTCTCCGAAAATCCTTGTTTATGTTTTTCATTTTGTAAGCCGGCTTCCCGATGTTTGCTTTTTCAAAGATGAACTCGAGGCAAGAAAATCGCTCAAAGCTTCCTTTTAAAGCCAGAATTATAACGAAATATTCTTTGGAACGTTTTCTTTTTATTCGCGGTAAGAAAATGACTAAAGGCTTTTTAAAGTTCTTTAAGCTTATATCAAACCTGATACTCGGTCAGATCATTGTCTCAAATCTTATAAACGTGCATAAACTAAATAACCGCATAAACTGCGCTCAACTTCACTAACTTAGATATAAAAACAAACTTCAAATACAATAATTACTCAGGCTTGCCATTTGAGATGCAGATCCTGAAAGCTATCAAGTAAGGCCAGAATCGCTTCAGACTTTTAAACCCTCTTACACATCAAGCAAGGCGAAAAATGAAAACGATGCGATCGGAAATCGCATTTCCGACTTTGACAAGCAACGCATTTCTCAACCAAAAACACAATAAACAAACTAGCCATGAATAACAGAAGACTCTTGATAGCAGCTGAATTTTATTTTGTACATCCAGTGGAAAAAGACAGTTAAAAACAAGTTGACACAAAACTCTGTCAGCTTCAGCTGTCAAAGTAAACAGGTTTCAAGATGCTGCATAAATTTTCCGCATGAACGCACCTGTCAAATTTTGAGCAATCACGGCATAGAAATTGGACGTAGAGCGTGACCAACGCGTGACCTTGGTGAGAAAAGTCAATCTTCCCTGCCTGTAAAAACTTGCTGAATTTTAGCTTCCAAAGTCAGTTTAAAATAAAATTTTAATTGTGCGGCACATAAAAAACACAACATATTTCATATGAATTAAAAATAAGTAAACTTGAGCCTGCGATCATTTGAAAACTAGTAACTTGTCAGCGGATAACTTCAAAAAGATACTCGACCTCGATGGGTCGACACCTGAGCCCGCGATACGGTCAGGTGATACTGGTCAGCGGATACCCTGTTTTGACAGCTGTCAATTGATCACAACATTGATGTGCAATATATGTGTGCAATTAGCTTCCTCCAGGGTTCCCAAAGTAGTTAGAAAGTGTGAAAGTAAACATTGGTTTTCCTGTGGTGCGGACGGGCGGTCGGTCGGTGTACGGTCACGTGATTACCAAATTTTCTGGGATGGGTAGATTTACTAAGCTATGGGGCGAAGCGCGCGCGTGGAGCTCCGCTAAAATTGTTCCCAGTTTATCTAACTAACAGAAAAGCGATTAATACTTGTTTATTAAACAAAATAGAATGTTTTCGTTCACGTTTTGAAAGCGAAAGGAAACGATACAATAATAATTTCAGATTTTTTCGGGTAGATTATCAATGAAATATCCTAAAGAACTTTTTTGTCAGGGGATTTTCCTTGAATTTATTTAGTCTGTAGCATTAGAAGCCTTTTCCTTTGAGGCCAATTATCTTAGATATCTTTTTCAATTTATACAAGCATTTTATTCATTTAGTTAAACTGAGGCATCAGAAGTGTGTGGCAGTTTAGAATGTCGGTAAACAGGATGAGATATTTCTTTGTTTAGAATTTCAACTACGAACGTTCTCGAACAAGATTTATTAAAAGAACGGAAGCAGAAAAAAATACAAATACACAAATTTGAAACTTCAAATAGATTAATTTAATCTATGTATACCTACACTCTACTTATTCTCCAATAATGTGAGTGTTATTTAATTAGTCATGGAGCTAACTGAAAAATGAAATTAGTTCATTGAAATTACCGCAGAAATTAACCTAGAAAGACCAAGTGAACGTTCGACAGCTTTGTATAATTGACATTTATCAACAGAGCGTACAATGATAGCATATTCGCAGCGAACTTTTGTATGAATCGTTTTCTTTTTCGCCAAGAAACGTTCACTGGTATTTAAAATAGCTAAAACATTCCTCTAAAATAAACAGCGGAATTCCTATTGTATTCGTTTACTCAAGTTTTTTTTCTTCAGCTTCTGTAAAATTTAAAAGTAGCCAAGACAAACTGAAAGAGAAATACGATCGTGTTCAGTCAATCGTAGGTGCGCGTGGATATGTACATGTTACAAAACGGATTGAAATTTAAAAATGTTCGAAAAGTAAAAAACGGTACTCACCTTTAGGGATACAAGACGAAAATTCAGCAGTCGATAATTCAGCCAAAATAACAAAGAAAAACTGGAAGACAAAATACAAAATCAAAGCCCTTATTGACCATTTAGTATTCAGAACAATTTCATCTGTGAAAGAACCCCTTACACTCTAACCTGAGAAAGCAAAACCTTCATTGTGAATCATCAACAGTTTCTTTTCGACAAAAGAAAAATTGATTCCGAAGTTTATTTTCTGAACACAAAAAGTTGTTCGCTTGATTTTGCTGGAAATGACGAGGAAGTTTCATCTGGCACATTAACACAGACGAATGAAATCATAATTGGTGGATAACTCATTTCTTACAATTTTTAACGTCTTAAAAAGATGCCAATTGCTGTTACTGTCGTCTATCAAACTAAAATCTTTTGGAAACAAGACGTCCTTACGTATACGTGACATGAAAAGCGTCCAGATGCTTCGGTTCGAAATATTTGCAATCGATCAAATTAGATTTCCTTTCCGTCGTTTTACTTATTTCTTAAGACAATAGAATATTATGTACTCTCTGTATTCATCCTGAAGTAATAAAATTTTTATCAGGTAACCTCCGGCGGATTCCCTCAGGAAAGTCCTATGTATTACAGTGGAACCTCTTATATAAGGAAGTTTTTAATTGATAGCCTCCACGTTGGTGGACAAAACATTAGCCCGATGTCGCTTTGAAACAGTTGTCAGTTTTAAGATTTGGTACTTCCTGTACAGCCAGCTGCCTGACTCATAACCAATGTTATTTTTCGCCCCAGTAATAGTAAAATATATATAATTATAAAACCTCGATATAACAAACCGTTGTTACAGCGAACATATTTTGCCAGTCCTTCGACCGTTCGTTATATGGAGGGTCAACTGTATGTTGTTCATAGATCGCGCCTTTCTGTTTCTACTCTGCAGTCTACCTCTACCATTTTGCCCTATAGATTGCGAAAACACAACGAGTCGTGACTTTTAAAGGTCGAGTGAAAATTGTTTGTTGATTTAATTATTTAATCATTTCTTTTTAGTATCTGTGAATGGAGCACATAGCCGCCAAGTTAAAACGTTTTGATCTCTTTCTTCTGGCACCCCCAACACTACGAGTGTTGTTTTCCTATCTAAAAAAATCAAAACGTCACACTTTTCAATGTTATTGAATATTGTGGCAAATTATATGGAATATGTGTGGCGGCAGACAGGCTTTTATCTCTATTCAAAATTTCTTATATATATAATCTATTATAGACAGAGAACTTAGACTTATCGGTATAAAATATGACATGTGATGTTGTTAAATCCATTAAATTAATGTCTAAGATTTGTTTGATTTTAAGCCAATGTGCTATATCATCATCATTAGTAGGTTGAATAATTTCTGACACAAATTTCCTGCTGATTATTAACTTCATGGGATTCGCTTCTTTTACATGAACCTACGAATATGAGCTCTTCAAAAACGGCCTGAGAAATATATATAAGCCCTGGGGCTAAATGCCTTCAGAAATTCACGATATGTGCCACATTCTAACCGAAAACGACCCATTATAGAATTGGAATTACCCGTCGGTCAATTCACTTTCTCTAGCATAACCAAAGCAATGAGTCAAGCAACTGGCTGTACAGGAAGTATCAAATCTTGTAACTGAAACCTTTGTCGAGGCAACATCGGGCTAATTATTTTTCCGACAGAAATATCGAGATCACCCTTTAAATAATCACTGGTTCGCTACTTTGGACATTGAAAATCTAGAGTTTTGATTCGCTTAGCGATCATGCTCCGAGCGTCCTTGGCCTTCCGATGAAATTGTATTTTCTAGCGTTGTAATAATTAATTTAAAAACAATTTTCTTCGGCGCCATTCCTTCCCTACTACTAGGCTATATGTTATAGCCCACTGGTAACGAAAAGCACCGGCTTTTCGGCGGCAAAAAAAGATTAAGGTCTAGCTTCAACTTTGTCTCGATATTTTTTACCAACTAGTCGGATTTTACTAAAACAATTATTCCTCTCGCCCTCATGGCCTCTGAGTCAATAGCCTCCAGCAAGAGAGAATGTTCTCTTGCCCTCAAAGCCCATTCGGGCTCGAGGATGACAACTAAGCCAATCAATACTCTGAAATTCAACTGTCCAATGATTCAATTTTAATAATTATTATATACGCACTCATTGGTTCGCTATCTCGGAGTACGCGGTGAATATAAAGCAAAACAAAATCGCCGTTGTGAACTCAATGTTTTGCTAACGTTTTAGGTTAAGAACTTTTTAAACATTTAAGGAAATCCTTACGCTTATTTTACTTTAAAGCGTTTAAACAACTTGAATTATTGTGAAGCGATTTACTGTAACTGCCGTTTACGCTCGAAGTCATTTTGTGAACTAGAGATTTTGCCCAGAAATCCAACTTAATTTATGAAGAAAAAGATGAAAGCAACTATTTTCGAAAACTGAATGTACCAGCAAAAAACAAGGCAAAGAACACTACAGACAACGCTAACCTCGATCGGAGCCACCCTTATCACCACTTAAAAGAAGGGACAAAATAAACCATTTTCATTAGTGAGTTGACAGAAGCATATTAAAAGCTTATATTTCTTCTTAGATGATCTAGTAATTTAAACGCATGACGATTACTATTGAACCATTAATGCTATAGGTTACAAAGAGATTGAAACTATGATTTCCCTTGTTTGAAGATACTGTAAAGATTTAACTTTTGAGCTTCAACTGCTATGGCAAAATGTTCATGCATGAATAAACCAATCAAACTAATCTTTTTTTAATGGTTTCTTTTCTGATACTGTTGAGACCACTTTGTGTGTACAAACAATTATTCCTTTCAATCTCGCTCAATTGTGGCGTTATGAATGTTTACGTTAGCCCTTCACAGCTCGGTAAATATTCTGCCACTGTTAATACACTTTTTCATTGTTTTGAACAGGTTACTACTTTTAATAAATGGAAGAGTAGGTCATTGAGGTGGAACAGGAGGTCATTATTACGAATAAGAGCCTACTGTCCCAATTTAGTGGCCACAATAATGACCTGCCGGTTTCTAAACAAAAGAATGGTGCATTAAATCGGATAATGTCCTCGCTCACTAGGCCTTCTTAAAAAATAATAACCTCGCGCTCGCTTATTATTTTAAAGAAGGCATCGCAACTCAGGAATTACACTATACTTCACCTTCATTGCAAAGAATAATTTATTGCTAATAAGTCAGCAATATTCCGAATGGATAATGCACCAGCTCGGTGTTTTGCAAATTTTTTTAGAGTAAGAACCTTTCAAAAATCGACAAAATCCTAAAGTTGATGTTTTAAATGTAAGAAAAGGAATTGACAGAGTTTTCCAATTTACTTAGGGTTGTCCTCTTTTTTTTTTCCGTTTAGCGTCGTCCGACCGACCCAAATTTTTGGCATTTTAAAAGAAAAACGGTAACGATGTAGTTCACCTAAAATTAATTCTTTTAATCTGAAAAATGAGCATAGTAACAGCATAGAGAAGAACAGGAACAAAGACTGGAGCATTTTTTACAGTATACAGGGTGTCCCAAAAGTTCGTTCCTCTAATTTTATGCACTATAACTTTTGATCAAAACTTTATTTTTACATGAAATTTCTAGAAGATGTATATTTCTCTATCAAGTACATGTATTCAGAATTTCAGTAACTGGCATGCCCTAACCTTTTTTTTTTGTTTTTTTTTTTATCACATTCTGTAGCCGTTGCGGCATGAAGTGGGATACAGCGTGTAGATCCACAAATGATCCCTTTTGAGCTTTTTTATCACCTGGCGCGCAGGATCCAGTTCAACCCCCAAACAAAATTTGTTTTAGTTTACGCAGCTGAAAAAACTAGCTGGGCGTTAATTGGCAGACTAAGCATAGGTTTTTTTGCCATCTCAGGGGCCTCTAATTTTTAAACAAGTTAAACAGCTTTTTGCCTTCAAAACCTTCATAAGTCCACGATCATTCTACCACCCAACATTCGGAATTTTCCGGTTTTTAGCAATTTCCACAACAGATAAGCCACTAAATCGAAGTATACAGGCTTATGCTCCCACGCAACTGAACGTTTGTGTGTAAACGGGGTTTATCTTTCATGATATTGACAAAAAACAAGGAAGGAGTTCGAGCAATGCGGGCTATGAAATACAAAAAATATGTGGCTAGAAAATATACTCGCGCACGGGCACCTTTGGCGTGGAAGTACACAAATCGAATATCCGAGTCAAAAGATGGCACAACAAGTATGAAAATAGTGAATTATATTGAAAGACACAACTTTTGCTGAAATGATTTGCTTACCAAGTCCAATCGTACTGAAATACAGACTTTATAAAGTAGAGGAACGAACTTTTGGGACACCCTGTATTGTGAATTTTGTTAATCCAAATATGTGAACGTTAACTTTTACCGTCGTCCTAGGGTACCAGGGTTTTTAGGCTTTTTTTTAATCCGACCGACCCACCGACCCAATATCAGGAAACGCATTCGACACTAAACGAAAAAAGGGGGGATGGCCTAAGCAGAATTTTTTTGCTTCATGGAATGTTTACAACTACATTTTCTATTCTGGAGCAGAAGAGGCCGTTTTTTGAGCTCATCATTACCTACAAAGATGAATTTTGTACAAAAACCGAAAGTAAAATGAATGCAAATCTTTACGAAAATTAAACATTTGATTTCATGTAAACAGGACAAAGAATAAGGGGGTGTTTACATGAGAAACTCGCACCGGTGCGAGTTTCATACCGACATGACTTTTTGATTTCGTATCGCGTTTACATGATGACTGGGTTATTTCACATATGATCTCGTTATTTGAAGGTACACTTCATTTTGATAAAATGCACGTATGATTCAAAATCGCGAACATTAGACCGATTTCACACCGAAACGGGTGGTCGTTTCGTGTTTACATGATACCGTTGCGAGATTTCGTACTGGAGTGAAATTCTCGCCCCGGTGCGACAACCGGAGTGAACTCACGCCGGGGCGACTCGCGCCGGCATGACTTTTTGTGGTGGTATCATGTAAACAAATGTAGAGCTATGAGAGGGAACCGGAGTGAACTCGTCGCGGCGCGAAAGTCGCCCCGGTGTCATGTAAACACCCCCTAATACTGACAGAGAAACGACACCTTACCTCGAGTAACCGAGCCGCCATTGTCTGCACTTGAGCCGAACGAAACCTTTTTTCACCCAAAACATTCCATGAACAAATCATGCAACAGGAACCTATTGTCATACGACAAAACTTTCAAGGTTAGGGTGATCGGGGGGATGACCATCCACCCGATCACAAAATTAACCCTTTGAATAAAAAAAATTGGCTTTCGAAAGCAGCAAAGCGAAATAAAGGCCTTTAACTTGAAATCTGGATTGTCTTCAGAAATTTGCAAAGACAGCTAGATTAATGGTCTTATTAGAAAAGTCTTCGATATTACCAGAAGAGAAATATTGCCAGATATCAGTAAATTGTGTATTTCACGCACCAGACTAACGGCGCGAATGGAAATCATGAAATTTCGGCAATCCTTAGTAACCACAATGATATATACAAACACTATTTTCTCACTACACGGGGAAATTGAAAAACGGCCTGTCAAATGACTTCCAGCCGGCCTGTTTTGCATTATCAGCCCAGCAGCTGGCTCGTGTTGTTCAAACGTAGGATAGCGCTATCCAACGGATAAATCGCGATCAAGCGGATAAGTATTAGGGAAACCAATTGCGCTATCTATTGAATAAATCTGATAGCGCTTTCCACCTTTCAAACAACTTGGGCCTGATCAGCGCAAACGATAAGTTTTGATTTATCAGTGAGGTACTTGACATTGCTTAAACAGAGAGCAGGAAAGTGAAATTACTTGCAGCAGTGTTGAAGCAAGTTTTGACGTTCCTGCACCTGCCGAAACTCAATAAATACAAAAACTTAAATTCAGCAATAAGCATGTGTGATGAGGGCTCCAGTACTAGCCAAAACGTCTTTGGAAAGAGTTTTTAAAACAAGTCAGGTTGAAGTTTTCTATATTAAATAGACAGTCAGTAGTCATTTGTGTTTTTAGCCAAGTTTTTTAGCCACATATCGCGCTTCTGCAAATGGTGTCTTGCTAAACGTCAAATGTGGGTTACTCATTTATTAATAAATCGCTAATCAAAAAATGATTTTAATTGCTTCATTTTAATACCTCGACCAGTATGACTGAATTCAAGTCAACGTCTTGATTTCATTTCTAAGACCATTTCCTAGGGCGGGTTTTTGTTCCGTCGTATCCAATACCTCAGTTCTCCAAGTGGAATTTTGACTTCCCTTTTTTTTTCTCAACATGGGTTTAAAAAAAGTTCTTGCTGTAGGCGCAATTACACAAGCAAATGCAAGAAATCGCGGTCGAGTTTGCATTTTCTAGACAAAAGAAAATAAATAACTTTTCGTCTTAAAAACGATGATAGCAAATTATGGGTGGAAGTGATCATTGTTTCTCTTTTGGTTGAAGTAGCGACCGAAGATGTCCTCACAGCAAATAATAACATTATTGTGTCAGAGTAAACGCGAGAAAATACGAGCTTCCTAACCGGTTTTTTTCAATGCAATATCATTTGATAGGTGAATTTATCTAAATTCTAACTGGAGGATGTTTGTGTTTATTAGATATTAGATCTTGCTGGAAAAACCTGTAACGGCAAATGGCTGGAGTAACGTGATTAGGCTTTGAGGTCATGTTTGCGGTTTTCAACACGAGTTTTGAAGGAAGAAAGGAAAGTTTCACGAGGAGTTTGAACGTACATTGTCGTGTACATGTTATCTTTGTTCGGAGCAAGCCTTTTTCTACATGTTTAGATTTGAATAACAGGGGTCTTTTTTGCATGAGCATGTGCGACCGCTGACTTGACAAAGAGCACGCGACCAGTGACAGCGACCGTGGTACATAGTCGTAGGAGCCAAATTGTTCACTTTGAAAGCTTGCGTGACATTGAAATGGTAGCAGGAACTTAGGAAAGACCTTCGTTGTACAAGATAAGTAAAGATCTGATGATTTAAAGTGGAGACTGATGCGCTGAACGAGGTAAAAGAGCAAGTTTCTCAAGGATATCTGACACGAACATGGCTGCTTGTTATTGTTTGGCGCTCGACTCGTGTCTTGATTCCTGTTCAAGAACCGCAAAGTTTGGCATAGAATGCATTGCTGATGCGTAGTTATTGAGCAAAATGTTCTTTATTTAGTGTTTGTCTATAAATCGGATGTAAATTACTTTCTCGATACCGTAGAGGATTTCTGTCAATTATTTGTTCATAGCTGATTTAGCCATATTTCGGGAGTGGATTAATAACGATCAGCGGCGACTACCACGCCGTTATCAGTTGGAATAGAAAGTTGTTCCCTCAAGTGTTTTAGCGATACAAAGTTTGTTTATCGGAAAATTGTAGAACGTCTTGTTTTTGCGTGGACTAACATTGTAACGCATTATTAACAGGAATATTCATTTAGCCAGAACTTAAGCGCTGTAAAAATTTTTAACTTTTGGTCGGCATCACATGTTTACTGTACTTTTTGGGAAACCTAACCGTTTGTTTCATCGAAATCGGTCACAAGATTCGACTTTAATTTCGGTCCTATTGAATACAGTTTTGACTGTGTCTCATTGATATTCATTTTTTTTTTAATTTTTCGAGACATACAGGTCTCACCAGGTGACTAATCTACGTCTCGTGTGCTGTTAATTTTGTGGCTTTTAAGTGCTGGGAAAATTGTAAAACATATATTAATTCACTGCTGAACTCAACACCGGCTTTTGCGCACTTCAAGCCCGCTCGCTGAAATTTGCTGTTTTTCTTTTTTTGAATATTTCTGTTCCTTTCTCATTTCAAGACGAAGAAAATTGAAAGTGTTTACTTGCATCAACAAACGTTTCGGCACTTTGTTTAGACTTTGATGAGGTTAGCGCAGTCCTACTATGGCGTACATTTGCGGACAAAAATAATTGAAGATAAAATGCAATTTGAAGTTCAAAAATTAGACTATCCATGTCGAAATCTCGTCATATGAATTTGAAACCGCAATGAACGCAGTCGAAATAGCGTCATTCGAACTTGAAGTTACTTTGAACAAGAAAACTCGAAAGGAAGCGGAAGTAAAAATACACAGGAACCGGAAATGATAAGAGTTTCGCTACACTGTACATACGGGATGTTTGCATAACTGCATTTTGGCGCCAAAAGATTTCCCTTCACTCGAACTTTTTGGTCAATATGGCGGACAATGTGACTGATAAGGGTGACCGTGCTAGGTTAGGCCTCGTTTTACCTTATGAAAATCAACACAGGCACTAATAAGAACCAAGTACAGAGTAAAAAGTTCAACATTGCGCACCTAACAAGGAACGTATCCACTCCAGTTTTTAGAGGGAGTGTACGGAAACTCTGTGCGCACTTATTTAGAAGAGTCTTTGAACTCTTCCATAAAAGAAAGCGCTTAAATTTTCACGAAATGCTTTCCAAAAACCACACCTCTAGCTTGAGGCAGAAGAGGATCGAAATACACACTCCGTAATTGGTTACGTTCAGTAGCCAATAGGAAAACAAGAATTTCGATCCGCCACGTGGGTATTTAGGTTCGAGTTCGAAGCTCAACAGACAGAACGGCTGTACCGTTCTCGCCCCGACAAAGTACAACTACAGTTGCTCTAGTAATAGCAACTAAGCACAAAGCCAACCCGGCAACTTAACTGATGAGGTTCGTGTGAAGAACTGACACCATGGTCTTGCCTGATCACAAAGTGGCAATAACAAAACAGTTTAAAGACTGTTAAGCTTATTCAAAAGCTATTACCAAGGGAGGAACTACGCGCTCCAGTCAAAAGACTCACACTATCTTAAGAAAAACACTAAGCTGGAGCTGCTGGAGTTTATTGAGTCACAATTCAATTCTCCATAGTAAGTTGATGTAGCTTCAGTTTAAGCTGCATTTCAGTCTTATAATTTTGGATCTGTAAATCACTATCCGTGATAATTTAACATTCTGCAAAGAAAGCTTACAAGCTGGGCCCGGCATGATACAGCATTGCAGAAAAACATTACACTCACGGACTAAAGAAAATCGCTTAGTTATTCAGATCCAGAAGGCGTTTTGGAGAAAATTGGAACCCTTATTCAGCCGTAATAAAAAAGGCTTTACGCTTCAAAAGAGGTCAAAGAAAATGCGCTTGCATCAGAGGGCAAATCCTGCCGACCAGAAACAATAACTACAGTAAATCAATGTATGTCATGACCTCTCAGTGTGAAACATGCGGCTAAAATCACATTTGCTAATTTAAAATGTAGAACCTTCCAGAGCATAATCTACCCAGCAGAGAAAAAATCTTTATTGGAATGAGCAGCATTTTGGCATGAGGTAAGAGTAGTGTAGGCCTACCACCCCCTTTTATTGCTATTCACATTGTCCGCCATATTGACCAGAGCGTTCGAGTGAAGGGAAATCTTTTGGCGCCAAAATGCAGCGAAACTCTTATCATTTCCGGTTCCTATGTATTTTTACTTCCGCTTCCTTTCGAATTGAAATTTTGGTTTTTCGAATTCGAATATGTAGATTGACTTCAAGTTCAAATTAAAGGTTTCATTTGGAAGTTTGTGGAAGATTATGGTTGCATTGTTGACGATTAAGTGGCTTATTAGAGTGGAGAAGGTGAATTGAAGTTCAAATCATGTAATTTGCATTTTAGTTGGAATGTTGATTTGAACTTCAACATCCGCCATGTCGAGTTTTCCCTTTATAGTTTCAACTTGTTCAAATTAGTAACTTCAAGTTCGAATGATGCTATTTCGACTGTGTTAATTGCGATTTCAAATTCATATGACGAGATTTCGACATGGATAGTCTCCAAGTCAAGTGGGGAGGTGAAATTTGATGGTAGCTCGTGTATGTTAAAGCCGGTCTACTTCGCTTTTGTTAAGACCATGTTACAGTTTTTTTGCAAACTACACATTTTGTTAAATCACGAGCACGTTCGCCAAGACCAACGAGAAAAATAATCGCGACGATGGCTTTGAGACGCGCCATTTTGATGAAGGCAGACCCTGTGGTGAGCCTCCATGCACATCGCTTGTTCAGCGGTCGCGCATGCTCATGCAGAAAAGACCCCTGTTTGATTTGAATAGTGCTTATTCACTATACTTGACATTCCGGCTTGACATATTTGCACGCGCTTTGGGACTGATGAAAACTGATGAAAACGACGTCACATGACTTCTCAGGGGGACAAACAAGTGATAAAATCTGCTAATGAAAGAAATCGCGGTCGAGGTTGTTTATTCTACACACAAGAAAATAAACAACGTTTTATCTTAAGACGATAATGGAAAATTAGTATAGGAAATCACATGATTTCGAGTGCAAAATAATATACACGAAAAACATAACTACAACAACAAATTTTGACAACGCGCGCGCTTTTAGTTCATTCAACTGATTGGCTGAAAAAGACTACTACCTTTGTCAAATTTAAACTTTTTGAAGACCAACGCTTTCAGAATCATTCAGCTAAGAACTTGGAAATGTACAAGGATTGGTTTTGTGTGGTCACCAGCCTGTTAAAGATAACTCGGTTTACAATAATCAGCAAAAGTAAGTGTTTATAAATTCATCTGCGATTATGAGAGCTCGGCGTTCACAAGAAGTATACTGGCGCCGTTTTGAAATCAGGAGAACGCTACGAGGAGCCAAAGATGAAAGACACTTGCTGAGTTGTTTAACGACTGTTCATCATTGTCTGTTCCTGAGGCCCCATCACAGCTGGATTCATGGAGAAACTTTTGAGATTTAAAACCCAAAAATGAAGCAGGGAATTTGATTTCTTCCGACGCTGCCATCGATGAGTGAGTGGAGCCTCACTTGTTTATTTCCTTTTCTCAGCGCTGGGGTTTTCATTATTTCATTTAAGAGTCATCGTCGCTTTTCTTCGTCGGCTTTGTCGGCTTTGTCGGCTTCATCGTAGTCGTTAAGGAAATTTCTACCTCTGTAGCCTGTGACATTCGCGATATGTTCTGAACTTACAATCTTTGCTTTCTTCAGCTTGCTGACTGTTATTTTTCTGACACTATGATTCGTAAACTTTTTTCTCTAGTCACTTTCTTTAAGGCTATTACGGCTATTACCAACTACGGATACTTTCATTGTTTTAGTTATGGTATGTTCGCCCATTGGTTTAATTCGAACCAGATGTTTAAATTAACCGTTTCGTTTGCTACTGATGTAGAAAAAAAAACAGACAATCACATCCATGTTTTAATAGCGGAGGTCTTCCCTCCACAAAAGACTCGAAGAGAGCAACCGGACACCTATCTCCTCCAACAAATAACGTACATAACTTGAAATCTCTGTTGTTATCTTGGAAAACTTGTATCCCTGTTCATTTGAATACCCGAAAAGTATAGCTGTCATGGTTTGCGTGTGGTTGCCACTGTTTTTGTTATTTATTTTGTTATTTTAGCGTAGTCTGTCATAAGTAGCTTGTTTTTTAGTTTCTCTGACTCCTTTTTCTCGATTTTGTTTACAGTTTTTTTTCTTAGCACCGCATTTTCAATACATTTAGCCAGAAAGACGTAGTTTTTAACTGTGTTCGAGTTCTAGGAATATTTTTTTTAACTTTTCTATTGTTGTTTTTCGTACAAAATCAAATCGTCGTTTGCTGAAAACCACGGCCATTTTCTTAAATTTTGTTGTCAAAACAGCTCTAATCTGATTTGGTTCTTGGTGATTTCTTTAGTGTTTTCAGCCAATCAGAAAGCATTTGTAATTTGCACTTGTGGTACAAGTTTTGCACTCGTGTTACAGTGGAACTGCACTCCTTTCTCAGCCAATCAGAATTGAGTAATTTTTTCGTGTATATTATTATGGGTGAAAGTGATCATTGTCAACCGTAGATTTCCTCACAGCAAGCAATAATGACATAAAACTTGTAGAAACAATGAGCCGATCATCGAAACTCGAACATTTTGCGTCACTATTACATCAGTTTTTCTTTTGAAAGAATAAACAAACTTGTCCGCAATTACTCCAAATGCAAATTTTATTTTTTGTTTGTACCCTGAAATACCACGTGACATTGCTTTTAACACATGAATCCTAAAGCGCGTGCAAAGATGGCGGATATCGTGGATAAGGTCTACTACAGTAATAAATGCAGAGAAGATCATCGCTGTTGGTTGGGTTAAAAACAGCACCGCTGCTGTTCGCATATTCAATATGGCGCCCACTTACCCTTACTTGTAATTATAACGTGGTGCTTTCGGTTAGTTAGTTTTCATTGCGATTCAACTGTTGTTGGTGACAAAACAAAGCGAAACGCAGTATTACGTACATGCATTGCAACAGAAATTCTTAGTAGTCCCAAAAGGTTGTAAAAGAAGTATTTTTAAAAGTAAAAAGTTGTTACAATTTTCATGCCTTTTTCACTGTCACAAGAATGTAGAAAGGGGCAAACTTGTTCGACTTATAAGCTAAAAAACGTTTTAAAACCTTCCTTCATTTGTCGGCGCGTGCACAGCAAAAGCTTGATACGAGCAAAGGAAAAATGTCTTTAACAAACTGATTCGATAAAGTGATTGCTTTGAATATAGAGGATATTACATGGCCGCGCGAAGATACAAAATTTTTCTTTA
Organism: Porites divaricata; assembly: GCA_038088405.1. Classification (NCBI taxonomy): domain Eukaryota; kingdom Metazoa; phylum Cnidaria; class Anthozoa; order Scleractinia; family Poritidae; genus Porites; species Porites divaricata. The sequence goes on along the minus strand of JBBMOI010000012.1, from coordinate 12,714,668 downwards.
AGCAGCGTTCAACACTCGAAGAGATATTTCGTATCTCCAAGCGGCCATAATATGTTATTTTCACATGTAAAGATATGTTTTCGCGCGAAAGCTCATCTGGTATTTCATTGGTTGTTATCAGAAGTATATAACGCTTAAGCGTCTAAATTCCCCTTCTATTTTTAGAACAATGCTGAGGTTTCTTAGCCGTCCAATCAAAAGCACGGAAATTTTTGCCCAAATATGGAATCAAAAATTGAAGGCATTCCTTTATTATTCAAGTTCCTAACAGTTCTCCAAGTACATCCACAGCTCAATAGTACACTTTGGCCGTTTAAATTTGATTAAGTAATGATCCAGGTAAGAAGGGAAGCAATTTCTTTTGTTGTGGCGCAATACGCTTTCCTCATATAGAATTGTTTTCATTTTTACGCAGAGAATGCATAAACCTACAAAAAGGCAGTTAACGAAAGAAAATGTATTTAAACTCCACTTTTAAAGGGTGTATTTTTGTGTTAAAACATTTCGACCAATCACAAGAGTTGCAAACAATAGCCAAGGAATGATTACTATTTTACGTGATCCGCACATACGATTTCTGTGTTACTTAGACTAAGACGAGATTTTGTTATAAGGAAGTTGAATAGAAAAAAAGGGATTAATATACATGCTGCTTTGCGAAGATTTCGTAAAATGTTATGTGTAAACCAATCAGAACCATAGTAGAGACAATAGTAAAGTTAGCATCTTTTTGCATTCCGACGTATTCACTGCGTTTTGGTCCTTTCCTTCTTCTCTGGACCATCACTTAATAAAATAATTATGTCAATAACAAAATGCTTTAATCTGATTGGTTCTTAACGGCCCATATTTATAACTTAATTTTGCTATTTTAACTCCAAAACTGTCTAATTTGACCTGTCCGATTACCAGGAGCTTGTAATCGGACTGGTCAAATTAGACCGTTAAAGAACCAATGAAAATCAAGTAGCAAATGCCACTAGCCGATGAAATTCAACTACATAGACAGGATAAACAACCAAAATAAATAAAAAATAGTGACCAGGTTAGCTGTCCAGCTTCAACAGGAAAAGAAAAATGGATGAAAGAAAGTCCAGTGAAAGTCGAGTGACTTTTATTCAGATGCTTTGGAATCTTTCTCTTACATTAATAAATATTCCAAGACTGAGATTCTGTTATTGACACAATTAAATCTGCTATAAACCATTCCATCTGAAAAAATTATTTCACAATTTCACAAATAATAAAGAATTTTGGAAAATAAAAATTCCACAGACCTTTCAAGGGAGAGCTGAGCTTTCAGAAAATTGATATCCGAGGTGTCAATTTTCACACCTAAGGTGTTATTTCCGATTTATATCGCAGGTTGAAAAATTCTCTCGATATCTAGGAATTAAAAAATATGGAACTGACTTATAAATAGATTGTTCATTTACCTTTAAATTCCTGGCAGCAGCCAGTGAATTTTTCCTGAGACATGGAGGTGGAATTTTTTCGTAATTTCCTATAACTTCAGGCCGCCGCAAAAATCCCAAAATATTCCGGCAATTGCCGGGAATTTGATACATTTTTTCTTAACATTATTTGAATAAACCTACAAAGTTTCAGCACAGTATTATAATCCTCATATTTTTACATCAATTTGTTTTCAGTGCGGTCCAACACAGCCGCAAAATTAACTTTAATTCGCCCTTAATTTTCGTCGCGCTGCTCTGTTTTCTTCTTCCCCATTTTGAATTCTTACGAGCAAATCGCTGTTCTTAATGTTTGTTGTGACACTGGCCCGATTCTGGCACGGGAAGTGGCGAGAAAATGCGAAAATCTTCGTTTGACCTTGTTAAGTGACGTGCTCTCAATATGGCGTCGTAAACAATGTTTTAGCCATAGCAACGTGCTAATTTGCATAATAGGTCATTTACCGTAAAATTCAGAAAATAAGCTCCTCGAAGTATAAGCCCCCCCAAACAGGTAACGCAAAAAACCCTCCGTTAAATTGCCCCTCCAAATACAAGCCCCCCAGGGGCTTGCACTTGGAAAATTGCCCTCAAATACAAAGTAAAACAAAGCAAAAACGGTAAATTTACTTCCAACTATAAGGCTAGCCCAATCGATTTTGAAACGCAAATTTCCCTCCGTAGATAAACCCCTCCGAATATAAGCCCCTCCAAAAGTAAGCCCCTCAAAAAGGGCCTTCAAAAAATGTAAGCCCTAGGGCTTATTTTCGGAATTTTACGGTAACTACGGCTTTATCTGTCATCGACATTAATTGCAAGGATCAGTAAATCTAATGTGTCTCTACAAGGCTTTTTACAGCAACACAAATGATTTAGAAATATCAAAACAATCGTACTTTATTTTGGGAGGCAGAATGTAAGAGAATTTTCCTATCATTTGCCCTAGCTTACTTGAAACTCATAACAACAACTCATATCAACAACGGAGAGTATCGTGTCGGATTTCAGCCCTGTCATTATTAATATTTCCAAAATAGGGCTCTTAGATACCAACTTTGGCCTTCGTTATCTTGGCTTCTATTTAACGAAAATGCTTAATTTTTGAAATTTGAGTTCAGCTTAAGAGTAAATTTCAAGTAAGCGATTTACAAGCATGATCATATATTGAATTTAAAGCAGTTCTAATACCTTAATTGGTAATATGACTTCGGGTCGTACAATTCAGGGGTAATCGGGCTCATAGAAATTACACGCCCGATTACTCCCTGAATTGTATTCGACTCAGTCCCATCAAATCAAGAGACAAAAAACATTTATATTTAAAGGTAGTGGAGCGGACGAGTGTGTTGTCATTTGTGCGCGCTCAGCTGCACTATGGCGTGTACGAATAATTTCTTTGCGGATACTTTCCGTAAAAAAATCTCCGTCCTCATTTAATTAGTAGTTTTCCGTCTCAGTGTTCATTGTGTAATATTATGCTATATAATTTGTACATTTCTCTTAATAATAGATGGAAACCTTTGAAAAACGTCAGGTAAAAAAAGGTCGCGTCATGTTGTCGCATACTATTTTGAGCACGCGCTAGCTTTCATCACCAAGTTAAGCCAGGCAAGTAGGATGTTTATCTTGATTTTGATTGGTTCTCCAAAAAAACTCAGCATTGGAACACAGTAGAATACTACCAGAAACTCATAAGGGGTTGAAACGTGTAACTCTCATATGTTTGCTTTGTCCGATGCTCGTGATTATTCAATTTCGAAAATACCATATTTGGAACGAGAAGTAGAGATAACTGACCAATCAAACTTCGTAAACAACGTGACGTAATTTTCGTTCAGGTTCCCGCCCGCTTAAAAAAATGGCCGAGAAACGGGGGAAAAACTCCCGAAAGCCGAGAAAGCTTTCAAAGGTTGAAACCAGGAATATTACCGAAACACTGAGCAGGATATTATTGCCTTACCACCCGGGCCAAACGTAACATTATGAGACCCATTGACGGCCTCGCAACTTCTTGAAGTTGTCACTTCAAAAACCGATGCCTCGTTGACCCTCTGCACAGTAAACTTATACTGCGAATAGGCTTTTAAAATTCTTATGTTAAAAATCTAGAATAAACAGTGAAAAATATTTTCGAATAAAATTCATTAGCTGCGTATCGAAAGTGTCCACAGCCTGAACTTGACATCTTCGCAAAAAGTGATGCTTGTAATGACTGTGAGCAGCATTTTAAAAACTTAGATGTTGTAGTCACGATCGTGTTTTGAGCTAATTTTATGAATGAACAAACTCAAAACAATAGACAGAGAAACCGTTTCTTGAAAATTTTTATTCAACGTCTAAAAAGTTAATCCTTTAAAGCAATTCGGAAATCACTATCTGGATAGTGGATCCGTTCATGCAAGTGACATCGGCTAAGCACATGGCAAAATTCAACACAACATCCATCTCAAATCAGGGCACATTTTGTAATTTTTCATTAGCGCCGAAGAGAAAAATTGATAAAACGTCTATGAAACATTTAAAAATACATAAATTTCCTTTCAAAAACGTAATTGTCTTGGCCATAGAGTGCAAAATGTACCTGAAAATTCAGCAAAAACTTCGCTGACTTGGTTGCATTTCAAAACAGACCATGGGCTCCGCCGTGAAGAAAACAAGGTTGAATTCCTCGAAGGACGATTTCTTGATGAAAAGCATCCCTTTCTCCACAAAAAGAAAGCTGAACATTCTTTTGAACTTTCTCTTTCCATTTTTTGTCCTTTACCCGTGTATTTGTAACCTTGAAATGCAGAACTCTTGTCTTAAAACATCTGCATGGTGATCGCGCAGCAGCTATTTTGTTGAAAATGGATATCCGTCACTAAGATTTCCAAATATGGTCAAAATGAATATTCACGAGCATTGAACTTCAACCCCTTATGGGTTTCTGATACTACATGAGAAGGTGTGAGCGCTATGCAGCGAACGAGTGACACAAACAAGGACCGCGTAAATATCGTACGCACACTTAAATATGTAAAAGTAGTCCAACCCATTTTCCGAGATGTCTTTTTATTATTAATATTATTATTTTTACTTTTCTACTTCATGGCTGGATTTCTACAAAGCAACTCGCAAAGCGAGGGCGCTACAACATCCATCCCAAACCACATTAGCATATTCTAAGGATGAACGCACCAAGGATTTGAATAAGACTTCAAGTGTATAACGGCTCAAATTGTATTTCGATGGCTTTAGGAGGTTTAATTTTTTGGAAGCTTTTTGATGAATTTTTAATATATGCGCTCGCCAAGATAAGTTAGTAGAAGACAAGGTCAAACCAAGATGTTCATGAACTGTCACATCCTCAATAATACTATTGTTCAAAATCAAAGAGGGGTGCAATCTCTTTTTGCCGAAAAAAACAATTCAATTAGCCTTAGTTTCATTTATAGTAACCAATCACCGTTTAGCTCAATCAGAAATTGATGTCAAGTCGTGATTAAGCTTAGAAGCACAATAACTAGGAGACTGAACTTTTTCCAGCAAAAAGCAGTCATCGCCAAATAAAAAAAAAGCGAGAAGAGATTGTGGCTGGTAGGTCATTGATGAAAACGAGAAACGATAATGGACCAGGCTGATCCCTGGGGACACCAGCCTCGATATTACGTCAATGATAGTGCACTCCTTCGATTATCACTCTTTGTTTACGACAAGAGAGGTAACTTACAAACCAGTTTAACAAATTCCCCTCAACTCCAATGCTTCTTACCTTGGCTATCACACCGCGATGCAACTCTATCCAAAGTTTTGGATATCCCCATCTCACTGCCTTCCTCAAGGGCCTCGTAAATTTCGTGAACAAGTTGCATTATAGTGGAATCCCCCGGTCGAAAACCACTTTGAAACTTATAAAAGAAACTAATCATATTAAGAAAATGAAAAAGATGAAAAAAGGCGACTTTCTCACAGATTTTAGATAAACATGCAAAAGTGAAACAGGGCAATGATGAGTCTTCAGTTGACGGTCATCTTTTTTTAAATAACGGCAAAACATTTGCATATACTGAATAACATAATGGTGAATTCGCTAGACCAATTTAATAAAGAAAGGAGTTTGTTGTTAAGTATCTGTTTAAAATTCTATAATGGAATTCTCTGGATTTGGTGTCTACAGGGTGTCCCAAAAGTTCGTTCCTCTAATTTCATGCACTATAACTTTTGATCAAAACTTTTTTTTACATGAAATTTCTAGAAGATGTTTATTTCTCTATCAAGTACATGTATTCAGAATTTCAGTAACTGGCATGTCCTTTTTGTTTTTTTTTTTTTATCACATTCTGCAGCCATTGCGGCATAAAGTGGGATACAGCGTGTAGACCCACAAATGATCCATTTTGAGCTTTTTTATCACCTGGTGCGCAGGATCCAGTTCAACCCCCAAACAACATTTGTTTAGCTTAGGCAGCTGAAAAAACTATATTTGGGCATTCATTCAAAAAAGGTAATAATCCTGGCCCCCTTCCACAGTAATGCTTTTGTACTTCTTTACAAATTTGAAACGAACTGGGCGTTAATTGGCAGACTAAGCGGAATTTTTTTTTGCTATCTCAGAGGCCTCTAATTTTGAACATTTTAAACAGCTTTTCATGACCCTTTTATTTGGCTTGCTAACTATGTGAGACTGAGCTTCCTTGTCGAGTCTCTTATTTTGTATCTAGCCTTCTTTAAAACTATTTTAGCTACTTTATTCAGGGCTTTTGGTCTTCCCCGTAGTTTCTAGCCTTCAAAACCTTCATTTCTCCATGATCATTCTACCACTCAACATTCGGATTTTTCCAGTTTTTGGCAATTTCTACAACAGATAAGCCAGTAAATCGAAGTATACAGGCTTATGCTCTCACGCAACAGAACGTTTGTGCGTAAAGGGGGTTTATCTTTTGTGATATTGACAAAAAAACAAGGAAGGAGTTCGAGAAATTCGGGCTATGAAATTCAAAAAATATGTGACTGGAACATACACTCGCCCACGCGCACCTTTGGCGCGGAAGTACACAGATCGAATATTCGAGTCAATAGATGGCACAAAACTATGAAGATAGTGAACTATATCATAGTTGAAAGACACAACTTTTGTTGAAATTATTTGCTTACCAGGCCCAATCGTACTGAAATACAGACTTATGAAGTAGAGGAACGAACTTTTGGGACACCCTGTATAAAACAATCACGTGCCAATCACAGCATATAGCTGGAAATTGTTCTTCAAATCTCGCTTGTGAAGTAGGTCTAGTTTGTTTCATGTCTTGCTCTTATGTCAAAGTAAATATTATCGGAAAAGACGTTTTCGATCTATACAGCATGGTTTTTAAGGAAGAGTTTAATTTGATCATTCAAAATGAATGTTTTGCCGCCAGGTCAAAAGTGTGCTATCTCTGTTCCGAATTCTCCATATATCGATAAAATCATAATTTAAACAAATATCATTAAGAAATTTCACTGATTACTTTCCCTTAGGTGGGCCACCAGCACAGTCAAGATTTTTGTTCCATTATAACATTAAAGTATTTTTCAATTATGATTCTTTGGTCTTGACTGTTAACGAAATCGTCCCGCTATTTCCGCTGTAGCTCATCATAGAAATTGCATTGCTCTTTTATTTTGTTAAGTGCATATATATTACTCAAGATATAATCAGAACCTTGTACTTTGGTACATGTAACAATGTAAAATGTAACGACAGTAGTCATCCGTTAATCATGATAGATTTCATTTCATATTCTAAACTTTCTCTTACCAAAACAAAAACACCACAACTGTGATTCGAACCATGTGCAAAAAATATTGGGCCTTCCACTGACCTTTCCAATTGTTTTCAATTTCTTCGTACTGTAGGTTTCTTGTAGGAATATAATATCCGCATTTTGTTTTTGAAGCTAAATAAGCAAAGCCTGTCTCTTTTCAGGGGAGCGAATACCGCGAGTATTTAAAGAAAGCATTTTAAAATCTAAAGTAGCATTATCTTGTACCATTTTACCTGACTAAATATTGAAAAATTTAATCTGCCGAAGTAGCAAGAATGAATGTGTGGAAACAGTAATTAAGCATTGTACCTAACAAGTACTGTAACAAAAACTTTTCACTACAGATAAACTACGAGGGAGACGCTACTACAATAAACATAAACATATAAGCGCACATTAACTTAATAAATAAAAGATCGCAAGAAATAATCCTATACGCCACCAAGCGACTTAAGCTAGCGGAAAAAAAACATAACAAAACAACACAAAAAGCATGTGTAGACCGAAGAGATCTAGATATTAGCGTATCCAGGATTACAGCAATCTCGACTCTAGTGAACACTCCTAAACAGGGCCTTTCTGATTGCATCAGCACAAAGAGTGGGGGAAAAAACAATCTTGTATGGTATTACTCTTCCTACTGATTATCATATGCCTATCACAGTTTAAACAATAAGCTTACAATCGATAAACAGTTTATCCCGTTAAACCGCTTTCTTCCCTTCTTTCTTGGCTTCTTAAAAAGCAGGCAAGTACTTCCTTCTTAAACGGATCAGTTCTTTGGGTAGGTCCTCAAAAATTTTGAAATCTGTCTCTTTTAATTTAAAGGCGCACTTCATAACCCTCTCCCAGTCGGCGTGTCGAAGAAAATGCGCAATAATAATACGATGGCGTTCTCCCTTCTTTCCAATAGGTGTTGTATGCGTTAGAATTCAATTTCTTCGGGATGGTGAATACCGAGATGGTTTGATAAGAACTCCACTAAGATCCCTCTTTTATCTTCTTGACCTTCGCCTTCGGCCTCAAGAATTCCAGCGAACTTGGGATTCTTACGCCTTCTGTAAGCCTCCAGATAAAGATATTTCTTTTTAAGAGCCTCCTTTACCTCCTTCAATGCAGGATCTGCTTGAAAACTTTCAACTCAATTTGGTCGATTCTACCGTGACCGAAGTCAACGCTCTCTTTCAAATCTTTAACTGTTTTATCCAATTCTGCTTGCGCATCCCTCGAAGTTTAGTTCACTCCTCCGTCAGCGCCTTGACAGAGTTTTACATATCACTGAGCTTCGAAGAGAAACTTTCTATCTTCTGTTCAATACTTCAAGCTTATTCAATTTAAGTGATATTTCTTCTATTTTCTCTAGCCAAAGTTTCAGGCATATTGAGCACTTGGAAAACTTCGTCACCTTTGAATTCGTCGTCAATGGCATCGCTCGGCGTGTCACTCAAAAGCTCTTTCAATTTTTTCTCTACCGGTGAGCTACTAGAACTCTTCTCTGAAGAGTCCCACCTGTGCAGTTTTCTTTTAAAGTTAGAATCCAGTAGGTTGTTTAGTTACATAACATAAGAGGACAACAAAAGGGCTCTTAAACGGAGCCAACAAAAAGCACGTTTACATCCTCTCGCCTTTGACCCCAGTACCCTTTCCATCCTTCCTGTTCGAGTCTAAATTCTGTTTGGCTTGCTTGATTTCTTGTTATCAAAACGTTTTAGTTTACAAGCTTCCATAAACAACACGAACAATTAATCCAGCAGTCGATTATCTCCTTTTTTGATTTCTTGCCGACATCGCCTTTTTTTCTACGAATTCAATTTAAAAAGAGCCATTAGGTTCGTCTGTTAAAAAGATCTCTTTCTTATGAAGCCTACGTGCAGTTTCGATCCCGTTCGATTGAATTATTTGCGGAACAAAATCTTTACTGGCTTTCTCAAGTTTGCTGATTCTTTTATCCTTGTTTGACGCAAAAACAGATCATTATTTTTCTAACAAGACACTTAAATGTTTCTGTATACTGAAAAAAGCTGAATAATTGTAACATAATTACAAGTTTAAAATTTTGTAAAGTTTAGTTTTGGCCGCTTTGCCTTCCATCGAGCGTTACCTCACCACACATACATAGATTGGAAGCTGAAGTAATATTTTCTTGAAAGCTATAGGAGTAGGGGAAAATATATTAGGTTATTTACCGCCTAGGCCCTGCCCTTCGTTCTGAAAAAAACAAAATAAATGGTTTAAGTTTTCTTAACAAGGACAAAATAAATTATCACGGGAATTGCCAATCACCAATCGAAAACCAGTATTGGCGTTGATTTATCTGTTTATAATGTTGTCTAAGACAAAATCGAAATAGTCATTTCTAACGATTCTTGACTAACGTGCTTCGCAAAAATAAATAATACGAAATTTAACTTTCCCTGTTATCCGAGTCATCCGAGCTCTCTTTGCAGTTTGTTGTTAACTACTCTGTCTAAAGAAAAACGGGGCTAGAAGGTACCCAGACGTAGGTTTCAGCAATATTGCGCCGAGTTGCCCGGCTTGTAGTTTTCCCATATGAACAGGTAAGCCTAGATACCGGAAAAAATACAAAATATTTCAGTTCAAAAGGGAGCGAAATGAACATCAAGAAAGAAATTAAAGAAAAATAATGATCTCGGATTTTTGAAAGCAATAATGAAAGAAAATTCAAAACTGCAATGATGAGAAAAATTATTAATAGTTTATAATGTCGCGCACACTATCCTTTAATCTTTTATTTCGGTATAAGAGAAGATGACATATATATCTCATGTGAAGAGAAGAAAAGTTCATCCTATTCAACTTCATAAGGCCCGAGAACATATGCAGGTTTACTATTTATTCAGTTTAATCTTCAGTGAAGTTTACAACTATATATTGCGCCAGAATATGAGCAAATATAAAAATGACCTTTTTGCCGAAAATCCAACTTGGACTTGCATTATTTAAATATAAATTACAATGCATAAGAAATAAGAGATTGTTAAACAGTTGTTCGTTCTATGCCCACCAAGAGCGAATTGAAAATAATGCGGTATTATTTACATTCTTCCGAAAAACTGACATATTGGCTTTCTGGTGTCAACTTCAATTTGCTAGACTAAAAAAAATTTAACAGAGAAAATTAAACTGTGCGTCGTTTGGCTATTTAACAAAAAAGGTATAACGTAATTGACCAGTTGCGGATATTTAAGTGCTAAAACCTCGATATTCAAACACCGACTTTTGGCCATTTTAGTTTTCCGGCTGCTAACAAAACTTACATTTCACATCTTCCAGCATTGAATGATTGTAAAGGAAAAAAAACAAAAGATATCTTTCGAAAAAAAAAACAACAGCAACTAAGACGCTGATAACTACTAGAAATATCTTAGTCTTAAATTTCTTGAAAATGTAAATGCACGTGCCAAGTAACTAGACACATTTAAAGCATTTATCTGGACAGAAAACATGTACGTTTCAAAACTACGAAGTTCAGATAAACACTTGAAATATAAACAACTGTACAGAAAATGGTTTAAATATATGTAAAGACATTCAAAACTTACCGAGAATAACTCAAGGATAGGCAAACAAGAACACATTTTGAGGTCAAATGGTTTTTCAGGCTTTTCCGTCAAATGGTGGTCTAATCGGTTTTTTCAGCCGAAGCATAGTCCGTGATGTTGTTGTTTTTTACAGTACTGCAATAATTAATTCATTTCTCGTCGTTGAGTTATCACTGATGTGATTGGCTCATATTTTTGCTCAAAGAATCCCTTTCCTGTCAGACGAACTTCCTTGGATATCTTATTTATTTCTCGCTATCGCAGTCAAATGCAATTTCTGATGTCTTATAGATAGCAACCAACGTCGCTACAACGTCATCCTGATATTGACAAATAATTTGCCGGTCAATGTCCGGAGATTTTTAACTTTTAATTGATTATGTACATTTGCTAAATCCAACAATTGGGCGAATCGAAATCTGCGTAAATGTGCTGAATTTATCCTTGATTTGACACTCATGAAACATAACCGACCTTGGAAATTTTATTTAGTAGACTAGAAAAGAAGACAAAATTAATGTACTTGATAATAAAAGCTACCCATAGCGCTGCATGTGTCGATTATAAACGTTCTTTGTGTTTAACAATACACAATTTTCACCCCTACAGCGACAAATTATAGCAATTAATATACAAATCTTGCAATCGTCTAAAATCGAGGAGAAACGTCAAAACATTGAAAAAGAAATTTGATTCAATCAGTCTATGTTGCAAAATAATCTCAATTACTGAATGGGAGGAGTGTAGTAAAAAGCACCTGCTAACTTACACACATTTGTCTCCATAAATGGTCATGCGTACAAAAGCTTAAAGATACTTTCGGTTCGGACCACGTTCTAAATATTCTGAACTTTCTTAACTTAATGTGCGAATTGTGCTGTAATTTTACTGAACCTTCGGCTTTATTATAATAGAGTTCGACCATTATAGGTTAGGCCGGATCTTAACCCGGTTTAACTAACCAGAAGGAATTACTGCTACCTCCCCGCAACCCCGATAGGATATAAGTCTATCGGCGGGTTAACCCCTGCATAATGTCGCCTGTATCCATTTATACACCTGGATGAAGAAAGAGAAGTTGGGGCAAGGAGAGAAGCCTGGGATCACGCATCCTCGGAGACCCAAGGGGCAGTCAGTCGGGTCGGGAGAAAAAGCGGGACAAAAGTTTTCAAGTAAAGAGTCCCTGGGTACTGACTCTCACCGAGCTACTTCCAAAAATTCAAGCGGATGCCGGCTCCTGATTGGGCGCAAAAAATGCTTTGTATTATTGTGCCCAATCAGCGAACAGTTTCTCCTGAGTTCTTTTCGAAAGTTCGTACACGACGGCTATTGTTTCGATCACGGCTTGTCTGGCTCAAGCACCAAAGAACTGCACGTAGTCAAGAAACTTTCAGTTTGATATAAAATTCCCATCTGATTTCAAATTACTGTCTGCCCAAAAACTTAAGAAGCTTTTCCAAAAATACAAGCTTGAGCTTACAACAGGTATTCACCCTTGCATCGGTCACGTCTTGCGTAAATACTAGGGAGTTTTTAAAAGATACCACGACAGCTGACAACCACGAAAACATCGTTTGGAAAAGGGAATTCACATTTTTTCAGTTTCTATCGTGATTGTTCCAAATCTCGCTTACTTTGTCAAATGCAAGCGAACTCTTCTGGAGCTTAATTTCTATCAACCAAATCTAAAATCGTGAAGAGAATGAATTTTGTCATTGCTTGTTTACGTCCTTCACAAAACATGAAATTAAGCATTTTCACGGGTAGTCGTGCAGTTGGCGGCAAAGAATTGTACAAAAAAGTGTGATGCACGTGCAAAGTTATTGTTTTGCTTTGTCAAGCTATTGCCTATTTTTCTTTGGGGGTGGTACTGTCGCAATTTGTAATAATCATCGCACTTTGTAATACCTGTCGCAATTTGTAATAAATTCATCGCACTTTGTAATACCTGTCGCAATTTGCAATAAACCGTGTCGCACTTTGTAAGAAAAAAGCTGTCGCAATTTGTAATAACTGTCCATCGCACTTTGTAATAAACTAAGCTGTCGCAATTTGTAATAATTCCATCGCACTTTGTAATAATTTTTGAAAGTGTTTCAACATACTTCGTCAACATTAATATAATATGAATGGTATTTCATAAACAAAGATTATGACGTCTGCAAGCACGTAACTTACAAAATCACTTATATAATGTATATCTGCCCTTATTCAAACCATTTTAAAACTTTATTCACGGTCCTGGTGGGGGGGGGGGGGGGGGGGGTAAACTTTTTTTTTTATTAATGTTGATTAGTTATCTGACTTACGAATGACTTGCGAATGTTTGTTTGGAATTGTGAAAAACTGGAAAAAAATATATCGAATATAGTGCAAATGAATAAGCTTTAGGGAAAACCAAAAGATAGGGAATTAAGAATGACATCGCTAGTTTTATTTACTCTGACGGGAGTAAAAAGTGAGTAGGTAAAAAGGCTAAACAAGAAGGAAGTTTTATGACTTGGCCAACTGTGGATACTACATCGAAAAACGTTTGACACTATGTATAATATGTAGATTTAGCCAAAGCTAAAAGCGAAGCGTCCATTTTATATACTTTTAGTTACTTAAAGCCAAAAAATTAAAAAGAATAAGCTTCAACCTCTGCAAAGAAATCCAGTAATTTATACTTAACTGATTACCAAAAACATATATATAAAAATCAAATCCGATCGCCGTAATAGTCTTGAAAAAGTAAGTAATAGTCTTTGAAAAGAATTCTTACCCATACGTCTGCATTACGGAACCACACCACACCCAACTGAGAAGCTATAGTAGCCCATGAAATTTTTACTTGTAAATAAACTCTACAATGTAGTTATCATTCACGAAACTCTTTGGCTGCGTTCAGCTCAAAGTTTATGTTTATAACTAAGTCACACTCTTCGTGCAAATGTGATTCTACCCAAATGGTAAATTAGGCCGATTTTGGTGTTTCGAATATGTTGTCGTTGCAAAGTCGAAACGACAAACCGTTACGTGTAAACTACAGTAGTGTACTATGTTGAAACTTAACCGGATTTATGTATTCCCTTGCATAAAGTGGATTCCCTTCATAACATATGCAGGATTCCCTCCCAAAAAGTGAATTCCCTTTATTACTTAATCGACCAAAATTGACATTTTGTAGCACAAGTTCAGAATTCGAATCTTGCTAATTTTTGGCTCATCGATAACCCTTAATGAGTAATGAAACATGCTGTAGTTAATTTTCCCAAATAACCAGTTCTTTTATTCACGTTAATAAAAAAAAAAGTTTTGGAGATATACATTATATAAGTGATTTTGTAAGTTACGTGCTTGCAGACGTCATAATATTTGTTTATGTAATACTATTCATATTATATTAATGTTGACGAAGTTCAAAAATTATTACAAAGTGCGATGGAATTATTACAAATTGCGACAGCTTAGTTTATTACAAAGTGCGATGGACAGTTATTACAAATTGCGACAGCTTTTTTATTACAAAGTGCGACAAGGTTTACTGCAAATTGCGACAGGTATTACAAAGTGCGATGAATTTATTACAAATTGCAACAGGTATTACAAAGTGCGATGATCATTACAAACTGCGACAGTACAAATGTTTACATGAGAAAACTCGCACCGGCGCGAGTTTCATACCGACATGACTTTTTGATTTCGTATCGCGTTTACATGATGACTGGGTTATTTCACATTTCGTTATTTGAAGGTACACTTCATGTTGATAAAATGCACGTGTGATTGAAAATCGCGAACATTACGCATGCGCTACCCGTTCCAGTCTACCGGCAGACCGATTTCACACCGAAACGGGTGGTCATTTCGTGTTTACATGACTTTCGAGGTGTACATTATACTGGATCCAAACAATCTAGACTCCTCGATCTCTTCAACAAAGGTTTTTACGAGTAATGTTTGTTTCCCAATGAAAGAGTGTGTTTTTGGTTGGCTATTTTAGACTTATAAGAGCAATTCTCTGTAAGAATCAAGCAAAGTGGGAAATGAAAAATTTTGACCTCCCCTCAAATTTTGCATGCAATTAGATATTGTGGGGGGATGTCTAAAAATGCACTTTGTTTGCGTTGCTACTTTATTGTTGTCATGGTAACACCAATTGTTTGTTGGTGGCAAAATATCTAATATTTAACTCAGAAACTGTTGTAAAAGTGCAAAATGTGTAGCTCTGTTTCTCAAGTCCATTAAAACGTTACAATCCAAGACTTGAGGCAGGTATAATACCATCATTCTAGTTTACATTTGTGTATATTGCTCTTTATTATATCAAATTTGCGTGTCGTAAACGTTTAATCAACTACATAGAGTTTCGGCCATTTGAGTTGAGGCCTAAAATATGGTTATCCTTTCCCTGAATTTCTCCAAAAGTACGTCAGTTCCAGAGCTAAAACTAAGCAGGCTGTTTACACAGATATCCTAGTTACTAAGTCTGTAAAAATCTTTGCGGAGCATAAACACAAGCAACACGAAAAATTTTGGAGCGGAAGGAGAACTCACACAGCAGAAATCTACCCACATCATCACACCAGGCACGCACGAAAGTCAAGTGAGGACGATAAAGAAGGACACATCCACACGAATGACGAGAACCAGGGGAAACGACGGACGACAAACCAGTCACCGAAAACCACAACCCACATCCTTCCCCAGAGGCACAATGTGTCTCCTGAAGACAAACTACATCCGGCAACCGAGGCAAAGATTGCAGCCACCGGAAAACACCTGCACGCTTATCAACCGAACGAAGACCATTAACATTTAAGGAGACAATTGTAAGTGCAGCCATGAGAGGGGGGGAGAGAGTACGCCTTAAGAACGTTTAGTAAGGCGAGACCACTCAGCAGTAGCCTTCCTGAGGCCTCAAGGTAAACCAGACACACGGGGACTAACAGGCGGAGCGGGGGTGGGGCCTTCCCGACAGCCCTAGTCCTCCTCACCGGAAGCCTAGACTTTCGAACAGAACCCTCAGCACTATCATCATCAACCACAAAGGGACGCTTCTGAGCATCCGAGGCCACCACCGGAGAACCGGAGGAGGCCAGAGCAGAGCTACTGGGCTCAACAACGTTACCACTATCCATTTCAATTTCATTTCCCTTTTCATTTTCATTACCACCACTGCTCTGAGAAAGGAAACTCAGAGAAGAACTCCCATTTTCAATTTCAATTTCATTTCCGTCCAGTTCAATTTCATTGGCATTGTTACTTTTGTTTTCAATTTGATTGTCATTTTCATTTCCCTTTTCATTTTCATTACCACCACTGCTCTGAGAAAGGAAACTCAGAGAAGAATTCCCTGGATCAACAAAGATTCCACCTTCCATGTTCTTTCCAATTCCATTTTCAATTTCAATTTCATTTTCGTCCAGTTCAAGTTCATTGGCATTGCCACTTTTGTTTTCAATTTGATTGTCATTTTCATTTGTAACTGCATTAGTTTCCACTACATTATTATCTACTACAGTATTATTACCTACAACAACAGTATTAACTACTTCATTATTCACCATTTCATTATTAACTACTACATTATTTTCAGGTAGATCACGCGCATGCAAAGGATGTTCGCTAGCGTCGCTAAAGTCGTCCTCCGACTCAACATCAACGTCGCACGCAGGTAAGGCAACAGGCGGAACACCCGCCAAAACAAGCGCAAAAATGTTGACCTTAGCTCACCTTGACCTATAGCACAGAGTGTTTATTTCTCCTTTGCCGAAACTGATGTAGGTTTTGTTGAACAGAAGGTTACTTATTATAAACGCTAGAGACGCCTTAAAAGAGTAAAGAAAAGCGACTGGAAAAGATAAGATCACAGCAGATCAGATCAGATAATATAAGATAAAGTATGATCTGACAGATAAGATAAGATGAATAGATTTTATGCCCAGTGGTCAGTACATGTACTCTGAGTCCAGAAACTGGATATCGGGTACTCGGTTAATGAAAACTACTGCACAAATCAGTATTTGATAAAAAAAATCACTCCACTTTGACTGATTTGATCTATTAATTAAAAACCCTTACATACTGCTTAACCGTTCTCAATTGCTACAGCACCGAAATGAGCTGGGCATACCTGTAACACCTTTCAGTAAAGTTGTTTTTCGAATGAGTCCAGCTAATTATCATTTTATACCTAGTCCGTGTTTTATACCCAGTCCGCAGTCCGTATTTTATACTGACCGTTACACAAACTAGCATGGTAGGGTTGGCTGCAAAGAAGACAAATGTGGAGCGGGAGCTAAGATGTCTTTTCAACCAGTTTGATCTGTCCAGTGCTACCAAGATTCAACTGGTTGAAAGGGACTGCTGACGGTCTTACATTGCAGGTGCATTTCAATATATACCTAAATCAAAAAGGATTGCTTTGGCAATTGTTCATGCGGGCATATGGAACAATTCAATGATTTACTTGAGTGAGCACCAAACAATAGCTTCCTTTATTGAATCAGCTATGTAATGGCTCAGTCAATTCCATGCATCACCATCCCTCAATGACAAAATGACAAAAAAGGTGGAAATCCAGTTTGGAAAAAATCCATAGTAATTAAAGAAGTTCAGCATCTTGCGAACCTTTATAATTTAATAGACATTTGGCGTGATCGCAATCCGAACGTCAGCCGCTTCACTTGGAGAAACAAATCGCTAAAAATCCAATGCCGACTAGACTTCTTTTTAATTTCAAAGGAACTCAGCAGTGACACATATGCTTGCAATATAATTAACGCCCCTGAAACTGATCATTCAGCTATCACTTTATATCTTAAGACCGAAGACTTATTGCAACCGAAAGCTCCTGGTTTTTGGAAATTTAATAATTCTCTATTACATGACGAAAACTTCACTTCCGCAATCCGTGAGAGTCTACCAGTTTTCAAAGATAAATATGCTGACCTGGATGACCTAGGTCTAAGGTGGGACTTAATTAAAATGGAAATTCGCAGTTTCACAATCAAATATTCAAAAATCAAAGCTAAGAACAAGAAGAATGAAGATGCTGCCCTTCACAACAAAGTTAAGGAACTTATGCAAAAGTGTGAGCAAAACCCTAGCGACAAAATTGCGCCTTCAAACGATCATGCGACAAAAAACAAAAGGCGCCATTCTTAGGAGCAAAGCTCGGTGGCATGAGTTTGGTGAGCGAAATTCCAGATACTTCTTCAATCTGGAAAGACGAAATCAGTTTAAAAAAACAGTCACAAGGCTCAAACTTCGTAACAATCAGGTAACTTGTGATCAGTTTGAGATACTACAAGAACAAAAAACTTTTTTTGAAACTCTTTACAAGTCGCAAAATTCCCAGGATAATCTGTCTGAATCTGATTTGTTTAATTTAGAGAATATTGATCCGCTAGATGAAAACGAACAAATACTGTGTGAAGGCATGATTTCAAAAGAAGAATGCCTAACTGCCTTAAAAGAGTTTAAAAACAACAAAACGCCAGGAACTGATGGTTTTTCTGCAGAATTCTACAAATTCTTCTGGAGTGACCTAGGCACTGAGATGACTGCCAGTTTTAATTATGCTTTCCAAAAAGGTTCACTATCTATCAGCCAAAAGCGCGGAATAATTTTACTCATCCCAAAAAAGAACAAAGACAAAACTTTACTTGAAAACCTGCGGTCCATATCTTTACTAAACGTCGATTACAAAATTCTGACAAAATCTATTGCAAAAAGGCTAGAAAAAGTCCTTCCTAAAATCATAAACTCTGACCAAACTGGTTACATTAAATGACGCTTTATCGGGGAAAACGTTAGACTAATTCAAGATGTAATGTTTCACACTAAACAGGAGGAAAACCGGGTATTGCCATCTTTCTTGACTTTCGAAAAGCGTTTGATACAATAGAATGGAACTACTTAAGAGCCGCTTTACAAACGTTTAATTTTGGCCCTGACATACTCAACTGGTTTCAAGTTATTTACAACCAAGCATCGAGCTGTGTACTGCACAATGGTCATGCATCGGACTTCTTCCTTCTCGAACGAGGTGTGCGACAAGGTTGCCCATTATCTGGCCTCCTTTTCGTCGTTGGAATCGAACTCTTAGCTAGAGTACTTAAGAAAGACCCTACTATTAAAGGCATCAAAGTCGGTCAGAAGGAAATTAAGATAACTCAATACGCAGACGATACCACCGTTTTGGTGCGCGATCTTGATTCTGTCACTCAATTACTAAAACATTTAGACAAATTCAAGCTGATCAGTGGCCTCGAAATTAATACAAACAAATCCGAAGCGTTGTGGTTAGGGTGTTGGAGATCGCGCAAAGACAAGCCGTTTGGTTTTAAATGGCCTCAAGAACCAGTCTATGCCCTTGGTATACACTTTTCCTACGACTTAAAGCGAGCCAACACCCTTAACTTTGAAGAAAAGGTCTGTTCTTTAGAAAAAACACTCAACAATTGGAAAAAAGAAAGCTAACTTTAATTGGCAAAATCAATATTGTCAAGACATTAGGTTTGTCTAAACTCATATATTGCAGTTCTTTACTGACCGTATCTAAGTCCCTCATAAACAGAATTAATAAGATTAGTTTCAGCTTCATTTGGGAGGGCAAGCCTCCCAAAATTAAGAAAAAGACTATCATTGGTGAAAAACATTGCGGGCGACTAAAAATGATTGACTTTGAAATCATGGAACGGTCGCTAAAGATTGCTTGGATAAAGCGTGTCGCCGAATCAAGTAATGCATCGTGGAAAATAATCCCAAATCAAGCTCTCAGCCATTACGGAGGTCTAGAGTTCCTCATCGAATGCGATTACGATCCTAAGCTACTCAACTTAGAGAACCTCCCGGAGTTTTACCACGCCATTTTAAATCACTGGCATGACTTCCGGAGACTAACCTGTGACAAGCAAATTTCCATAAAAAAACAAATAATCTGGAACAACCGTAACATATGTATTGATGGAAAACCGATTTATATTAAATCCTGGTGTATAAGTGGAATTCGTTGCATCGAAGACCTTTTAAATGATAACCTTAAATTCCTTGCGTTATCAGAAATGAAAGAGAAATATAACTTTGAATTTCCTTTTACTACTTATTATGGCCTTTTAAGAGCCATACCAACTGAATGGAAAAGTGCACTAAGAGTCAAAGCAGGCGTCCACGGTGAATCTCAAAAGTGCGAAACATCCTTGAAGCTTTTTTCCACAAAAGAAGCCTACTCTATCATACTTGATAAAAGCTTCTCAGCACCCACTGCTGAAGGCAGAATTTTAGATCATAGGTTCACCAAAGAGGAAATTCCTCACATCTACATGCTCCCGTTCAAAATCTTGAAAGAACCAAAACTGATTATGTTCCAGGTCAAAATTATTCACAATATTTTACCTACCCAATCTAGCCTCTTCCACGCGCGCATAACTGATACTGATGTTTGTCCTTTATGCAACCTTGAAAGTCAATCTCTAAAACATATGTTAATTACCTGTAGTGTATCCTCTTCGTTTTGGACTTGCTTTTCTAACTGGTGGCATGAAAAATTCAATCAAAAACTGACTTTATCTGAAAGCACTATTATATACGGTTGGCACAAAGAATCCGATAACTGGGAAGTGCTTAAAAAGGAAACCACACAAAACCTCATTGCCGTCATGGAAAAGTTTAGCCTGGTGTGCAGTTTGCCGTCAGTAGACAACAAGAAAAAATTTCTTGTACCATCCATGCTGATGTCCCATCCAGATGAAGTTGCCAACAAGCTCCTCTCCGAAACCTTCATCCCCCCTCTTTTCATACGATTAACCAATCACATCCTCTGAGACACCCAGGCGATGATGCTGACTGTGAACATCTTCAAGCGCCTCTTGGATTGTTCCCAAGAATGAGATCAGACCATTGTACCAGGATATGTACCAGACCTTCGCCCGATTTCCCATCCTTTAGAAGGGTTACTCAGTAATCTTGCACTGCCGTTCCTCTTGTATCGAGGTCATAGTTCACAGAGATCCAGATATTGCAAGCGACACGACCATCGCCTACAAGGTAAGACACCAGCTTGACTCAATACTTGAAAGCATACGCGAAGAATGTTTTTGGCTGAAAACTACGGAATACGAATTCAGTGTGATCTGTCCAGAGAAGTTAGATATGTATTTCCCCATGTAATTAAGCTATAAGTCAAGAAAGGATAAATAAGTATGTGGTATAAGTGAACAAGGGCTTGTTGGCAAGCAAAGTACCTAAGGTGTGAGTCAATATGTAATCTTAGATATTTCATAAATTTATCTTGTTTAATCTCTCTATTGGCAATTAATAATTTGACTACGTGACTTGTTGACTTTTGAGGGGGGTGAAAAATAATGATATTTGTCTTGTCGATATTTAATGAGAGCTTGTTTGCGATAAGCCAATTAGAGACAAATTTAAGATTATTATTACCAACATCCTCTAGTTCAGTTAGACTACGACTGGAATCTGCAAAGATGTGAAAGTCAAGTAAGTTGCTGCGATTACCGAAGTCATTAGTATACATAGTATTAACAGAATTAATTTGAGACTTCAGAGCCTGATAACTTAAAGGTTTTTTTGGCTGCGTCTATATGAAGTGAGTTGAATTTAGAGAAAACCATGTAGGAGCTCTCCCCAATTACCGGGAATAATTAGGTGTCCGTATTAAGTGGGTGTCCGCAAAGTGAACTTCCACTGTACTTGGGTGGTTCAAACCTTAAAAGTGTGAGGCGCTGTACTTTATGCGGTTTTGTACTCACATTTGTGCTTTCTGTTATTGTAGCAAAATGATGGGAATTGGCATAAACTGTCTAAACTGATTAATTTCCTCTCTTGATTAAAACTTTAGAATGCTTCTTTACTGTTGAATAATTCTATTCGCCTGTCTACTTTTTAAATCGAATCCCAAGAGGTCTTCATCAACCTCAAGAAGGCTTTTGATACTGTTAACCATGAGATTTTGTTAGCTAAACTTGAAAATTATGGTATCAGAGGTGTAATCAACTCCTGGTTCAGATCATACCTGACTGATCGAAAGCAAACTACGGAAGTTAATAATGTTGTGTCTGAGGCTGAGTCGACCTTGTGCGGCGTGCCACAAGGCTCTGTTCTCGGACCACTCTTATTCTTACTATATATCAATGATATTTACAAGTCCTCTTCGTTATTTGCCTTTTATCTATTTACTGACGATACTAGTATAATACTTGCAAATAACAACCTAAAGGATCTCGAAACACTTGTTAATCGCGAGCTTGGCAATGTTGACGAATGGCTAAAGGCCAACAAACTGTCTTTGAACATAAAAAAATCAAATTTTGTAATCTTTCGTCCCCGGCAAAAGAATATGCCCTTCATACCTAGGATTAGAATTCTTGACTCGGTGACTAACACCTACGCAAACCTTGAAATGAAAGATTATGTAAAATATCTTGGCTTGATGATTGATTCAAATCTTTCATGGAAATACCACATTGAATCTATCTGTCACAAAATCAGCAAGTCGATAGGAATTATAGCTAAAATTCGTCATTACGTCCCGCGTCGTATCTTGCTCTCAGTTTACAACTCACTAATTGTCCCTTACTTGACTTATGGTATTTGTTGTTGGGGAAACTGTGCCCTTCCACTACAAAGAAAGATCGTAACTTTACAAAAACGGGCTCTACGTCTCATTTACTTCAGTAAGTCTAAAGAACACGCCGTACCCTTCTTTCTCAAATCAAATTGGCTTCCTCTGTCTAGCCTATTTTTCAGATATTGTAGTTATTTATGGTACGATATCAACAGACAGACAGCACCACTTAGTATACTCAATCACTTCGTTAAAACAAGTCAGATTCATAATTATAGAACAAGATCTGTCTCTAGCGACTCGTTTTATGTTAAGTTCTCTAGAACCGATAAAATGTACGCCTTTTTCACGAGAATTGGTGACGAAATTTGGAATTCTATTCCTTATTCGATCAAAATACTTAAACGTTCGTCCTTTCGTAAAAGAATAAAGGAATTATTACTAAATTTCTTGCGGTCAGAAGATGATTATGTCGAAGTTTCCCGTCTTATTAAGTTATTTAATACTTTAGGTTAGCCTCTTCTTTGTAATTGTTGTGTACTTCCTTTGTTTTATATTAGTTTAAATTCTATTTACTGTATAGTAGTGTTTTCACTGTTATTTAGTCCACCTATACATAAATCTTGTTTTGTAATTTGTCTTCAGCTCCTCCCGCCTCGATTAGTTTAGAAGCTATCTGCGGGTAGGAAAGCAATGTAATTAGTTATTTTTCAAATTTTAATAAAATTGTTGCTGTTTTGTTTTGTTTTGTTTAAGAGTGCATGTTAATTTTCTCATTTCCGGAATTGTTAGCAACATAATTCTTTTGATTCTTTTCAACAGGAGCAGAGTGTTGATGAAATCTTGAGTTTCTTTGATAAAGGTGACTGCTTTACTCTGTTCTTAATCTCAAGTGGAACGAGTTCATAACTTAGAGAGATCATTTACCCTGCCACGTAAGAGCAGCTTAGAAGGCGTTAAGGGGGGTGGTCGGTTGGGGTTTGCGAGGTGGGAAAGGGAGACGAAAGACCTCTTCCCAATCCTCCACTACCTTTTTCGACTTCTCGTTTTTCGCCCCCTTCTACTCTTCTTATACACCTCTACGGCAGGCTGTACACGTTTTAACATTCAATTTCTGCTCGATTGAAACACTTTGGTCCATGCATAAAAGGCATTTAAAGCTCGATAACTTTAACATGTAACATGTTTTGTTTTTGAAGACTACTGCCACATCAGTGCATGCCTAAAAGCATATTCTGTTAATATTTTACAGATTCCCTGGTGCAGGAGAAGGTTGTAGGTAGAGTCCAAGTTATGCAGGACATGGCGCATGCATTAGATCCGCCCTCAATCGGTCATGGTAGGCGAGAACTGCCTCTGATCCAGTACTGGAAACATCTCTTTGAAGAATTCCGCGAGGCATTCGACTTGCCACTAGATGTTGCAAAAAAGTGCCAGCTTGCCTCTGAAGATAGTCCAAGTAGAAACATGTTCGAACACCTCAAATCCAAACAACCTGACTTTCTCATCAGTAAACTCATAGAGGGACTTCGAGGCATTCAAAGAAACGATCTTGTGAAATCGCTGGAAGAATGCAGTTTTCCTGGTAAGTTGTAAATTCCTTAGCAGTTAATCTCCAGGTGAGAACAGTACACTGCGCATGTATTTGAATCTGGCATTTTAACCTCAAAACAGAAGAAGTATAGATAAATATATGATTTAGCAATCATCCAAAAAAAAATTACATGGGTACATTAACATCCATGTCAATAAGAGGCAGAGGCCAGTTCGCGCGTGTCCTTTTAAGGGCGCATCGCACCTTTTGGCCGTTTAAGAAAAAGTTGATCCGTGGCTCCTTACAGTAAAAAATAAACAAACATCGAGCGCAATTGCCAAAAATGCCAGCGTGAAACTTCGAAGTGTAAGGGCATTTTTGTAAATTTAACCTCACTCAACGATCTAATGACATGACACTTTTTATGATACTACATTCTGTGAATTTCCAACCGAGCTGTGTGAAAGGGGAGGACAGTTATACGAATTTTGTTAGTGTCTAACTAGTTATAGTCATTCTTATTAGGATCCGCAACATTAGATGACCTCCTTCGAGACTGTTCCGGAACCTTAGAAAGCCTCTGTCTTGAGCTTGACATTGACAGGCAGTGGAAAGCTTTGGGCAAAAAATGGCCCAAAGACCTTACAACTGAAACTTTGCTGCGAATCGAGACACCCTTTAGCTTTACAGAAGCCGTCCTTGAACTCTTGAAAACGAAAAACCATGGGCTGCCTTTGAAAACGATTCGAGGTGTCTTAAAAGAAATAGAAAGAAACGATGTCTATAAAGAACTGGAGTGCTTTTCAGGTATTTTTTAATCTGCTTTCCTTTCTAACACTTGAAAATTGAAACAGAAAACCAAGGCATCTTCAAGAACATTTGACAAAAACAACCGCTTCCTCTGACCTCCTAGGCTCCCCCTTTTTTGGAGCGAGCGTTCATGTGCGAGAAAATGTTTACCCCTTTGTCCGAGCGGGTAGCGCATGGGCATGCTCTCATCGTTTCGCCATGACCTTCTTGAATGGTCACCATTCTAGCCTAGACAACTCTTTGTTTCTCATAGAGACGGTTCGCAACGTTTTGTAAGGAAATGTATGGAAATTAGTTCGCCCAGGATAGCTCTGGTAAGAGGGTGACCCTCCTACCCAGGAAATCTTTTATCTATATAGACGAAGCCTTTTATATTTGTGGGCATACCTGGTCCCTCAACTCCCTCCTTCTCTGGTACTGCTAATTTTGTTACCGGTGTTTTTGGCATGAGGTTGTTTTGTCACCCTTTTCTCGTTGTTTTGATTGAAAGATCTCACGATCACGATCAGGAGCTTAGGGGTATGTACTCTTGTTTAGGTCAAATTGGCGGCTTCAGTGATTCTAAAGTTTCCCTTGGCTTGACAGTGTTTCGTTCTTTGAGGGCAATGGTCAGTCATACGAATATTATGCGAATAGTCATGCTAAAAAAAATAATTACAAAAGTGAGAAGAATCGTGTACCCTGAACAACCTAACGTGTTCATTCTTGTAAAGCCTAAATAAACCGATGACTTTCATTTCATTTTCTCCCCTTAATGAAGAAAACGATACCGTTGAAACTCTGCTCGAAGACCTTGAGCGACTGGAAAAGGTTACAGTCCTGTTGGATAAAGACACGCCAGGAACAAACAACTGGCGCCATTTTGCTCAGAAGTTAGATATCTCAAGAGATGACTGTGATAAAATATCTTTGAAGACTGAAGAGTATCCAAGTCCATCTAGGAACCTGATGCAGTTCATCGTTCAGGTTTATCGAGGTCTTACAATGAGAGATTTCGTCCGAACTCTGGTCAAGATGGAGCGCATGGATGTTGTTAATGTCTTGAAGAAACGCTGCTGTGGTAAGATATTAGTCATAATATAACGCGTGCTCTTCGTGAAATTTGTATATTATTTAGTTCCATCAATATCTGCTACTTTAGAGGTAGTTTTATCCCAAACTGTTTTCGTTGCTTTCTTCTTTTCTTCCGTGTCCTGTGTCCTGTGCTTTGTTTGTTCAGGGTTAAAGGTATATGAGTGAAATTTCTATAGCCATATTTTAGCCAATCCAGTCTGATGTACTGAAATATAGGCTGATTGATTTGACTTCCCAAGACTTCCTTTCATGACAATAGGCCATTTCCTAGTTTTCCGGGCCTGCGTATCAAAACGAGGTTAAGTACTTAGCCTTTGATATGGCAATGATTTTTCATTCTCATGCAAATAAAACTCTTTCTCACAAGAAAGGTTATACACTTGGCCACATTTTAAATGTGAGGGTTTTTTGTAACTCGGAAGTGACCTATTGAAGATCGCTTTGTTATGGTAACGGTCAGGTTCACGTTTAGTCATTTTTACTCTTTATATTAACTTTTATTAATTTCTTTCTTTAAAGATTCCACAAACACTGACGGTGCTTCCATTGACAAAGAAGCTAGCGCTCTGGAATAAAGAAGACTGATGAACCTTCAGGGTGTTGCGTGAGTATGCCCTTTGCAAAGCTGTTAAGGAGTAAACAAACAAACAAGCAACTAAAAAAACAAAGAAGCAGGCAAGCGAAATTTGGCGGAAATTTTCATTGCATTATTTCGTGATTGAGCTAGCGATGAGAATAGTTAGTTTTTTTGGCCTAAGGTGGTCCGAACCTATTTATTTGCGCATTGGTTTTGTTTTTGAATCGCGTTTTTCGGCAGGAATGATGTAACCGATTTCTATGATTTTTGGCATTCTTAATAAAGAATGGTCGGCGAACTTTAAGAAAATGCTATTTGTTTTCTTATAGGTATAAAACGTTTGACATATCTTCAAACATTTAAAACTGCGTTGTTACAAAAAATGTCAATAATTTCAAAACCCTGAGACAGATGTTTCTGTAACTTCGGCAAATAGGCCACAGAGGTAACCTGCTTAGGTGGGGTAAAAAATTAACCCTCCTTTACATGCAATCTTACAACCACGCCATCCCGGGGTGCACTTTCTCAAGATTGTAGAATGGTCACTAAGCAAATAAACATGCTGGCAAACCACGTGTTTTAGCGATTAATGCTCTTCTACACTCACTTGCTGTTCTTGCTGCAACCTTCAGTGCTGTGGCTTTCTATTGTTTCCTTTAATGATGATGCAAAACCACCGCCAAAGTGAATTTTGCGCGATTTTGATGTATCACGAATCGGACCCCGGTTAGGCGGGTTACCCCACCTTGAACGTTTACTTGGCAAGATTTGACCCCAGCTGAGAGGGTTGCCTGGTCTAGCAGACCGGGCTACCCGCCTTGGCGGGTCACCCCTCCTATCATGTAAACGTGATCAAATTAAAATGAGAGACTGTATGGACAGGTGGGTTACCCCATCTAAGCGGGTTACCTCACCTACCTGGGGTCCCCCACCTCCATGTAAACAGGCCCTAAATCATTCCTGCCGAAAAACGCGATGCAAAAACATAACCAATGCGCATATAAATAGATTCGGGTCACCTTAAAAGCAAAAGCAATTTTTCTCCACGATACCTTACTCTTTGTTAAACTTATACCTAATTGCGTTATAATTTAATAACGGAATCAGTCGATCCGTTTTGGATCGCGCATTTATTGCAGCTTATTTACAACTGTGACAAAACTCGCGTTTTTAGGCGAAAACCGCTAACGGCAAACGGCTGGGGACCACGTGATAAGTCTTTTTTGGTCACGTTTGAGGTTTTCAACGCGGGTTACGAACGCGGAGTGGTAGGTTTTCGAGTAAGTCATTTACCTGAGGAAATTGAGCAGTAAATTTCAATTTTGGCCACGTAAACATGTAACCATTTAATTGTGCGGAGCAAGCTTTTGTATACATGGTTAAGTGTCTATTTACCCCAAAACCCGAGCACGTATCTATTTGTGGTTGAATTGAAAACAGCACTGCTGCTGTTCGCAAATTCAATATGGCGACCCGGCCCCTCAAGTAAACATGTGTTGTTTTAGTATTTTGCTTTCTGTGAGTTTTTCTGCGAGAGAAAAAGCCTGTTATCCTAAGTGTGATCTCACTTGCTCACTTTGTCTTAGACCGGCTGTCCAAACTATTAGGGATATTTTTTTTACTCAAATAAAGGATACAATCCTTGACGCAACGTTCACCGCATGCTAATCGAACCTCAAACGGCAAACGCCAGACAAACACGGGGTTTCACATCAGCCAAAAAAGGGAAATGCCTGTTGCTAAATTTCTCTAAAACCACAAACAGCCTTAGCGTAAGCTAGTTAAGTCGCAATTTAATGACCAACTGATTATCCTGCGAGCAAGCTCTCTATTGCGAAGACGGCGACGGCAGCGTCAAACATCACTTCGAATGAATCCGTTTTTTTCAAACTGTTGCGTTGATTCGCTCGTAATTCACTTGCTTTGCACGTAAATTTGCTTGAGGTTAAGTTATATCAGTAACTAAACGAGTAGCAGCTACAAACTTCAAACGCCCGACCTGAAACTGCCGTTTACAGTTTTCTGTTAACCCGAACTAACCCTTATACTAAATGTCAGTCTCTAATGTCAATGTACAGCGAATTTCCTTGGAGTTAAATTCTTTGGAACGCATTCAAGTTTAGAAAGTCGTACAGTGACGGCAAAGACGGCAAAAAACGTACAAAACGTGTGACTCACGTGCAAAGTTGCTGTTTTGCTTAATACACTATTGCTTTTTTGACGTTCTCGTTGCCGTCGCTATCGTTGTTTCGGGTCCTGTTTCCCCAACACAGAGCTTGCTCGCGGGCTTTTATAACTGAAATGAAAAAAAGGAAGATATTTTAGTGAAGTATTAAGTAATGATCCGGGTAAGGACGATAGCAATTTCTTTTGTTATGCGGCAACGGTGCTTTCCCCACATAGGAATGTTCTCATTTTTACACAGAGAATGCATAAACCTACATGAAGGGCGTTTACACAATAAAATGCATTTACACTCCACTTTGAAAGGGTTTTTTTTGTGTTAAAAGATTTTGACCAATCACAAGAGTTGAAAACAATAGCCAAGAAAAGTTTACAATTTTGCATGTTCCCCACATAGGATTTCTTTGTTATTCAAACTGAGACCAGATTTTGTTGTATGGAAGATGGTTGGAAAGTAAGGATGAATATATGTACCGCTTTATGAAGTTTTGTTAACTTTTGCTGTTTAAGCCAATCAGGAGTAAGTACAGACAATAGAAAAGTTAGCACCTTTTTTGCATTCCAACATGTTCGTTGCCGTTGTTGCTATCGTTCTTATCTGGACCGTTTCTTCAAAACAAAACTCTCCGCAATAATCTCGATTGTTTAGAAGAACTAACCACCTTGTTGGATAGTGAAACACCAGGAATGAAAAACTGGCTACATTTTGCTTGCAACCTTGGTGTTCCCAAGGAAGACTGTGACAATTTAAAGCCAAAGGGAAACCCAAGTCTAACCAGAGCTTTAATGGAACACATCGTTCAAGTTGATCCAGGCCTCACAGTCAAAAGGTTTATCGAAGCGCTGAAAAAGATGCAACGCATAGATGTCGTGAATGCTGTGAGGAAATTATTTCTAGGTAATTCACTAAATTATAATTACTAAAAGTTGTCGCCTTGTGTTGACTAAAGTATTATTATTCGTTATCTTCAAAATGGTTAGTGAGATTATCTTTGAGTATAGAAAACTGAACATTTCCTCTGATTTAATCTGACTCGTTTCCTTGGAGGTACGGGTGAAGTTTGAAATAGATTTTACACGAACATATTTTTTCTAAGGGTAATTGTCCCGAGTAAAGAAAAGACCTTGATACATCCTTACTGAATACGACCTTTGTTGCGATCCTAGCGTGCTGAAGATCGTAAATTAACGTGCAAGTCATGTATTTCACACTTCTTTCTACCAGTTTAACCTCGCGTTTTTATTGTTGTTGTTGCCTTGATTTGTTTGATGTGTTTCGTTATTGTTTTGTATTGTTTTTAAAGATCATTATACAACAACCAAACAAGATTCCAGTGGAAAAGACATCAGCATCGACGAAGAAGGTCTCTAACTAGAGACTGATACAAACACCTGGGCCCAGTGGTTCGAACGCCAGTTAACGCTAACCCAGGTTTCCTTATCTTTTTATCAAAAGCACTCTCGGATAATTTTCTCTTTTCTTTTCAGAGTATCCAATAATCAAATTGTAGACAAAGCGAATTAAACTGAATTTGCTTTTTAAGCCCTCATATCTGAGTTCAAATTTCGCACTAACCGTGGGTTATCTTAACCAAGCTTCGAACAACCCGGCCCTGAAGGTTATTGACAAGATGTCGTTGTACTTGGTAGATTCAGAGACCACAAAAAGAATTTAAATTTGCGACTACTTCATGCGCCCTTTTTGATGATATATTGGGAGACAGAGTGGTCGAGCCAGGCCAACTCGCTGGACCTGCAATTGGACTTGCAGTCTGGCGGTTCTGGGTTCGAGTCCCTCTCAGACCACTTTATGGCTTTGGTCTTAGTCGTCCCGAGTTCAAATCCTTGTCTACACTTGTAAATAACCGACTGGTTGCCTCCTAGCAGTTGAGGTTTTTTTACCCCTTTATGTGCAATTTGGATGATTATTTAAATCATTGTCTAAAATAAAGTGTACGCTTATTATTGTACCGAACTTGTGGGGCACAAAATAGCTCGCTTAAATCGTAAATCCTTCTTTTATTTTTAAAATCATCGTCTGCTCGTACATTTCCTCTCCGACCGATCTCAACAAAAGGTAAATTTGCACTATACTCTCTTTTTCAGCTACTCCGATTTCAAATGTCAATCAAAAAGGATGGCACTAATATGATACTAAACGAGAGACATCCGGTTTAAATGAGTGTCACATTTCTGGTCACGTTCCGGTCATTGTAAGACCCATTGCATACAATGAACGTTTACAACACCTGACCAGTTTATAGGTTGGCCTTCGAAGTTTTCGTTAAAGGATTGATTTGTTCTAAAGTAATCAACGCTTTCGAGCGATAGATATCGTTTGGATTGATCTTTCCTCAGTTTTCTTCACAAAATAAAGGATGGCGCTGTGACAAGTGAGGATTCTTATTCAACTTACTATGGTCTGCAATAGAAACGCCTGATTATATTCACGTACATGAGCAAATTTGTTACCTTTTTCTAATACATTACTGTTATGATTGGTTGAACTTTGTTACCAGATCACGTGATTTGTACCAACACATGTTGAGTTCGTGTGAATAAACTGTGGCTCTTGTATATGAAGTGGATGTGTGTTCTCGATCTCTTACTCATAACATGGTACCAGGAGTGCTTTGCCAATAAGTGCGATCTCTTACGACGACGAAAGGTCAATTAGAATGGAACGAATCAAACCTCCTCCAGAATTGGATATTGAGAGTCTTCACCTCGCGGACGAGTGGAAGGAATGGTCAGAAGCATGGGAGTTTTATCGAATACCGAGCGCGCGGTCTTCAGGACAAAGATGATTCCGTGCAAATAGCGACCATTCAGAGTATACTGGGAAAGAAAGCTAGGCGAGTCCTGAAAACATTACTGAATGTCCCAGCTGATATCACGGAGAGAACAGTGACAGGTATTTTGACAGCGCTGGAGACGTACTGAGTACCGCGTAAAAACAATCTACGAACGACACGTTTTTCGAACGACTTCACAGGAAGATCGCGCAGTCGATGTATTAGTTACGGATCTCAGACGAAGAGCTTAAGGTGGCTCCCTAGAGTAAATTGGCCGTGCGCAGCCTGAGCACTAGTATGGCGCGAGCTTTAAAATCCGCGCGACGTCCACGCAAAAAATAAAACAAACATAGCCTCGCAGTTTCGAAATATTCCACCCAAAAAACTTTATTAACTTTCTGTTGAAGCTCATTGTGCGAAAAGTTTGATTAGTGTAGGTCAAACATTTATTAGAGGAGACAATGTTACACCGGTTACAAGTCGCTATCGATCTCCATAAGAGTAAATTGTATGCAAAAAGAAAGCAGAAATTTTCCAAAGACATCAATTAATCTTTCTCTTCAAAAGTAGACAAACGTTAAATAGTCGAAGTAAATGGTGAGTGGAAACTTTACTTAGAAAACAAAGAAGTAAGTACACTAAATCAGAAGGAAGCAATGTTGCTGTTTCTGGCCTTTGGATCACGGTCAGTGGAAAGATCTGAAAGATCGAGCCAATTCCCGAAAAAAACACTGAAGATTGTCTTCACTGGCGGAGCTCCTCGGTCACTTTATTTCTCTTAAATTTGATTTGATTTAATTATTCTAGAAGTGGCTTTAAGACAAGATAACGGGGAGTGTTAATTTTCGTTTTGTTTTGCCGACTCCATTACATTGTTTTAAAAACTTATCAGAAACAAGGTTTCCCATGTAATTTGCATCCTCATCGAAGGAACCTTTCCATCGACGAACCAACATGCTTGTATTTTTTCTTGTTTCAAACGTCCTTCAACGCACATGCAAGATGCACTAGAAAATGTTTTTGCACAACGAGAAATAATTTTTACTCACAGATTGACCCTTGAAGAAAGCAATAGTTGTCCGTCGAGACCTACGGTCTTATACGTGTAGCTGAGGACAATGGACATGATGTATGATTTATAGATCGGCGCCATCTTCTACAGCAGACTTTTAAAGAAAAACTTCGCCGTCGAAATTATCCCTAAAGAAGAACAAGGTTGAAAAAGTATCCGGAAGTGGGCTGACATTTGAAGATCTGCAAACAGTGTACAGCAGATTAGGAAATGAAGGGCTTATTGCGATCCTTGCACCGTCTTCATCTCCGACGATCGCCATCCTCACGAGTGACCACCACGGTTCGAATTTTAACTACAATAGTCAAGTACTTCGAAGAAAACATCCTGTGTTAGGTATAAAATTGAATCCGCTAACTCTCCTTTTTCAACTGGCGAGATATCACCGTAATAATACTAATAAACGGCTTCAAAACAATGGCTTTCGTACTCTTCAAAGAAACCACATGTTTTCAGTAGCTTTGTGCATTATGCGCATGCGGGCGTGATGGCTCGCGCGCGTATTTTGCTCACACGACCCCGAATCACGCGTGTTTTTCGGATTTTTGTGACGTCGGCGCAGTTAGTTAACCGTGAATTTCTCGCGTTTCCTTCGGTAAATTTTTTTAAAAATCGCCTCATTTCTTAACAGTCGCAGTACCTTTGTACTGTCATTTTTTTGTCAAAATCTGTAAGAGCTAAACTCCTCTATTAAGAAAAATTACAAATTTCAAAATATTGGCAAAACCGTCTTAACGACCGCACGTTTTTTCCACTTTAAAATGTTAAGCAATATCGTTAATATAAAGAGGCAAAGTTTAAAGACATTTCACCGCGGGAAATTAGAAATATTAAGGGAAAATGGGCAAAAATGACAAAATTACTGCCTGTTTAAGGATGCGATGTTTCCATGGCAACGGTCTTAATCCAAAAAATGAAACTTGATAAAGGAGCCTTCTTATATGGGTAAACTTGGCTATGAATCTCGTGAACAATATTGCAAAGACAAAGTAACTAAATTTCCTTCTGTAACGTATGCTTGATAGCTCAGATTATTAGTAAATACCCCAGGGAGCCACCTTAATATTGCGAGTTTGGAGCGTTAACAGATTCCCTAATCTGAGATCAAATTGTGGTAGGCATTAACGATTCTAAACTGTGCGAGCGACTACTCCGTGAAACGGACCTCTCACTTGAGAAGGCGATCAAGCTTTGTCGAATCACGGAGCAATCAAAGGAACAGTCAAAGGTCTTCGACGCGCCAACAGGTCAGACTAGTAGCTTTGAGACAGTAAGGAAAACATCACCAACAGTTGAAACTGAGAAGACAGAGGATTGGAGGAAGATAGCCAAATGCAAATTCTGTGGATCAGCTCACAACAGAGGAAACTACCCTGCCTATGGAGTCACGTGCTACAAATGTCATGGGCGAAATCATTATGCAAGTTGTTGCTTGAAATCAAAAACTAACGTCGAAGAAAGAAGAGTTTGTCACTTGGAAGTGGAGTCAGATGAAAGGAATGGGTCATTAAAAGGAACGGTACGTCAAAACAATTCAAGGTAGTTCTAGAAGGAACATTCAGTCAGATTTACTAGTTAATGACACTCATGTAACATTTAAACTTGATACCGGTGCGGAATGTAACATAATGTCTATGCATCTAGCGAGTGAGTTAAACGCTCGAATAAAGCCCAAGAGCATGTTACTTAAGTCCTTTGGTGGGCACCAATTAGATACTGTGGGAACATGTGTTCTCCCAACAAAGGTAAATGGGGTAAAGGATTCGATACCTTTAGAATATCATGTCATCAAGTGTCATCAAGGATAATGCGAGACCCCTCCTGGGATTAGAATCATGTTTGGCCTTAGAGCTAATCCGTTTGGATGGCAAGGTAGAGCAAATTGGTCCTAATATCAATGAAGTTCAACAAAAACCCACTATTTTAAATGAGTTTCAGGATGTTTTTGAAGGTTTAGGGTGTGTGGACAGTGAATACACCATCAAACTGAAAGTTAATAGTCAACCTACCATTCAACCACAAAGGAATGTTCCCCTCAGGTTAAGGGATAAACTCAAAGCAACTCTTGATGATTTAGAAAGAAGGCATATTATCACTAGAGTAGAAGAACCGGTTGATTGGGTCAGTAATTTAGTTATAGTCGAGAAAGCAAATAACACCCTGAGACTATGCTTAGACCCACCTGACTTGAATCAGGCCATAGAAAGGGAGGATTTCAAAACCCAAGTTTTGAAGCTATTTCAAACACACTCAATGGTTGCAAGGTTTTCTCAGTTGTTGACATGTCAAACTGTTACTGGCACCAAAAGCTTACAGAGGAGTCTTCATTTTTGTGCACTTTTAATTCACCTTTTGGCAGGTTTCGGTTCCGAAGAATGCCATTTGGTATTTCATGTGCAGGCGAGGTTGCACAAAAAATGGTCGAGAAACATTTCGGTGATATTTCAGGTGCGTTACCACTTTTTGATGATATTATCATTGGTGGTAAAAGTGAAGAAGAACATGATTTGATCCTCCGCAAGGTTCTGACAAGAGCAAGAGAACGTAATATTAAGTTCAACCGTGACAAAATTCAATTCCATGTTAACCAAGTCAAGTATATGGGTGAAGTTGTTAGTGCGTTGGGCTTCTCACCTGACCCAGCAAAAATTTCGGCCATTCACAACATGCCCATGCCCTCATGCAAGCAAGACTTACAAAGGTTATTGGGCATGATCAATTATCTTAGCAAGTATATTCCCAACATGTCAGAATTAACTGCCCTTTTATGATCCATACTCAAGGATGATGCATCCTGGGCATGGTTCCCTGAACATGATTCTGCATTCACCAAAATCAAGACAGTTTTAAGTAGTGCCCCTGTTTTACGTTTTTATGACACCAACTTACCAACCACACTTCAAGTTGATGCTAGCAAGGATGGCTTAGGAGCATGCCTGATGCAACAAGGCCAACAATTGCCTATGCCTCACGTGCCTTGTCAAATTCAGAGATAAATTACGCACCCATAGAAAAGAAAATGCTAGGAATTGTTTTTGGGTGTGAAAGATTTAATATGTATACTCATGGAGCTGAAGTGGAAGTGCATTCGGATCATAAGCCTCTCGAAAGTATCTTCAAAAGGGCTCTATAATAAAGTTCCTCCCCGCTTACAAAGAATGAGGCTGCGTTTACAGAAGTATGACATTAAAGTTAAGTATGTTCCAGGAAAGTTTCAATACATTACTGATACCCTCTCCAGGGCAAGCAATGAGTCCAGTATGCCCAGTGACAATGACATGTATAAGACATGGAGTATTTTATTCATAGTGTTGTGTCTAGTCTCCCCATCTCAGATGTTCAGATGAAGGAGCTCAAAGATCTGAATTCCAATGATCCAACCATGCAAATGTTACATCAATACTCCTTACGGGGGTGGCTTGCTCATAAGTGTAATGTACACCCATCTTTAAAGTCCTTTTGGAATGTACGAGATGATATTCATGTCATAGAAGGAATTTTTCTCAAGGATAATAGGCTTGCTATCCCACCCACATGGAAAAGAGATATTCTCCAAAAATTACATCTAAGCCACTGTGGGATTGAAAAAAGCAAAGCCAATGCTAGAATGACAGTATTTTCGCCAGGCATGACTAAAGATATTGAAGAGTTGGTTTCCAACTGTGAAAAATGCATGAAATACCAGAGCAAACAACCCAAAGAACCCATGCAAACTCGCGATGTCCCTTTTTTACCCTGGCAGACAGTTGCTTCAGATATTTTAGAGCACAAAAATCAAAACTATCTTGTGGTCATTGATTACTATTCAAAGTAAATTGAGGCACTCCAACTCAAGGGTAAAGCAAGTCAAGACGTTATTCAGGGTCTTAACGAAATATTTTCCAGACACGGATACCCACAAACACTAGTGGCGGACAAAATGCCCTACAACTCGAGAGCGTTGAGACAGTTTGCTTATAGGTGTGGCATGCAAATCACAACAGTGAGTCCCACTTATAGCCAGTCAAATGGCCTTGCAGAAAAAGCTGTACACATTGTCAAAAGCATGCTAAGAAAAGGAGGTAACCTAAATGAAGGACTCGTGGAGTATCGCAATACACCAATAAGTAATTTTCCGTACTCACCCAACCAAATGATGTTTAGCCGGCAAGTTCGTACACAGGTTCCAGTCCACCCCATAATGTTAGTGCCACAAGTCCGTAAGGATGTGCACTTATTACTTGAAAGGCGTCAAGCTAAGTACAAGGAATTCTATGATCGAGGTGCCAAACAGTTACCCGCACTTAAGGAAGGAAATAGTGTAAGGTTCACGAAACCAGGTGACAAACACTTGGCACCTGCTGTAGTTAAGGGTGAACATGAGGCTCCCAGGTCTTATGTGATTACTAATGAGACGGGTAAAGAGTACCGTAGAAATAGTCGTCAAATTCATCTTACCCAGGAACCACCTACTACTCTAAGCGAGTACCTAAATGATGACTCAGATTCTATAACTGACCAGTGTGATGTAAACTTGCCTAGTACAGTCTCATGATGAGTCGGAAGTGACAACTACTGACTACAGTCAGTCTTCAGGTCTGCGTCGCTCTACGCGGGCTAAGTGCGTTCCAGGTTGGCATAAAGACTATATCATGTAGTAGCAGATTTATAACTTATGTTTATTCAAGTTGAGTTACTATTTACTCCCTATTCCAACCCCACTTATTATTAGTAATGTGATTTGTTGAGAGAACAGCTAGCTTAGGAAGGGGATGTTATGATTGGTTGAACTTTCTAACAAGTTCACGTGATTTGTACCAACACATGTTGAGTTCGTGTGAATCAACTGTGGCTCTTGTATATGAAGTGGATGTGTGTTCTCGATCTCTTACTCATAACAATTACAGTTCTGAAGGCAATTTTCCGTATGTTGTAACGTAGAACTACATGCGTAGAACAAAACGACATTTATCATCACCTGTACAATAATATTAATGATGTACGAAATATCAAGTTGTTCGTTACCTGTATCCAGCATCATGAAAAAAAGGAAAAGAATCAGGTTGTTGAACAGGAGAGGTAAATTAACGACGATTTGCTTGTTTTTTACCTCATCATCGAAGTTCTGGTCATGAACATTCTTCCTTGTTTCAACATCTGATGTATTCACTTCTTTCAAAGTTATCAACGCTTTCAAATGACAGAATTCGTGGAACGACCAATTCCGAAAACGCTCGACATCTTTTAGTGTGGGTCTACCACGAATGGTGTGTGGATTTGTAAGCGAGATCACCGTATAATCCATTAATCTTTGCAAATTTTTCGTCTCAAAACATAACATTCGGACAATGGTACGTTGTTTTTCAAAGTGTTCACAGAGATTGAGAGCATCGTGTCGATTTTCATCCCCAGATTCTGCGCTACCATGACCCGGAACGTGTTTACAAAACCATTCTTTCTGTCACGTTTTAATAGCTGTATTTACTTTTTCGCATCTTATGGTAATTTGGCTCTGACCTTCACGTCAGAGAGAGCACGTGTTTACAGTCTCACTTTTCATTATGTCTGTTTTGCACTTACGATTTTATCGGCTTACTATGTGATTATAAGCATGAAACGTAACTTGTTTTAACGAAAAAGATAAACTCTGACTTCTTACATGGAAGAAAAGTTCTTAAACGTGATAAACATTGCGCGTTATTCCAGTCATCCCCCAAAATAAATCACATGCTCATCACGAGACTCATTTCCAAACAATGAAAGTCGTCATGATTCTTATCCCCAGTTTCCAGGGTGTTCGCTAGGAACGCGGGGCCTACAAACTAGGTCGCACCGGAAAAAAAAAAGATGACTGCATTTTAAGAGTCGCTTTGCTCAAGCAAGCTCGACTAATAACG
This sequence comes from Porites divaricata, assembly GCA_038088405.1. Classification (NCBI taxonomy): domain Eukaryota; kingdom Metazoa; phylum Cnidaria; class Anthozoa; order Scleractinia; family Poritidae; genus Porites; species Porites divaricata. Next base: position 12,676,371 of record JBBMOI010000012.1, on the reverse strand, counting down.
TACGAACAAGATAAGTCAAAAGAGAGCTATACACTTGGTGAAATTCTTAAGAGTGTGAACAATATCAGAGAGGTAGTACAATATCCTACGACCTACCATGGAGCGATCATATTCACGAAGTGGTCAATAAAGCCAACAAAGTTCTTGGGGTTATTAAGCGCATGCTTGGCTCTAATAGTGTAAATGACTTTTCTTTCCTATACAAATCTCTAGTAATAAGCCAATACTGGAGTATGCAGCTCCAGTGTGGTGCCCCTTTCTACTCAAGTCCAGAGGAAAACGTCGAGACTGTCTCTAAGCCAAACGAGGGACGAAATGGACTACAAGGAACGATGTTCCATTTTAAAGTAGTCACCATTAAAGAATCTAAGACTGTACTTTTCTCTTATCGAGTGTTATATTTTCTTTTAATTAAGTATTCTCGAATTTCAAGACTTTTTCCAGTTAGCATCAAAACAAACAAGAAGTAATCATTGTTCATCACATTGAAGTTTCAAACATTTAGTTGTAATTGTTCCAAATATTCAATTTTTGTGAGAATAAAAGAATGGAACGATTTACCTGAGTGGGTTGTCGGGCGGGAAATCTAGCATGTTTTAAGCGTTCTTTAGGATCATTTTTGCATATCTCATAGTATTCTTTTTTTTCTTATTGACTTTATTTTTAACTACCTTTTTGAACGTACATTTTTAACATTACATTTTAATATTAGAATATTTTAAAGATTTTTTTTGAATGTGATCGAAGATGATTGTTATTTTTGGGTGTTTTATATGGCTATCAACTCGATGTAAGATGTTTCACTCTAAAATCACTTAGCCTTTCCCTCAAAAGTCATATGAATTTGCCCTTAAGTTAACTGATTTGTGGATTACAAGTTTATTGTTTGATTTAAATAATAAATTTATTAATGGGAGCTTCGCTTTTTAGCCCTGGCTAAATCGATATATTAAACATCGCTTGCAGGAGTACTCAACGTACCGCGAGAATTACACATCGCCGTGACGGTCATAAAACTATCAATAAAAAATAAACACAATAAATTCTTTACTATGTTGAAGTGTAACTCTGTTTAAATTTCTTTGCAAACTTGGTAGGTGATTTTGGAATTTTTTTGAATGGTTTCGCTTAAAGCCCATGCATGCTTCGATGGTCCTGAATATTGAATGAATGGAATTAGTCTTGAAAAATTGTGAAACTGACTGCTAATTGTCTGAGGTCAGGCAGTCTGTATGATAAAAACAGCACCTCATAGTACTCTTTCACCTCAGATGTGACGTATAAAAAGTATGAAAGGTTGATCGGTGCACGCACCCAGATTTCTTGGCAAGATTTTCTAAAGTAAACTTGTCGAACGTAAAAATTCGGCCTGATTTGTTTTCCAAGAATTTGTTTTCCACGCCTAATCTACCGTGATAAAGAGCCATTATTGCTCTAAAATGTGACCGAAGATGATTGCCAGTGCTATTTTTTGGGTGTACATATAAGGCTATCAACTCGATGCAAGATTTGTTTCACTCTAAAACCACTTAGCCTGTCCCTCAAACGTCACACGAATGTGCCCTTAATTTAACTGATTTGTGGCTTACAAGTTTATTACTGGTTATTACTTGGGGGGGTCTGGGTCAGCTATGGAGGAGTGAAGACGTTGGAAAAACGCTCCCGCATATTTGATCTTTCTCATCTTCTACCGCTTGCCTCGATACGTTTATATGGATGACATTTTAAGTAGATTTAAGCGTAAGGAAAGGGGAAGCAGTAGTTCGGACAGTGAGACTTCACCTGAAGGAAAAAGAGTTTGTAGTGAGGAACCGGACGAGATACTCGTGGCCCTGGATATGTCGAAGGACATAGGAGTGAAGCTACAACAAGTTCTAGACAAGCTCGGCGAGATGGACAAAAATATTGAAAGCGTTATGGAGAACGTGGCTGGACTAGAAAAGACGATGACCAACATTCAATCAGAAGTGTCGTCGCTCAAGGTCAGAGCCGACTCGGCAGAAACCAAATTGAAAGAAATGGATACAGGTTTACAATTTGCAAATGGCGAAGTTGAGGATCTCAAAACACGAAGCAGGAATAATCAACAATGTATCGAATCCCTAAAAGAGCGTCTTCTCTATCAGGAGGTCTACAACCGCAGAAAGAATTTACGATTTTTTGGCCTTCCTGAAAGTACAGAGTCAACAATTGAAGACTCAAGCGAAGTGTTGTACCGTTTCTTGGAAAGAGATCTTGATATCGAAGGGGCTCGTAGTATTGAGTTTCAGAGAGTTCATCGCCTCGGAAGGAAAAAAGCAGGCACCTCACGCCCCATTATCGCACAGTTCCTTAGATATCCTGATCGGGAACGGGTCTTTAAAGCTGCTTTGGAAGCACAGGATGAGATTGGTGTTAAAGTGTATGCAGATCTACCTAAGGAGATACAAGAAAATCGAAAGAAGCAATGGCCACGGTTAAAGCGTGCGAGAGGAGGGTAAAATTGCCTACTTTAGCAGAAAAGAGCCGGACAAATTATTTATCGAGGGACGCTTCGTTGCTTCATAAGGTTTTTTCTGCTTATACTTTATCGGTGGGTCATAATTTAATATCAAACTTTATTTAGTTTCATGCCGCGGGAGCACTTTTTGAATATGCAATTAGTGGTACCAAATCCCATAGGCTGCGTGTTAGATAATATTATCGGCAGCCATTATATCCTATTGTTGTTTGTGTTAAATGTTTTGTGTTTTTTGACAGTACGGTGGGCTATTACTCCTTTCATTGTTAATTTATGTATTTCTTGTGTGCCACTTGTCATCTCAAGATTAGGTAATAACGTTACGATAGTAAGGATTATACTGATTTTAAATTATTATCCTTGAATGTTCGAGGGATTCGCTCCGCTACGAAGAGAAAAGCCATTTTTATGTGGTTAAAAGAACAGAAATCGGATATTACGTTTTTACAAGAAACCTATAGTACAGCAGAAGTTGAAGATATCTGGAGAACACAATGGCAGGGTAAGCTTTTCTTTTCACATGGTACTTGTCATAGTTCTGGTTAGAGGTGATTTAGATTTCAATTTGATTTCAATTAGGACGGACGATGAAATTCGCTACATTGTATTAGAAGCTGATCATGAAGTGCAAGGAGCAAATTTCTTATTGGTAAACGTTTATGCTCCTAACAAAGCTCAGGAACAGTGCTGTTTTATTGAAAATCTGAATTCGACAATCGATGATGTTGTTAAAGATAATGAACCTAAGCTTGTTGTGGGTGGGGACTTTAATGTTACGCTTGAGTCAGATCTTGACCGCTCGGGTGGAAATCCAGCTCAAAAGGCTTCAGTTAAAAGTATTCAGGATTTGTGTCTTGATTTTGATCTGGTCGACATCTGGAGAATTCGGAATCCTACAACACGACGTTTTACTTGGAGGCAAAGAAACCCATTTATTCAAAGAAGGCTAGACTTCTGGCTAATAAGTGATGTCTGTCAAGAAGACATTGAAGGAACCGATATTATTCCATCAATAAATTCTGATCATTCTGCGATTGTCCTTCACTTCAACAATATAGACCGGCAAAAATACAGCCCTTCTTTCTGGAAATTTAATGCTAGTCTTCTTAATGATGAAAATTTTGCACTTTTAATTAACCAAAGTGTCCCGCTTTGGCTAGATGAGTTTAAAGAGGTAATCGACAAGAGAGTATTATGGGATTTGATTAAGTATAGGATAAGACAGGTAACGATAAATTATAGCAAGGAAAAAGCTCGACAAAGAAGGCAACAGATATCTAATATTGAAAACTCTCGCAAAGCCTTGGAGTAAAAGTGCGGTGATAACTTTACTACCGAGAATATTGAACAACTAGAAATTTTGAAATTGGAACATGAAAATATTTATGAGGAATTATCGAAGGGAGCAATCATTCACTCGAAGGCAACTTGGTATGAAAAGGGAGAGAAAAGTAACAAATATTTCTTAAATCTAGAATCTCATCGGAAGGCTAAAAGTTCAGTTCGTAAGGTTTTTAGCGAAGAAGAATTGTTAGTCACTGACCCTAAAAAGATTTTGGGGGTTATTGAACGCTTTTATTCTGGTCTGTATAAGAAGGACGATCTAGAACCTTCTGAAAATCTGATGAATACTGTTTTGGAAAATCCGTTCATGCCTCGTCTCTCTGTTGACGATTCTTAAGTGTGTGAAGGGAAGTTATCAATTGAAGAATGTGTGAAAAGCCTCAATTCTTTCGAACCCAATAAATCTCCAGGTAACGATGGGTTAACAGTTGAATTTTACAAATTTTTTTGGAACATAGTTGGGGAATTACTGGTAGCCAGCCTCAACTACTCTTATGACGTTGGAGAATTATCAAACTCGCAAAAGAAAGCAATTATAATAATATTGGAAAAAAAAGATAAGGATAAAAGAAACATATCTAACTGGAGACCAATATCTCTGATCAATGTCGATGTTAAAATAGGATCGAAGGCGATCGCTAAAAGATTGGAATGTGTCCTGCCTAGTATTATACATTTTAATCAATGTGCATATGTTAAAGGCAGGACTATTTTTGATGCTGTTAGAACAGTAGAAGACATCTTAGAGTACACTGAGAGATTTAAGATGAACGGAAGATTGATAGCTATAGATTTTAAAAAGGCTTTTGATTCTGTAAGTAGAGAATTTCTTTTTCGTACCCCATCTGCTGCTCGTTTTGGCTCTTCTTTTATTCAATAGATTCACACTTTTTATAATAATATTTCCAGCTGTGTTTCAAACAATGGTTTCGCTACCGCACATTTAGACATCCAGCGTGGCGTTAGGCAGGGGGATCCTCTTTCTCCGTACCTGTTTATTATCGTGTTGGAGGTATCATGGTGGATGGACAGGAGATTAAATTAAGGCTTTTTGCTGATGATTTAACAGGGTTTTTGAGGAACGACAATTCTCTAATAAAGTTCCTCGAACTTGTGTTGCTGTTTGGTAATGCTCTGGTCTCGTTATAAACCATGATAAGTCGGAAATATTGTTACTTGGAAACTCTTTTCTCGCGCCTCCCAACCTTGATCATACTCCTTTTAAAGACCTAACGATAAAGAATTCCGTAAAGATTTTAGGGGTATATTTCACGTATGATCGCCGCCTCAGACGCAAACTTAATTTCGATGAAATCACCAAATCCATTAAGGATAAGTTAAGAATTTGGAAATGGAGGGATCTTACTATCATTGGTAGAATTCAACTGGTCAAGACATTTATTATCCCCACTTTCTTATACCGTGCTAGCTTAATTTGTATGGAAATGAAGTAAACAAAATTATATTTGACTTTATCTGGAAAGGTAAAGACAAAGTGAAACGTCGTGTGCTCGTTGGGGACATTGAAGATGGACGATTGAAAGCTCCACACTTGGATTCTATTATTAAAACTCAAAGAATATTATGCTGTAAAAAGCTGGCGAGTGAAGACCTTAGTAGCTGGAAAATTATTCTTCTTCATTACCTAAAACCAGTAGGTGGCAAATTTATCCTTGGCTGCAACTTTGCTGTAAAAAAGCTGCCTATCAAGCTTCCGAGTTTTTATGAGGAATGTTTAAAGGATTCTTCGCGCTGCTCCGCAGCAAACAAGGTTAGCCCAGGCAATATTAATGCAGTGGATATTTCAAAGATCATCCTGTGGAATAATTTTTATATCTTAATTGGTGGTAAAACTGTTTTCAACAAAAGATTAGTAGAGAAAGGAATTATAAGAATAGGGGATCTTATTGCTGAAAACAATGAAATCATAACGAGCAAGCTAAGGGAGCTTAATTTATCCCCATTGGACGCATTTCAACTTTTTTCAGTGAACAACGCACTTCCGAAGGACTGGCGTCAAGCGTTGAAAAGTTATGGATATGATCGCCTCGTTTCTTTCGATCTTCACGAGCAGACTCAGTTGTTTTTATCTGGTAAAGAAGTTTTATTAAGCAATGCTGACTCAAAAGGCATCTATAAAGAAATTAGAGACGGGGAAATTGTTCAACCAACTGCGTAAAAGAAATATGTTGAATTTTTTGAAAATGATGATTTAAACTGGAAAGAAATCTACAGCTCACCCTACCAGGTTGCCCTTGACACTAAGTCACGTGAATTTCAATATATATTGTTACACAGATATCTGGCCACCAATGATTTTTTAAACAAAATTGGTATTTCTTCATCACCGCGATGTTCCCTCGAACACCTTTTTGTCTCTTGCCAGATTACTCAGAGTTTTTGGGCAGAAGTTATTACATGGTGTAGCAATCGGGGGGTGGTTATTAACCATCTCTCTGCTAAAGATATATTTTTTGGGAAAAAGGTACATAAAGACAATTTATTTATTAATCATATTTTACTAGTTGGTAAGCAGTACATATATAATTGCAGATGCGCGAAAACGAACCCTTGTTTACGGGTCTTCTTGGCAAGACTTAATAATGTTTATCACTTAGAAACTATCATTGCCAAATCAAAGAATAAAATGTCTTTTCATTTATCGAAATGGCAAGCACTCTTGACAAGTGGTACACAATTCCCGATAAATATTTGTTAAGGTTTAGTAGTATTGATACTGTCGTTTTTGTGTCGTGTGTGCTGTGTTTGTGAGTTATTTGTGTATTATTATTATTATTATTTATTTGAAATGTCGTTAATGTATGTAAAAATTAATATTATTATTGTAAGTCAAGAAAATGAAATAAACAATGATTGAATTACAAAAAAAAAAAGAAAAGTAAATACAAAAAAAATTATTACTGGTTTTAAATTATAAATTTATTAATGGAGCTTCGCTTTTAGCCCTGGCTAAATCTATATTATTTGTTTCTAAATACTTTGAACAAACGTATATATGTTGCATGGAGGAGCTCTCTTACCTACTATTACAATGTCACTGTTACCCCTCTTGGAAGAACATTTACACAACATTCGCTATGAAATCCATAAAGGACAATGCATACATTAACAGTGACCATAGGGTCTGACAAAGGTGATGCCAATGAAAACGTTGTTGAACAACAGACTTTGCACTTTTAAACTTTTCTCGCGATTACTCCAAGTCCCGCTGTTACCTAAAACTTGGAGGTGAAGAGAGGGGACTGCATCTGAATTAAGATAGAGAGAACAAAGTCTAGTATACCCTCTTATTATGACATCTTCTGTTAACATCTGAGCACTGGTGATGTCTTTGAGCAATGCCACATGGAGGAGAGACATCTCGAAATTTTCATGACAACTTGAAAAGATCCATTATAAAGAATGGATGGTCGAGTAATTTCTTTAATGTCAAAGAGGTGTCCAGCAAGGCTGCCCTCTGTTGCTTCACTTTAAAAAAATCAACATAACTAACAGAAATTCGAATAAGCCAAATACACAGAAGACGCAACCCTGACTGAAAATCTTTATCTGCTGCCCTTCATATGGGGTTGTAGAACCAGTAACAGGACTCCTCCTTTAAAAATGTTTTTTAGGGTTCTAAAATGCCAATTGAAAACTGAATCCAGCAAACGAGTCTTGGTGACAAAGATTGAAGAGTTTTCTACAGGCCATTAGGGCCTGGACACTAGCTTAGTACTGCTGACCGGCTCAGTAGGAGCCGCCATTTTGTTCCCTACGTTATATTTGTTTCATAGGAGTCTATCATCATTGTAGATTAAAATACCATTTGACACCGAAAAGCATTCCTTCATGATAGAATCATGGTTGTCGTAGACTGTTCTGTCCCTGACTGCGATTACAAAATGCAGGACATATCTGAAGCCCTGGCTATTGCACTGCTATCAAACCATGGGCTGGCACATCAAGGAACGACAGCCAACCCAGCATCACGAGGTCCGAAACTCGAGTGCCCCAAATAGATATCGGCGTATTGATAGAGGAATGGAATATATTCGTCCGCTGCTGGCAGGTATTCCACTCTGGGTCTGGCATAACCGAGGCATCAGCACCATCCCAGCTCTTCCAATGTCCTGGGCCTGCACTAGGAGACAGTATCTTCAAGGCAAACCAGCACACCACGTCGGAATCCCTTGACAGTCTCTTATCTGCAGTGCGCTCCCTGGCCGTAATCCCGGTAGCTACGTGCATCCTACGTACCGAATTACTTCAGTTGCACCAAGAATGCGACGAAGCATTCCATGCCGTCACAGCTCGGGTGCGAAGAAAGGCTGAGACGTGTGCATACAGTACATAGTGCGACTGCGGCAAGATAGTCGACTACACAGACCACATCATCCGTGATGTCCTGCTCAATGGCATCTATGACTCGGACATACGCCGTGAGATACTTGGCACTAAAGACATACTACAAAAAGCAGTGAACTATGTCATCGCTCTGGTTGAAAACAAAGAGATGGCCCGAAATGCCCTCCCTTCATCAAGCATGTCTGCCATGTCATCCTTCCAGCGACAAAGGAAAACACAGGCGACACCTGCTATAACACCGCCACGAACAGCCAAGGCCAAAGAGGCCACATGCCCTGATTGCAAGACCCCTTTTTGAACCTTCACTGAGGGAGCACAAGGATGGAACACGAAACCTCACCAGGTATCCATCGACTGCTACAGGACCCGACGACGAAAACAGCGCCCGAACCCAGCCAAGATTCAAGCCCTTGAATCCGAGCCCATCGCTCAAATCACGGCAGTCCACGCACAGGGAACCCATAACAGGCATTGACGACGAAGAACCAAGCGCCCCCCAGACAGACCAGTACACATGGCAATATCAGCAGGCCCCCACTCACGAGATTAGCACATCATCTTCTCGAAGGGTGAGTGGAGACGAGCACGCCTCAGAGAACACCCCAAAGTGTCCATCACCATCTCCATCGACAAACCACACAACCAATCCCACACGTCATGTTCTACTAAGGAGGTGAAAACATCTGCCATCACGGACACCGGCACCCAATCAGACCTTTGGTCCCTAGACCAGTTCATTGCCAGCGGATTCTCTCGCACTGACGTACAACCTGTCAGCCCAAGCCTCTCGGCTGCCAACCGCTCCCTTATCGCCATAGGAGCCTTCTTTGCCAAGCTAACAACAGCCTCACGGGACGGCGCGCGCTGAGATGACAACCTGTCGCTCCATGGTGTACATGAGTAGCTCCGTCCGAGACATGTACCTATCCTACGAGTCACTACTCAACTTTGGCCTACTACGTGATCACTTCTTTTTACCAGCCAACACCAAGGCAGCTCAAGACGATACACACCCCCTCGACAGCGTCGATACATCACAACGACCATCATCCATTAATGGAAGCAGGTTCATCAATGATGGCTACATTAACAAATTATCGGCCAACGACACGACGTGCTCATGCCCTCAGCGCACGACCCCGCCTCGGCGTCCACGCGAGCTCCCATTCCCTTGCACCCCGGAAAATAACAACAGAATAAAGGACTGGCTCCTCACACGTTACACCTCGTCGACCATCAATACCTGTCCTCATCGGACACTGCCCTGCATGGCAGGTCCTCCAGTGGAGATACATGTGGATCCAGAGGCCACGCCAAAAGCATCTCACAAACCAGCCAGCATACCCGTTTACTGGCAGCAAAAAGTGCACGAGGATCTTCTCCGAGACGAGGCGCTTGGTGTCATTGAGCGTGTGCCATATGGAGAACCGGTGACCTGGTGCCACCACATGGTAGTCACCCCGCAGGACAGTCGACCTCTCACCCCTTAACAAGTTCTGCCAGTGTGAGACCTTTGCCACCGAGTCACCATTTCACCTGGCACGACGCATCCCAAAGAACAATTGGAAAACGGTCAGCGATGCCTGGAATGGATACCACAGCGTCCTGCTGTGAGCGTCAGATCGCCATCTCTCCACCTTCATCACGCCATTCGGATGCTGGCGCTACACCAGAGCACCACAAGGTTTGCTGTCCTCGGGAAACGGATACAATCGTCGTTTTGATGCCATCCTCTCGGAGTTTGAACGGAAAGAACGATGTGTAGATGATACCATCCACTACGACACGGACTTGGAACAACACTGTTGGAGAACAATTGATTTCCTGACCAGCGTAGGACAGTCGGGCATTGTCCTCAACCCCGATAAGTTTCAATTCGCAAGAAAGAGTGTCAACTTCGCTGGCTTCCAGATCTCGGACGCAACTTTTGAATCGCTCCCTAAGTACCTGGACGTCATGCGAGACTTCCCATCCCCAGAGTCAACAACAGACATCAGGAGCTGGTTTGGCCTCGTCAATCAAGTGGCAAACTATGCCCAGCTGCGCGACACATTGGCACCATTTAAGCCGTTCCTCAGCCCTCGGTGCAATTTCACGTGGTCCGCAGACTTGGAGGCAGCTTTCCAAACATCAAAGAAACCCATCGTTGAGGCCATCAGGCAAGGTGTTGAAATCTTTGACATGCGACAACGCACCTGTCTCTGCCCTGACTGGTCAAACTGCAGCATTGGCTACTTCCTTCTTCGGCAACATTGCCATTGCCCTTCTGGCATACCAGACTGCTGCCCAGGGGGATGGAAAATTACACTAGCTGGCTCAAGATTCCTATCCTCTGTGGAACAGGGCTATGCTGCTATCGAAGGCGAGGCACTTGCTGTTGCTTGGGGCCTCGAACAAACAAAATACTTCACACAGGGATGTGACAACCTTGTTATAGTCACCGACCACCAGCCCTTAGTGAAAATCTTTGGTGACCGCACGCTAGACGAAATATTGAACTCGCAACTGTTCCCACTGAAACAGCGCACTCTACCGTGGCGTTTTGACATTGTGCACTGACCCGGAAAAACAAATCACGCCACTGAAGCAACTTCGAGACACCCCTCACCGTCGTTCCCTGACAGCTGCCCACTCACTTCGAACACCAAGCGAACCCAACTTTGCAGAGTCAGTGCTGATGGCGTCTATCCAGGACGACACTCACGGCTTCAGTGCCATCTCATGGTCTCTCTTAACACAAGAAACAGCTAGAGATGAATCGCTCGGCCATGCCCTCGAGCGCAATGGCGTCATAGACAGCGAGGACACCGCCTTGGTAAGACTCTCCCCACTCTGCGATTCTCTCTACGCACACGATGGTGACTGTGTTGTGGTCCCCTCCTCCCTGCATCAGGGAATCCTCCAGCATCTCCATGCTGCACCCCAAGGGACCTCTACAATGGAGCAGCGAGCCCGTGCCATTGTCTACTGGCCTGGACTATCAAAGGACATCCAGAACACCAGAAACACCTACCTCCGCTCATGGAACGTGCGGCACCGGGTCTCCTCAGTTAGCTTTCCTCAGTCCAACGGTAGAGCGGAAGTAGCAGTGAAGACAGCCAAGAGACTTCTAATGTCCAACACTGGCCCCACGGGGAACCTCGACCATGACCGTTTCTTGCGTGCAATCTTACAGCTGCGGAACACGCCTGACCGTGACTGCAACTTATCACCGGCACAGATCATATTCGGACGGCCACTCCGAGACTCACTCACCTTTGTTAATCGACTAGAGAAGTTCTCCAACCCGCACATCCGACCCCTCTGGCTGAACAGCTAAGGAAGAAGCCCTTTGCACAAGGATCACCTGCACCACTGCCAGCACGGTCCCAACCCAACAAAGTGGGACCGATCTGGTCTGGAAGTGGAGCCCCTAGGAAATGACCAATACAGGGTCAAAGTGGATGGATCGGGCCATTTGACACTAGGCCCAGACAGATTGTGCTCGGCAACTTTTGAACTTTTTCTAATTTTAGCAACCTTGAGCAACTTTTGAGCAACTTTGTATTGATATGTCTAATAAGAATCACAAAAATTAACATGTGGACCACATGTGATGTGGTTGAAATTTTCAAAAGGAAACATCTATTTCTGTAAAAACATTGATGCTTAGCATACTAGCAGGGAACGGGAGAGGACATCATAAGCCCACCTCGTCCCCAGTTATTTTCGGTTCACTACCACTGCCTGGTCGCCCAGGCTTTCTTGGCCAGGTTGCCCAGCGTGTTCCTCCTCAAAATGGCGGACGGCGATTTAATAGATTTAATATCGCAGGACGCCAGAGAAAACGAAGTTGTTGCACAAGAAGAAACAGAATCTGAGGAAGAAGAAGATCCAATTTTGATTGCGACAAATGCTGGCGCGAGTCTTCATGCTCCAGCTGGTGCTGCCGTTAATCGTAAGCGAAAGCTCTATGTCAACAAAGGGAAGTACAAGCAGAGAGGGAGTCTGAGTCAGAGATCTGTGAAGACAAGTGTATGGGATTGGATAAAGGAATATCCAAACCAACACCTTTGCAATGTAAACGGAAAATTGCGGTGTAATGCTTGCAGTGAATTCATTTCTACAAGAAAAGTTCCATAGATAAGCATGTGAAATCTAAGTAGCACAAGAAAGGCCTTTCCGATATTGCCAAAAACAAATTGGAGAACCAGACCATAATGGAGTTTTTCAAGAGAAGAGATCAGAGAGAACATGCAAGCGGGTCGACTTTATCAACAGAAACGCGATTGTTTCGCTTTGAAGTGGTAGAGTCTGCGCTTTCTGGAGGGTTAGCACTGGCAAAATTGGATGCGCTTCGACCTGTACTGGAAAAGTATGGCCACAGGTTGACCAGCTGTCCTCACATGTATCAAATTATTCCAGCAGTGCTTGAAAAGGAAAAGAGCAAACTAAAGGAAGAGCTGAAGGATGTAAAGCAGGCTTCTTCTATTTTTGATGGGAAAGCCAGACTGGGTGAGGCACTTGTCATCATTATTCGATACGTACAGGAAAACTTTGTTCCCACTCAGCGCCTCATTTGCCTTGAAATTCTTGCTAAGGCAATGAAAGGAGAAGAGCTAGCTCAGAAGCTACTGACATGTCTGGCAGTAGAGTATAATTTTGGATCATCTGCGATAGTGGGAGGTATGAGAGATGGCGCTTCTGTTAAAGGAGCTGTGTTGAGGCAGCTGCTGTTCTTTTATCCAAAACTGTTTGATGTAGTGTGCTTCTCACACACTATTGACAATGTTGGGAGTCACTTTGAATTTCAGATCTTGGACTTCTTTGCCCGGTATTGGAAGAGCGTGTTTGCTCATAGCTACAATGCAAGACTAGTATGGAGAGAGAGAACAGGAGTATCAATTCGCACATTCAGTGAGACACGCTGGTGGAGCCAGTGGGAAGTTTTTCAACAAGTTTCAGACTTTTTTGGTGACATTGAACCATTTCTTCGAGAGAATGATGAAATTCCACCAGCAAACAGAAGACACCTTCTGGAGATTTTTGACAATCAGGATGACCGTCAGAAGTTGCGTTTGGAGCTGGCTGCCCTTGTGGATGCAGGGGTACATTTTGTTAATGCCACATACTATCTTGAAGGGGATGGCCCACTCATTTTTACTTGCTATGAGAGGCTGTCAGCTGTTACCCAAGCTGTTGCAGTTGACAATTACCCAAATACTACTGCTGTTGCTTGGGAAATTGCTAGTGGAAATGCTGTACAGTTCAATCGATTAATGGCGCAGGCAAAGGCTTGTATCCAACCAGGCCTACAATTTTTCCAACAGAAGTTCAGTGTCCAGTTCCATGACACAGTAAGAGCTTTCAAAGCTGCACGCCTCGCCTGCCCTGTCCAGGTGCAAACCCTGAATCCAACAGCAAGGTCACTGGAAGAGCTCAGAAATTTTCCGTTTGTGAGTGATACAACCATTTCTAATCTAGCACAAGAGCTTCCACTGTATCTTGGAGCAGCTGAAGGTGTTACAGTCACATGCGAAGAAGACAAGGTGTCTTGGTGGGCATCTCACAAACTCACTCTTCCTCACTGGTCTTCGCTTGTAAGAGCACTACTATTGATTCAGCCAAGTTCTGCGTCTGCCGAAAGGGCGTTCAGTCTCCTGACTAACGCATTTTGCTCACAGCAAGACTCGGCCCTTCAAGATTATCTTGAGGCCTCCATTATGCTTCGGTACAACAATGCCAAGAGGGTGTAGCATTGTTGGTTTTGTGCAGGGAATTTCATGGTTTTACAACTGATAAACTTTGAGAAGATAGAATCGAGAGAACATACTTGTTATTAGTTTTGTTGAAGTTACTGATATTGCTCATCAGGACATTTGATGCATTTGGTTACACGACTGAACAGAGTATTTAGCACGCACATTGTTGTTATTTTCTTTAATTTGTTGACATTGCTCAATAAGATGCAAGAGCATTTAATATACAAGTTTTGTTCTGCAACTGTGCAAACCTTTTATAATATACATGTGCCCAAGATATACACTTGAGATTAATATATTGAACTTTCTTAAGTTCCAATTATCCAAAAAGAACAATGATCGATGATTTTAATAATATTTGTATGAAATATTGATATATCAAAGTAGCAACTTTTTGGGTTTTTGGGCAACATTTTAGCAACTTTTCATGATTTTGCGAGCACAATCTGTCTAGGCGTATTTGACACTGCGCAACCATCAATTCCTCAGAGCCTACACCCCCATCCGTCTGTCAAATCCCCAGCGGTCAGCTGCCCCTTCGCCGTCCCCACCATGTCAGCAAAAGCGGCCCACGCGGACCCCCACAAACCCGCCACCGCCCGAAGAGGTCACTCCGCCAACCCAAGGCGAACCCCTATGCACTGCCCGACGCCCTCCAACCCATAGCCCATCCAAGCTCACCAACACCGGCCTCTGACTACGACTCGCAACAGACACGTGTAAACAGAGACATCAACCCTCAGACACCGGACATGACAGCAGCACCGTCCTCGCCACCTGAACCCAGCCGCCCTACTTGTATTAGACAGGCACCACAGCACTACGAAACCGAGACGGGCACCTGAGTTAGACATTGAGTCCAGTAACTATGACTTCCCGGCCATAGGTCCCAGGACTGGGGGGATGAAGAGTTCTCTACCGGCCATTAGGGCCTGGACACTAGCTTAGCACCGCTGACCGGCTCAGTGGGAGCCGCCACTTTGTTTCCTACGTTGTTACATTCGTTTCACGATTACAGCTAGGACTATTCAGTACTATTGCCGTATTCATGTAAGTTTACCTTCGATAGTAATGTGTTATTGCTTATGAGACATTTATTGTATCTCTCTATATATTTATTGTATCTCCAGTTTGTATCGTTTTATTTCTAGGTTAGATTCGCTATATTTGTTTCGTAGGATTCTATCATCGTTGTAGATTAAAATACCATGTGACACCGAGAAGCATTACTTCAAAGATGTGTGATGCTTCGGTCCACCTTCTCAACATTAATTGTTAGTGAGTCAATTAGCATTCATTGCCAAGTGAGTTGCTCACTTCTGAGAAGGCATCATTGCCATACATGAACCAGATTTCTTGTACTTTTTTTTTCTTTTTGAAACCAAATCATTAGTTGTAACTAACACTGTAAGTGCCCTTAGGCACGAGAATCAGAGGTTGAGTTGATTTATTTTGTTATGTTCCCCTTTGTCACGCAAGTGCTTTGATTAGTCAAGTGTTAATAATTATTTCGCACGTGATCAAGTTTTCGTATGCATCAAAGGGCACTCGCGAAGATCCTTTAGTACATTTTGAAGAAAGAAAGAAGGACGTCCATTTATTGAAATTCACGAAGCCGCCAATAATGTAAGTTCGCTTTTAAGTCCGCCTTTTAGCTCGCCTTTTTTGATATGTTTGTTTTTGGCTATTTTGCCTTCTTTAATTCTGTAAATTTCGTTTTCAGTTTCACGATACAATACGAGGCAATTCAATAAAGTAAGCAAGAATTCCAGAACAAGCCTGGCCAAGATTTCTTGTATTATCCGTGAATCTTGCGCGATTTTTAAAGCGGCAAACAAGTGCCGTTACAGTGAAAATTACGGTGAAGAATCGAAAGTTAGAGTCGATTGCGAGGAATGGAACAAAGAGATGGTATGACGCAAGAGTCCATCGATCACCAAAGTGAAAATCCTCAAGAAGGGCAAAAACGATCAAGAACCGCGACGGAAAAGGGTGAGTTTCTTCGCTTGCAAAGACTCGAAGATGAAAGAAAGGCGGCAGGGGCTGCTCTGAGGAGACAAATCACGAAAGTGAACTCTCTATTTGAACAGCATCAAGAAACAGATGTTACGTCCTTAGAACGAGAGCGTGACATTTTAGATTTGCACAGAGAAAGAATGGATGAAGCTCACCAAATGTATTTTAACGAGTTACGCAATTCAAAGGAATTAGATCAGGCATTGCAGTGGTTTGACACTCGGGACAGAGAGTATTTTCAATGCCGAACAAGAATAAACGAAGTATTACAATGTGCAGAAAAACACATTAGTGATCGGATGTCTCTGGTTTCTTCAAGGTCGTCTAAGCGTTCGTCGTTTTTGATAAGATCAAAGAGAGCAAAGGCGGCTGCCCAAGCAGCATGTCTCGAAGTCGAAATGGATTTTCTGGAAAGAGAAGTGGAGTATAAGAGGCTTGTGATGCTAAAGGAAATTGCTAAAGCAAAAGCAGAAGAAGAGGCCATACGTAAAATCGAAGAAGAAGAAGGAAATTTGTCCGCGGTCTTGAAATCCGAAACCTTAACTCAAGATATTAAGCAAAACCCGGCGCCTAAAATAGAACCTGTAGAATCGAACACACCCAAGTATGAAGACAACCTAAATCCAGGAGCTCCAACTTTCGTGCCTTCGAGAAAACTGAATACCAGTCAAAGCAAAGGCGGCAGTGCTGTTCATTCGCCTTCAGTTGAGAATACAGAAGCAGAATCATCCATCAAGATAGAAGAGCTAAGTTCTGTGGTAAAGATAATAGCCGAACAACAGCAAATGAGCTTACTTCCTGTACAACGGCCCCCAGTTTTCTCTGGAAACTATTTCAATTATGCGGCATTCATCAACGCCTTTGAAAGCCTAATAGAGTGTCGAGTCACCGATCCAAAGCAAAGGCTGTATTACCTAAACCAGTACACAGCTGGAGACGCGAAAGAATCAATTAAAGGTCTCATCACTCTCGACGCTACAGATTCTTATGAGAAGGCAAGAAAGGTACTAAAGGAAAGATTCGGACACCCTTATCGTGTAGCACAGGCCTATAAGGAGAAGCTTAATTCGTGGCCAGCCATAAGGGAAGGTGATGGTGCTAGTCTACAGCAGTTTTCAGATTTCCTGGTTCTTTGTGAACAAGCAATGAAGACCCTTAAGTACATGGAAGGCCTTAACTCTGAAGATACTCTGCGGAAGGTAACCTCAAAACTGCCTAGTTCCGTTGGAATAAGATGGTGTCGCCTTGCCAACAAGATGTTAAGATACGAGGAGAGACTTGCTTCCTTTTACGACGTGGTCGATTTTGTCAAAAACGAGGCAGCATTAGCTACAGACCCCGTTTTCTCACCTGACGCCCTCAAGGAAGCAAGAAAGAATGAGGCTGCAAGTAACAGCAGTAACAACGTCAGGAACACAATGTGGAGAAGCAACAGGAAAGGAGGAAATAAGAGCGCAACTAGCTTCTCTACAAATGCCACACCTCAAGGCCAGAAAACCCCACCTCGATTTCCGTCGTCTCCATTCTGCAACAGCTACAATCACGATTTAGATAACTGTCCAAATTTCGCAAAGAAGACCATTGAAGACAGAAGATTGTTCGTACAAGGGGCTGGACTGTGCTTTGGTTGTCTTCGCCTTGGCCATGTCTCTAAACGATGCAGAAACAGAAAGGTGTGCAAGTCGTGCAGCATGCCCCATCCAACGGTCCTTCATGATGAAACAAAGAGTACTCTTAAGGTTAATGAAGGCTCATCAAGTAAACAAGTTTCCAGAGTTGTTCAGCCAGAAGAAGCTACAGGCAGCTGCACAAGTACTTGCAATGCAACCGGAGTCACCGACGCTACCACAAACTCAATGATTGTCCCCGTCCGTATACATCATAGAACCAACCCCGGACGGCAGGTAGTAGTGTATGCCTTACTTGATCCCGCTAGTAATGGCACATTCATCAAGGAAAACATACTTGAAGATCTACAAGTCGATAGTACAGAAACCCAACTGCAGTTGAACACGATGCATGGGTCAGAAGTAGTTCCCACCCGAAGAATTACTGGTTTGAATGTTGAGAGCATGGGCAAGGATGTCTGTGTGGAGCTACCCAAAACATATACAAGAAATGAGATACCGACGAAGAGGGAAGAAATCCCGCGACCAGAATCTGCAAAGGTGTGGCCCCACCTAAGTGGCATAGCCAGTAAGCTTTATCCATACCAAGCAGATGTAGAAGTAGGGCTTCTCATCGGATCAAATTGCCCAAGCGCCATCAAGCCAAAGGAAGTTATCCCTGGGAGAAGCAGTGATCCTTATGCCATTCGAACACTTCTTGGCTGGGGTATTATAGGCCCAATATCAGGAGGTTCTAACGAGGAAAATTCAAATGTCTTGTGCCACAGAGTCGCTGTTAAGGAGATCGGTAGCAAGGAGCCATCATCCCATAGCTTCGTTATTGAAACTTACGCAAAGGAGGTTATCTCGCCTGTAGCTGTCAAGAGAATGTTCGAGTTGGATTTCAACGAAGTTAAGGACGCAACTGGACCGTCCCTCTCGATGGACGACCGATGGTTTATGGCGAAGGTCACAGAAGGAATTCATCGCCGCCCAGATAGTCACTATGAGCTACCACTGCCACTTCGAGATGAATCCTTGGCCTTTCCCAACAACAAGAAGCTCGCATTTCATCGCCTCCAACACCTCAAGCTAAGATTTGGTCGAGACGAGAAGTACAAGAAAGAATACACAGCGTTCATGAACGACATGATAAAGAAGGGGTACGCTGAGAAGATATCGTCACTCGAGGAAACAAGGCAAGATGGAAAGATATGGTACCTCCCGCACCATGGAGTTTACCACCCTCAAAAACGAGACAAGATCCGTGTCGTTTTCGATTGCTCAGCAGAGTACAAGGGTGAAGCTCTCAACAAGCATCTTCTTCAAGGCCCGGACCTCACTAACAAATTGGTGGGAGTACTATCAAGGTTCAGACAGGAACCCGTTGCGTTTATGGCAGACATTGAAGCAATGTTTCTGCAAGTTCATGTCACCGAATGTTATCGAGACCTATTGCGCTTCCTGTGGTGGGAAGACGGCAACCAAGATCAGCAGCCGTCAACATACAGGATGACAGTTCACCTTTTCGGGGCAGGGTCGTCGCCTGGTTGTTGTAATTTTGCCTTGAAGAAGACGGCTGAAGACTATGAGAAGGAATTAGGTTCAGAACCAGCGGAGTTCCTGAGAAGAGATTTTTATGTCGACGATGGCCTTAAATCTGTAGCCACTGCAAGGGACGCAAAGAAACTAATCAGCAAGACTAAAGAGATGTGTCATCGTGGAGGATTCAACCTTCACAAATTTACAAGCAACAAGCGAGAAGTTATCGAGGCCATACCAACAGAAGATCGTGCCAAAGGTATTAAGGAGTTAAACCTAGAAAAGGACGAACTTCCAATAGAAAGGGCGCTGGGCATCA
The DNA here is from genome assembly GCA_038088405.1 of Porites divaricata. Lineage (NCBI taxonomy): Eukaryota > Metazoa > Cnidaria > Anthozoa > Scleractinia > Poritidae > Porites > Porites divaricata. The sequence goes on along the minus strand of JBBMOI010000012.1, from coordinate 12,656,934 downwards.
GTTGGTGTATCGAGTCAGACTGCTTCAAGTTCCATATTGTAGTGCAGGATCGCCCCTTGACTCGGCAAGGAATCCTTTCCACAGTTAGCACCGTTTATGATCCATTAGGCTTCCTGGCACCTCTACTCCTAGTAGGGAAACGGCTTCTTCAAGAGCTCTGCAAAAGCAAGGTAGATTGGGACGATCCTATCCCTGAGAATGTTAGGGAATGCTGGCTAAGATGGAGAGAGGAACTACACATTTTGGAGAATCTGGCAGTTCCCAGATGCTTTAAACCGGAAGATTTTGGGACTGTAACATCTACCCAGCTACACCACTTCTCCGACGCGAGCACAAATGGCTACCGTCAGTGTTCTTACATTCGCTTAGAGAACGACAAAGGCAAAATCCACTGTTCGCTGGTCCTTGGCAAGGCAAGGGTAGCCCCCTTAAAGATGGTCACCATACCACGTCTAGAACTCACCGCAGCAGTGGTGTCAGTCAGAGTTAGTGAGATGCTTCGTCAAGAGCTCCAGTACGAAGGCATGCAAGAGATCTTCTGGACAGATAGTAAAGTAGTCTTAGGCTACATAAAAAATGACTCGAAGAGATTTCATGTATTCGTAGCCAACCGCGTCCAGCAAATTCGAGATCAGACCTCGCCCAGTCAGTGGAGACACGTTGAAACAAAGTCTAATCCAGCCGACGATGCCTCGCGTGGTATCACTGCCAAAGAGCTCGTAGAAGGTTCAAGGTGGATCTCGGGGCCGAAATTCCTTTGGAAGCCCGAACATCTGTGGCCGCAACCACCAGAAGACCAAGATCCCTTCAACCTATCAGCAAAAGATCCGGAGGTGAAGAAAATGACAACGCATACAATACATATGCAAGAGCCATGGGACCTCTCTGAAAGTTTAAGTTCCTTCTCGGACTGGCACAGAGCTCGTAAAGCAGTAGCCCTCTGTCTGCGTTTCAAGCAAAAACTCTGGCGGTTGGTGAACTCCAAGAAGACACGGCCTGGCAAAGTAGTTAAACGTCCAAGGGAAAGCTGCACACCTATCCTCACTGTAGAAGAGATTAAGTCTGCTGAGAAGGAGATATTCAAAGCAATCCAAGCGATGGCATTCCAGCAAGACATAAGTATCCTTAAGTCACTTCAAGCCAAAGTAAAAGGTGAAGAAAGATCCGCTGCAAGACAGAAGAAAACTGCCATGAGAAAGACAAGTTCATTACGTTACCTTGACCCCTTCCTAGACAAGGATGGCGTGCTACGGGTCGGTGGTCGAATCAAGCGAGGAAGCTTCATGGAAGAAATCAAATTCCCTGTAATCATCCCAAGAAAAGGCCATGTCACTGACCTGATTATCAAGTATTTCCATGAGAAGGTCCAACATCAGGGTCGCGGTATGTCATTAAACGAGATCAGATCCAACGGGTTTTGGGTGATCGGTGGAAGCTCTGCTGTAGCGTACGCGATTTCGAAATGTGTCACCTGCCAAAAACTAAGAGGTGCTGCCCAAGAGCAGAAGATGTCCGACCTTCCGGAGGATCGCCTGGAATCATCGCCCCCCTTCACTTACTGCGCCGTTGATTACTGTGGGCCATGGCACGTAAAGAAGGACGCAAGGAAGTAAAGAAGTACATCGCCCTCTTTACATGCATGGTGTCCAGGGCAGTGCACCTAGAAGTTTTGAATTCCTTGGAAACTGACTCGTTTATTAACGCCTTACGTCGTTTCATCTGCCGAAGGGGACCTGTACGACGAATTTCATCGGAGCGAAGAGAGAACTCCAAGAAGCCCTACAAGCTATGGATCAAGGCAAGATCAGTAGCGAGATGCTCAAGGAGGATTGTGACTGGGTAACCTTTAAGATGAACCCTCCATCAGCAAGCCACGCAGGGGGAGTTTGGGAACGGCAAATACGGACCGTTCGCAGTGTGCTGACAGCTCTTCTAGAGGGCAATGAAGGAGTCCTTGATGGGGAAACCTTTCAAACGCTGATCTGCGAGGCCGAAGCCATTGTTAACAGCCGTCCGCTAACTCTGGACAACCTCAGCGACCCAAACTCACTAGCTCCATTGATGCCGAATCATATTTTAACCATGAAAACAAGGCCGGTTTTACCACCACCTGGTGTCTTTCAAAGAGAAGATCAGTATTCGAGGAAACGATGGAGACGAGTCCAGCACCTCGCATGCCAGTTCTGGGACCGTTGGAGAAAGGAGTTCTTACAAAATCTCCAAGGAAGATTCAAGTGGATTTCCCCCGCCGCAACCTTCAGATTGGCGACGTGGTGATTGTTAAGGACGAGCACAAGCCAAGGAATCGCTGGAGCCTGGCTCAAGTGGTAGGAACGTATCCCAGCAAGGATGGTTTGGTTAGAAGCGTTAAGGTTCGTGTTGGCGATCCCAACCTCTCCAGCGATGGGAGCAGGCTGCATCCCCCCACAGAAATGGAAAGGCCGATTCAAAAGTTGGTGTTGCTCCTGCCGCAGGAAGAGAGACCGGGATTCCCAGACGGGGAGCCATCAGAGCAAAAGTAGATCTAGATTACTAGTTTGAACATTGAACTTATTGATTACGTCTGGTGATTTTAATTTGAAATCTGGTGATTTCAAGGGGAGCCATGTAAGTGCCCTTAGGCACGAGAATCAGAGGTTGAGTTGATTTATTTTGCTATGTTCCCCTTTGTCACGCAAGTGCTTTGATTAGTCAAGTGTTAATAATTATTTCGCACGTGATCAAGTTTTTGTATGCATCAAAGGGCACTCGTGAAGATCCTTTAGTACATTTTGAAGAAAGAAAGAAGGACGTCCATTTATTGAAATTCACGAAGCCGCCAATAATGTAAGTTCGCTTTTAAGTCCGCCTTTTAGCTCGCCTTTTTTGATATGTTTGTTTTTGGCTATTTTGCCTTCTTTAATTCTGTAAATTTCGTTTTCAGTTTCACGATACAATACGAGGCAATTCAATAAAGTAAGCAAGAATTCCAGAACAAGCCTGGCCAAGATTTCTTGTATTATCCGTGAATCTTGCGCGATTTTTAAAGCGGCAAACAAGTGCTGTTACAAACACCTTTGACCAATGACTTCTTTACTTTAATTCACTTGTTTATTTTTCTTTTTACTACCTCACGTATGGTATACTGTAATTACTTGGGCGGCATGAGAGGTGAAGGATTCATGATGCTCAGGAATGTCCCAAAGTTGATATTTTTTGGACACGATTGGGTAGGCAAAGTCTGTAGGTTTTCGGATATATTGAACTATTTGACGAAAAGAGCCGAATTAGTTCAAGATATCTCAAGATCACTTTGATTTCTTTGATTTATTCTTTAACTTGCTTTTCACCCAAATCTTTCAGCACCTGTTGTGCCACAAAGCCAACATCAACTTTCTTGTCATCTAACTGCTGTTCTTTATCAGTAGGCTTCAATTTCAGGATCTTCAAAGGAGATGTTGTGTTTCTATAAGATAAATATGATTCTTTCCCTTTTCACGGCCTTTCAACACCGATTCTCCCATGTTTGGTACATTGAATGCCTTCAAACAAACTGTGTATTTTGCTTCAAACTTGTCCATATCACATTCTAATGGCAATTAGTTAGAGGGAGTTTTTTTCAACCAACAGTCACTAAACGAGCATTTGCCAGGCATATTAAAGAGTAAAAATGTTTAAAACTTAAGACAACCATCGAGTGATGTATAAATCTCCACCTTACAAAATCATGCATATCTCAAGGTTACTAGGGGACTATGTAGTGGGAAAAAACAGGCAAGAGAAATATTTATGCGGTTAAAACCACAGATTCATAGCATGTTACAAAAATAATTCTCAAAAGCTTTCTGTCATTTGTTTTAAGGAACATGTTATCACTTTATTCAGTTTAACAGATTTCCAGGACTGTCCAGGACCAGCAGTATTTTTCCAGGACTTTCCAGGATTTCCAGGACCCAAAGCCTGTGCTGAAAAATGACGTGATATGGCGTAGCAGTTTTTAATATTTAACTGTTGTATTTAAATTAGACCTTAATTTATGTATAACAAAAAAGCAACACCTAACAACCCCCCGTGTGATAGATAATACAATCAGAAGTGGTCTTAGAAGCTCTAAAAGACATGTTCTAGTCCATTGCATGCCCTCCTGCACACCTTTTTTTATTTTCAACCTCCTGTAAGCAGAAACCTCCCATAAGAGAACACATACCATTGGTCCCAAGGCCGTCGGCTTATAGGGAGGTCAACTGTAATACAGTTATACCCTATTTGAAGCTTGAGTACACAAGTACAAATACACAAAAATCAATTTGAAAGAAATTACATCATTGCCAGAGAGAAAAAGCATGATGAACATGGTGGTCATTTTAATCACCACCAAAAATAAGCTGTGTGTTCACAACAAGACTCATTTGAAGATAATGAAAGTTGACAACACTCGACCAGTTAATAGCATCACCAAAGTTTTTACTAAAGTATTCACTTGTTCCAAAGTAATCAACGCTTTCAAGCAATATGCACAAGATCGACAAAATCATTATCATAAGAAAATGATTGATCACTCTCCAATTATGTTTGTGATCATGTCATGTCTTTGTCGTAGTGGAAACGTGAAACCATACTGAAACCATTATGATACATGATATGAACATAATGATATGTTCTTTCATTGTATTTTGGCCAATGGGCATCCTAGTTCCAGTGAAGTGCCGTTCATGCTATTCCAATATGGCATCCAACTTCGAAAAATGTCTCGCAAGCCTCGTGGAAAATTTTTGTTTGGAGACAGGTACATATTCAAGGTAGGGCCAAGTCGCACTAGAGGGCAATTTCAGATTTGTTCTGGACAAATCTGACTTGAAATCGGCCAGTGACAACAAATTTGTCCAGAAGGTTACAGTCGCACTTAAGAACAAAAGCTGTGAACAAACCACAAAACACAACACCATGCTGTGAGCCCACTGTTGAACTAAAAGCTTCTCCTCTTCTTTACTCCATCTGTCCTGAGCCTTCTTGTTCTCACCTGACGAAGATGCACGGCGTGAAGAGGATGAGGTTGATGCTGGCATTGAGCTATCTTTGCTGAACTGGAGGGATTCTGGCAATGAGTCAGTACTCGTGGTCGAAGGAGGTGTGCTGGGATTTCCTTGATCATTAACCATGTAAGGGCCTGGCAAAGGATAGATCCATCCTGGTGGATATTGTGGATATTCGTACGGAAAAAATTGGTCGCCCATGCCGGGATTCATGTTATTACGAAGTTTATAGCATAGAGACTCTGCTACTTATCACCTGTGAAATCATTTCCGAATTAAAACACCCTCGCTATTGTTTTCCAAAATTTGTCTCAATTTGGCCTGCTCCAGAGATAGTCAACGGTGTCTTTGAAGTTTGTCCGTCTGCGACCAAATTTTGTCCTTTGGTGAACAAACCGGTCGCACTTGGTTTTTCATTGTGATGACAGATTTTTGACATAAATAGTTTTGTCCTCCAGTGTGACTTGGCCCTTATATATTTATATTTATATGGCAGAAAAGAAACATTGAACATTGTTAGCCCAACTTAAGCTTAGTTGATTATATTCTTTGCTTATTTTAACATAAGGTGGTGTTGCAAATTAGTTACAAGTTTGAAAATCTTAGAGCCTAGTTCCCCGGGAGAAGAAACGGGTTAAAAAAAGCCAAAAAATCGGGAACGTCTTTGGCAGAATTGCTCGATACTCTTCGTGAGACAGGCGATACATTTCCCTGCTTACACTTCTTACATAAGTGTATTTCACCTAGAGCAACAAAAAGCAAATTGATGTGTTCATTGGCGCAAGAAGGTAGTGATGAAGACGTCAACAGTAATGTAGGCCGAGCATTGACAAGGATTATAACAACATTTGGAACGAAAACGCCTAAAAACCCTTCTACAAATACACTATCTAGTGCCTTGGGATACATAGCAAAGACAACTGTCTCATTTAAGTTTCAGTGGAGACTGACCTAGTCACTAATAACATATTAGCTCAAAACTGTTTTCTGTTAATGGTGCAACAGTGATGACACAAACATGCTTTTTACAGCTCCCCGCCACCAAATCCAGTATGACCAAGACAACACCATGGCAATAATCCAGATTCCTTAGGATGTCATTCAGAACACAAGTAAATGCCATTTCCATAGAGTGGTTCTTAAAGTAAGCAGACTGCAAAGGAGGTTTAGGGTCTCCTAAGAATGAACATATTTCAAACCCAACAACTTTCTCTATTATTTTCGAAAGGAATGGAATGCTAGCCATAGTTTTGTGGTTCTTAAAGATTTCATGATCACAATCTTGTTTCTTCAAGACTGGTTGCACAAGGCAATGGTTGAAAAATGTGGACAACACTCGAGCCGGTCAACAATGAGTCATTACTGATAGCAGTAGTATCACATACAACAAGATTGAGATGGTCTTTTATAAATCGGGTTGGCATAGGATCTACAGGACAAGAGAAGAAGATTTCATAGATAATCACCATAACAAAATCTCCAGCGGAGTCTTAAATAGCCTATCTGTTGTCATACCTACCATCACACCAAAAATTGGTTCACGAAACAAATTCAATATTATATGATTTCCCGTGGGTTAGCAAAGACGACAAAATTAAACGAACAGAAATCATTAATGACTATGATAAATGCGGACTAAAGATGATTGATACACAAAAGTTTTACGCATCATTGAAAATTACATGGGTTCAAAGCTACCTAAACGCACAGAACAAAGGTAAAAGGAAAGTTCTTTTTGATTGCTACTTGGAGAGATACAGTGGGATAAAATTGTTCTTGTGCGATTTAAAGCAAAAAGATGTTATCACAGATGAAAATTAAAGACCCTTTTCTAAAAGAAATTGTAGAATATTGGTCCTACTTAAATTATAGTGAGAAGAACCCAGTTTTTGAGTCAACAGATATCTGGCATAACTCACTGATTACAATCGAGAAGAAACCCCAAATCACGGTTTAAAGCAGGTGCGGAGAATGTCAAAGACCTTGATGAGGCTTCCAGATCTATTAGCTTTAATGTTTTTATCAGGAAATTTAAAGTTAAAACTAACTATCTTGAGTACTGTAGAGTTGTATCTACTCTAACAAGGTTAAACTATGTTCGCCCATCAACGGAAACTACCAAACCCAAGATGCGACTAAAACTCTCCTATCCCACACAAAATTCTGCAAAAAAGCTTATCAGCCCATCATTAAAAAAAAGGCTTCAACACCACTTAAAAGCCAGGGTAAATGGTTGGCTGAGGACTCAGTTGGAAACAACCACTTTAGTGTACTAAAGAAACAAAACTGAGAGTTTCAGTTTAAACTTCTACATAGACAAATTGCAACCAATGATTTTCTATACAAAATAGGAATTTAACAGTCCGACTCCTGCACCTTCTCTGTAGAAGCAACGGAAAACCTGGCTCCCTTATTTTGGAGCTGTAAATATTCTAAGGCCTTTTAGAAAGACTCCTATCAATGGATAATGCAAAACACCTCCAAAGTAAAAAACTTCAACCTCTCAGGAGCTCTCTTATTGGGCTTAATTAACAATGCAAAAGATTTATTATATCTACACGTGTAAACAAAGAGATACGCGCCCAAATGTACATACAAATAGTTCAGCGCACTGTAGAAATAGAAAGGCAAATTGCAAAATGTAGTGTCGGGTCTCAAGAGACTTAATGTGGGATAATTAGATGCGAAATGAGCGTTAACGCTCTAAGACAACAGGAACTTGATTTGCATATAGGACAGTGTAGAACGGACTAGTAAGAGGACTGTTAACAGAACTAAGGGCGTATAATGTAACCGTTTATTGAGTTCGGTTCGCGACTTCACATTGGCGACGAGGATTTATTCTATTAATTGGAAAATGGCTGGTTTTGATACAAACCTGAATTACGGAACATTCGACCCCGATATGGATCCAACTTCGGTGGGTTTGCGCTTCAGAAAATACGTGGAAAGATTTAAAGTTTATGCGCTAGCAATGAACATAAAGGATAAAGCAAGGAAAAGAGCTTTATTTTTACATTGTGCAGGACCGAAAGTACAAGACATTTTTTGACACCCTAGAAGACACCGGCGAGGATTTCGAAACCGCCGCCGAGAAACTCATGGAATATTTCGAACCAAGAAAACACCACCTATTCAACATACACCAATTTCGGCAGCTAACTCAAGAGAAAGAAGAGTCATACGATGACTTCACTGCTCGCCTGAAACAAGCAGCGGGTCCATGCGATTTTCCGACGGATTGGCGTGATGTTGAAATTCAGCTGCAGTTAATAGAGAAAGGAAAATCGAGGCGGGTTCGACGGCGGTTGCTTAGCAAACCTCATACCCTAACGGAGGCCCTGGATTTTGCAAGAGCCCAGGAAATGTCGGATAAGCAAGCGGAAAGAATTGAAATAGACCGACAAAGCCATGGAACTGACACCAATCCAGAAGAGAAGTTATATACGCTCGGACAACAGGCACAAAGCAAGACGGCTGGAAAGGTGTGTTTTTCTTGTGGTGGAACTTTTCCGCACGCTGGAGGAAGGATGAAATGTCCAGCCCGGGAAAAGAAATGCTTGACGTGCAACAAAATGAATCATTTCGCCAAATGTTGTAGGATGAAAGGAAAAGAAGACAGGGGTGTGTTGAAAGCAGTCGAAAAGGACTCGGATAGTAGCGATGCGGAATCCCTTTGCGGTATTGAGAAAGTTGGAGCGGTCGAACACAATCAGGGCCGCAGGCCCGTGAGCAAGGTGACAGTGGATAATCGTGAATTTCAAGTGCTGGTGGATACAGAGGCCACTGTAAATGTAATGGACGAGATAACATTCAAGAGGTTACTAGCCGATAAAGTGACATTGAGAAGGTCATCGAGTGTTTTGCGTGCATACCAATCGAACGAAAACCCGTCGGCACCACTGAAGGTTATGGGAAAATTTGAGGCCATTGTTGAGTCGAACACGAGAATCGCCCCTGCCACGTTTCATGTTATAAAGGGACATATGAACTCTGAGCCCTTGATAGGTTTCCAGACCGCAGAGGATCTTGGTCTTGTTAAGGTGGCAAACACGGTCCAAAGAGAGGAAACAATCACAAGCAATCTGTTAAAAGAGTACGCTGATCTGTTCCACGGTATCGGAAAGATGAAAGGAGTGAAGGTAGATTTACACGTTGACCCCGCAGTAACACCGGTTGCGCAGCCCCACAGGAGAATACCGTTCAGTGTAAGACCCAAGCTGGAAGCAGAATTGGAGAAACTCGAGGCTGACGACATAATTGAGAGGGTAGAGAAGCCTACCAGTTGGGTGTCGCCTGTAGTTATAACGCTGAAGCGGTCCAGCAATGAAATACATTTGAATGTGGACATGAGAGAAGCAAATAAAGCCATTCCGCGAACCCACACAGTCATGCCTACACTTGATATCATAAATGAGCTCAATGGGGCCACAGTATTTTCTCGTCTTCATATGAACCATGGGTACCACCAACTGGAATTGGAGGAGAATAGCCACGACATCACTACTTTTGCAACACATGTAGGTCTCTACAGGTACAAGAGACTCAATTTTGGTACGAGATCCGCTGGGGAGATATTCCAGGAAACTGTCAGCAAAGAAATCACTCGAGACATAGTGGGATGCATCAACATCAGTGACGATATCCTCGTATTCGGCAGGAACCAAAAGGAACATGATCAGCATTTAGAGAAGTTGTTTAAGAGAGCTAGAGAGAAAGAAATCACATTCAACAAAGATAAATGCGAATTCAATAAGGATAAGTGCCTGTATTATGGAATGGTGTTCTCGAAAGAAGGGGCCTCCCCTGATCCCAGGAAGGTAGAGGCCATTAAACAGGCTGAGCCCCCACGCAATGCTAAGGAACTGAATTCGTTTCTGTGCACCGTCCAGTACAATGCAAGGTTCATGGAGAGTTACGCCCCACAAACCGATGTTCTGAGGGCACTGGTGAGAGCTGACGCTTTCAAGTGGGAAGAGAAACATCAGGAAGCATTCGAAGCTTTAAAGAATGCTCTAAGTGCTGATACAGTTTTAGCATATTTTGATCCTGCTGCTGATCATGAAGTACATGTCGATGGTTGTCCCCTGGGGATCTCGGCAATGTTAGTCCAGCGCAGTCCGAATGAAGACTATTGGAGAGTGGTACAGTATGCGAGCAGGGCGTTGTCAGCCGCTGAGCGGAGATATTCCCAGATCGAGCTGGAGACACTGGCCGCTGATTTCGCGTGTAGAAAGTTTCACGTCTTCCTGTATGGTAGGCCATTCATAGTTGTCACTGATCACAAGCCCTTGGAGTTCATTTTTAATAACCCGAGGCATGCAACGTCTATACGGTTGCAGAGAATGACTGTGCGAATGCTTGATTATGAGTTTAAGGTAGAATACAGGCCAGGGAAGACCAACATCTCAGACTACACATCAAGGCACCCCCTTCCTCTCGAGCAGAGCAAAAGAAGGGAACTGGGCACGACTAAAGATGTCACGCAGTACGTGAATTTCGTAATTGAAAATGATATTCCAAAGGCGATAAGCAAGGAAGAAATAATCGTGTCAACGGAAAATGACAGGGAATTACAGAAATTGATTAAGTGTGTCAGAGAGAAGAATATAGACCTCAGAGACGCAGACTTGAGAAAGTACTCGAACGTTTTCAACGAACTGGCCGTAGTTGATGGGCTCGTTCTTCGAGGTGAACGCATTGTAGTGCCTCAGACACTCAGGGAAGCCATGGTTAAGATTGCTCACGAAGGCCACCAAGGGATTGTTCGTACAAAGCAGTTACTCCGTGCTCATGTGTGGTTTCCTGGTATGGACACAATGGTCGAAAAGCATGTAGGGAAATGCCTCGCTTGCCAATCTACCCCCCCATGTCACACCAGAGAGTACAGATGACAGAATTGCCAAGGGTCCGTGGAAAAAGGTCAGTGTAGATTTCGCGGGGCTGTTGCGAAACAAAGACATGGCTTTGGTCGTTTGGGACCAGTATGCCAGGTATCCAGTTGTTGAGTTTACGTCAAGTACTTCTGCTGATTACGTCATTCCCTTATTTACGCGCGTGTTCAACACGTACGGAATCCCCGAAGAGATCAAAACGGATAATGGGCCCCCGTTCAATGGATCAAAGTTTGCGAACTTTGCTCAGGAACAAGGATTCAGACACCAAAAGGTCACCCCTGGGTGGGCTGAAGCTAATGGTGACGTGGAGTGTTTCATGCAAACCCTCAAGAAGAGTGCGAGAACCTCTAAACTTGAAGGGAAAGCTATTCGGGAGGGAGTACAAAGAACGGTTGGCAGCTACCGCGCCACGCCCCACCCGGTGACAAAGGAAAGCCCTGATATGCTCATGTTCGGAAGAGAGCTACGGAGGAAGCTACCGGAAAGGATCGTGCCCGCAGGAGAAATTCCATATGACCCAATCAGACAAAGAGACGCGGCTAAAAAGAAGCAGATGAAAGAGTACGCGGACAAGAGGCGGAACGCCCGGGAAAGCTCTATAGTGGTTGGAGACCAAGTTCTTTTGAAGCAGAGCAAAACGGATGTTCTCACCCCAGCATTTGACCCCCGACCCTTCTCAGTAATAGGTGTGAAAGGAAGTATGATCACTGTGAATAGGGGTAGGGAGATTAAATCCCGGAATTCATCCCACTGTAAGTTGCTGAAGCACGCGAGGGAGGATGAGTACGTAGCTGTTGATTTGGACAAGAAGGTCTGGATACATCCAGTGCGGAAGAAACTGAAACAGGAGCCAGGGAAGATTTGCATCTGCAACCTGAAAACCTCGGCGCATCCAGTGAGATGACGATTGGCGGCCCACGTAACGTTCCAGGAGCGACGGAAACGGAGGGACATCAACAGCAGCCAGACGATACTGCAGTAGGCGGGCCAAGAAGATCAGCACGTGCAAGAACGTCTACTTGGAACACAATTTACAGGGACTTTGAGCCACACTAGAAAAAAGGCGAAAGATGTAGTGTCGGGTCTCAAGAGACTTAATGTGGGATAATTAGATGAGAAATGAGCGTTAACGCTCTAAGACAACAGGAACTTGATTTGCATATAGGACAGTGTAGAACGGACTAGTAAGAGGACTGTTAACGGAACTAAGGGCGTATAATGTAACCGTTTATTGAGTTCGGTTCGCGACTTCACACAAAAGACCATAATTCTTTAGACACTTTTAAAAAAGAAATGGTCTCGATTAAAAACCTCCCATCTTTAAACAAATGTACTATTCTGTGGAAATGAACTGTGGGCCGCGCTATGTAGATTAAAAGATTTAATACTTTAACTGTCCTGTTTAAGTTGTCTGTCTGTTTTTTTAAAGCCCTTGTAGATACGTGTGCGTATAATATTTGTGCAATAATTAATCATACTAGCAAATAGAGTTTTCGTCAGTTACCTTACTATGTTATTTTAACAAAGAAATAAAATAAATAAGAGTTCTTGATTTTTCATGTATCAGGGTAAACATAATTCAAATTGTAATCTTCAATAACTTTTGTAAATTGTAATTTTGCTACTTTTTTCCTAGTTTTCTACAATTTGTGTAATTTTTCCTTTGTATGTAAATAGGAAATAAAGGGTTTTTGACAATAAAAAAAATATTTCATAGACAAGGCTCTTATTACTTCATGAACTGAAGCTCAGCTGGTTGGTTTAATCGCACATAACAATTTACAGGGAACTTCTTTGTCAGCCCTTTGCAACTCTTCTCTTAAGTCACAAGTTATTCAGATGAAAAAAATCATTGAAGTTTTCAACAAGCTGCAGCAGTGAATCTTGAGTAGGTAACACTGGTGATCTACCAGTGAAAAACCCAGCAACAATTTTTAACAACTGTTGAAGGTTAGGGCTGTTGATGTTCTGACTACAGTAATAACTATGATACTTACCTTAAGGACAAGTGAAGTAGGCTACACAACAACAAAAACCATGAAAAGTTAAATTTCACTTACAATCGTATGATAACATGATTGATATTTAATATAACTGAGACTCAACATTTTACAGTCAACATTTAGTATTAATACTCCTGACAGGTGTTCTGGGGGGAAATTAATTATTACCCCAGTTTTACATAGGTGTTACATGTTTTAATAAAGAATGTTTTCCATATCAGTGCCGTAAATTTTGAAACTTCTTTTTAAGGATTGGCTTTTCACTTTAATATTTCCTTCTGTTTAATGCAACAAACGCCTTTTTGGAGTCTATATACAACTTTGCGGCAAATCATCTTTGTTAAACGAAGAAACAACTTTACAGCGAAATGACTAGAAACCATAGGATGCCCTAATCTTTTTGCTATCCACCTAAGAAAGCCTGACAGACACCATTTCTATAACAAAAATAGGGGAAAGGCCACCACAACGCAGCTTTTGACATAAAAGCCTGGTTCCATAGGGTCCACAATAATGCCAAGATAAAAGCACAGACCTCGAAAATAGAAACTGGAACTGGTTAACGAAAAGGCTCTTCCTCTGCTCTAGCTATTAGACATGCAAGTCACTAGTAAGGCCGATCCTGCAGTATACTGTTCCAGTGTGGTGCACTGTGGGTGGGTGTTGAAAGAAAATGCAGACCTTTTGGCAGGGCCAATTGCAGACATTCTTAATTCATCTTATCGTGAAGGTCGCCTCCCTCAATCGTGGAAAGAGGCAGACGTTGTCCCTGTGCCCAAGCAGAAACCTGTGCAGGACATAAACAAACATCTTCGACCCATCTCCCTGACACCAATTCTATCAAAGATAGCGGAGGAGTACGTCGTCGAATCTTACGTCAAACCTGCTGTTCTCCAAAAGATCGATCCACAACGGTTTGGAACAATACCCAAATCCAACACTACGCATGCGTTAATAAGTATGATGCATTACTGGGCGAAATCAACAGATGGTAATGGATCGACTATGAGGGTTATGCTCTTTGACTTCCGCAAAGCTTTCGATCTGATCGACCATCATGTTCTGGCGCGAAAGCTTTCCTCGTATGACATCCCAAGACCGCTTATGTGTTGGATTATAGACTTTCTTATGGATCGAAAGCAAAGGGTGAAGCTCAGCTGCGATTGTGTCTCGGAGTGGGAGGCTGTCCCTGCGGGGGTCCCACAGGGGACCAAACTGGGCCCATGGCTTTTTCTTATAATGATAAACGATCTCTCTGTAGCTGACACAACTCTCTGGAAATATGTTGATGATACCACTCTCGCCTAGTCAGTATCCAAGAACGAAACCCGTTGCATGCAGTCATGCGTTGATGAACTAGTTCGACAGTCTGAAGCTGATGGTTCTCAGCTAAATGAGTCTAAGTGTAATGAGCTGAGAATATCCTTTTCTAGTTCACCTAGAACTGTAGACCCTATCACTATTAATGATAAGCAAATCGAGGTTGTTTCATCCGCAAAGCTATTAGGAGTTTTAATTTCAGACGACCTCAAGTGGAATGTGCATGTTAATCATATTTGCAAAAAGACCGCAACACGCCTGTATTTCCTAAGGCAGCTAAAACGCGCAAAGGTCAGTCCGAAGGATATGTTACTGTTCTATACAACCTGCATTCGTCCCGTCTTGAGAGTATGCGTGCCCAGTTTTCCATAATGCATTGCCGCAGTACCTATCTAATAGCTTGGAAAGACTGCAAAAGCGCGCATTGCGGATAATATATCCTGACCTATCTTATGCTGAAGCTCTAGTAGCTGCAGGCATTACTTCACTGTATGAGAGAAGACAGGTGCTGAGCGAAACTTTATTCGATCAAATTATAGAAGACCCAAGCCATAAGCTACATGATCTACTGCCGCCACGTAACGAGTCTACTTACTGCACACGATCCCGGCGATACTTTGAGCTACCGATCTGTAAGACACATAGGTTTAGGAAAACTTTTATTATGAACCATAGTTTCAATTATAATTAGGTTGTAATATTTTATCTTGTATAATATAAATGTTATTGTAAAGTATTTCATAATTCAGCCACTTCGGCGGCTGCAAGGAATTTGCTAATAAATCTATCTATCTTACATAGTTTTCTCTGGAAAAAGTTCAAAGAGACTTCGACTGGCCTTCAGCCAAAAGAGGGGCAAAATGCAGTATGACAAACAATGCACCATTTTAAATGATCACCACTGGAGAGATGAGGATTATATTTTCCTCTCGCAGAGTGCTATAAATCTGTATTTTCTTTAAATAATCTCAAATTCCAAGACTTCTTTATATTAGGTTCAAAAAGGACAAGGAGCAACCACAGTTATAAGTGAAAATTGAACCCATCGTCTTGTAACTCTTACAAATATTCGCAATGGAGTTCACATCTTAAACAAGCCCTTTAACTCTGTACAACAGCATGTCATAGACATAAGACCTCCCCCTGATAAGTTAAATAAATGAGGCATTATTTACTGCATCCGATGAGAACAATACCCTGAAAACTACATTGTGTGAACACCAATCTGGGAAACTTCTGCTGTCAGGCATCAGGTCATAACATCAACCCACACAACTGACCACACATCCAACACTCCATCAAAGAGGCCATTGCTAAATTTGCTTTTTTTTTTGTTACAATGTATCTTACTTTTTTGGGGTAATTTGTACATTACAGATAATTATACCCACCCATAAGTTGTTAAGAAGGAAAAAAACTTCAGAAAGAACACCACAAGTTGGCTCCAGAAGAGACGTGATTCTTCCAAAAAGGGCAAGTCATCAGTTTCCATTGTTTTTTATAATTTTTTTTCTTTGCATCCTCAAAATGTCCTTCTTCTGGGACAATATCCACGCTAAGCCTGTCTGTGTACTTGTCACAAAAATATACACTAGTTGTGTGATTTCTTGTCTAAAAGCATTACTCCTTTTCCCACATATTGCAGTCAATTTGTTTACTTCTTGATGTGTAGCCTTGATTCTGAGATTTGTTTCCTAGTGTAAAAAATCTGAGAATGAGGGTTACTTGGCATCATTAGGAGAGGGCCATGCTGAAGATTGGTGACAAAGAGGTGAGTTAAGGTGTTACAAAAGGCTAAAACCTCAAAATGTACCTTGACTCTTTCAAAAATCTACAAAGAAAGGCACTTTCTAATGTGTTGGTTTCTGAGAAATGAAACTCTAAATCTCATTGACAGAGGCGCATTTTGGAATGCCATTTTGGCTTCACCCACGAACCCATGCACAGAATAGACAATAATATTTTGACTTGGGCAACTATGCATTACTTCTGCGACGCAGAAGCGAAAGACATCACCAGCCGTATCAATGGCTTACTGTTCAGCCCAGCCAAAAGTAAATGGAAGAAGCCAATTAAGATCACATTTGCTTCTTAACACGTTTGATTAAAAAACTGTGTCACATTTTGGTCAAGTGGATTTGTTATTATAAGCAGTTGAAGTTAGGGATAGCAAATCAATAACACTACCTGTGAAAAAATACTCTAACTCAAAAACAAAAAAAGAAATCAAACTCTGCAGACCCGTTTATTTAGAAAAACCTATCTGACATTACGTTGGCCAAATTTCAGCCAAATTGGTTAACAGGTTGCTGACTTGGAGCTTAAAAAGTACCCTTTTCATTTCCAAAAAACAGGGGAAAAGATTTTTGGCGGCATATTACCTGTGGCGAGATTATAACATTATAACACCATCGCAGACAAAATTGATGCATACCAGAGAGGGCAGAACAATAGTGACAAAGCAGGCAAAGGTTACAAATGCGGCACTTGGCAGGATTTATAATCTTCTGATATGACACTCAGCACAGACGTGAAGAATTCAAAGAGTTTAGTAACCACATAATTTTCTCTTTAAGGTTCCGTATTTTCTGTAACCATTATAATAACTGTTTCAATAATACTTGCAAAAACTGTTGTATAGGTCAATCAACACACCTAACACAAAGACCAGATCGTGGTGGAAGAGATAAGATGAGATCGGTGAAACCAGTGCACATGAAGAAGAGCAGCCAGCAAAAGAAAACATGCTGTCCAAAATGAGACTAGCTGGGTAAGAATTTCCCTTTTATTTTGTTGTGTTCACAGCATTGACAGTCAGCTAAAGACTGTGTGCTAGCATGGTCAGAGCGTCACGTAAATTAGGAGTAATAGTATGTTTAAAAACTGTCATGTTCCTCTATATAATACACTGTATTTCCTCTCTAGATAATTTTGGATTTTATAAGTTGATTTCTCCATTAAAGCTGTCATTTCTTCATTACAGCTTTGAGCATGTTTCAAACTGGTAAGCTGCCCACAAGAGCATAACTTAATTGGGGGAAATATTTCATAGTAGAGATCCCTCTCCTATGCTTTCTTGAGGAATTCATTCATTCATTCATTCATTTTATTTATGCCTTCAACAAGAAATACACTAACAGTATACAGAAATACATTAAAGATAATATACATAGAATATTCCAACTAAATTATTACAAGATCAAATGTGGTAAAGGCAAGGAAGCCTATATAGAAGCCGGGGGGCTTATAGACTATAGGCTTCCTGGAACTATAGGGTAAACCATACAAGTTAAGGGTACTGAATGAAAATTTCGATTAATTAAAAAAACAAACAAACAAACAAACAAAGTAGCCAAAGACAAAGCTAAAGTCAACAAGTGTTCGCTAGTCTTTAAGCGCCTTCAAGGAAATTGCCCCAGCTACATGTATGACCTTCTTAAAAGCAATGCAGATTTACACACACGCAGTGGGCGGTACAGTGCCTTAAACCTCGTCTGCCCCAGATATAATTGCGAATCTGAGAGAGGGAGAACTTTTAGCGTGTCCGCGACCAGGCTCTGGAACTCTCTACCCATTGACCTTAAGAAAGCAACATGTGTAACCTCATTTAGAAAGGCCATTTATAGTCATTTTTTAGTGAGATACAACGACGATCATTTTAGCTTGAGTGTAACTTAATTTTATTTCTTAGTTTTGTGCTAATCCGGCATTTCGCAACCTTCCTTCCGCTTGACCCATCCTAGCTGTATTCTTTTGTAATTATAGTTTGTAGATATTCAATGTAAGGATATTTTATAATTGTAATATAGTTTTTACTCTTCTAAGTCTTAACCATACATATATTTATAGCTTTCTTCGTTAACAATATGCATGTATTTTGTCACTTGATTTTCGTTTTATAATTTTAGTTTGAGGGCCACTAGTTATTCAGTTGAAGCACTGTCCCGTGTTACCCTCGTTAAATAAAGTTGATTATTATTATTAGAAGAAGAAAGAAAGAAGAGAAAAAAGTAAAAGAAAAGGTGTGTAGCTCAACAAAGATTCAATTTAACTAAGAAAGAAGGAATTTTTTAAGTCTTTTGCCAAACAAACTGATACTTTCACTGATTTGAATTTCCCGACTTAGCGAGTTGAAAAATGTGGGACCTTGAAACCGAATTGAGAATTTTCGAAAATTTGTTCAACAATGAGGTATATAGAAAAGGCAGGAATTTCTTGTATTATAAGAATGTATCTGCCTTGCAAGAGTAAACATACCATGAAAATAATTTGGAAGTAAGCCTCTTTTAAAAAGATACATAAATTTACCTATTTGGAATAAATAGATGTCCGAGAATTTTAAAATCTCCTGCTCTTTGAAAAGAACACTTGTGTGAGCATCGAAAGAAACTTTAGATACTATTCTGATTATCTTCTTTTGCAAAATAATAATCCTATTTAAATTAGACTTATATGTCGATCCCCACACTTAAACACAATAAGTTAAGTAAGGGTAAACTAGACTATAATACAAGGAGCGCAAGGAAGTTTTGGGAAGGCAAAAACTAGACTTGTAAATAATACCTATCGATTTTGATATTTTTCTAGAAACGCTAAGAATGTGAGACTTCCATGACAAATGCTCATCGAGGATAACACCTAAACATACTGTCTTCTTTAACACGTTCAATAACATTGTGGTCAATTTGAATAGACATATCAGGTGTTTGCCTCCTTTGGCGTGGTCTAAGGACCATACAATTTGATTTTTTAAAGTTAATGGACAGTTTGTTTGCTCGACACCATTGGGTTAATTTAAGCATTTCATAATTCAAGATTTCAGGAAGCAAGTTAAAATCTTTGTGGGAGAAAAAAATGTTTGTGTCATCAGCAAAAAGAATAAAGTCCACGACCTTTGACACGTTACACAGATCATTTATATAGAGTAGAAAGAGCAGGAGACCTAGTATAGAGCCCTGAGGCAACCCGCACTTTATTTCGCAACTGATTGTCAGAGAGAATGCTATGATTATGAAGAAACCTTAAAAGACAATTGTACATTACTCTCTCTAGGATTTTAGAGAATGCTGGTAAAACAGACCCTGGTCGGTAGTTCGTAAATATATCCTGCTCACCAGATTTAAATAAAGGAATAACTCGAGCAATTTTTAATTGTTTTGTTACAATGCCAGAGGTGATGGATAAGTTAATTGAGCACGTAAGAGGTGAAATAATTATATCAATAGAATCTTTAATTAAGTTTATAGAAATATTCTCATAACCTACAGCAGTACCTGAACAACAATTACTACATATTCTGGGCATTTAAAAGGTTTCTACATCTACCTATTTTATTTACACTACAGACTGTCAAAACTAACAAAATTGCTTCCCATAATTCACTTCAAATTACGGTGGAATGTGCAGCCAACTCTTCCCAAGAGACCACCTCTCATATACGATCACGTACTATCAAACAAAGTGAAAAAATAGTCCCTTTCAAAGCACTACAGTTAGAACCACCAGTGCACAACATCTCCACTTGGCGACAGGTCCAGTTCTCAACATTTAAGGCAGTTCTTCACTGTTAGTTCGACGATTGTACATACTGCGTTTAACTACTGCCTGCCTTAGCTTAATGGGAGCCCCAAGTTGGTTATGTAATTTTTACTTGCAGACTGCACCTGTTTTTTAATGTCTTTTTCTGTACAACATTACCCAGGAAATACCCTTGTTGGTGCAGCTTTTCAGAAAGAGTGAAGCACCAACTTTGACAATTAAAAATGTGCAGTGCCTCCTGACACATATTTAGTAAGGATGGCTCAAATCAGAGACAATACAAAGGAAATGTGTCTATGCTTCTTTGTCAAGTACCTTTGACAAGTAGCAAGTACACAAGCAGTTTTTTTTCCCTCAGTGGACTTCATTCTAAGCTGAAAGGTGCAAATGTTTGTTTCCTGGTCAATGGTGGCAATCCCATAATGACAAAAGTTTATAAAACTTCATGTCACCCAGATACATGGAAAGATGGAGAGGCAACTGCACTTTCTGGATGTTAACAGCAAACTGGAAGAGGAAGATGTTACTTTTGCACTAAAGGAGAGCACACTTTCACTTGTGATGAAAAGAAAGAGCTAGTGCCCATTCTAAACTCTCCAAGCATGTAGTGGATGAGGCATAACCTGCATCAAAGTTCCTGGAACAAGTTCAAGTGCTAGATCCACATAATGATGTTGATGTGGACAACGACCTCCATTCAGGTGTCAGCATTCCCGGTTTTAAAGGTTTCAAAAGACAAGTGGGAAATGTATGTCTGGTGCTCCTGCTGTCAAGTAAAGTAAAGATGGAAATCTCGATTTGACTTTGCTTTGGAAGGCAAAGGCAAGTACCTCCCCTGAGTTCTACAAGATTGCATTATGTATCACTACAACAACCATTGGATCTTATGATGTAGGGTGGTAACTCTCTGCCTACAACAAGATCCTGGATGAAAAGCAGAGATCGCTCCATCAAAGCAATATTACAGCTTTCCACTTCCTGAATTTGAATTTCAAGAGTCAAATTATCTATTGAGGATGAAAGAAACAAGCAGAGCAACTCGGCAAGCCCACTTAATCTGACCAAAGAAACATGGAAAATCGGTCCTGAAAAGAAACCTCCATTGCTGGGTGAAGCAGGAGAATATCCAAGGCTTTCCAAGGTTCTCCAAAAACGTTGCCAACAGACTTTTCCAGGTCCAGCACCTAATGAAGACAAAGAAAGAAAAGTGATGTGGTAGATCCAGTTGATGCTGAAACAGAAACCAAAAGGAAGAAAACAGATACAACATCTAGAAAGCTGTTTAGAACATGAAGTCGGGATAAACTCCTTAATGTAACTGCTGGTGAAAAAGTAAACTTCCTTCCAACACCCAACAGCACTCGTCTGCCTTAAAAGTGAATTATGGATTTGATCAGATGACAGCCTGAACACAGACAACCATTTCTAAGTTGCGCGCTTAACAGGACCATCATAATAAAAAGAAGCAGCATCCTCAATGACCAAGATCTTCAAAGATTGTATGGTCACAATGGAGTTGATTCTGACAATTACCTCACAAACTTTGTCATTGAGGCTTATTTGCACCTCATTGCAAGCAAGGGAATGGTCAGAGGTATGAAAGTGCAAGTTTTAAAGTGAGACAGGGATCATACAAAAAATTGCAACCTTTTTAAGGACTTTTCAAGGACCACATTCTGTTTTCAAGGACCACCTACCGGGAATGTAATTTCGTAACTTGTAAAAAAATGCACATTCTCAGTCCATTCTAACAGGACTATAAGGCTTGAAGTGTTTCCTCCACCAAATTGCCTACATTATTCAGTTCACTTGTTTTAAATTAATAGTTAATTCTTTTTAAAACAAAAACTGCTTGACGTAAAACACTTTGAACACCTCTGAGCTATGATTTATATTCTGTCATGGAACACCACAAAGCATTAAAAACACTTTCCAGGCAACCACATTCAAAGTCGAAGTAAATTCAAGGACTTTTCAAGACTGTGTGAACGCTGTGGGAGTTATTTGAAAAGGGTTTCAGACAGGATTCAGTACAAGAATTATTGAAAGGAAAAGATTCTTTGGGCTCCCTGAAACCCGGGCCAGATCAAGCATTGGTTTTGTCTGTTGTTCTTCCAAAAGAAAAACAAATTATTGTTTTACAGAGCAAGGCAGGATGTTTTACTACGCCATCTACTGATGCTTTTGTTATGATGTGGAAAATACTACAAGAAATTGACAACAACATGGATGCAAAGCAGTGACTTTTTGCAACAAACACCCAAAAAAGATGATCTGCAACCAAAGAATAGCTATGACTGTGGTGTATGTCTTTGCTTTTTTACCAGATCTTTGGTTCCTCAGTCGCCATAAAAGTGTTCATGCTCTCCAATGCAACATAATTTTGGAACTGCAAAAGAGCTGGGCAGATTTACACGACCATCTATCCAGGTAAACCAATAATTATTACACTGTTGAGCATCAAAAAAGGTACTATTTTGGCCGAGCACTTGGAGGTCCTGATAGCAATTGCTACGTCAGTTTCAAGTTCTTAGTTCAAGTGTATTCTTTGGCCCTGTTGTCATTGGGGGTGTTGGCCCTTTCAATTTTCCACAACTTAAAGAAGTGGAGCAAGTTTACCTCTGACTGAGAAAAAGCAGAAAAGGAACATGATCAACTCTGATTCATATTATGTTGACAGATGTTACCAAAAGAGTACATGTAGATCTCTACTGAATCACGTTTATTGTCAAATTAATACATTTTTCTGTCAATGAGATTGATATAATGCACCTTTACCTTGGTTTAGAGTGGTTGTTTATATCACTGGAGAAACAGTGTTAAGTCGTTTTGCATGGTTTTTTTCAGTTTTTGGGCTTGAGCGATTGGATTTTCAAAAGTTACAGGTTCCCCCTTTTTATGTAAATACAAGTGTAGAGATTTACCTGTTAACTGTTCAGATCCTTTTAATAGGTGTATTACAAAATACTCCATAGAGTACTTCAACTTTTATAGTCTTCCTTGCACATAAGTCATGCTATATTAATTAAACTACATTGTAGTTTAATTAATATAGCATGACTCTACTGTGAAGCTATTTAATCAAAGAAAAAGCATAACTACTGTGGTATATGTTTCTTGCCATTGTAACAAAAGCATGAGTTAATGATTCTAAGGGAGAGCATTATGTAAAGCAAGTATACTTATAATCATCAATCAAGTTTAGGGAACTTAATTTATATTCACAGTCTGTTTTGTTCGAGTTGGTTTTGTCATTATGAAATGCTTATTTGTCAGCTAGCCTATATAGCTAGCACAGTATGCCTTCTGGCATAGGCCTGCCCATGCAAAAAAAAATGTGTGATCACACGTGTGAACACACTTTGAAAGTGTGATAGAAGTGTGATTCATGGAATCACACTTTTAATCACACTTCACTTGTGATTTCTTAGAATTGATGCTCGAGAAGTGTGATTCATGTAGAAAGAAGTGTGATACAGAAGTGTGATTTCATAGGCAGTGGTGAAAAGAAATCACACTTTTATGCAAATCTCACTGGAATTCCCCATGAAACTAACGCGAACAGTTTGAAGGAAAAATTGAATTGGTGCTATATATGCACTTTTGGATGGGTTCATTTTAGTACTTAACTGTTCGTTTCATTTTTAGGATAATCGTGCCATTATAATAAGTATAAATTGCATGTACAACAGTCAAAGAAAAGATTTGTCCACAGCTGATCAAAAAATATTTAAGTGGATTCAGTAATTGTACCGTTGCATTACAACATTAATTTTAATGGTTGCATGTAATGTTTGCGCACATGTTATTAGTATCCAAGTTGAAAAAAAAAGAGTGCAAACATCAGGCTTCGAACGTGGTACTTTAATGTTCTGTTGTAGTTTTTCCTAAATGATGCACTTCTTGGGAACTGAGCACAGTTATACTAATATTACAATACAAATCATGTACACCTAATTAATTTAGTAAGAACATCATCATACAAATACGAATTAATGAGCCAGTAATTAACGATCTTCACAGAGGATATTACAGGTAAAAGATCTTTAAAAAATAAATAAATAAATAAATAATTACTTATTAAAAGGTTCATTTAACCGACGTAGTCCGTGGTCCACAATCCATGTGTTACACTGACCGTATATGTAGAGGCAACCACTCAAAGCTCTTGTGTTTGTTTACATTGTATATTCTTTGACCCGTAGAAGCAAATCTGAAGATGAGCAGACCTGTAAAAAATACAGATTGGAAAACTTTGACCAGCTGCCTGTCATTATTAAAGACACTGTACTTTAATAGAGAGGAGAAGTGTGACATCACGTTACCATGGTAGCACCATTTCTGGATGACAACAAAACCAATGACGACGGTGACGGCAAGGAGAACGGCAAAAATGTTTATATTAACAAACAACAACTTTGCACGTGCATCACGCTATTTTGTACATTTCTTTGCTGTCGTTGCACCACTACGACATGAAACTTCCTAATTGTGACCCTCCACAGGATTTTGGGTAAAAGAGTGATGACACGGGCACGCGTGCCATAACACGACACGCTATTCGTGTCACAATGTCACGGATATGCGCATATTTAATAGGTAAAACAAAGACTGTCACGGTAGGTTTTGTTTGACATGCTTAAGGTTTTGTTTCAAGCAGTGTGCTTTAAGTCACGTCTCATGTTAAATGACACGGCACGCGTGTCATAAGGCACGCGTGCCTTATGACAACGCTGGATAGTCCCAGGCACGCAAAGCACAAGATCAGACTGAAGTCTAACGAAAGAAAAAAAACCTTATAAACGGTCTAACTTTTTCCGGCTGTTCTTTACTTTCCTTTAAAAGATGGTCCACAAAAAACAGAGCTTCAAAAGGGGAGGAATGCGAATGAATGATTTCAAAAAAAAGTAACGTTTCTTTTTTTCGCGTTACGTACCAGCACAGAGTGAGATGTATTGAAGCGAATAAACTGCTTTCCCCAGCGGATAGGCCGAGTCTCTCACTCGCTGTACAAGATCTTCTCATTTACCTCTTAATTTTAAGCCCCTACATTTTAACCACCGTTTTAGCTGGTCTACAGTGTATTCTTCCGGTTCTCTTTCAAATTTGGAGCCAGAAACGCCGTCCTCTTCGGTCAGAACTGTAAGGGAATGAAGCGAACTACTCGCCATTTCCCTTGTAGCTCTCAAAGAAGTTTGTTTGTCTGAGTCACGCGGGGGGTCTAAAATTTCACGACGTCATTAGCATAAAGCGCCATTCCGGCGTGCATTCGAGTTCGCAAAAAATGCCGAGTTCGCTGGGTATGTTAGTTTTTAGAGTTCGATTGTATCCATAAACCACGAGGAATATCTATATTTATACTCCTTAATCCTGTTGCCGTAAAAAGAGATGAAGCTTTTGATATAATTATAGAATCAATAACAATTATTATAGGGCCATTACTGATGCGGGTTTTTGATTGAGAATTCTTCTAATCGAAGAGCAACAGAGCCGCTCGACCGCAGCGGGATCGATGGTATTCAACGGATGCTTCTCAGGACTGTTTTCTTCATACGCTTGCTTGTCAAAAACATTAAACAGAATCTGATGCAAGTTAGATGAACAAGGCAACGCATCCTGCTCGTCTTATAGCCGATTTTCTGGAACTATCTTTGGACAAACTTAAACCGCCAAGCATCGGTTTAGAATTTCCAACTATTTTAAATCTGCCACTGATACAGTGTATAAGTCGAACGAGACATTTTTATTATACTGTACTGTTCAGGGTTATTGAATGTTTAGTTTCATTACATGTATAAAAACAGTAAAAAAGGCTGAAGTTTTGCATTACCAGCTGTTTACATGGCGTTGGAGTTCGCGCTCCTAACGACCGAACACGAAGCTTACGCAGCTTTGGACACTACGGAATTCAAAGAAAAGTGCGCGAAGACACATTGATCCATCGCGGATGTGAGATTATTTTGTTTCATTTTTTTTGAGAAGAATCTTTGGCTTTACAGACAAAACGGACCCTGTACCGTTTGACAACACGGTAAGTTAAAGGAATGGACTCGGCTTCTCTGCAGCGTTTCATTTTGATTGAGCTCACTAGCGTGTGATTTTGCACATTAAATTAAGCTAGCGTGTCATTTTGCTCACCAAGCTAGCGTGACATTTTTCTCACTAGCCTGCTATTTTGATCAATGTCACACGGCATTGTTTCACAGGACACGATCCTTTGTGTTTCGCCTGCGATGTAAACAAAAGAAAATTTCTCTTTAATCATGCCAGTTGGCACACTGCTCGCACGCCAGCGTGTCATTTCGCTCACTGCCTATTGTTTAGCGTGTCATTTTAGCGTGCCCGTGCATTCACCTTTTTACCTAAAATCCTGTGGAGGGTCACAATTTCATGAGCCTGCTTTATGTAGTAGGTGAACACAACACAAAAACTGTCGCTTTCTTTTTCTAAACTTAGATGACAACAGATAAGGTCCCAAAGAAAATTTCGCCAAGATTTGCCAAATTGAATGAAACTGAATAAGATCGGTAAAGTTTGAAATAGTGGGAATAGACTTTTATGTGACTTTATCGGTTTGCTGTCATCCAAAAATTTTGCTACCATTGTAACGTGACGTAACGACTTCTCTCTATACAGTGCAATCACGACGAGCTATTAAACTTGCATGCATTCGTGCATTGAAACTTAAATCAAAAAGAGCAAGAAAAATTGTGAAAGGTAATTAAAATGACCAAAAATACAGCCGTACGTACTCACCTTAACGTACTTTTTTTCTTCCATTCGGCATTGAGCTTCTGCTTCTGTATAACGACAGGTAAAACAGCGGGTAAAAATATCGATAAACGGAGACTGACTTCGACCTCCACTTGCGAACTCAAGGCGATGTTAAACGAAGCTCAAGCAGTTTTCTTTTACTCTGACCTCAGTTCAGAACTCATGCTTGTTCCTCACATATTGTTCATTAACTTAATCGGTGAAAAAAAATCAGCATTGTACATTAAGATCTAAAAGACTGAAAGATCCAGATCGATCCAAACAGAAACCAAGATGGCCGCACTCGGACGGGAGGATGAAAGACTGGATCCTAGCACCCATGTTTTAACGGTTTTGGCGCGAATTTCTGAACGCGGCTGCCAAACTCGCCTCATTCGTTCAATCACAACAAAGATAATAGATGACGAGTACAAGCTGAACAGAGAACAACAACAAGACTTTTATTTTTCCCTACATCGATTTGTAACCCTTTTTTCGATGAAGATTTAATTTTAATAATCAGAGACAGGCTGAAAGGGTAAGTGCTGTCCTTTCCTTTCGATAAATGGGTTCTCTTTATATTTTTTCACTCTTTTGTAGAAAGATGTCAATGCTTGTGAGGTTTAGAAAGGAACTACATTTTACAGCTCCTGATCTGCTTCTTCTTCTTCTAAAATTTCTTTTTTTACTAAACAGTCCATGCATTCATTTGAAGTTGAGCTATTAAACTGAATTTCTTTAAACAACAACAAAGCAGCAAAGTTCTTGTAATGAACACTTTCAGTTTAAGGTCCATAATACAGGATTGAAAGAAAATTCCTGTTTTGTATTTACTGTCCTACATGTTATTTAGTGTTTTCATAGCTCGATCTCGGAGCGAGTATTAAAGGCATATTGAATAATCACAAAATTTGGACTAAAATAATCTTGGATTAAAATTTCAGCAGAATTAATTTTCGAGGAACTGAGCGCAGAATTTTAACACCTTTGGCACAGCTATAGGCTGTTGAGACTTGTTGATGGAGTACTTGTGACCCAACAAACCTACGTTTTTTCACCTCATGTAATGGAATCCAAGAGGGTCTTGGATTCCTGATTCCACGTGGTGGATTCTGGATTTCAGTCTTTGTCAGTGGTACTTGGATACTGGATTATAATCATTAGTGGGATTCCGGATTCCTTGAGCTGTATTTTCATGATTCCAAGGCCAAGGATACTGGATTCAACAAGCAAAAAGATTCCCTTACATGGGGTGAATTTTTAGTAACCCAGTGATTTAATCAACTATTTCATTGTTTTGGATGCATGCCCTCATGGTATTAATTAAAAACTTATCCTTGAATACCTTTCCATCTAATAGTAACAGTGCAGCATTTGTTACATATGAGGACTTTTCTTTTCTTTTTTAGATTGTAACAAGCACCTCTGATGTGTTCTTTATTTCAGATTTTGATTTTAAATTTTTGCAAAACTATTATTAGCTACTTTTTTTCTGTCACCTACCTGACTATGAAAACTACTTAACTAATGAAGTTAAATACTTTTTTTATGAACAGTTATAAAGACTTCTGTGAAAATGCCTGTGCCTTGATGGCCAAGCTGAATCAAGGACTCAGTATATAGCATCAATGCCAGTTCATCTGACAAAACTTTTGTGGTTATTTGAAGTCGCTGACTACTGATGTGAGTATCTCTAAATCTTTTAAGTTAAGAAGACCATCATCAATCAGGATGCAATTTATTTTGTCTAGTTTCATATGAAAGCTGAAGGTGTTTATTGTTTCATTTAATCATGCCTTTCAACTGAAAATTCCCTTAGTGATTATTTTTAAACTTGCATATGTGGCTATAGAATCTTGAACAAAATATGTTTTGTACTTTGTTACCCACAGAACACCTATCCTTCTATGACCCCTCCCCTCACTCAACAAATGAATCAGTGATGTTCACTTGCACGTGCAGGGGCAGAAATCAGTCAGTTCAACATTGTATTGTTTTGTTGGGGGGGGGGGGGGGGATATGGCAACATGCATGCATGCAGCTGTCAGGCAAACTCCCATTTCACAGGGTTTTTCACAGGTTCTGACCCTGTGAAAAATGCCCTGTTCACAGGTTTTGAGATTTTCTATGCCGCAACCAGAAAAGTGCACTGAAGATTGTTGTAATGTATTTGAATACGTAACAGTGCACATGCAATGGACAAAACTTTGTTGTCATAAAAATTATAGTTGGTGCATCACACTTATTTCCACTTTAGCTGTGTAAATATTATACAGTACTGCAGTGGTTTAATTTTAATAACAAGAACTTCAAACTAACCTTAATGATTAAGTTAATAGTGGAATACACCTGTACTCTTGAGGTCAGGTTCTACACCAGGGAAATTAAATGATATAAAATTGTGCGTTAAAACAGTTTCTGAGATAATTTAAAATCAAGTTCCCATTTCATTTCAGGCTGTGTATTTGCACAGTTCCCCCTACAAAATGAGGAAACACTGGATCAAGAGTGAGGAGAACTAGTAAAAAGTATTTACAGCAAGTGCCGTGGCTTTTGAGGCATGGAAGATACAGGACTTCCAAAGCAAAAAAAATGGGCTTGCAGAGACGAGCAGATCAGAGTGCTGACAGTGGTTTCAGCAACAGATGAGTTGTTTATCAAACATTACATTTTGACATTGGCAGAGGACACAGGATTTGTTAAACTTTACTATGATGGCAGTATATGGCGTTATTAATACAAGATTCAGCTTTTTCTTGATTGTTTTTTCACAATCCACGATCATCAGCGAGGTGCCTACAAACTGAAAATACAATTTTGATTCTTTTGTTGATCCTCGCCACTGCAATTCCTCACTGTAGTAATTTTTTTTATGTCTGACACCTCATACGGTAAAATTTAATGACAGACCTTCCAACTCTCACGCTTTGACTGTAAGACTCGTGGTTTTGGGATGCCATCTCACGGTTCAGGGGATAGTGCTAAACAAAGTGTAGTTACCCGAGCAGAAGTCTTAACAACAAATTTCCTAATTCAACACAACCTCCCTCTTGCAACATCAGATCACCTCAGGCCACTGTTTAGGGCAATATTTCCGGACAATGAAATTGCTAAGCAGTATGGATGTGCAAGAACAAAGACTATGGCTATCAAAAACAAGGCCCTGGGAGCACATTGTCACAGCTATGTTGTACAGCACTGTCAGAAACATAAATTCAGTATTGGGATTGATGGGTAAAGTGATACAGATTTTGAAAAGAAAAACCCAGCAACCATAAGAATTTGATATAAACAGAGCCAAAATTGCAACATCTCACTTTTATCATATGTGTGTAACAAGTGGCAGGTATGCATCAAAAGCAGCGACTCTTTTTGGTGTTGTCCAGGAAAAGTTAGAGGCTGATGAACTACCATGGACTCAAGTTGTTAACCTTTCAGCAGATAACACTAATTCAATGGAGGGTGCTCACAATTCTTTGGCAACCTGCTTAAAAGCAGAAAATCCAGAGACCTATGTATTGGGGTATCCTTGCCATTTGGCCCACATTGCAGCAAGTGGAGCTCATGAGGAATTGGCAAAGATTATAGGAATCAGTGCAGAAGAGCATCTTATTGATCTGTATTTAATATTGGTTTGAGAAAAGCACAAAACGTGAAGGGATCTTAATTGAGTATATGCAATTTTGTAACCAGGAATATGGCAAGAGACTGAGAAGTATGCTGGATTGAAGTCATACTTTTTAAGTGAAGGTACTGCTAATGCAAGATTCAAGAGGTTACATAAAGCCTTTGAAAATCCACTCACAGAAGTTCCCCTGTTTTTTCACAATGCTTCAATCCCACTGTTTACAAATTTTAACAAACTTTGCAGTCACATGAGCCATCAATTCATATTGTTTATGACCCTGTCATAAAACTTGCAACTGCTCTTGGAAATCATGTCATCAAGGTTTGCAAGATCCAACGATTTATATTCCCCTTGCATCAATTCACTTATGGGGGATGAAAAATTTTACACTGCAGAAGTTACTTAATCAAGGAGAAATATCTGAACCGGCCCACACTTGTTTCTTAACAGCAGCACATGAGTATTCTCGGTTTTCACTCACGTGGCCAAAGTCCTGACAACTGTTGCTATCCGCTATGTTGGTGTACAAACACATGGTAAAGGTCATGTTATGAAGTAAGCCGTGATGGTTCTGTGCTTATTTGTGGATTGCCAGGCAAGAAGCGGGCGAGATAAAGATGTTTCCTTCTTTAGAGTGCCTTCAATTATTACTAATCATGAAGAGGAAACGGAGGAGCGTTCAATAGAGCGTCGAATGCAGTGGATAGCGCCTATGAGAAGAGATGACTTGACGGAGCAAATCCTAAAAAATTACTGTGTTTCTAGCCGTCATTTCGTCTCAGGTCAGCCAGCAAAAGACTATGATAAGTTCAATGTTGACTGGGTGTCAACACTAAATCTGGGACATTCAAAGAGAAAAAAGAAAGATAGCAGTACAGCAGATCAGGATAGGGCAGAGAAGAAGTTGAGCAAAACAAAAGTAGAGATCGAGGAGAAGAAATTTCGCTTGAATGATGAAGGAACTCAAGCGTCCAAAATATCCTTTGCACCTTTCAGCGGTGATCTGGGTTTATTAAAAGAGGAAACTCAAGAAAAAGAGGAAATTGGTGTTTCCTTCGCCGATCAAAACATCGCTGAAAATGAGAAAAATTGTCAGACCGAAGTCAAAAGTTTTGGGTAGATGTGTACTAAGACTGACTTTTTACGCCGTAAATTTTATGATGCAAGCTCACAGACAGAGGTCTGATAATTTATTTGCATCAAATAAGAAAGTCATCGAATTTGACGAAGAGTATTTCAGGAATAGCAACGATAAAGTACTGTTTTACACTGGTCTCCCATCACATCAAATTCTGAACTTTGTGTTTGAACTCGTGTCACCGTCTGTTTCTCGTCGCTCTCAATCACAGAGTCCTTTTCAAGAATTTGTTATGGTCCTGATTAAGTTAAGATTAGATGTACCTCTTCAAGACCTAGCTTATGCATTCAACATCTCAGTTCCTACAGTATCCACAACATTTCATTCTTAGTTGATGAATATGGACATAAGGTTATCTCCACTTGTTCACTGGCCTGATCGTGAAAGTCTTATAAGAACAATGCTACAATGCTTCAAGTGCTTCAAGTTCAGCTTTGGAACAAAACCTACTGTAATAATTGACTGCTTCAAAATTTTCATTGAAAAACCCACTAATTTACTTGCTAGAGCACAAACATTCAGTTCCTACAAGCACCACAACACTATCAAGGTACTGGTTGGTATCACCCCACAAGCTACTATTTCCTATGTTTCTGAGGCATGGGGTGGTCAAACTTCAGGCAAGTTTTTGACTGAAAACTGTGGGATATTGAGTAAGTTGGTTCCGGGGGACATGGTGATGGCTGATCGTGGCTTCACTATTCATGAGAGTGTTGCCTTCAAGGAAGCAAAGCTAGTAATTCCAACTTTTACAAAAGGCAAGGATCAACTTGACCCAGTTGATGTTGAAACAACAAAGGGGTATTGCCAGTGTCCACATCCATGTGGAAAGAATCATAGGTCATTTGCTTAGCAAATACACAAAATACTACAGGGGACACTTCCTACTGATTTTCTCATGAGCAATCCTCATGGATCCTTTGAAGAAGGAATCCCTGCAATTGATCGAGTAATTAAGGTTTGTTCTGCTCTCGTTAATTTATGTCCCCCAATAATACCATTTGACTAGGCTGTTACAATTTATTATTCATAGATAGACAACCAGTGAAACTCTAGAAATGCATTCCATTTTGGGGTTTCTCAATAAATGTTCAGAAGGGGAAATTTTTTTCACAACTAGGATGCATTGCTCCCATTGTACAGTTTGAGATAGACCATGAGTTTTGGTGGCTGTACACAGAGGGCCACACTGTAAATTGGAGTGGATTTGAGAGGGACCACTAGTTTTATAAATCAAAATTCAAGATAGCAAGTGTGAGCATAGTTAACCTGTGAGAATCTAGTCAAGCACTAGTTACTTTAGGACCTTATTTTAATGACTGAATCCTTGGAATAAGTGCTAGCTTTGTTTAACAGAAACTACTTCAAAAAGGTGCGTCAATGACCACATCACGAGCTCATTCTCATAATGTGGAACCAAGTTTTATTTAATAGAATAATTTTTGTGGGTTGACCATATAATATTTCAGTAGACATTTATTGGTTACTTAGGTCATTTTATCATTGTCGTCCTTACCTACTATCTTGCTAGTTGTTGTCTGCTATTTTAGTTAAGTGCAATAAATTAGTTTTGCTTTAGAAATATCAAGAATAGTTCCACTCAGCAAGTCATTCAACTGACTTGCTGAATTATTTCTCTCGACTGTGTTTTACTTAATTAATCTGTAATTAATCTGTAATTTATGATGTAAATTAATTTTTTTAAGTTTACTTGAGTTTATAAAGGTTATTTTTTCATTGGTTCGAATGCCGACGATACTCAATTGTATTCCAGTAATATTGACTTAGGTACACTAAAGGGTATTATTGAGAGTGATCTCCATACTGCACATGATTGGTTCTCCCATAATGGTTTACTTCTCAATGCATCTAAAAGCACATCCATGCTAATGAGTCATAACCATAGTATCTTAGATAACTTGTCTTTTACATTATGTAATGATAATATTAGCATTTCTAATAGTATCAAACTATTGGGTGTAACCATTGATAACAAACTTAATTTTAATGAGCACATTGCAGACATTATTCGAAAAGTCAGCAACCAGTTACAAGTAATGAAGCGTCACAAACGTTTAATTCCAGAGAAAGCTAAAATAATATTATACAAAGCATATTTTTTACCACACCCAAAATACTGCTCCTTAGTATGGCACCATTGCGGTAAGAGAAATTCAGATAAATTAGAAAAGCTAAACCTGAGGTGCTTACGTTTTGTAATTAATGATTATGAATCTATGACAAATTACTTGAAAAGATTGATCATAGTAGTCTCCAGAATTCTAGATACTGCGACTTACTTATCTTAATTCACAAAGCTATTCATAATTCGTCACCTACGTATATTTCTAGTATTTTTAATGAGCGCAAATCTAAATATAACTTATGTGGTGAAAGGGCCCTTAATATACCATCTGTTAATACCACAAAATATGGTCTTCATTCCATAAGATACTTTGGCCCTAAGTTATGGAATTCTATATCAAATGATCTACATAAGTTAAACCTGAAGGAATTTACATTAGCTATAAGAAATTTAACTTTCTCATCTTTCTGCTGCTCCTTTTGTAACACCTAGTGTTGTTATAATTTTAAATATAGGTTCAGAAATTGACTCTATCTAGTTATTAATATCATCATCATTAGTATTTTTACTTGTGTAAATTGAAATTGTACAGCTTATTTAATTTTGTTGAATTACCATTACTGTTATTATATTATGCTAACTTATTGTAATACTTACTATTATATATATACTATTATATTGTACATATTTTTCTTCCAAGATATTAGCATGTATTTCCTATCGTAAATTCGAAGTCAAATAAAGTTTATTGTCATTGTCACTGTCTATAAAATATCTACTGTATTTCACGTTATTCAAACCATGTCTGTGTTGTTTACACTTGTTTTGGATAACTTGACTACACAATACAGTTTATGCATAAGTCCAAAGTGATGACTTGATCAATGACTTCAACTTAATAACAGGTTTCTCTTTGCATTAATAGTCTTTTGTTTTGACTACAACTAGAACAGCTCATATGAAGCATAAATATCAATACTAAATGTATCTCTTGTATATTTTTATTATAATACACTTGTATATACAATAAAATGCATGGCTAATTCAAACGTCAGTAACAGTTTCGAATTACTTTAAATCTGGGGAAATGGGCTGAGTACTTTAAGG
Source organism: Porites divaricata (assembly GCA_038088405.1). Taxonomy (NCBI): domain Eukaryota; kingdom Metazoa; phylum Cnidaria; class Anthozoa; order Scleractinia; family Poritidae; genus Porites; species Porites divaricata. The sequence goes on along the minus strand of JBBMOI010000012.1, from coordinate 12,622,452 downwards.
CATTTAGACAAATGTGGTCACATCTGTGGTACATCAAATGTGACAATACTCGGGTTTCTGCCGTACACTATACAGGTTGCAAATGCAATAGAGAACACACCACAATCACTGCCATTTCCTTGTTGCTGGACAGGTACAATGTTAATTCCGATCAAATTGTTTGCCATGAGATCTTTCAGTTGTTTTTCCACTTTTCCACTTCCATTGTGAATGCCGTGGACAGACAGGAACTCATCCAGCAGGAAAAAATTGTCCGGCAGGACAAAACTATTACTATAGAGATGAAAGATGTAAATGTCAAGGTGGAACCAGACAGCGGAGCTGAGATCAACGTTATGGACAAGCACCAGTTCAAAGCACTAACACGCCGAGCCAGCACAACCCGACTCTGACACCAAGCAAGACAAAGCCGATCACCTTCAAAGTGAACTACCTGTTAAAAGGAGAGTTCACGACTACCATCACAAACAAGACTCGTGGTACTAGAGCAAGATTTGTAGTAGTCAAGGGCAGAATCAATTCTCTACCCCTCATTAGCAAAGACACCCTCCAGGAACTTGGAATGTTACAGATCAGAGAAGATGGCTCATTCGCAGAGATGAATGACCTACAAATACAGGAAAAAGCACCAGATGTAAAAACTGTCAAGAGAGAAAGCCCCAACCCTGAAATTAAGAAGATCACTGAGAAGTTTAATCACGTCTTCCAAGGCATTGGCAAGATCAGGGACAAAAAGAATGATGAAGATTTCTATGCTAAGTTCAGCATGAAGCCAGAGGCAGTATCAGTTGCTCAAAAACCTACACCAGTTGCTTATTACCTACAAAAACCACTCGAGAAATGGTTGGAACAATGCATTGAAGGAGAGATCTTTGAAGAGGTGCCTGAAGGAGAACCAGTAACATGGTGTTCACCCCTTGTAGTTCAGCAAAAGCAAAAGCCAAAGTTCTGCAAGATGGAAAAAGAAAACCCTGAACCACACATGATAAGAGCTAGTGTGGACCTCAGAGTACCCAACCAGTACATGGAGAGACACAGAATAACTCAAGGAACTGTGGTAGAAGATTATATGTACAATTCCATGATTGCGTCATCTTCTCCAAGCTGGACATGAGGCAAGGTTACCATCAGCTCCTATTAGATCCTGAATCAAGGAAGATTGCCACTTTTAGCACCCTGTGGGGAAAACTCAGACAAAAACGATTGGTCTTCAGAGCAAAATCATCACAAGACCTCTTCAATGAAGCCATTTACCACTTATTTGGGGACACACCAAGATGCCTTAACCAGCGTGATAACATCTTGCTAGGTGGAAGAAACCTTGAGGAACACAACAAGACCCTAGAATCTGTGCTACAGTGAGCATTGGATTTTGGTATTACTTTCAACCCAGACAAGTGCCTGTTTGGAGTCAGTGAGATTGAATTCTATGGACACCAATTCACTAAACCCAGACTGAAACACAGCCCAGAGAAAATCGAACCTGTTAAAGAAGGCAACCCACCAGAATCAAAAAAGCAGTCAGGAGCTTCCTAGGCATGACAATACCTATCGAAGTTCACCCCTGGATATTCCTCACTCACGGCACCATTGCGACAGCTCACGCACAACAATGCAAAGTTTAAATGGGATTCAGAAGAGAGAGAAGCATTTGAGCTTAAGCAAGCATCACAAGCGAAAGCACTATGGCTTATTTCAACCGTTCCAGACCCATTTTGTGAGAGTGGAAGCCAGCTATCATGAAGGATTATCAGCCAGGTTATTCCAGAAAACCTTTCACCAGCTGTACTATGACCGCAAAAGAGAAGAGATACAGCCAAACAGAAAAAGATGCCCTTGCAATCCACTGGGTGAAAAACAGATTCAGCATGTGCCTTCTAGGAGTGCCAAGGTTCAAGATCATTACAGCTCACAAACCCCTCCTCCCACAGTTTAACAAAGCAAGAATCAAGCTACCTCCTCGAATAGAATCCAAGATGTCGACTTCAAACTCCTCTACGAACCAGGCAAAGATGAAGCTGATCGAATTGATTTTCTGTCAAGACACCCATTACCAATGACAGGCAATGATGCTGTAGAGAATGTAATCAAGTACCTGATCACCACAGAGCATGCCATTGTCATGGACAATATCGAAGAAGAAACCCCTAATTTAACGATCACCAACTTCAGAAGTTAGCTGTTAGAATACAAATGGGAGATTGGAACAAGCATAAAAGGGATCTGGACATACCATGTTTTTTACGAAGTATGTCACAAACTCTTTGTAGTGGATGACCTGATTCTCCGGATAAACAAGATTGTTATACCTACAAGGCTCCAGAGAAAGGTGATTAAAGCAGTTCACCACCTCAGACATCTTGGCATGACCAAGAACATAGGCACGTTAAACGTGCATGAGCTATTTTGAATGTTTCAGTGATTGGCAATCCACTGTTTTAATCCTACATTAAGGCTACGTTTTGTGCAAAATTGGGTATTGCTGTACATTAATGAAAACAAGAAGCGCTGCGCATAACTGATTCGTTCCTCATACTACCAATTCACTTTTCTTTGTCTTTCCTTGAGACATCTGGTGCAAAATAAACAAATTGTTAAAGTACCATGAATATCAACTCACCAATTGTTGCTTAGAGGGAAGACTCGAAGGTTTCAAGGTTTCTTCATGATATCTTAAAATAATGAAGCTCGTCAAAGAACCTTTGCTTAGGCACTAGTTACAAAACTAAGATGTCTTCATGCGTTCAAGTTACTATTATTACTGTGAAAAGCCAGTCTGCATGAGATGTAGAATCACACAGTTTGCACCTGCAAGTGTCGGACTTTGCCCCTTTCCTGGGTTGTAAGTGAGGGAATTCGAGTTATCAGACCGTAATCTAGTAAACAGAATTATAAAAATAACTCCTGCACACAATTTGCATGTGAAGATGTTGCTTTAGCGCTTTCACAATTCGTACGTAAAAAAACGTAAATTGCTTACTAGAAAATTCTTGCAAACAATTTTAAACAATCAACTCTGCTTCATTACAACATCTGCAATTAAATTATGCCTCATGCAACGTCAAGGTTGATATAGCCTAACATTTATTAACTTCCAAGAAAACTATCAAACTGCCAAAATAACTTTTTACTCATATCATGTTATTCCACTCTTCAAAACAATATGTAATTATTTTGTCAACTAGCTTCTTCCAAATTTTAATTCCCTGACCGCTACCATTTTGACTTAAGTTACGCATCTTTACTAAATAAAATACGTTTCAATAAATATACTTAGTAAGCAGGAAGGATGTATCATGTTGTTCTCTTATTCATGTCTTAATTGCCGGAACGAAAAAGGTCTGTTGAACTTTGTAAGCGAGAGAATAAAGCTTGTTTACAGGATTAACAATACTCGAAACAAATTAATTCCAAAAAAATTAGCTGCTTTTCAAACATCTAAAACCACAATTTATACACCGCATACTTTTCGAATTAAAGTTCATATCTAAATATCAATTCAAAAGTAGGTTGAGTTTGATCGTCCGGGTTAACGTAGTCCTGAATAGGACTGTTGTCGTTGACAGTGACTGACGTTTCGACAACCTGTGCGGTAGTCATCTTCAGAGTCAAAAGTGAGTTGTATCACGTCAGTAGATGGTATTATATACTCTGGTTATTGATCTGATTGGTCAATAAAGTCAAGATGTTATTGGTCGTCTGTCAGTGAAGCCGCGATGTCATTGGCTATGAAGACTCGTAATCAGTAATTGGCGCGTTTCGATCCGTCTATTGTCACAGTTAAGCAGTCGTCTATCGTTAGTCAAATTGTCAGTTCTCCAGTCGATCTCTCGTAGTTAGTTTCGCTTCATCCCGTCAATAAGTCGTTTGTACGGCGCTGGTAACTGTTGGCTACGATTCAGTGGCGTCTGTTCTAAGTTAGTGAACCAGTTTTCCAAAGTAAGACGTTGATGGTAGTCTGTAGAATACGTTATACATGTCGCAGAGTCCCAGTCAATTTGATGTTTCGTCTGTAAATGATGCTCAGCAATGTGATTGTTGACGTCACCATTCCTCGTTGCTCGTTTGTGTTCGGTCAGTCGCGTGCTAAGGTTTCTGCCGGTCTCACCAATGTAAGAAGCCTGGCAGTCGCAGCATTTGATCTTGTATACTGCTCCCTGTCTGTCCTCCGGTTTGTCTTTGTCCTTGACATTAGTAAGCAGGCGTCGTAAAGTGGTCATGGGTTTGTGTGCAACACGTATATTGTAAGGTTGTAATATACGTGCAATATTTTCAGAGGTACCTCTGATGTACGGTACAGTAGCTGTCGTTACAGGGCCAGAGTTGACGTTCGTCTGAGTGTCAGTGTTGCTGTGGGTGTTCCGTCTAACAAAGTCCGTGTTGTAATTGTTCTTACTAAAAACGTTGTAAAGATAATCAGTCTCGTCTTGTAGGCTGTTAGGTGAATCGCAAACTAGTTGCGCTCGCCTCGTCAAAGTCCGGATAGTAGTAGCCTTGTGAGAGGTCGGGTTGTACGAAGACTGGTCTAGTAATCGGTCGGTATGTGTCGGTTTTCTGTAAACAGTCGTTTGTAGTTTGTTGTTGTTGCGAGTGACCAAGCAGTCTAGGAAAGGTATCTTACCATTTTCTTCGATCTCCTTGGTGAACTGTATGTCCGCGTTATGTCTGTTAAGGTGTTCGTGGAAATCGTCGATTCCGTCTTTGTGTACGGCGGTGAATGTGTCGTCAACGTAACGTAACCAGATGGGTATAGTTCGCGTGTAGGTAGCTAGGGCTTGTTCCTCGATGTTCTGCATGACAATTTCTGCTACAACAACAGAAACTGGAGAGCCCATAGCTGTACCGTGTAACTGTTTGTAGTGTTTCCCGTTGTACTGAAAATACGTCGAAGTTAAACAGAGGTTTAGTAGGTCCATGATGTCGTCTGTAGGTAGTGGTAGTTCAGCAGTAGAGTTCTTAATAGCGTTCTCAGTACAGTCTAGAGCCAATTGAAGTGGAATACTGGTGAACAGTGATTTCACGTCAAAGGACACTAGTTTGTGGTCGTCCGGTATCTGTATCGTCTTAATGGCGTCAATAAAGTTCTCAGTAGACTGTAGTTTATGTCTAGATTCCTCCGTCAGTGGTTTCAGTACGTTAGTTAAGTATTTAGACAGTTGGTAGGTCGGGGACCCACAGAAAGAAACTATGGGCCGCTTAGGTATGTTCGGTTTATGTAGTTTTGGTAGTCCATACAGCTTGGGTGGCTGCGGAACACTACACCTCAGTCTGTTGTAGCGTCGAAAGTCGATCTTGTCGGTTTTCTTCAGTGTAAGCAGTTTGTTGTTAAGTTTGCGTTGCAGTGCGGGTGTCAGGTCTCGTTTGAGTACTTCGTAGGTCTGTTTGTCATTAGCAAGCGAGTCCATTTTGTCGTTGTAGCTTGTCTTGTCCATAACAACAGTCACTCGTCCTTTGTCTGCGGGCAGTATGACTATGTTCTGGTCTGTTTTCAGTCGTTTAAGAGCTCTCTGTTAGTCAGTAGTCAAGTTACTGTTTGGTAATGAGGCTGATTGTAAGGTAGAGGTCACTCTACTTCTGATGTTATCCTTGGTCGATTCTGATAGCTCGTGTTGGCGAGACAGAACGGCCTCAACGCTAGATACAATAGCCTCCGTAGGTATTTGTTTCGGCGTCACTGAGTGTTTAAGTCCGTAAGAAAGTACTTGTGTTTCGGTCTCGTCTAAGGGACGGGAAGAGATATTCCTGACTCAGTTTTCGTCGGGTTTACGTCGTTTAGCGTTTTTTGTGTCTTGCAGTCGTGTCAGTTTTAGTTTCGTTTTCGCGCGGTGCTGTTCAGTTGTCTTGTCAGCGCGTTTGTCCGCAATAGTCTGTATAGTACTAAGTAAGCTAGTCGGTAAAAGTTGTTTGAGTTTGTCAAGTCGATGTTGTAGTTTGTTGTTGTAGTAGCTGAGTCTTCTGTGACAGTCGTTTATCCGCGCTCGGATCAATCGTCGACAGGTGGCCTTGACGATTTGAATGGCCTCTTGTGTGTTCAACGGGGACTTAAGTCTAAGTCCTCTCGGAACAAGGCCGAGATCTTTGCAGCGATGGTTGAACCAGAGTTGTCGTCGTATTTGTCTGACGTTACTTGCGTAACTGATGTAGTCGTTAGCAAGTCGTTCGCTCTGTCGTCCAAGTGAACGTAAAACTGTGAAAGGTTTGAACCCAGGAGTCATTTCAAAAGTAGGTTGAGTTTGATCGTCCGGGTTAACCCGGACGATCAAACTCAACCTACTTTTGAAATGACTCCTGGGTTCAAACCTTTCACAGTTTTAAATATCAATTATTGTTTCATTGGAAGAGCTATGAAAATATATCATCTTTTATACTCTACCTGCACTGGAAGCAGGTAAAACACAACTTATAAATACGCGCGTTGTACCGTTCACGATAGCTGACAGCTGCATCACTGTTCACAGTGTTTGAATCATGAAGATATTTTATGTAACCCTTCCAAACATCTGTAGCCGTAATAAGAGAAGAAAAAATTGTGAAGAATCATGATGGTGGTCTCAAAGTGCCCTTGTTCGACCTTTACCAATGTCATGTTTAAATAGATGCCAAGATCTCATTGGCTCCTAAGCATCAACTCATAGTACCTTCAACCTTATTGGCTTTAGGAATAAACATCCCAACATACAAAGATACAAAGATACATACTCACACCACTGACACATGAGCTATTTTTTCAAAATAGCTCAACAAAACAAACGCTGTATTGGTTAGTATTGGTTTCCTTCGATGAATGGCATGGTAGAACAAATCATTGGACAGTGCTATGAATGCCAAGTGACCACAAAGCAACACAGACAAGAGCCAGTCAAGGTTACAGACATTCCAAAGAAACCATGGGACGTCATAGCTGTAGACTTTGACGGGCACTACAACCTGGTAGCTATAAACAAGCGGACGAAACAAGCAAAGGACCAAAAGCACAGGGGCCTGGAGCTAGACCTAAACGAGACCAACAGCGACCATGTTATCTTGGGGACTATGTTGTTTAAAAGGACACCGCCACTGACATCAGCTGTCAGCTTATGAATATTTGCATTTTATTTCACGAGTTTCTAAGCTTTCTAGGAAGCAACTTTTCCGAAAATAAGGGAAAAATGTAATGTCCAGTCCATTCCTTATTTTACCTTGCACATGCGCCATAAGTGTTGATCATGCTATCACATGTAGTTCGTTGCTCTTTGCATTAAGGTAATTCCCTTGAAATTGTTCTACTATCAAACTTTTTTTTACACTTGGCATAATCAACATTCATGATATGAACATTAAAAAAATGCAATACAAAGATGGGGTCACCGTGCTTGTTTATGCGTCAGCATGCTCTTAAACTCGGGTATTTTTACTGGTTGTGCATTAAAAATTTGAATTCCCTTCTTACAGAATTAAGTCTTTTTTACTTGAAACACAAAATTTTATCTTGAACATAAGGGGCCCATCGGTTGAAGAATTTAATCCAGCACCTGTGGTTGACAAGTGGCTTTCAAGGGACAGGGAAGCGGGAGAAAGGCAGCACCGACCGCAGTTTCAGAAATAAAATGAAGTTTCACAAATAAAGTTCAAATGGTTATCTAAAGACGCTAAGGAATATCACATTTGCCGTAATTATATCTTATTTAATTAGACATCTTGGACTTATCTTAGAGCAAGTCAAAATACAAATGAGTAAAAATACATCGATACTACAGTAACACACAGAAATGTCTAATGAGAGATTTATTATCCATCTTCTCTTCCCAAAAATATATAAAAATGCGGACTTTGAAACAATTTTGAATATTATCAACACACTCGAGAGGAGTATGGAACCTGTTAAACCGGTCTTGTGGAGTACAAACGCCATGAAAAAAATGGCGACTAAAAGTTAAGATTTGGCGACCAAAATTTTTCGATTAGTCGCCAGCTGGCGCCTTACTTAAAAAGTTAATTTCAAGCCCTGAGGCGGTAGTAGGTGTTGCTTCAGGCGGTAAATTTTACTGGTTACCGCCTGATAAGGAGACCACTGAATTTCCCAGGGGGAGTGCAAGAACTAAATGTAAAATCAAACTATTTGCCCCACTATTGCTCCGTAAAATCCCCACTATCCACAGGGGTTTGGGGGTTGGGGATGCAATTGACTAGTGCATTAGTGCAATTTCACTGTTTGAGATGTATGCAAACCACTTTGTATCAAAACAACTGGTTACCATATTTATTCAATTACATGCTGCCCTCTCGATTCAACACCGCACATCATCAAAAGAATGAAGTGTCTTTTCGAGGATATCCAGACAACTACAATTCTTTCAGGGCTCAACATTGCGACCGTATTGGTCGCATTTGCGACTAAGTTCTCTCCCTTTGCGACTGAAAATTCTTCAGCAGTCGCAACTTTGCGACCAGTTTTCACCTAAATTAATGAAGAAACACAATTTTAAAAAATTTCTGTCCTTCTTGTTGCGGAGATTTTAAAATGGAAAGGCAAAATCCTGCTCAAGTTCCAAACAACATGTCGTATAAACAACGTTACACACTCAATGAGACGCGATTACAGCGGTTCTGTTATAAACAGGTAGGTACTTCATGTATGGGGACTGACTTCTACAACACAAAAACTGAATGTCATTTTTTGACGCGAAAATGTGAAAGACTTTTTTTAGTTAACAATTATAACAATAGTACTGTGCAACAAAAACTGCGAGCCCGGAAACTATATAGATAACAATAATTGTTATAAAAGGTGTCAGAAATTTAAGATGTTTGGCAGTTTGGCAGTTTGGCGAGAACTGTGCACGTACGCCTTGTTTGATTGCTGTGAATCGCTGAAAACAAACATGGTGGCTTTTCGGTGGCGCGTGTGTTCGTTCCAAAGACTTCACGAGGATTCCGATATCTTTCTGTTTTGGCTTGATTTAGACTTCTTTAAAGATATAACTCTCGGCCAAACATAGACTTTGTCGTTTTGAGGTACAAGTGGAACAGAAAGGTAAATGTATTGAAAATTTCAATGTGTACACAAGCTTTGCGCTATTTCTGTAAGCATGTTTAATAATTAAGAGCTTGGTGTATTTAGCGACGGGAAACATTAGAGATTTCACATCATTAGGAGACGATAAGATTAATGATTGTTTCGTTCATTGAATTTTAACTTGAGTGCAAATTATCATTTAACAGGATAATTGCGTGGACTCAGTGTACGTTTTCGAAATCGATCAAACGTTCTAATTTACCATCTTGATTCTGCCGTCAAAGTAATTCAGAAACTTTTTTTTTTAGACATCATTGGAAATAAATAAAAGCTACTGAAATCAAAGGGTTCTTAATTTATTAGTCAAAGTACGTATTAATAATTAACTTATGCTTTGCGACTAAATTTTGAGAATTTTCGACTAAATTTTCTTAACTGGTCGCAAAATGCGACTTCATATTTTTTTTAATTTCGAGCCCTGTCTTTCTCAGCAAAATAAGAGAGATCTTGCAACCGTTAAAGCGTGTTGAAAAAGACATTGTTGTGAACCGTTTATTTATACACTTATGTTAATTTATTCTGATGTAATAATGTGTTATGGCAAATACGTCATCACCTTGATCTAGTGTGTTGAACTCGCGCCATTTTTATTTGGGCATGGCCCAAATAGAGTAATGCAAACAGCTTGTTTTGACGCAAATGTGCAATAGGCACACAACACGTGCTAACGTAAACAAGGAAAGTAAACAAGCGAAGCGAGGTGAATGTCTGCCATGCGAACGTCATTCAACACTACATATTCTCCTTTATCGTTTTCGTAAAGTAAACCAAAATCCATAAAACGTGCCTTCGGAATCTCACAGAATCTCTCTCTCAGTTTTTTTTTAATCCTCAACACTCCCTGACGGATTCATAAAATAAAAAAAACTCTTCTAGTGTCTCCAATTTGAACTTGAATTTGCATCACCATATTGACACATGCAGAGTTTAAAAATAGAATACGTTCCCACAAAAAACCTGAAAACTTAGACAGCACGTGATCAAAACATGTTCGTATGGCACCAAAAACATTGTCAATTTCACGACAGAGACTAACCGACAACATTTCATTGGCCAAAGCTGACAGGTTGAAATGTGAAACTATGCGCAGGATGGTAGTAATCCAATGGTATAATTTCAAAGCAGCAGTAAGATAAGAAGCAGTTTGGATAAAATTTGGCGACGGTGCTTCGAGGAACGTATTGTTGAAGTATGTTATCGAGGGTTAAACTTACAAATGCACACACTGTTCGCGGTAGGCCCACACTAAAATAACACCGAGTGTTTTCATAATATGCTGGTCTGCGAACTCAGAGAAAAATTAAGGAAATTGTCAAGCCATTCAAAGACCATGGACCTCCAAGACGCAATGACAAATCAGAATGTCAAGAGTGTACGCGAAAAAACGAGTTTGAACAGAAGAATGTGTATCAGGTTTGAGAGTCGCAAGATTTGTGTAGCTGGTAATGAGTGTGATGATAGTGATTTTGATTTTCACAATATGGAACACAAGGAGTTGCCTGTGATAAAAATCTCTTCCGATGAAGAATCAGAAGATTGTCAACAATTGAAATCAAAAGGGACTCCGGCTTCTTTGGGAACTACTGATACCGGTAACAATTATTCTTCTTATTCCTTCAATTTTCTTTAGCAGAGTGACTGTTAATGTACTTGCATGTTGTATTTTTCATGCCTGTATATTGTGACGCGGCAATGTATGGTAATCTGCCCGGCGTAGGGATTTTGCATTATCAGCAAGTTTTGTGTTAAGATCGAGTGTTTTGATTCCAGTGAGGTGACGACAAGAAAAGGTAATGAGTAAATTGTACAGAAGGAAAATTGTTTGGTGGTGGAAATAAAAGAAGTTGAATTGAGATCTCATCGTGGGAAATTTGTTTATAACTTACAATCCAGTTGGTTTAAATAAGGTTAATCATTTTTCTCGATGCGGTCGTGCACCTAGCAGACTACCAATGAAGAATTTAAAATCTTTGTTAAAGGAAACACGGATAGTGAGACTATTTGTATGGAAGGGAATTCTGAAAAATACACCATTGTCATCTAAAATTCATTGTTACGTTGAAAATAGAAATGTTTTATACTTAAACCGGTACAGAAGTAACTGTAAGAGTGTGAGGTTTTTACTGAAGGGCAAGTCCAAAATTAGTACAAAAATAAGGAAGGTTTATCTGTCGTCTAAGCATAAAAGAAGAGGCTATTTAGGTGAGGTGAGGTATCAAAATAGGGTTTTAAGTAAGCATTTGTCTTCAACTGGTTTATTTTGGCCAATTTAAGCTTTCAACTGATATCGAGAAGAATCCAGAATCTTCATTTTATGTGGATGCTACAAAAAACGATTCGTGCTCCGTACTGTCAAGGAAACGATAGAATTGGGGGAAAATGCAGGACAACAATGTGTTGCAATACGTTTGTGCGCTTTAATTTACAGGACGATAAGAAGGATTGCTTCAGTTGATGATATGATTCAAACAATGATTGCTGGTTATCAATGATATTCTAGTCTGTCATAGCTTGCAAGACAATCTATGTTAATGTTAACAGAATTGCCAGAAGTCACTGGGGAAAGCAATTGAAAAACTCTTCGTTCTGAACTACAACTCATTCATTTTAACTGTGGGAATTATTGGAGTTGATTCTCATGCTAGAGATATGTATGGTAACAGTCATAGTCAAGGTACATGTGTATTCAACAATTATTCCTCGAGCCCAAATGGGCTCTGAGTCAATAGCCCACGAGGCTGAAGTCCAAATGGGCTATTGACTGAGAGGCCATGAGGGCGAGAGGAATAATTGTTTAAGTAAAATCCAACTAGTTGGTAAAAAATGTCGAAACAAAACAACTTTAGCTAGTTAAAAAATCATTTTTTGCCGCCAACAAGTCAGCGCTTTTCGCTACTAGTAGGCTATAACATATAGCCTAGTAGTAGCTCAACCAATCAGAACGCAGCATTGACAAGAGACCACTAGTACTGTTGGATTTTACTAATGTTGGAAATACCATCCATGCATAAATTTTCAGAGTCTATCAGATACATGTAGGAATGAGGATATATAATGAGCTTAATTATAAAGGTGTACATATTGGCAACTTTGAAACTGATCTTTGTTCAAGCAGTGTTGAATACTGTAGTATATCAAATGTTAATAGTTAAGAGCGACGGTCAGGAAAAATCGACCAAAATCTTAATTTCCTGGCAAGAGTTGAAAAATCAATTTCTTTCATTTTTTGTTCATAGATGGCTTTTAGGTAGATAAGAAACCTAAAGTAGATTGTTACTGCCAAAAGCTTTTTATTTGTGAGAAAAATTAGAAGATCGATTTTCTATGTTGAAGTCTCAAACTGCCCTAATTTTTAACCTGAAATTCGCTAACATTAACTTTCCTCGCGTTCGCAAAC
>JBBMOI010000012.1:12532500-12605000 GCA_038088405.1 Porites divaricata | reverse complement strand
TGAGTTCGCCGTTCGTTCACTACATTCCTCCATTCTCTTCTTTCGGGGCGTTAATATGGCGCGGTTACGTTCACCGCTGTTTTGATTGGCTTACAGACGTAATTTGCAAGTATAGATTTGATCAGTGAAAGTTATAGTACTGAAAATCCCTGAATATAGCACTCGATGGAGAGAAAGTCGACTAAACGGCGTTTGAACCGGCCGGAGGACACAGAGTGGCTATGAACTAAAGGTAAGGGAGCTTTTTGAATCAATATTTCGCGTGATCATGTTTTTTTTTTCTCTTAGCGTTGTACTCTAAGTCTCGCAATTTGTCCGCAGATTCGAACACATGTTATAAAATTCGAACTGTATAACCTGCGAAAACATCCGTTTCTCCTCGTTCTTCGCCCCCAGCTTTGGGGAGAGGGTTTTAATTTTGGGCAGCACTAAAACATGGAATCCGGAATCCGGAATCCGGAAACGGAAACGGAACGAAATCACGGAAACGGAATACGGAATCCGTGCAAGAAGGCTCCAAGCGATCGATTTGTAAAAAAACATGTTAGCAATGACAATGAAATAAATAAACAGATAAAAAAAATGAATAAATTACTTGGGCAGAGGAGACTGCTGTATGACTAGAGGAGTCGATTCCAGTGAAAAGACTCTTCATACCACTTCTGGCAATGAATGCAAATTCTCATGGGACAGCAAAGCGAGGAGAAAAAACATCACTGACAATAACTAGTTCCTTTAGAAAGAGGTAAGTTATATGGAGACAAACTTCGTTCAACCTTCTCACTGACAAATTTAGCCAAAACCAAATTTTAACCAAATGTCACAATTTCATTTTCTCAAATTCTGAAAAACAAATAGCACCGTGTGTAAGTACAGGCAGAGAGCTTGCATTTGAATGTTCACATCATAGGATTTCGTCCCCAGACTCAAAAGGTAGAGTCACCTTACAAAACTCTATCAAGCACCGACTCTGGCAGTGAAAGGTTTAAGTCGACAGAGGCATCGTTTATATAGCTGTAAGGCGTCGTCGTCCAGTTTTTCCTGGGTGTCTTTTCTGGGTTGTCCTTAACAGTGTTCAGTTTTATTTATCAAGACAACTTACTCGAGAGAACCATGGTATATTGGAGTCCATAGAGAATAGAGAACTGTGCATGCATTAGTTGATTCCACAAATACTGATTACATCAAAATAATGCGCCATGTTTAATAAGCCTCGTCAACAAAAATACGGACGTCAACGCAAACTCAATTACACCAGTATTCCATCAGCATTCAGCATGGCGAAAAATTAAAGTTGAATTTATGTCTAAAACACACAATAACAAGACACGAGAGACAATAACAAGAATATATTTAATGGGACTGCCAAGAAAACTAAAACAAATTCTCTTTGGATTGTACTAAATTATGCAATGTGAAATTCTTTAATTTTCTATCATTGATATTTGATTCCGTTTCCGTTTCCGTTTCCGTGATTCCGTTTCCGTTTCCGGATTCCGGATTCCGTGTTTTAGTGCTGCCCTTTAATTTTTGACTTAAATAGCAAATTTGAGTTTAGCCGCTTATCTCACAACAAAGAGCCATGCGAAGTCAATAAAGGGCACCTCATTGCAGAAACTGCCGTAATTCCATGTATTGTGCTATTTAGTGACATTTTGATCTTATTTTTAGCCTACCAAGAAATAATAAGCCCAGTGTTTTAAGCGCATTCGCATTATCCGCAGCCCTTGTTTTACACCTTGAGTGTCCATGTTTTATAACGCAGTCCGCAGTGTGGTCATTATACTAACCAGGCTACAAAGTAAGGCCCGCCGGCGCACAAATGTTCCCATATATCGGTCAATTCTCCCTGAAAAATATTTCTCCTTCGAAATTTGTCGTCAAAGCTCTATCATTTTGGCCGCATAATATCGCATAATCTTAGAAAAACAAGCTGAAGTTTATCATTGCTTAAAGAACAATCTTGACTAGCTAAGTCACAATATTAATGCAATTCTCCATATAGTTGATCTACAATCTTGGACAAAAACATAGGCACGTTAAACGTGCATGAGCTATTTTGAATGCTTCAGTGTAACTTTAATGCTTCGGTGTAACCTTACCAAGAGTGATGAATCTACCTCTTTCATCCTAAATGTAGATTGGGTTTTTGTGCGAAATTGCGTATTGCGGTACATAAATGAAAACGCAAAACGCTCAGCTGAATCGATCCTCAAGCTATATATTCACTTTCTTCTGTCTTTCCCTGTTACATCTGGTGCAAGTTAAACAAATCGTTAAAGTGAAATAAGTTTCTACTCACCAAACGTTGATTAGAAGGAAAACTCTAAGGTTCCTCGGAGTTTCTTAAGCCAAAATGTGACTCATCGAATACTGAATAGTTACGAAATACCAGGAATTTTATCATTGTGGTAGATGGTTGCATCATCATAATTCACGAGGTTTTCACGTGCGATTCTACTCAGTGAAACAGTCTTTAACTCTGACAACTTATTTCTTCATGTCTTAAAAGTTATTGCTTCTCAGAAGACAAGAGCCTTTTTTAAGGATTTGGTTACAAAAGGAAACAGGTCTTCATACGTCCAAGTTACTATTTATCATTGTGAAAAGCCAATCTGCATGAGATGTACAGTCACACAGCTGCACGTGAAAGTGTTGGACTTTGCCCCCTTTCGCCGTTCGTATGTGAGGGAATTCGAGTTATCACACAGTAAACTAGTAAACAGAATTATAAAAATAACTCACGCACACAATTTGCACGTGAAGATGTTGGTCTTTCGCCCGTTACGTACCGGAATAACCAAGAGATGCCCGTGAAAAAGGCATAAGTAAAAAGAACTCCCGAGTACGATAAAAGGCACGCAACAAAAGTGTGACAACTAGCAGTTACCTTTTTTTAACTATAGTTTATTTAATTATACAATGTTATAGTTACTAAAGTTAAAGATTAAGTTAAGCAGTTCGTAAAGCCGACAGGCTTACTGTCTTTCATGGCCATACAGGAACAACTGTCAACTCAACTGACTTGAGACATCAATGCTTGACTTTCTTGAATTTCACTGGATCCTTTCCACTCATTGGCTTTTCTGTGTTCACAAACTCGTCTGGGAAACTTCATCATGAACTCTTTTATCTTCTCTTTTCTGCTATCGTTTCTTTCTTTCTTTCTTTTCTCTTGATATAGCAATGTCCAAGGTTATAGCTCCTCCACACTTATAGCAGTTGACTATAGCTTTCTCACAATATAGCATCCATAGCTGACAAGCTCAATCACAACTAGCCACGAGGGAAAGCCCTCGGGCACACAACAACAAGACCTTGATACTTGGAAGCCTGCGTAGTTTTATACTTTTTCTTTAAACATCTAGAACGTTCCATTACTATTTATAGTGTATTACATCATTTACTATTTGCGGAAACTGCTGAGTCACATTACAGATATTTCTGGAATATTACAGATTATAAGATAATTCTAGAAAAGTCTGGAATTGCATAACAGATAAACTAAAAATAATTCTGATCCTCATAACAGCCCTTTTACAATTCGAACGTAAAAAAAAAGGCAAATTGTTTTACTACAAAATTTTCGCAAACGATTTTAAGAAATCACCTCGGCTTCATTATAACATTTGCAATTAAATTATGTTTCATGCAACGTCAAGGTTGATAACCTAGCATTTATTACAGCGCGAAGCTCGCTACCGTTTCCACCCGACCAAGATTTTTGATGAATTTTTGACACTTTTTTGACACTTAACTAATGAGCCCCGACGACAAAGTGGGCGGAGACAGTGTATACTGATATGTGGCACGACGAGAATTCATGTGATATTTTTAGTTTGTTGGTCGGTGGGCGACATGAAATTTCAAGTGAAAGTGGAGTATGGGAGAGAGAAATTTGTAAAGTTTTACGTTGAAGCAGACGTTGTCGATGGAAAGGTACTAAGGTATTCATTCTCCTCGCTTGTAGAAGACATCCGACGGACCTGCGGTTGTTTGCGACATCACACGTCCAGCACTTTGCGGATACGATACAAGGACGAAGATGGCGATTTTGTCAACCTCAACGAGGACGACACAGATAATTTTCAAGAGATGTTCGTTCGTGCTAGTTCAGTAGATGAAGGGCTATATCGGAAAGTACTTCTGAGAGTCAGTGAGCTAGATTCACCTGTGGTTCAACCAACGGTCCCGACAAAAAGAAGAAAGCTTGAACAAGAAATGTCTATTCCTGCGCGGGAAACTGAGCACATGCACAAACTTGATCCTCGCTCACTTGAGAGCAGCTTTGCGAATGCCGCAAATCCCGAGCGATCGCCACTCGACTACGTAAAAGCAGAATTGGCCGAAAACGTGCAGTTAAAAAAAGTTTTATTATCGAGTGCAAAAGAGGAGTTGGCCAAGGCAACCGCTCAAAATGAAGCGCTCACTCCTCTCTCAGCCATACGATCAAGGATCTGTGGAAATTGTCACGAATCTGGTCATACAAAACCGAAATGTGTTTCACCTCCCTGTCCTTCTCACGACGCTTGTGGTTTGAGGGACAAGCACCCTGAGCTGAAACTAAAGATATCAGAGCTGCAAAAAGAAATCAAACGATTACAGCAAGAACACTGCGATGCTGAATCAAAGCTGAAGGCGTTTTGCGAGTCCCGCGTGAAGGCATCAACTTCATTTTTTGCAGTAATGCGTCCCAGACTTAAAGTGCGTAATTTAATCAAGTACTGTGACCGTGTTTCCTTAGACCGAGATCTTCCTATTCTTGAAAAAGCATTGAATGGAAAGATTCCTGAATTTGATGCGAGCGAGGATTGGCGGTTGCCAATTCTGATTGAACAGTATCGAAATAGAAATGTTGATATTTATCTGAACAGCTTCGCAGATTGCCGCTCTTCAGTTTCCAAATGACTATATCTATAGAGGACTGAACTTTCTGAACTGTACAATAAGATCACCTTGTCAGCTGTTGTGTTGATGTATTGTTGAAAATTTTGGCCTTTATGCATTATAAATCAAATATTATGTTGTGTTGAATTATTTATTTTTTATTCTGTTACGGAGTGTTTACATTTCACGTGTTGTTTTTATACATTGTCGCCCATGTGAGACAAAAGTACTTTGAACAGCCAGCTTGAATATATAATAATTTTATTCAGTTGACATGATAACCCAAGAACTTGGAGAAATATATATTTTTTCAAATATCTAACGGCTGCGTGACTATATTTCCCCAACTTTTTTTGTTCTCATGCCGAGTAAAATAGAAACAACAACCGGGGCGGAAATGCCTTGAAACGAACAAGGGTGTCACAAGCATATTTTATGTGAATATCAATAAACAAGAAGTTATAGGAGATAGTAGTTTTCCATCGATTATCGCGAATATTTACAGCCGTTTTCACTGTTTCGTGCATTCAGCAGGCGATTTCTTCGCAAACAGGGCGGATCGATATCCACAAATCACAGGCCGCTAATGCGACCTTCCGAACTTTTTAAGGTCATTCTAGTCGGCTGTGATTGGTGGATTTCGATCCGTTCTGTTTGTTAAGCACAAAAAGTGGTGGTATGCACCATGCTGTCTTCTTTCTTGTCTTCATATTTTTGCCTTGATTGTCGTTAGTTTTATACAAGATAGCCGCACTTCGTGAAGTACCCTGCTGAGTTTTCTGCAGTGATAAGAGAAATCGCTTCTCCGATAGTAGTTATAATAGGATGCTTTGAGTTCTAACTCACAAGTACTTTTTCCAGTCATTTTCCGATTATTCCTGTCATCAACCTCCAAATAAAAATGACGGAAATAATCAGAGAATTTTTCCGTACTTTTAAATTTTTTTCAAAAATTTAAAATCCAATTATCCCCTGTCATTCCACCGATTATTTCTCTCATTTAACCCCCAAAATAAATGACGGAAATTAATCAGTAAATTTTTTGTACTATTTTTTAAACTTTTCCCACTTCTGTTATCCCCTGTCATTTTTTTGTACTTTTGTGTCATTATGACGGTGGGGGAAATTTGACAACTCAATCGCTCGCCCTGCGGGCTCGCGGAAAATGACGGGGAAAAGTACTTGTGAGTAGGCGACTCAAATCATCCTATTATAACTACTTCACAAATGAAATTGCTTTCAATGAAAAGTTTCACAATTGTGAAGTGAGAATGTGAAGTCTTTGATTGGATGAAAAAAACGTATGACTGTCTCATGACACCAAACAATAGTGATGACTCATATCCTGTTTACCAGACATGACTAGACTTGTCTCATTTTTTGAATAATAGATAAGTTGTTGGTGATTAAAGAAATATTATTCTTAAGAAATCATCAAATCCATGGTGAGACAAACGATGATTAAGTTTTTCTATTAAAAGTTCCTGTTTATCTGTTTTTTCTATTACATCTTTAAAAAGTTCATCATTATTATAAACATCTGGATCCATCAATACAACTTGAAGTTTTTTATTTGTTTGTTTTTTGATAAAATTTCTTTTAAGTTTTTCAGTTATTGAAAGAGGTTTTTTTCCCATATCATGTTTATTTAGATCAATTGTTTTTACATTATTAAATAGTAAAGTTTTTTTATCATGCCAATTATTAACCAATTTATAAATGGGTTTACCATATTTTTTATCTTCGAATACACACAGTTTATTATCAGGAAAAAGTTTGGGATAGCTATTAAAAGCAATTCCATATCTATTATAATCATCTAAAATTCTGAAGTAAAAATCAGTGTGGTCTTTATGATATTTATCTTCTTCATCAGATTTGTAGTCGTGGCAGAACTTATAAATATATTTTAAAAGAATTTTATAAGGATGATTAAGAAATAATTTTTCTTTATAAAATGGAGGAATTGGTAGAAGATTAAACATTGGTTCAATATCTATCCATGGTTCAAGATCCATCCATGGTTCAACAACAAATTTATCAAATTCAGGACCACTAGTGATCATTTTATTAAGGGATTATATTATGACGCCATTGCATTCCAGAGTGCCCTAACAATTTCAAGCTCTGGAGGTAAACACAAAATCTATTTTCAGGTTTGCTGGTTGTTAGGGAACTCTGGAATGCAATCTATTGTTTTTAATGTAAACAGTGATTGTATGTGTATTTATTTTTGATGAGATCAGAATGAATGAGTAATTGGGGGATTTTCCTTCAAAAATAATCTAAACAAATACTAAAATGGAATATCAAAGCCCCGAGGATAGAGATTTTATAGTAGATGATGGCTACAAACATGATGAAGATCCTGATTATGTTTCTGAGAAAGAGGAATCATCCGATGATGATAAATATGTTGTGAAAGGAAAGGATTTTGAAAAACTAAACAAAAAGGCAAGAAAGCTTGGCGCTGAATCTCTTGATTATTCAAAGCGGAAGAATAACAAATACGTAGTAAAGTTACCAGGTGGAAAGAATTTGCATTTTGGTTCTTCTCAATATCCAGACTTTTTAATACACAAAGATAACGAACGAAAAGAAAAATATCTTGCGCGAGCAAAGAAGATTAAAAATAAAAAAGGTGAGTTAACTTATGAAAATCCTGAATCGGCTAATTTTTGGAGTGTTAATCTTCTTTGGTCGGGGAAATAGAATATTTGAGTCAGAAAAAATAAAATTGAATTTTGGTTTAAAGGATTTAAAATAATAATAAAATGGGAATCGAAACAGCAAAGAAAAGTAATAACAATGAAAGACGAATAGTAATTCCTCAATATGATTTATATATTGATATTAAAAAGAAAAATTATGAAAAAGGAGGTTTAGTATTTCCTTCACGTGATTTATATAAAGTTCTTAAAAAGATAAATAAAAAACTGAGTTTACTTTATATTAAAACTGGGGAAGAATATGATTATGAGCCAATATTTGATTCACCAGCTAGACTTAATGATTATTTTGATGTTATATGTAAAAAAATTCACTCTCTTATTTCTGTTTTAAAAGATATTGAAGAAAATGATAAAAAAGTAGGTGAATTTTTACATAATTATCGCTTAACAGATAAATTTTCTTTTCTTTTTGAATCAATATATAATGCTTTTATGGAAGCAATGATTAGTAATTATGATTTTGATACTAAAAAGAAAAAAAAGCAAAATGATAAAATAAGGAAAATTGTAAGTGAATTATCTCGTTGTGGGGTTGATCCTTTTAAACCACAAATGGTTTAGTTTTATATCTATTAATGATATAAAACTTTTGTGAATCAGAAAAAATAAAATTGAAAATTAAAGAATTAAATAATTATAAATAAACATGGCTACTGATCTAAGTAACCTTTCTATTGCTGAATTAAAAAAGATAAAAAAAGATAATAAACAAAAACTTAAGGAGGAGTATAAACAGAAGTTGATTAATGATATAAAAAAAATACAAGAATTAAGAGAAAAAATTAAACCCAAACCCAAAACATTTGAAGAGTATTTTCAAGATTGTATCAAGAATAAAACAATTCCACCTGATACACCATCTTATCTGCGAAAAGCACTTGAGAGAGCTCTCAGGGAATACAATCAAGGAATAGAAAAAGAGAAATCATCTCTGGAAGGATTTGCAAATAAATATATAGTAAAGGGACAAACTGATGTTACACCATTGGAGTTTTTCAAATCCAAATCCACTTATTTAAAAGAGTTTCTCAGAAATCATCGAAATATTAAAGTCAGATTTGTTTTAGTTTGTTTAATGGAAGTAATTATAAAAGATGGTAAACCAGGT
Organism: Porites divaricata; assembly: GCA_038088405.1. NCBI lineage: Eukaryota > Metazoa > Cnidaria > Anthozoa > Scleractinia > Poritidae > Porites > Porites divaricata. The sequence continues at coordinate 12,596,273 of JBBMOI010000012.1, read as the reverse complement.
GATGCAAGGTTAACTACCACTGTTCAAGATAAAGCATATTTTAATTCTGATACTTATATTAATCTTGAATCAACTGATGTAAAAAAAATACTATCTGAAGTTATTCGCGCCATCATTGAGAAAATTACTATCTATCAGCGGAAAGGAAGTGGATGGTATTTTAAAGAAATAGTTCATCTTGAGATACACACTGTTGATTTTACCCCAATGAGGGGATCTTCTTATATTCCACTTCCAGATTGGATCATGAGAAAGAAAGCTATAGTAAACATTCGAAATGAAGATGATAAATGCTTTCTGTGGTGTGTACTGAGCTACCTTCATCCAAGAGACAGAAATGATTTCCGATTAACAGATTTGAAACCAAAAGAAAATAGCTTGAATACAAAAGGAATAAAATTTCCAGTCAGAGTAAAAGACATTTCAAAATTCGAAAAACTTAATCCAGACCTCCCAGGAATAAATGTGTTTTCAGTTAATGAGAATAAGAAGTTTTACCCACTCCGAATGGCACAGAGAAATCCACAAGAAACAATAGATTTATTTCTCTATGAGGAAGATGGAAAATATCATTATTCACTTATAAAAAGTTTTTCAAGATTATTCCGATCTCAAATAACATCAAGAACAAATGGAAAAATATATATTTGCAAAAGATGTTTTACTCATTACTCAAAAGAAGAATTATTCCAAAAACATATTGAATATTGCTCAACCAATGAAACAGTTGCTGTTCGCATGCCTCCAAGAAACGCAAAATTAAGTTTTAATAATTGTCACAAACAGCTCCCAATACCTTTTGTAGTTTATGCTGATTTTGAATGTTTTACTAAACCGATGAATACTTGTAGCCCAAATCCAGAGGATTCATATAACTACAATTACCAAAAGCATGAACCATCAGGATTTTGTCTTTATATTAAAGGAATAGTCCCTAACATTTTTAAACCCATCATTTACACAAAAAAGAAAGACACTGGCAACATTGCTGCAGTATTTGTTTCTAAACTTGCAGACATAACTAATAGATTATATAATGATTTTTATCGTCATCCAAAACCTCTTAAATTAACAAAGAAAGAACAATTATCATTCGATAAAGCTAAAACTTGTCATATTTGCAAAAAAGAATTAAAATCTGATAAAGTAAGAGATCATTGCCATTTCACTGGTCAATATCGTGGAGCTGCTCATAATAGTTGTAATCTTCAGTGTCGAAAACCATTGATACTCCCAGTTATATTTCACAATCTTCAAGGATATGATGCACATTTGTTTATAAAACAACTTTCTGGTTTAGAAGGTGAGTTAAATTGTATTCCATCAACTGAGGAAAAGTATATTTCATTTTCCAAAAAGATAAAAGTTGATGAGTACAGATCCAAGCAAACTGGAGAGATGGTTTCTTTGAATTTTGAAATACGATTTATTGATTCATTTAAGTTTCTCCAAACCAGTCTTGCGAATCTTGTTGGAAACTTGCAACCAGATGATTTTCATAACACAAAAGAAATAATGAAAGTACATATCAACCTCCTCACTAGAAAGGGTGTTTATCCCTATGACTATGTTTCCTCAATAGAAAAATTGTCTGAAACACAACTTCCACCCAAGGATCAATTCTATTCAAAATTGAATGATGAAGATATATCAGATGAAGATTACCATCATGCTATTAATGTCTGGCAAACTTTTGGATGTAAAACAATCAGAGATTACCATGATCTTTATCTCAAGTCTGATGTTTTGCTTCTGGCAGATGTATTTGAAAACTTCAGGGCAACTTGTTTGAAACATTACAATTTGGATCCTGCCCATTACTACACATCTCCTGGTCTGGCTTGGGATGCTTGTCTCAAAGAAACAGGTCAAGAATTACAGTTACTTCATGATTACGATATGTTAATGATGTTTGAGAGGGGAATAAGAGGAGGAATAACTCATATATCAAAGAGATATTCAGAAGCCAATAACAAATATATGAAAGATTACAACCCAGATAAACCCTCAAAATTCATTCAATACCTCGATGCTAATAATCTTTATGGATGGGCAATGTCACAATCACTTCCCACTGATGGGTTTAAATGGATGAAAAACCTTTCAAAAGACAAAGTAATGGATATTCTTGATAAAGCAAATGATAGTATGGCAAATCCAATCAAGAAAAAAGGTTACATCTTTGAAGTAGATTTGGAATATCCAAAAGAATTGTGGAAATCACATAATGATTATCCTCTTGCTCCAGAGAAGATGGTAGTTAATGGTGTTGAGAAACTTATCAGTCATTTCAAACCACATAAAAACTATGTTATACATTATAGGAATTTAAGACAATGTCTTGAGATGGGACTTGTCATAACTGCAGTTCACCGAGGAATATCTTTTAATCAGAGTCCTTGGATGGAGCCTTATATCAAAAAGAATACTGAACTCAGAAAAACAGCTGCCAACTCTATCTTTTGAAAAAGACTTTTTTAAACTGATGAATAATTCAGTATTTGGAAAAACCATTGAAAACATAAGAAAAAGACAAAATATAATACTTGTTGATAATCGAGCAAAAGCTGTAAAATTATCTTGTCGACCTAATTTTGGCAGAGCAACAATATTTGATCGAAATCTTATTGCAATTCACATGAAGAAGACTGAGGTGTATTTTAATAAACCAGTTTATGTTGGTCAAGCAATACTTGATCTGTCAAAAACATTAATGTTCAATTTTCACTATAATTACATCCAAAAGAAATATGGGCATAACCGAGCCAAGTTGTTATTTACTGATACCGATTCACTTATGTATGAAATAGAAACGGATGATTTTTACAAAGATATATCAGAAGATGTCAGGACCAAGTTTGATACATCAGATTATCCACCAGACCACAAATCTGGAATACTCACAGGTGTTAATAAAAAAGTAATTGGAATGTTTAAAGATGAAGTAGCTGGTCGTCAGATTACACATTTTGTAGGACTTCGCCCAAAATTATACAGTTTCAAAGTTGAAGATTCAAGTACTACTAAGAAATGCAAAGGAATAAAGAAAAACGTGGTGAAAAAAGGTGTAAATTTTGAGGACTATGTCCAGTGTTTATTTTCTGGTGAAAAACAAATGAGATCCATGAAAATCATAAAAAGCGAAAATCATGAAATATATTCAAAGGAAGTCAACAAGGTTGCTTTGAGTAATGAAGATGATAAAAGAAAATTAGGAAAGGACAAAGTAAATACAAAGGCATTAAGATAATAAAATTTAAATAATAAATGCATTATTCAGAAGAACAAATAAAAAGATATTTGGATATCCTTCATAAATACACTAAACCCCCAGAAGAGGAATCGAGTAGAAAAACTAAATGCTGGAATTGCAAAAGAGATGATTGTTTTACTATTGATAAAGGATTTAAACTATGTAAGAATTGTGGATCCCAAAATGAACATGTTTTGGGATATTTTGATAAAATAGATTATAATCGATTACTTTTTCGAAAGAAGAGTATTTATCAGAGAAAGTACCATTATGAGAAAAAGGTTGATCAAGTAAGTAAAATGATAAAGCTGTCTGAAGATGAAAAGTATGATTTGTATGTTAAACTAATGGAAATAGATGACAATACCATGGAAAAATTAAACAAACAATTTTGTAGAAAGAGAATGATAAGTATTAGATATTTAATAAAAAAAATACTGGAAGAAATGGGAAATGTCAAGCACAAACTTGTTAATCTGAATATTGGAGACCAAACTCTGGTTAATTATGAAAAGTGGTGGCATATTTACATATCTCTCAAACAACCCCTTGATTAAAACACCAGTAAATAATTCCAGTCAAATAACCAAGTAATTCAGATTTTAACGGAGAGTTGATAGTATAAACACAACCTCGACCAATGTTGGGGTAATGTTTCCAAAATTCTCGAAAAGCAAGATTAAATATTAAATGATTGGCCAATATTGGAGAGGTTGATTTGCAATTATGTCTAAAGTCTGATAGTCTATAAATAATTTGATCCAAGTTTAATCTTTGTGTGAAATACTTTATGTATAAATACTGGTAAACAAGACAAGCTTTAATAAAGTTATCAGAGTAAAATTGTGTTTTATGAGAGGGAAAGTAAAAATTAACATATGCTACAATTGACTTTATCATTTCTATATTTATGATTATATAGAAATGAAAAAATTATTTAAAATAATTAATTATATTTTTTATTATATTTCTTTGAAAATCTATCTGCAATAGGAGACTGATCAATTGTCATTTCATCTATCAATTTCATTCGATCAATAAACTCTTGTTTGTTAAACTCGTCACCCCTCAAAGCTGAACGCAGTTCAACCAATACTTTCTCATATGTTGTAAATGCAATTTGTGACATTTCTATCTTTTTCTTGTAATTCTTCATTTTTGAAATACTGCTCACAATCACTCCAGCTCCATTGATAACACCCAGGATTATTGGATTGAGTGTTATTCCTCCAGCAATAGTTCCTATCACCACTAATCCTCCTCCAGACAGAGTAAGTGTTTCATCAAGAATTTTATATCTTTTGAAAGATTTTTTAAAACACCAGTATTTCTTGTGATAATGTTTATAGAAATCTTTGAGAGTTTTGATCTCTGATTCTGATAGTGCGTTATCAATGTGATTAAATTCAAACAAGTCCTTCATTTATTATTTGGGTATATTATGCGGCGTAGTCAAGGGAGGGGAAACCGCAGTTTCCCCCATTTATAGTATATAACTACCATTTAGTTTTTCTTGAATAATTATCTTTTTAAATTCCTCAGAGTCAAAGTCGTAAAAATTTGGAGAAAACATAATTTTACTTAGAACTCCATCTTCAGTTGTAAATTCAAATTTTTGGTCATTTGTGTAATTAGCGTTATTTAGTGTTAATGTTGAACTGTAGTTACTTATGTTAACTTTTGTAACTATTGAATCAACACTCCGAGTCAACCATAAAACAATTTTTTTCCCATCAAAACTATTTGGTAAAGTAAAAGAATCTCTTATACTATTGGAAATTAAAGTGAAATAACCAGCAGCTTTAGTAAAAGTTAAACTTAATAAATTTTGGTTATTTTGTTGATTTTTCTTAACTAAAGCAAAATCTCTATTACTCCAATGATAAAAAACAAAACATAAAGTAAAATTTGTAAAATTAGTACGGGGATGAAAAGTAATAGAGTATAATTATTAATATTTAATCCTTCTTTTTTTATATCATTTAAGTTTCTATAAGGTATTCTAATAATATTTAAAGAACGATTATAATAATAATATATGGCACTAATTATGATACCAGATGAACGTCCTTTAAAAATATAATTATTTGCATCTGTAAAGTCAAAAATTTGTTCAAAGTATAGACTATAAACATTTTTGGTAAAAGGAATTAACTCTTTTACCATTCCAACTGTTGCAGCACTACTATTATGATTTCTATCGAGAGCAATGTTCAATATCCTTTTATTATTTGCGTTAATGTCAACATTGTAAACTACCTGTGTTGGTTTGATGTCAAAGCTGTTATGATAATCATAAACTTTATCTGGGTCGATATTGCTAACTTTACTCATACCATAAGCAATAATGAAAACTCCAGAAAACTGCATTGGGTACACATACAGATCATTTCCTTTATTTGGAATATTAACCAAAATGTGAAGAAAGAATTTATTACCAATTCTCAACTTCTTAAAATTAATTATGACTCTATGGTAATACATAAATTGTGTTTGGCTTTTTGAATCGGTGAAACTATGTTGAAGTTTTTTTACACTAACATTTCCAAGTTGCAATCCTTGTGATGAATTGTTATCAACACTTATCTGGGATTCATGCCATAGTTGATAATCAGTGTTAAGTATTTCTTAACAAAGGGTATAGTCAGCTCCTCCAACTAATCTGTAAAAATTAAGACCCATCTTATACTTATAACCACCTTGAAAATTCTTTAATATAGTCGTATAAAGAACTTTATGATTATAATCGTGAAAGTTTCCTTTTTTAGTTGATAAGTTAGCTATCTTTTTTGGAATAAAACTAGTTCTATTATCTATTTCATCTGTCCATTGATTTGGACTTGACATCAAAAAAGCAAACTCATCTTTGTAATGACTTGGTTGAACTTGAGTTTGGTGTAAATTGCTATCAACATACTTTTTGGTGGCTGCATCACTATCTGAAGAGGGATTTTCAAGATTAATTATTTTATGTCCACCGATATTAAGATCTGAAGTCATTGAGATACTCCCATCTTTTTTAAAGAAAGAAGAGAAATCTTGGTTAGATATGCTATCATCCACATACTTTTTGGTTGAAGCATCTGAGTTATTTGTTGGTGTAATAAGGTTAATTATTTTCTTATTGTTCATGTTCAAATTATTAGTCATTGAATTTGATCCATCAACTTTTAGATAAGCAAGATCAGAATAAGCCAATGGTGTTGGTTGATTATTTCCATTTGGAGCTGGAATATTAAGTATTCTTTTGTTATTCATATCCAAATTTCCAGTCGTTGATCTTGTTCCATCTAGTTTTAAAAAGACACTGTCATCAACTTTGGAGTCGTCTACATATTTCTTTGTAGCAGCATCATCATTGTCTGATGGTGTTTTGAGTTTTGTAATTGAATATTGGCTTTTCATATCAATGTTGGAATCAATTGTTAATAATGATGTTTTTCCACCACCAGAATGGGTATCAACATATTTCTTGGTTGCTGAATCGGTGTCTGATGTTGGTTCTCCAACATTTGTCAGTTTTTTACCAACCATATCATAATTTCCATCTGCAGTTAGATTAAAACCTACACCTGGAGCTCCTTGAATTCCTCGCGCAAATTGATAATGATTAGAAGAATGTTCATTAAATATTCCCATCTTAATTATTGATTAGATAATCAGTAAAGTTTTTTGAAAAGGTTTTCTTTGGTTTATTGACATAAAGAAATGAGAATGGTTTTTTAGTTGCCTCTTTATATATAACTTTATCAACTCCTAATTCAGCTGATATTCTGTTGGCTTCCCTTGATGATGGAAATTCATATAAACAGTAATGAGAACAATTAAGCCGGATATCTTTTGGAGTTTTGTAAAATGATTGACTCAGATAAATCACTGAGCAATTCTTATGTCGACCTTGAATAAAATAATCTATGATTTGTCTCTGGTTTTTATCACAGACATAATCATCAAATATCACAAGTTTTTGGTTGTCTTCATAATCCATTTTTGTTACTGGAGTTATTTCATCATTACTCACATTAAATATTTCATAGCCGAGTTTATGTGACAACTCCCTCATTTTTTGGATTAATCTCTTGTACTTATCCTGCTCCAAATTACGAGCGTAAAGATAAATCTCATCATAATAGAGTAATGGTTTCATTAACATATGATAAAGCAAATTAGTTTTTCCACTTCCACTATTTCCACAAATTAACATTCGAAATGTATCCGATGGCATGAAAGGAAACAGTTGTTTGAATTTTTTATCGCTGTTATCATTGCTATCATAATTTGGTATCTCCATTTATATAATTATTATATAAATGGATATTGAAGAAATAAAAAAATATGCTAAAAATAAGATTGAAGCCGATGATCTTATTAAACAGGTTCGACAACGAATAAAAGAAACTATTTGGGATAAACAGAATAAGAGAGAAGGATTTAGTGAATCATTCCAGCCTCTGATTTCTCAGTTTGAAAAACCTGAGGACTCCAAAAAAGAAAATATTTTCACTCAAAACCAGGCAATGTTGCGTAATCAGTTGGCTCTTACAAAAGGTCTCAAAGAAAATCAGAAAGCTATTACTCAAGGTTTTAGTCAGTTTGAGAGATTGGCTGATATGAAAGAGTTACCAGGAGTAGAAGCTATTGAAGATGAAGAAGATAAAGACGGTCAAGCTCGAGCTCCTTTACCAAAAGAGGATAAAACTCCAATAGTAAAATTAGACTTAGAAAAAAATTTTGATAAGAATGATATTGTTACATTAGAAGAATTTAATTATACAAGACCAAATGATTTTTATGATTCTAATATTGAAGATTTACAAAAAGATTTAGAAGATGTAAACTCTGATATAAAAACATTAACTGGTCAGATTAATGGAAGAAAAAGAAATAAAAATCCTACTGAAGATTATCTAGCTCTTACTATTCTAAAAGAAGAACAAAAAGCAACACTAATGAAATATAAAAATATAATGAAAGATTATTTTAAATCACTTGAATATAAAGTAGGGCAGGGTCTTTACTTCTCTCCCCAGGAACTACTTCATAGATTTGAGTTACTCAATGGATCACTTGCCGCAGGAAACAATGGTGTGTTACCTGAATTCATTCAAATAGCTCATCGACTAAAAGATCTTAGGATTATTAATAATAACCAACTTAATACACTTTTAAAAAATTATCTAGGTATAAGATAAATGAATGAAAGCGCTATTCATATTTCCTCTGTTAAAAGAGAAAAAATAGGAGTAAACAAACCCCATGATTTTATAGTTAAATTTAATCCTCCTTTGAAACTTGATCCACAATTTAAGCATTTTCTCGCCTTGGACAGGTTATCGATGACTTATTCTTGGTACAACATAAGAAGTAGTTATGGCAACAATACAATCAAATATACTCATGATGGAACCAACTGGAATACTATCACCTTTTCTGATGGAATGTATTCTTACTCAGATTTGAATGATTACATTCATCAATACATGGATCAAAAATCTCATCACTCAACAGATTTTAAAGGAAAAAAGAATTACTCAATAAATCTGACTTTCATTCTCTCCACCTATCGAGTACTGGTAACACTTGATGGTGATTATCAACTTGATTTGAGAGGAACAGATTTTGGAGACCTAATCGGATTTGAAAAGAAACTGGTGACTAAAGTAGTTATAAGAGGATGCTTTACCATTCAATTTCGCCCCTGATTAATTTCTGTCATTTCCTGATTAACTCTGTCATCAAACCACTTAGTACAAAAATGACAGAAATTAATCAGGGTTTTTTTTCATTTTTTCCCAAAATATACTGCTTCAAAAAAATTAAAAAATCCAATTAATTTTGTAAACTGTGGAAAATTGTGGAAAAAGACAGAAAATAATGGCTCGCCACTGCGTGGCTCGCGGAAATGACAGAAATTAATCAGGGGCGAAATTGGATGGTAAAGCATCCTCTTATAACTACTGTTGAGGAAAAGAGTAAGGCAACTTCACAAATGAATTGCCTTTCACAGAAAAATTTCACAAATGAATTTTTTTTTCACTGAAAAATTTCACAATTGTGAAGTGAAAATGTGAAGCTTTTAATTGGTTGAGAAAAACGTATGATGTCAATGCAATCTATTGTTTTCCATGTAAACTTGAAGTTATTTTTGGTGAGATCATAATCTGAATTAGTAATCAGGGGATTTCCCCAACAAAAATAATCTAATCAAATACTAAAATGGGATACGATCACTCTTTTCATTTTATTAAAGATGATTTAGTTGATCCTAATAATGCTTTTATACAAAATGTGGATAATTTTTTGTTTTGTATTTATTTTAATTACTTTGACAGATATGACAGTGAAATTAAGGAAGAAAGAAATAATGTTTTAGAATATTTTTTCAGGAATATTAAAACTTCATTGATGAGTAAAGGCGTATCTATTGGTGGTAGTATGTACAATTTGATAGATTTACAATTTAAAGGTAGAAAAATGAATTCTGCCGAAATGCAGATTAACTTAATTTTATATTGCATCTTGGTAAATGGGTTGAATAAAACAAAAGGGATAAAATTTAAATATATTAAGAAGAAATTGTACCCTTTAATAAAAATATTGAAAGAGATTTTTTGTGAATTTGATAAGAATGAAATACACAAAGAAAGAACCTTTATTTTTCCATTAAGGTCGCCTAATGGTACTGATGATGATTTTTACATTATTAATTATAAAGATGATTTGTTAAAAAGATCTTTTGGTTGTTATGATGATATTTATTCTTCTGATGATGATATTTTTGAAGATTTTTATAATGGAGAATATGATAGAGATGAATATGATTATCATAAAGATTATGATATAAAGACTATGTTTTTACATAATAATAATAAAGATGAAGAAGATGAAAGGAAATCTAAATATTACAGTGTTGTTTTAGATGAATCTTTACATGAAGGAGAAAAAGAACATAAACTTTAAAAATGCAGTTGTCAAGTTATTATCGTCTCTCACCAGAAAATATTATTTTTAAAGAATTCAAAGTAAACTATTCTATGTCGTCAATACATTCCAGAGTTCCCTAGCAATTTCAATCGCTGAAAGTAAACATAAAATCTATTTTCAGATTTGCTGGTTGTTAGGGAACTCTGGAATGCAATCTATTGTTTTCTATGTAAACGTGAAGTTATTTTTGATGAGATCATAATCAGGGTATTTCCCTTCAAAATAATCTAAACAAATACTAAAATGGAATATCTAAGCCCTGAGGACAAAGATTTTATAGTTGATGATGGCTATAAACATGATGAAGATCCTGATTATGTTCCTGAGAAAGAGGAATCATCCGATGATGAAAAATATGTTGTAAAAGGAAAAGATTTTCAGAAATTAAGCAAAAAGGCTAAAAAACTCGGCGCCGAATCTCTTGATTATTCAAAGCGGAAAAATAACAAATACGTGGTCAAGCTGTCAAGTGGAAAGAATTTGCATTTTGGTTCGTCTCAACATCCAGACTTTTTAATTCACAGGGATAACGAGAGAAAAGAAAAATATCTTTCTCGGGCAATGAAGATAAAGAATAAGAAAGGTGAGTTGACTTATGAAAATCCCGAATCGGCTAATTTTTGGAGTGTTAACCTGCTCTGGTCGGGGAAGTAGAATATTTGAGCTAGAAAAATAAAAATTGAATTTAATGTTAGGTTTCAAAATAATAAAAATGGGTTTCAAAACAAAAACGCAAATTGACCGAGGTTGTGAAATTAATGAAATTTATAAAATCGCGAGAAAAATAGATAAAAGTCTAGGTCTTCTTTATTCACCAGCTCCTCAAGGAAGTTCGTGGCCAACAATAAGATATTCTTCAGAGAGAGACAGTATTAAAGAATTTGAAAAAATACTTGATGAAGTTGAAGAAAGTGTTTGTACCTTACCAATCAAAGTTTCGGAAATTCTGGATCCTATACTAGATAATAGTGCCGTTTTTACTAAAGAATTTTTAGGAATACTTAGTTTTTTGCATGAAGCAGATGATCTTTTTTTCGAAAAAGAAGGTGAGCCGTCAAATAAAATTCCAGATAATATTAAAGAAAAATTTCTTTCTGTTGCTCAGCAGTTATGGGATACTGGTTTTGATCCAAGGAGGTTCTAAGTCTTAAAACAATTTTGTTTCAAGACTTTACTAATGTGAATCAGAAAAATAATTGAAATTTAAAAAAAATAAAAAAACCAATAAATAAAGATGGCCACTGATTTAACTAATCTTTCTATTTCAGAGCTAAAAAAAATAAAAAAAAATATAAAAAAAGAAATCAAAGCTGATTATAAGAAAAAGTTGATTGATGATATAAATAAACTACAAAAAGTAAGAGATAAAATAAAATTCAAACCCAAACCCAAATCATTTGAAGAGTATTTCCAGGATTGCATCAAGAATAAAACAATTCCGCCTGATACACCTTCTTATTTACGTAAAGCACTTGAGAGAGCTCTCAAGGAATACGACCAAGGAATAGAAAAAGAGAAATCATCTCTGGAAGGATTTGCTAATAAATACGTAGTAAAAGGCAAAACTGATATTACACCATTCGAGTTTTTCAAATCCAAGGCTGCTTATTTAAAAGAGTTTCTCAGGAACCATCGAAATATTAAAGTCAGATTTGTATTAGTTTGCATGATGGAACAAATGGGAAAGTCAAGTGATGGAAAGTTAAGTCTTTCCATTCAAGATAAAGCATATTTTAATTCTGAAACACATATCAATCTTGAATCAGCTGATGTAAAAGAAATACTGACTAAAGTTATTCGCTCCATAATTGAAAAGATTGCAATTTATCAGAAGAATGGAAGTGGATGGTATTTTAAGGAAATAGTACATCTTGAGATTCATACTGTCGATTTCAATCCAATGAGGGGTTCATCTTATATTCCCCTTCCAGATTGGATAATGCGAAAGAAAGCGATAGTAAGTATTCGAAACAAAGATGAGAAATGCTTTTTATGGTGTGTATTGAGATACCTTCATCCAAGAGACCGTAATGATTTTCGATTGACAGATTTGAAGCAATATGAAAATAGCTTGAATACAAAAGGAATTGCTTTTCCAGTTAGATTAAAAGACATTTCAAAATTCGAAAAACTCAATCCAGATCTACCAGGGATAAACGTGTTTTCAGTCAATGAGAGAAACAAGTTTTACCCACTTCGAATGGCACAGAGAGATCCTCAGAAAACAATCGATCTGTTCCTCTTTGAGGAAGATGGCAAATACCATTATTCTCTTATCAAAAGTTTTTCAAGATTATTCCGATCTCAAATAACTTCTAGAACGAATGGGAAAATCTTTATTTGCAAAAGATGCTTTACCCATTTTTCAAAGGAAGAATTATTTCAGCGACATATTGAATATTGTTCGTCCAACGAACCAGTTGTTGTAAAAATGCCAACAAGAAATTTAAAATTAGGATTTATTAATTACTTCAAACAGCTTCCAATACCTTTTGTAGTTTATGCTGATTTTGAATGTTTTACTAAGACAATAGAAAATTGCAAACCTAATCCAGCAGGTTCATATACACTTGGTTACCAGAAACATGAACCGTCAGGATTTTGTTTTTACATAAAAGGAATAGTTCCTAACATTTTTAAACCAATCACTTTTACAAAACAGAAAGAAAGTGATAATGTTGCTGAAATATTTGTTTCAAAACTTGGAAAAATAACCCAAAAACTTTATGATGATTTTTATCGACATCCGCAGCCTCTAAGATTAACAGAAGAAGAACAAAAATCTTTCAAAGAAGCTAAGATCTGTCATATTTGTTCAGGTGTTTTAGATGATGATAGAGTTCGTGATCATTGCCATTTTACCGGCCAATATCGTGGAGCTGCGCATAACAGCTGCAATCTACAGTGTAGAAAACCATTGATATTGCCTGTAATATTTCACAATCTTCAAGGATATGATGCGCATTTGTTTATAAAGCAACTTTCTGGTATCCAAGGCGAACTAAATTGTATTCCATCGACTGAAGAGAAGTATATATCATTTTCCAAAAAGATCAAAGTAGATGAGTACAGATCACGGAAAACTAGAGAGATGGTATCTTTGAATTTTGAGATAAGATTTATTGATTCATTCAAGTTTCTCCAGACCAGTCTTGCGAATCTTGTTGGAAACCTGCAACCAGATGATTTTCATAGTACAAAAGAAATAATGAAAGATAATGTAGATCTACTTACTCGAAAGGGTGTTTATCCCTATGACTACGTTTCGTCTCTTGAAAAGCTGACTGAAACACAACTTCCTTCCAAAGAGCAATTCTATTCAAAATTGAATGACGAAGACATTTCGGAAGAAGATTACAGTCACGCAATCAATGTATGGAATACATTCAAATGCCAAACAATCAGAGATTATCACGATCTTTATCTCAAATCAGATGTGCTTTTGTTGGCAGATGTATTTGAAAACTTTCGTAAAACATGCTTGAAACATTATAACCTAGATCCAGCCCATTATTATACATCTCCCGGTCTGGCTTGGGATGCTTGTCTTAAGGAAACGGGTCAACAACTTGAATTGCTTAATGACTATGATATGTTGATGATGTTTGAAAGTGGCATCAGAGGTGGGATGACACATATAGCAAAAAGATACTCGGAAGCGAATAACAAATATATGAAAGATTACGATCCCGATAAACCTTCTAAATTCATTCAATATTTGGATGCAAACAATCTTTACGGATGGGGAATGTCTCAATCACTTCCTACGGGAGGGTTTAAATGGATGACTAATCTCACAAAAGATAAGGTCAAGAATATTCTTGAGAAAACAAATAGCAGCATGAATAATTCATTCAAGAGAGGTTATATATTCGAGGTTGATTTAGAATATCCCAAAGAACTTTGGAAATCACACAACGATTATCCTCTTGCACCGGAGAAGATTAAAGTAGGGGGAGTAGAGAAACTCATTTCTCATTTTAAACCTCATAAAAAATATGTTTTGCATTATCGAAATCTGAGGCAATGTCTTGAAATGGGTTTGAGGTTGACAGCTGTTTATCGAGGAATTTCTTTTAATTAGAGTCCTTGGATGGAGCCCTATATCAGGAAAAACACTGAACTCAGAAAAACAGCGGCAAACAGCTTTGAGAAAGACTTTTTTAAGTTGATGAATAATTCTGTGTTTGGAAAGACGATAGAAAACATTCGGAAAAGACAGAATGTGTTACTGGTTGATAATCGAGCAAAAGCTGCAAAATTAACATGTCGGCCAAACTTCGATAGAGCAACAATATTTGATCGAAATCTAATTGCAATTCACTTAAAAAAGACCGAGGTGTATTTTAACAAACCAGTGTATGTTGGCCAGGCGATATTAGATCTATCAAAGCTGTTGATGTTCGACTTTCATTATAATTACATCCAAAAGAAATATTCTTACAAAAAAGCTAAGTTGCTGTTTACAGATACAGACTCACTAATGTATCAGATAAACACTGACGATTTTTATGCGGATATTTCAACAGATATCAAAACTAAGTTTGATACTTCAGATTATCCACCAGATCACAAATCAGGAATACTGACAGGAGTAAATAAAGAAGTGATTGGGATGTTTAAAGATGAAGTAGGTGGAAAACAGATTACTAAATTTGTAGGACTTCGCCCTAAACTTTACAGCTTCAAAGTTGAAGATTCTAATGTAAGTAAAAAATGCAAAGGGATAAAGAAAAACGTGGTGAAAAAGGAAATCGATTTTGAGGATTATGTTGATTGTTTGAAAACAGGTAAAAAACAGATGAGAAAGATGAACATAATAAAAAGCGAGAATCACGAAATTTATAGTAAGGAAGTTAATAAATTAGCTTTAAGCGGGGGTGATGATAAAAGGATTTTATGTAAGGATAAAGTAAACACGCGGGCTATAAGATAATTTCAAAAATTAAATGTTTAAACTAATAATAAAAAATGAGTTACTCTGAGGATGAAATAAAAAAATATCTTGATATAATTCATAATTTCACAAAATCTCCAAAAAAGGAAACCGATCGAAAGACCCGCTGCTGGAACTGTAAAGAATCTGAATTCGATTTGGTTTCAGGTTTCAAAATCTGTGAGAATTGCGGGTGCCAAAATGAACATGTTCTTGGTTATTTAGATAAAAGAGATCAAGACCGATTGCTTTTTCGAAAGAAAAGTGTTTATCAAAGAAAGTATCATTACGAAAAGAAAGTCAATCAAATCTCAAAAAGATTAAAACTTACTGAAGATGAAAAGTATGATTTGTTTAAGAAATTGTTAGAAATAGATAACAGTGTCTTGGAAGAATTAAACAAACAATTTAATAGAAAAAGAACTATTAATATTTTATATTTAATAAAAAAAATGTTAGAAGAAATGGGTAATGAAAAGTATAAACTAGTTGAACTGAATATTGGAGATCAAACTCTGGCGAATTATGAAAATTGGTGGGGAAGTTACAAATCACTCAAATAACTCCTCTGTGAAAACACCAGTAAATAATCCCAGTCAAATAGCCAAGTACTTCAGATTTAAACGGAGAATTGAAAGTATAAAAACAACCTCGGCCAAGATTGTAATGTTTTTTAAATTCTCGAAAAGCAAGATTGAATATAAGATGATTGGATAGTATTGACGAGTTTGATTTGCAACTGTGTCTGAAGTTAGATAGTTTGTAAAGGATTTGATTAAAGTCTAATCTTTGAGTAAAATATTTTATATACAAATACTGATAAACCAAACAAGCTTTAATAAAGTTATCATCGTAAAATTTTGTTTTGTGAGGCGGAAAGTAAAAGTTAACATAAGCCACTATTGAGTCTAACATCTTTTATCTATCTTTAGATAAAAGATGAAAAATAATATTACAAATTATTTAAAATAAAATCTTTTTTATATATAAAAAAACTTTTTATAAATTATATTTTGTAATAATCTTTATCTAAATTTGGATTGGAATAACATTGTTTCTAACATCTTCTATCTAAGTTTTAGATGAAAAATAATATTACAAATTATTTAAAATAAATTCTTTTTTTATATATAAAAAACTTTTTATAAATTATAATTTGTATATACCTTTTTCATAATTCTAATAAACCTTTTTTTATATTATTTTTTATTTTATCTTTGATTATTTTTACTACATTTAAATCATTTGGATTAGAATATTTAAAAGAGTATTTATTATCATTTAATTTTGATGATGCTGTTTTTCTCTTTCCTTCTGCGATCAGTTTAATCGAGCCACTATTGATCTGAAGTGATTTTGATGCCTGATATATCGAGTTAAAAAATTTATTATCACCAGTTGCCAGATTAGTTGCTATTATTTTTCTGGATTGACATGTTGGATTGGAGGATTCATTAATAATTCTTTTTAAGTTATCTGGTCTGTTATTTAGCTTATCTTCATCAATGTTATTTGTTTCCTCGTTATTGAAGGCTTCCCAGATAAATTCATGCTTTAGCAAGCTAATCGGGTTTTCTCCTCGAGGTCTGATTGAGATTCTAATGTATCCATTCTTAGATGGTTTATTACCAAGTTCTTTTCCTGTTCTGGAGTTATAAACACCTCCATTATCAGTTGTGTAAAAATTAGAATAAGATGGATGAGAATATCTGGTCATTGAAAAAGATTATTACAATTTATATTTAATCAATTTTATTTTTAAGTAAAAAATAAAATTTTTTATTTATATTATGTAATAATCTTTTTCAAATATTTTTTATTGTATCTCTTTGAAAATCTATCTGCAATAGGAGACTGATCAATTATCATCTCATCTATCAATTTCATTCGATCAATAAACTCTTGCTTGTTAAACTCATCCCCTCGGAGAGCTGATCGCAGTTCAACCAATACTTTCTCATATGTCGTAAATGCAATTTGTGACATTTCAATCTTTTTCTTGTAATTCTTCATTTTTGAAATACTACTCACAATCACTCCAAGACCATTGATAACACCCAGGATTATTGGATTGAGTGTTATTCCTCCAGCAATAGTTCCTATCACAACTAATCCTCCTCCGGATAGAGTAAGTGATTCATCAAGAATTTTGTATCGTTTAAAAGATTTCTTAAAACACCAGTATTTTTTGTGATAATGTTTATAGAAATCTTTGAGAGTTTTGATCTCTGATTCTGATAGTGAGTTATCAATGTGATTAAATTCAAACAAGTCCTTCATTTATTTATTTAGAGTATATAACTACCATTTAGTTTCTCTTGTATCATTATCCTTTTAAATGGCTCAGAGTCAAAGTCATAAAAATTAGGAGAAAACATAATTTTATTCATAATTCCATCTTCAGTTATAAAGTCAAAATTTTGGGTAGGTACGTAATTAGCGTTATCTATAGATAATGTTGAGCTGTAGTTACTTAAGTTAGCTTTTGTAACAATTGTATCAACACTATGCGCCAACCATAAAACAATTTTTTTTCCATTAAAACTATTTGGTAAACTAAAAAATTGTCTTTTACTAGAGGTAAGTAAAGTTAAATAACCAGCAGCTTTAGTATAAGTTAAACTCATTAAATTTTGGTTACTTTGTGTATTTTTCTTAACTAAAGCAAAATCTCTATTATCCCAATAATAAAAAACCATGCATAAGGTATAATTTCTAAAATTATCAGAGGGATTTAAACTAATAGTGTAATTATTAATATTTAATCCTTCTTTATTGATATTACTTATGTCTTTATTTGGTATACTAATACCATTTAAATTATGAAAGTGATTTAAGCCACTAATTATAATACCAGATGCACCTCTTTTTAATTCGTAATTATTTGCATCTGTGAAGTCATAAATTTGTTCAAAGTAACGACTATAAACATGGTTTACCGTAAAAGGAATTAACTCTTTTACCATTCCAACTGTTGCAGCACTACTATTCAGATTTCTATTGAGAGCAATGTTTAATATTTTTTTATTATTTGCGTTAATGTCAACATTGTAAACTACTTGTGTTGGTTTAATATCAAATGCTGTATGATAGTCATAAACTTTATCTGGGTCGATATTGCTAACTTTGCTCATAATACCATAAGCAATTATGTAAACACCGGAAAACTGCATTGGATATACAGCCAGATCATTTCCATTATTTGGAATATTAACCAAAATGTGAATAAAGAATCTGCTACCAGTTGTCAACTTCTTAAAATTAATTATGACTCTATGGTAGTACATAAATTGTGTGTGATTTAATGAATCGATGAAACTATGTTGAAGTTTTTTTACACTAACATTTCCAAGCTGCAATCCTTGTGATGAGTTGTTGTCAACACTTACCTGAGTTTTATGCCATAGTTGATAATCAATGTTAAGTATTTCTAAACAAAGGGTATAGTCAGCTCCTCCAACTAACCTGTAAAAATTAAGTCCCATCTTATACTTATAACCACCTTGAAAATTCTTAAGTATAGTTGTATAAAGAACTTTATGATTGTAGTCGTGAAAGTTTCCTTTTTTGGTTGAAAGGTCTGCTATCTTTTTTGGTATAAAACTAGTTCTATTATCTATTTCATCTGTCCATTGAGATGGACTTGACATCAAAAAAGCAAACTCATCTTTGTAATGACTTGGTTGAACTTGGGATTGGTGCAGATGGCCATCAACATACTTTTTATTTACTGCATCATTATCTGAAGCTGGATCTTCAAGATTAATTATTTTATTACCATTAATATTAAGATTTCCTGTCATTGGGGCGCTCCCATCTTTCTTAAAGAAGGGACTTAGATCTTGGGGTTTTGATTTATCATCCACATACTTTTTGGTTGCAGCATCTGTGTTATTTGTTGGTGTTTGTAAGTGGGTTATTTTTTTATTATTCATGTTCATATGATTAGTCATCATATTTGGTCCATCAACGTGGAGATAAGCTAAATCACCATAAGCTAATGGTATTGGTTGTTTGGTACCAGTTGGATTTGGAATATTGAATATTTGATTGTTATTCATGTTCAAATCTCCAGTCATTTGTCTTGTTCCATCCAATTTTAAAAAGACGCTGCCATCGACTTTGGAGTCGTCTACATATTTCTTTGTAGCAGCATCATCATTGTTTGATGGTGTTTTGAGTTTTGTAATTGAGAATTGACTTTTCATATCAATGTTGGAATCTACTGTTATTAATGATGTTTTTCCACCAGAATTATCATCCACATATTTCTTGGTTGCTGAATCGGTGTCTGATGTTGGATTACCAACATTTGTTAGTTTTTTACCAACCATATCATAATTTCCATCTGCGGTGAGATTAAAACCTACACCTGGAGCTCCTTGAACTCCTTTGGCAAATTGATAATGATTAGAAGAGAGTTCGTTAAATATTCCCATCTTATTTATTATTTAGATAATCAGTAAAGTTTTTTGAAATGGTTTTCTTTGGTTTATTGACATAAAGAAATGAGAATGGTTTTTTAGTTGCCTCTTTATACACATTTTTATCAACCCCTAATTCAGATGATATTCTGTTTGCTTCTCTGGAAGATGGAAATTCATATAAACAGTAATGAGAACAATTCAATCGAATATCTTTTGGAGTTTTGTAAAATGATTGACTTAGATAAATCACTGAGCAATTCTTATGTCGGCCTTGAATAAAATAATCAACGATTTGTCTCTGATTTTTATCACAGACATAATCATCAAATATCACAAGTTTTTGATTGTCTTCATAACTCATTTCTGTTACAGGAGTTATTTCATCATTACTCACATTAAGTATTTCATAACCGAGTTTATGTGACAATTCTCTCATTTTTTGCATCAATCTCTTATACTTATCCTGCTCTAAATTTCGAGCGTAAAGATAAATCTCATCGTAATATAGCAGAGGTTTCATTAACATGTGATAAAGCAAATTAGTTTTACCACTTCCACTATTTCCACAAATCAGCATTCTAAATGTATCCGATGGCATGAAAGGAAACAACTGCTTGAATTTTTTATCTCTGTTATCATTACTATCATAATTTGGTATCTCCATTTTATATAATAAATATATAAATGGATATTGAAGAAATCAAAAAATATTCTAAAAATAAGATTGAAGCCGATGATCTTATTAAACAGGTTCGACAACAAATAAAAGAAACTACTTGGGAAAAACAGAATCTGAGAGAAGGATTTACTGAAACATTCCGGCCTCTGATTTCCCAGTTTGAAGATCCTGGTAAGGACTCCAAAACACAAAATATATTTACTCAAAACCAAAAAATGTTGCAAAATCAGTTGGCTCTTACGGAAGGTCTCAAAGCCAATCAAAAAGCCATTACAGACGGATTTAGACAGTTTGAGAGATTAGCTGATATGCAAGAGTTGCCAGGAGTAGAAGCTATTGAAGACGGAGAAGATGATGAAAAAGACAGTGAAGATGATAAAGACGATCAAGCTCAAGCTCCTTTACCAAAAGAGGATAAAACTCCTATAGCAAAATTTAAAGTTAGTGATCTTGATGTTAATCTAAGTAAAAAAAAACTTGATATACTATTTGAAAATGGTTTTGAAAATCCTCCTTCTTATTATTTTGATAAAAATATTGAAGAAATTGGTTCATTAATTAATAAAACTAATTCAGATTTACAAGAACTTGCAAAATCAATGAGTAATACTGCAGATATTGAATATGAAAAGGGCTATCAGTTAGCTAGAGCTAGAAGTAAAAATCCTCATAAAAAAACAAAAGAAAATATAGATTTTTTTAACGCATTAAGCATATATACAAAAAATTTAAACGATCTTTATATTTTCAAACAAAAAAGTGGTTCTGGTATGTTTTACAATAACCCAAAAGAACTACTTCATAGATTTGAGTTACTCAATGGATCACTTGTTGCAGGAAACAATGGTGTGCTGCCTGAATTCATTCAAATAGCTCATCGACTTAGGGATCTCGGGATCCTGTCTAATAACCAACTTAATACTCTCCTTAGAAAAGTTATCTAGATATATTATAAATGAATGAAAGTGCTATTCATATTTCATCTGTTAAAAGAGAAAAAATAGGAGTAAACAAACCTCATGATTTCTTGGTTAAATTTAATCCTCCTTTGAAACTTGACCCAGAATTCAGACATTTTCTCGCCTTGGATAGGTTGTCAATGACTTATTCTTGGTACAACATCAGAAGTAGTTATGGAAACAATAAAATCAAATACACCCATGATGGAACAACATGGCAGACTATCACCTTTTCAGATGGAATGTATTCTTACTCAGACATTAATGATTACATTCATCAGTACATGGAACAAAAGTCGCATCACACAACAGACTCCAAAGGAGTAAAGAATTACTCAATAAATCTGTCTTTCATTCTCTCCACCTATCGAGTACTGGTAACACTTGATGGTAGTTATCAACTTGATTTGAGAGGAACAGATTTTGGAGAACTCATCGGATTTGAAAAGAAACTGGTGACTAAAACTGAGTATGGAACTAAACTTCCAAATATTACAAAATCGATTGACTCCCTTAACATAAACATAAGTGCTATAAAAGACTCTGTTGTGAATGGAGTGAATACAAACACAATTGCTGTTATTCCAACGGATAATTTGACAAGGTCGTATCCTTTTACTTTTGAACCAAGGAGGACACTGTACTGTCCTGTCAGTTCTAATACTATTTCAGAAATGCACATAACAGTAAATGATTCACTCGGTCAACCTATTGACTTGAACGGTATTGATTGGTTTATGACACTGTTGCTTCGCCATACTGAAGATAATGTAATTCTATAGATAAAATGATGCGACAATCAGAGTTTAAAAAAAAATATGATCCTGATAGAGGAAAATATTTAAGAAAACATATATACGGAGAAGGAATAATGGATAACGTAAAATCTTTTCTTGGTAAAAAACCAACTAGAAAAAAGGTACAATTTGCCCCTCCTCCCAAACCAACCCCCACTACAAATAAAAAGGCTGGTGACAAAATAGTAAAAATGCTTACTGGAGAAAATACACCATCTCGTAAAATGACACAGCAAGAAATCAATAATAGAGTGCTACAAATTATGACTGGATCTGGAAAGAAAAAATAATATAATCTAATTATTAAAATGAAGTCTTTTAGAAACCCAAAATATCTTGAAAGATATGAAGATGTTGTTTTTGACCTTGAACAACCTCTTAATATTGCCCCAGCAAATAACACCGTTCAAGTTAGAAATAATCTTAAATTCATTGCTGACAATACAGGTGAAGTCACTCCATTTGATTGGTATAATGCTAGAATAGCATTGGATTTTAAAGTTGAGCAACACGATGGAACTGATTTTGTTATTGGTGCTAATGTATTTGATGATAGTCTTACTGCTGCTAGATTAGCGCAAATTATTGCTTACCAAAATGACCAAATGGGAATAGTAAATGGTGCTAATTCTTTTATTTCAAGATTATCTGTGCTGGCAAATGGAAAGGAACTTTATCAGTGTAATTACGCCAATCATAGTGTAAATATAAAAAATTTGCTTGAATATAATAAATCATATGCTGATAGTGTAGCAACAAATGAATTTTATTTTCTTGATACATCAACAAGTGCTAATAAAAATAGATTTACTAGACGAAATGTTACTCATAGGCAAGATGGAGCTAACCCCGGAGGAGATCAAGCAGGTCTTATGTTAGATAACACTCCTGCGACCTATAATGAAGGATTTGCAACTCGAAAAGCTCTGCTTGGAACTTCAAGCACAGTACACTGTGAAATTCCTCTCAATAGATATTCATTCTTTGAGGCACTTGAAGACAAATTACTTCCAAACACTAAAATCGAAATAAACTTTGAGACTGAAAAAGACGATAATCTTATATGGAGAGACGGAGGAAATCGATGCCGAGTAGTCATAACCCGTCTTCAACTGTTTGTTCCTCGATTAATATTCAATTCAGAAGGAAATAAGTTTTATATGAGTGAGTATCTCAAACCTTACAAATGGACTTATCTCAATGAAGTTGTTGAATCTAACCTGGCTGGTAACCAAGCTGTTGGTAATTTTAGAATTACAAACGGAATTTCAAAACCTCGACATGTATTTGTTTTTATTATAAATACACCAAATATTGAATCACAGACAGCAAATCCACTTTTATACAATACTTTCAGCGTTTCCACAGATCCTCGAACTCTAAATAGATGTTATCTTGAAGTTGGAAATGGAAATGAATACCCTGATATTGCCTACAAGCCTTCATCAGATCCTTCAAGAGTTTTTAGAGATGTGATGTCTTATGTATATGCCAACAATGATTTTCAAGGTGGAACACTTCTTAATAGACAAAATTTTGAGAATATTTTCCCATTTGTGTATTTTGATTTGACAAAGCAGAAATTAGATATAAAGGACGGAGTTACAAAACTATCTTTTCATTATGAGTTATCTGGAGCGACTGCTGCAAATTATAATATTTACGCTCTTGTGTTACATGAGAGAGAAGCAGAAATAGAACAACAAAGTGGAAAACTACTTCTTAGAGCTTGAGAAAAAAATAATATAACATATTATATAAAATGACAACTTATATCGAATACGGGGTAAAACTTTCAGATGGTCAAAAATCAAAACTATTGAGTGCAATTCAAAATAAATCACCACTAACACTTCGATTAAAACATTCTCATCTTAAAGGGCCTGATGAGTTAATGTTAACCCAAAGACAGATTGAAAAGATAAAAAAATCACTTGCAAATGGAACAGGATCAGACTTGAAAATAAGTAAAACACAGATTACACGTTCAGTAAAACATGGAGGAAACTTATTCACAAGTCTTGCTTCAAAACTTTTTCCCCTTGCAGTAAAGGGAGTTTCAAAAGTTGCTCCTGCTATTGCTACTGGAGCTGCAAATGCACTTGGAGAAATAGGATTAAAAAAACTGTTTGGACGAGGTATTTCAATTCCAAAAAAGTTTTTCCCATTTTTACCTCCTTTTGCTAATGAGTTTACCAAAGCTCAAATAGATCAGATTAACAAAGTTTTTAAAACAGGAGGACGATTGGTTATTAAACCAACTCAAAAACAAATAGAAGGTGGATTACTGGGAACACTTGCATCTATTGGAATTCCAATGGCAATTAGTCTACTTCCAAAGTTGTTTGGATCTGGTTTACAGGTTGATAGGGGATCGTCTAGTAATACGAGAAGTGTTTATGTTCCACCCACACAAGGAGAAGGTTATTACCCTCCTCCCTTTAATGGTACTTGGGAAAATCCAATAGGAATGGGGGTAAAAAAAAAGGCAAAAAAAAAGCCCAAAGGCAAGGGTTTGCTACTGGGAAAAAACAGCCCATTCAACTCAATTCCCATAATAGGAGACATTTTGTAATTAAACCCCTTTCAAACTTTGACTTGATGGAATGGGTAAAAAAACTTGGCCTGAGTCATCTCAGAGGAATTTACAGTCGAGACCAACTACCACAAAAGATAAAAAAAGAATGCGGAATAATTAATCTTGATGATATGCAAGGACCTGGCACGCACTGGGTTTGCTATAGAAACTTGGATTCAGTTGTTGAGTATTTTGATCCATTTGGTCTGATAATGCCGAATGAGGCTTTGAAGTATTTTAATACCTCTGGAAAACTTATTGTTTATTCAATAGATGAAATACAAAATCGAAACACTGTTCTCTGTGGTTATTGGTGTCTTTACTATTTGTTTGAGAGACAGAATGGAAAAAGTATTTTAGATGTAATACACAATCCTCATTTTGATAATGATAATAGTGATTTTATAAAAGAATACTTTGGAGGATAGATAAAGATTATTACAAAATATAAATTAAATAAAAGTTTTTTATATATAAAAAAGATTCCTTGAATAATAATTTGTAATAATATTTTTCAAGATAAAGATTATTACAAAATATAAATTAAATAAAAGTTTTTTATATATAAAAAAGATTCCTTGAATAATAATTTGTAATAATATTTTTCAAGATTAAATATAAATTTTTATATTTAATCTGAATCCACTGGTGAATCCTTCAACTTTTTAACCTTCTCAACTTTTCTTTCCAATTCTTTAACAGTATCAACTATGGAATCAAATTTTGTGTAAATATCAATAAGTCTAAAAAGTTTTTTCTTTTTATCAGATTTTATTTTCAACCAAGAATAATCTCCTCTTCTTATTTTTTCCCACATCTCACATTCACCAGACATTAACACTCTAGAAAGATCTACATTTTTATTCCGGAGAGTCTCAAACTCATCAATTATTTTTGTCCTTATTTCTTTCTCAAAATCTTTGATAGTTTCAACATCCATATTTTTTTCTATCTCTGAAAAGAATTTAGCTTCCATTTATCTTTAGTTTATATTAAATCATAGTTCTATTTTACCAACTAGTTCTTTTTTTAACATAAAAATTTCATGTTCAATATTTTCTATCCCTTCCTTTAAATCTTCTTCAATTGATTCTAACTTTTTATCTATTTTTTCTACAAACATATTAAACTGTTGCTGGTTAAAATGTAACATTCTTTCAATTGAACATAACCTACCTTCTTTTGCAACAGGTAAATTTACATTTTCCATATTCATAGGCCTTTTCGCAATAAAAGGCATATTTAAACTTTTTCCAATTGTTTGATTATAATCCATTTTATTACTAGTTTATATTATTTTTAAATTAAAATAAACAATTTCCTTTTACTAACTTACATAATAAACCAGATTCTTCTTTCATATCCAAAAGGATATCAAATATTTTCTTGAAACGATTATCACTCTTTAATCTTGCAATATTAACATATTCAAAACTCTCATTAAGCAAATTATAAATCTCATTTAATTCACTTTTTACAAAATCAACTCTCGCTGACATTTTATCTAAACATTATACTAAATGAAAGAAACATATTGCATTAAAGATAAAATGGTAACTCCTTGCACTGAGCCAAGTGGTTACCAAACTGATAAAAGAGGAAGAAAACAATTCTTTTGTCATTGTGCGGTTTGTGGAATTAAAAAGGTAAGATATGTTAAAATGGCCCAAACTGGAACTGGGGGAAAGAAAAGAAAAACTAAGAAGAAATCAAAAAACTAATAAGCCCGTCTGAGAAGGCGGGCAAGCAAACTGGAGGAGATTTATTTGACACTGTTGTTGGGACAGCTGCAGAAGCATTCGTTGAACATGCTTTGCCTTGGATGGGGAAAAAGGCAGTTGAAATGGGTCGGTATGGAGCAAGTGAATTAATGAGAAATAAAAAACTACAAAAGAAAGCTGTAAATTATGGGATCAATAAATTGACTCCTTTTATTCAAGATAGTGTTGGATCGGCAATGAATCAACTATCAACCAAAGTTAGACCCAAAAAGAGATATAAAACTAATAGACCCGATTTGGATGGAGCTGGAATTGATCCAATGACTGTTGTAAAAAAAGCACCAGATATTGCTATGAAAACAACTCAAGAATTGATTCCATCTTTGAAACCAGTTTATGAACGATATAAATCTGGTGATATCATGAAATCAGCTTTTGGATCGGATCATGGTGTGACTTCTGGTAAATTCTGGAGAAGACCCACAGCCGCTGAAGAAGCCAAGATGGGAATAATAAAAAAAGGTTCTAATCCTGAATTATTTTTTAAATTTGAAAAACCTTCTAGAAGAATGAAAAAGTCAAGATTTTTTGAGAACAATCCAGAAGCTCTGGCAGATATGAATAATATCATTTCATCTAATCCTGATACATGGCCTCAGATATTAAGAACCAAATATCAGATTATTATTGATGAACACTTCTGGGAAAATAATCCTCTCCTTAGTTTTGGAACTGGAGTTGACATTCACAAATGGATAGGAAAACTCCCAAAACCAAAAGCAGGATGGACTCCAGGTAAATACAAGTATATGGGCCCTTATAATCCTCTTGAAAAACAAGTAACTTATGATCCAAAAACTGGAGAAGTAACTGAGTGGCACGTCAAACCATATAACAAAGTTGATGAAATTGCAGCTTATCATGATATATGTTATGATATGGGAAAAAACAAAGGTGATTGCGACAGAGAAATGGTAGAATCTTTGAATCAGATTCCCTATGGTGAAATGCCAAAATGGGGATCAACTGCTCGATTCTTGATTAATACAAAACAAAAACTTGGACTTGGGCTTCAAAAAAACGCGAGTCGGCGTTGAGTAGTGATTGGTCTCAACAATTAGCCGACGAACTTCACAAACCAATCACAAGAAACTTTCAAAAGAGAAAAGTAATCTCAAACGCCCGTGATGATATCTGGGCTTCTGATTTGGTAGAAATGCAAAAGTTTGCTAAGTGGAACAGGGGGATTAAGTATTTGCTGATGGTTATTGATGTGTTTAGCAAGTATGGTTGGATAAGAGGATTAAAAGACAAAAAAACTGAAACTGTTAGTAAAGCATTTGATGACATATTTGAAGATGGACGTAAACCAAAGATGTTGTGGACTGATAAAGGTTCTGAGTTTATCAGCAAACATTTCAAAGATTTTTTGAAGAAAAAAGGAATCCGGCTTTATCACACTGAAAATGAAGAGAAATCTAGTGTTGTTGAGAGATGGAATAAAACAATTAAAAACAAGATGTGGAAGATGTTTACTGTGAATAACAACACTGTTTACGCGGATAAGATAGATAAACTGGTTAATGATTATAATAATACGAGACATTCTAGTATTAAGATGTCACCTGTTGAAGCGAGTAAAAAGAAGAATGAAAAAAAGTTTGGTCTAATTTGTATGGCGAATCTATTTACTTGAAACCGGGTAAACCAAAGTTTAAGATTGGAGATCATGTTAGAATTTCAAAGTATAAAAGAAAGGTATTTGATAAAGGTTACACACCAAACTGGACAGAGGAAATATTTGTGATTGATAAAATTATTCCAACAAAACCTGTTACGTATTCTATTGTTGATCTGATGTCGGAAACAATAAAAGGATCTTTTTACGAACAAGAATTACAGAAAGCAAAACAGCAGACTTTTAGAATAGAAAAAATTATTAGGAGAGATAACAAGAAAAAGATGGCATTAGTAAAATGGAGTGGATATCCTGATAAATTTAACTCATGGGTGAGTTTCAAGGATTTGGTTAATTTTTAATACAAATTTTGTATTAAAAATCTTAATCAGTTTCTTCCTCAATGTCAGAAATAATTAAATCTTCAATATCACCAACCTCAACAGTCTCATCATCACTTTCACTATCACCTTCTTCCTCAGTTATTGTTAGTAAAGATTCTCGAGGTTTCAATGGTTTAACATAGCACTCATGAACTTTTATTTGAAGAGATGTAACAGTCTTGCTTATGAATATTCCTTCAACTATCAACGCCATTTTGACATTGCAATACTGATCAATATATTTAAAAGGATTCAAATCTTTCTTCGCCTTGGTCTTGAATAGAGAAAGTATTTTCTTTGACTTCTCAGAGTAAATAAGTTTTGCATATAGAACCGGAGCAGCTGACTCATCTTTTCGTGTTTTCTTCTTTCCTTTTTTATCAGTATATTCAACCTGTTTGTAATAAAGGGGGGAAGATAGACTTGATGCCATATCAGATCCGTATTCAGTTTCAAGATGTTTACAACATATTTCCACGATATTATTCAAGGTATCAAAAAATTCTTTTTCCTCTGTATTAGGTTCACTATCTTTTCCCCAGAGGCAAACTGGAATACTGTAGCCAACAAGTTTGTTATTTTCTTGATTTTTCTTTTCATTTACTCCAAAAGAAAAAAGAAATGGAGTTTCAATTACAAGAGCACCTTTCTTTCCATTTGGGTACTTGATTTCAATTGGGATTCTTTTGTATTTGATTTTGCTATCCTTTACTTTGAATTCTTTGGCTTCATTGAAAATAATATTTTCTGGAGTGAGACGATCGTAACTTGACAACTGCATTTTTATTATAAGAAAATATTATTTTTTAAATCAAAATTATTCATCATTTAATTTTTTTTCTTCATAACCACCCACTTGGTACAAAACTTATTTTTAACAAAAAGTTAGGTATAACCTTGATAATTTAATATCTTCAAATCTTCTTTTTTTTAGTTGATTGTCTTGATCTCTTAAACGTGAAAATCTATAACCACTAAAACCAAAAAATCTATCATATTTACTATTAAAACCCTCAAAACCCGTAAGTCCCATATAAGGCATAAAACCCAAAATACCCGCCAAACCCATAAAGTCACAATATCTATGTTTTGAATATGTTAAGTAAACTATTTTCTCTGAATCTATAAAAACTAAAAAATCTCTTAATATTTTGTCAACTATTTCACTTAATTTTCCAAAATTTTCTCTAACAGTTTCATAAATAAAACTAACGAACCCAAATTCCATTTTATTGTTATATTTAAAATTAGTAATATTGTACTTTTTAAATACTTCTTCCACCATATTATAATCTACAAAGTCTAAATAAATAAATTCAGATAAAACTGGGTCTAAAAAAAATAATTCAGTTCTTAAAAGACTCATAATTTCTTCATTTACAGTATATTTTTTTAAACAATCTTTATGATTTTTTTCTAATATATAATTAAAAAAATTAAAAATAAAAATTTCTGAGTCTTTAAAAAGACTTTCTTGGCCAGATATTGTTTCATTGTTACTTAACATAAATTCATAATCAACCAAATAATACAAATAAAAGAAAGAAAACATATAAACAATTTCTTGTCTTAGTGGATTATCTAATGCTTCGATGAAAAAATCTTCAATAAAAAAAGGAATTTCTCTCAAAAGTATTATATTTCTGTCTGTGGGAGATAATTTGATTCTTTTTTTCCATTTAACCCCACTTGAGTCAAAATAGTTAAATTTGGGTTTTGAATTTTTATAATCTGTGTCTTTTAAAATAACTTTGTCTAAATATTCTTTAGTAAATCCATACTTTTTATACAGCGATAAATAAACTAAATACAAATCTAAAACTTCTGAGTATACTACAGGATTAAATATACAATTATAATCGCTGCTGTCAAAAAAAATATCTATTTCTTCTAAATCATTAAGTTCTTTGTATTTATTATTTTTTAGTTCGCCGTAAACAGACTCAAAAATACGTTTAAGATATCTTTTTATTATTTTTGCCGGTGAGCAAAATCTATTACCTATCATTTTATAATATTCTTTTTCTTTAGTTATGTCTCTATTGTAAACAAAAGGTATCATTCCGTTTCTTACTCTAGACCTTGTATACAAATAGGGTGCCATCTTTTATTTCAAGTTTTTATTTTTTTAGATTATTTTTTTCAGAACTTTCAAGAATCTATAATCGACCCACCCACCCTCCCCCAAAGCCCTAAAGATGAATTGCCTAGTAGTTATAAGAGGATGCTTTACCATCCAATTTCGCCCCTGATTAATTTCTGTCATTTCCGCGAGCCACGCAGTGGCGAGCCATTATTTTCTGTCTTTTTCCACAATTTTCCACAGTTTACAAAATTAATCGGATTTTTTAATTTTTTTGAAGCAGTATATTTTGGGAAAAAATGAAAAAAAACCCTGATTAATTTCTGTCATTTTTGTACTAAGTGGTTTGATGACAGAGTTAATCAGGAAATGACAGAAATTAATCAGGGGCGAAATTGAATGGTAAAGCATCCTCTTATAACTACTGACTAAAACTGAGTATGGAACACGCCTTCCAAATATTACAAAATCAATTGACTCCATTAACATAAACACAACTGCTATAAAAGACTCTGTTGTGAATGGTGTAAATACAAACACAATTGCTGTTATACCAACTGATAATCTTACAAGAAGTTATCCATTTACTTTTGAACCAAGGAGGACACTGTACTGTCCTGTAAGTTCTAATACTATTTCTGAAATGAGAATAACAGTAAATGATTCACTCGGTCAACCTATTGATCTCAATGGTATTGATTGGTTTATGACATTGCTTCTTCGTCATAGTGAAGATAATGTAAATATATAAATAAAAATGATGCGACAATCAGAGTTTAAAAAAAAATATGATCCTGATACAGGAAAATATACAAGAAAACACATATATGGAGAAGGAATAATGGATACAGTAAAATCTTTTTTAAGTAAAAAACCAACTAGAAAAAAGGTAACATTTGCTCCACCACCCAAACCAACCCCTTCCAGTGCAACTAAAAAGGCTGGTGACAAAATAGTAAAAATGCTTTCTGGAGAAAATCCACCATCTCGTAAAACAAATAAACGGCAAATGACTCAACAAGAAATCAATAATAGAGTACTACAAATTATGTCTGGATCTGGAAAGAAAAAATAATATAATTATTAATATAAAATGAAATCTTTTAGAAATCCAAAATATCTTGAGAGATATGAAGATGTTGTTTTTAATCTTGAACAAGCTTTACAAGCACCAGCAAATACCCGCCACCAAACCAAAACAGGCCATAGATTTATAGCTGATAACACAGGTGAGGCTACTCCATTTGATTGGTATAATGCGAGACTTTCAGTAGATTTTAAAGTTAATCAACTGGCAAATGGAGCTAATATCGACGCAGATGGAGATAATATGGGAATTGTAAATGGTTCCAATTCTTTTATAGAAAAGTTAAGTATCCTGGCAAATGGACGAGATGTTTATAGTTGTAATTACGCAAATCATGTAGTTAATATTAAGAATTTGCTTGAGTATAATCCCTCTTATGTTGATAGTGTTGGAACAAATGAATTTTATTATCTTGACACAACACGTCATGCTGAAAGAAGTAAATTCGCAAGAAGGCAAGTAACTCACAGACGGAATGCAGCTAATGGCGCTGATGAAGCAGGATTAATGTTAGATGATGTTGTAGCTAGTTACAACAAAGGTTTTGCCTTAAGAAAAGCTTTACTGGGTGACTCAGCAACAGTGCGATGTGAAATTCCTCTCAACAGATACTCATTTTTTGAAGCACTTGAGGATAAGCTTCTTCCAAATACAAAAATTGAGTTAAATATTGAAATAGAATCGGATAACAAACTCATCTGGAGAGCTGGAGGAAATGCTTGTAGAGTTATTTTAACAAGATTGCAACTATTTGTTCCAAGGTTAACATTCAACTCAGAAGGACAAAAACTTTACGCTGATAATTACCTTAAACCTTACAAATGGACTTATCTTAATGAAGTAGTTGAAAGATCAAATAATGGGCAGCAACAAACAGGTCAATTTAGAATTACAAATGGTATTTCAAAACCACGGCATGTATTTGTTTGGGCAGTTAACACAGCAAATGATGACTCGCAAGAACAAAATCCATTTTTATACAACACTTTTAGTTTACCAAACAATGCTAATATTTCACGTTGCTATCTCGAAGTTGGAAATGGAAATGAATACCCCGACATTCACTTTAAACCAGCTACAGAACCAGCAAGAGTTTTCAGAGAAGTAATGGGTTATGTTTACGCAAATAATGACTTTCAAGGAGGAACTCTTCTAAATAGATCAAATTTTGAGTCTCTTTTCCCATTTGTTTACTTTGACTTAACAAAACAAAAAATTGATATAAAAGATGGAGTTACAAAATTATCTTTTCATTATGAACTAAGCGCCAATCCAAACGCTGATTATAATATTTACGCTCTTGTACTGCATGAGAGAGAAGCAGAAATAGAACAGCAAAGTGGAAAACTACTTCTTAGAGCATAAAAAAAGAAAAAATTAATATAACATAATATATAAAATGACAACTTATATTGAATATGGTGTAACGCTTACAGATGGTCAAAAATCAAAACTGTTAAGCGCAATTAAAAAAAGATCAGCAATATCACTTCGATTAAAACATTCTCATCTTCAAGGACCTGATGAGTTAATGTTAACCCAAAGACAGATAACAAAGATAAAAAAATCATTGGCAAATGGGACAGGAACAGTTATAAAAATAAGTGAAACACAGATTAGAAGTTTAGTAAAACATGGCGGAAACTTATTTACTAGTTTAATAAGACTTGGTTCAAAACTTCTTCCTATGCAATAAAGGGAGTTTCAAAAGTTGCTCCTGCACTTGCTACTGGAGCTGCAACTGCACTTGGAGACCTTGGAATAAAAAAACTGTTTGGAAAAGGTATTACAATCCCCAAAACGTTTTTCCCATTTTTACCTCCTATTGCTGATGAGTTTACCAAAGCACAAATAAACCAGATTAACAAAATTTTTACAACAGGAGGTCGACTTGTTATCTAACCAACTAAAACCCAAATAGAAGGAGGATTCCTGGGAACACTTGCATCTATTGGAATTCCAATGGCACTTAGTCTGCTTCCAAAGTTGTTTGGATCTGGTTTACAGGTTGATAGGGGATCATCTAGTAACACAAGAGGTGTTTATGTTCCACCCTCACATGGAGAAGGTTATTACCCACCTCCCTTTAATGGTACTTGGGAAAATACAATAGGAATGGGGGCAAAAAAAAATTCCAAAGGCAAGGGTCTGCTACTGGGAAAAAACAGTCCATTCAACGAAATTCCCATAATAGGCTCCATTTTGTAATTAAACCTTTATCCAATTTTGACTTAATGGAATGGGTGAAAAAACTTGGTATTAAACATCTCAGAGGAATATATAGTCGAGACCGTTTGCCAAATAAGATAAAAAAAGAATGTGGAATAATCAATCTTGATGGGACGTCTGGACCTGGCACACACTGGGTTTGTTATAGAAACTTGGATTCAATTGTTGAATATTTTGATCCATTTGGTCTGATAATGCCAAGTCTGGCTTTGAAGTATTTTAATACTTCTGGAAAAAAAATTATTTATTCGATAGATGAAATACAAAATCGCAACACTGTTCTCTGTGGTTATTGGTGTCTTTACTATTTGTTGGAGAGACAAAATGGAAAAAATATTCTTGATGTAATACATAATCCTCATTTTGATAATGACAACAGTGATTTTATAAAAGAATACTTTGGAGGATAGATAAAGATTATTACAAAAATATAAAATAAATAAAAGTTTTTTATATTAAAAAAAGATTTAATATTTAATTATTTGTAGTAATAATTTTCAAGATTAAATATAAAATTATATTTAATCTTTATCCACTGGTGAATCCTTTAGCTTTTTAACCTTTTCAACTTTTTCTTTTAATTCTTGAACAGTATCAACTATGTTATCAAATTTTAAGTAAATATCAATAAGTCTAAAAAGTTTCTTCTTTTTATCAGACTTTATTTTCAACCAAGAATAATCTCCTCTTCTTATTTTTTCCCACATCTCACATTCACCAGCCATCAAAACTCGTGAAAGATCTGCATTTTTATTTCTAAGAGCCTCAAACTCATCATTTATTTTTGTCCTTACTTCTTTCTCAAAATCTTTGAGTGTTTCAACATCCATATTTTTTTCTATCTCAGAAAAGAATTTAGCTTCCATTTTATTATAAGTTTATACTAAACTTCCCCTTACAACTTGTCTAAGATTATTTGATTTCTCAGATAACTCCACAATCAACTCAAATATTTTTATAAATCGATTATCATTCTCCAATCTTGTTATATTAACATATTCATAACTCATTTAATTTATTATAAATCTTCTCAAGTTCACTTTTTACAAAATTAACCCTTGCTGACATTTTATCTAAACATTATACTAAATGAAAGAATCATATTGCATTAAAGATAAAAGAGTAACTCCTTGCACTGAGCCAAGTGGTTACCAAACCGATAAAAGAGGAAGGACACAATTTTATTGTACATGCGCGGTTTGTGGAATTAAAAAAGTAAGATATGTAAAGTCAAAAAACTAATTAGCCCGTCTGAGAAGGCGGGCAAACAAACTGGAGGAGATGTTTTTGACACTGTTGTAGGAACAGCTGCAGAAGCATTTACTGAACATGCTCTTCCTTGGATGGGTAGAAAAGCAGTTGAAATGGGTCGGTATGGAGCAAGTGAATTAATGAGAAATAAAAATTTGCAAAAAAAGGCTGTAAATTATGGAATTAATAAATTGACCCCTTTTATTCAAGAGAGTGCTGGATCAGCAATAGATCAGCTTTCTACCAAAATTAGACCAAAGAAAAGATATAAAACTAATAGAAAAGATCTGGATGGAGCTGGATTAATTGATAATGCATTAAAATCTGGTGTATATGGCTCTCCCTTTCAAGTTGATATAAAAAAAGGATATAAATTAATAACTGATCCTGATCTGTTTGCTCCAGTATACAAAATACCAAAAGAAGAAGCCTTAGCAAAGGTTAAGTATTACAAAGATGAATATAAAAAAGCAAAAGCAAATGGTTACAATAAGTCTTACAATACTTTTGTTAAGGAAATGGGGTGGGGTGCTGGAATTGATATTCATAAAGCCATTTTAAAAGTCGCTCCACGCAAAGGATTTACACTTCCTGGTCATAAGTATACTGGCCCCGGTAATCCATTGGAATCTCAATTAAAATATGATCCTCAGACTGGTGAGATACTAGAAATCTATGAACAACCAACTGGAAGAACAGATGCTGTAAGTATGCAACACGATGTTGATTACTCTGTATGTGGTAATAAACCAAAAAACGAACAAGTTAAATGTAAAAATGAAGCTGATAGGAAAATGGTAAAATCATTAGATTCTATTCCTTGGAAACAGAGACAATGGGGTCATTCTTTAGCTAGAACAATGATTAACACAAAACAAAAACTTGGACTTGGGCTTCAAAAAAACGCGCGTCGGCGTTGAGTAGTGATTGGTCTCAACAATTAGCCGACGAACTTCACAAACCAATCACAAGAAACTTTCAAAAGAGAACAGTAATCTCAAACGGGATTGATGAAATCTGGGCTGCTGATTTAGTTGAAATGCAAAAGTTTAGTAAGTTCAATAAAGGGATTAAATATTTGCTGATGGTAATTGATGTGTTTAGTAAGTATGGGTGGATTAGAGGTTTAAAAAACAAGAAAACTGAAACTGTGAGTAAAGCATTTGATGATATATTAAGTGGTCGTAAACCAAAGATGTTGTGGACCGATAAAGGTTCTGAGTTTATCAGTAAACATTTCAAAGATTTTCTGAAAAGCAAAGGTATTAAACTATACCACACTGAAAATGAAGAGAAATCTAGTGTTGTTGAGAGATGGAATAAAACAATGAAAAACAGAATGTGGAAAATGTTTACTGTGAATAACAACACTGTTTACTTTGATAAGATAGATAAGTTAGTTAATGATATTAAGAACTCTACTGCTGAACTACCACTACCTACAGACGACATCATGGACCTACTAAACCTCTGTTTAACTTCGACGTATTTTCAGTACAACGGGAAACACTACAAACAGTTACACGGTACAGCTATGGGCTCTCCAGTTTCTGTTGTTGTAGCAGAAATTGTCATGCAAAACATCGAGGAACAAGCCCTAGCTACCTACACGCGAACTATACCCATCTGGTTACGTTACGTTGACGACACATTCACCGCCGTACACAAAGACGGAATCGACGATTTCCACGAACACCTTAACAGACAGAACGCGGACATACAGTTCACCAAGGAGATCGAAGAAAATGGTAAGATACCTTTCCTAGACTGCTTGGTCACTCGCAACAACAACAAACTACAAACGACTGTTTACAGAAAACCGACACATACCGACCGATTACTAGACCAGTCTTCGTACAACCCGACCTCTCACAAGGCTACTACTATCCGGACTTTGACGAGGCGAGCGCAACTAGTTTGCGATTCACCTAACAGCCTACAAGACGAGACTGATTATCTTTACAACGTTTTTAGTAAGAACAATTACAACACGGACTTTGTTAGACGGAACACCCACAGCAACACTGACACTCAGACGAACGTCAACTCTGGCCCTGTTACGACAGCTACTGTACCGTACATCAGAGGTACCTCTGAAACTATTGCACGTATATTACAACCTTACAATATACGTGTTGCACACAAACCCATAACCACTTTACGACGCCTGCTTACTAATGTCAAGGACAAAGACAAACCGGAGGACAGACAGGGAGCAGTATACAAGATCAAATGCTGCGACTGCCAGGCTTCTTACATTGGTGAAACCGGCAGAAACCTTAGCACGCGACTGACCGAACACAAACGAGCAACGAGGAATGGTGACGTCAACAATCACATTGCTGAGCATCATTTACAGACGAAACATCAAATTGACTGGGACTCTGCGACATGTATAACGTATTCTACAGACTACCATCAACGTCTTACTTTGGAAAGCTGGTTCACTAACTTAGAACAGACGCCACTGAATCGTAGCCAACAGTTACCAGCGCCGTACAAACGACTTATTGACGGGATGAAGCGAAACTAACTACGAGAGATCGACTGGAGAACTGACAATTTGACTAACAATAGACGACTGCTTAACTGTGACAATAGACGGATCGAAACGCGCCAATTACTGATTACGAGTCTTCATAGCCAATGACATCGCGGCTTCACTGACAGACGACCAATAACATCTTGACTTTATTGACCAATCAGATCAATAACCAGAGTATATAATACCATCTACTGACGTGATACAACTCACTTTGACTCTGAAGATGACTACCGCACAGGTTGTCGAAACGTCAGTCACTGTCAACGACAACAGTCCTATTCAGGACTACGTTAACCCGGACGATCAAACTCAACCTACTTTTGAAATGACTCCTGGGTTCAAACCTTTCACAGTTTTAGTTAATGATTATAATAATACAAGACATTCTAGTATTAAAATGACTCCTGTTGAAGCGAGTAAAAAAAAGAATGAGAAAAAAGTTTGGAATAATTTGTATGGTGATTCTATTTACTTGAAACCGGGTAAACCAAAGTTTAAGATTGGAGACCACGTTAGAATTTCAAAGTATAAGAGAAAAGTATTTGATAAAGGTTACACACCAAACTGGACAGAGGAAATATTTGTGATTGATAAAATTATCCCAACAAAACCTGTTACGTATTCTATTGTTGACTTGATGGGAGAATCAATAAAAGGATCTTTTTACGAACAAGAATTACAGAAAGCAAAACAGCAGACTTTTAGAATAGAAAAAGTTATCAGAAGAGATAACAAGAAAAAAATGGCATTAGTAAAATGGAGTGGATACCCTGATAAATTTAACTCATGGGTAAGTTTTAAGGATTTGATTGATTTTTAATACAAAATTTGTATTAAAAATCTTATTAATCAGTTTCTTCCTCCTTATCAGAAATAACTAAATCTGAGATATTACCATTCTCAACAGTCTCATCACCCTCGTCAGTCTCATCATCACTATCACTTTCTTCATCGTTTGTTGTTAGTAAAGATTCTCTTGGTTTTAATGGTTTAACATAACACTCATGAACTTTTATTTGTAAAGATGTGACAGTCTTACTTATGAATATTCCTTCAACTATCAATGCCATTTTGACGTTGCAGTACTGATCGACATATTTTAAAGGATTCAAAGCTTTTTTCGCCTTGGTATTGAAAAGAGAAAGTATTTTCTTTGACTTCTCAGAGTAAATAAGTTTTGCATAAAGAACTGGAGCAGCTGACTCATCTTTTCGTGTTTTCTTTTTCCCTTTTTTATCAGTATATTCAACCTGTTTGTAATAAAAAGGTGAAGACAGGGTTGATGCCATCTCAGGGCCATATTCACTTTCAAGATGATGGCAACATAATTCCCTGAGATTATTTAGAGTATCAAAAAATGCTTTTTCCTTTGCATTTGATTCACTATCTTTACTCCAGAGACAAACTGGAATACTATAACCAACTAACTTTCCTGTTTCTTGGTTTTTCTTTTCACTTACTCCAAAAGAAAAAAGAAGTGGAGTTTCAATTACCAAAGATCCTTTCTTTCCATTTGGGTATTTCACTTCAATTGGGATTCGTTTGTATTTTATTTTGCTATCCTTTACTTTGAATTCTTTGGCTTCATTAAAAATAATATTTTCTGGAGTGAGACGATCGTAACTTGACAACTGCATTTTTATTATATAAAAAAACTATTTCTTTAAATTTATTTTTTAACAAAATCTTTTTCCTCAGGGCTTTGATATTCCATATTAGTATTTGTTTAGATTATTTTTGAAGGAATAGGATGCCTGTTCCTGACTTTCCAAGTACTTTTTCCCGCGAGCCCGCAGGGCGAGCATTAAAGTTGTCAAATTTCCCCCACCGTCATAATGACACAAAAGTACAAAAAAATGACAGGGGATAACAGAAGTGGGAAAAGTTTAAAAAATAGTACAAAAAATTTACTGATTAATTTCCGTCATTTATTTTGGGGGTTAAATGAGAGAAATAATCGGTGGAATGACAGGGGATAATTGGATTTTCAATTTTTGAAAAAAATTTAAAAGTACGGAAAAATTCTCTGATTATTTCCGTCATTTTTATTTGGGGGTTGATGACAGGAATAATCGGAAAATGACTGGAAAAAGTACTTGTGAGTTAGAACTCAAAGCATCCTATTATAACTACTTCCGATTGCCACTTCCGTTTCGTTCATTGCTAGCACCTGGTTCAGTTGAAGAAATTGTTTGATCTGGTTGAAACAGTACTCGCATGTATTGAAGTGCGGTGAATACGGTGGTTGGTAAATCAATTCGATTCCGCATCTATTAAACATATTTCGCAACAATGGCTCAATGTGACGAGCATGGTGAAATCTACAATTGTCCATCACTACAACATCACCACGCTCTAAAGCAGCACTTCCATCTGTCCGTTCTACTTGCAAGGCGTCATCAAAAAAATTTAGGAGTTCCAAACCATTTGATGGGCCTTGAAGAATATTGAAGTAATCAACGCCAACAACTGAGTGGAGCAAATTTAAAGTAAATGTAGCGTTAGATGCGTAACGTTGAAATTCAATAGCTCGTTCGCCGACCCTAGCGTTTCCATAGCGGCGATTAGCAGTGGTCTTTACAACACTTGATTCATCAAAGAAATGAATCTTACTGGCTGGATATCTTGATATGGCTTGTAGATATTCGTCTTGCCGTTCCAATGCACCGGGCTTTTCTGCTTCAAGTGGACATACCGTCAGTTTTTTCTTACTAAACATGAGGTCTTGTCTGAGTCGCCGATTAATCTGTGACGTTCCTGGAAGGTCATTGGGATGAATCACTCCATCTAACAGTAGCCTTTGTTGTATCTCAGAAGCGTAGGTGCTCGGTTTTATTCGTTTTTGCACTTCAATGTATTCAAGAACGTTCGCGTCAATTTTAGGTTCAGGAAAATTAGTTCGTGGTGTACGAATCGACGAATTTGTTACATTGTAACTGCTGGTAACTTTTTTCACAAATGTATGGCTGGTCCTGACTTCTCTTGCAATAGCGCGTTGGCCTAAACCTTGGTGGCTCAAATCTAATATTCGCTCACGAAGAAGAGAAGGTAGTGCTCTTCCATTATCGTATAGGCCGCCATTAGCGTTAACACGCAATTGTATATTTCCTATGGCTTGAGACATTGTTCTTTTCTACTGACTAGTTTCTTGAAAATTTATTTTCTGGCTGCTTACGATCAAACCAGTTACATGCAGTTATATGTATTTCTCTTGCGCGCGATAATTTCAAACGGTCTGACAAACTCCGCCCCCAATCAAAACAGTGTCAAAAAAATGTCAAAAATTCATCAAAAATCTTGGTCGGGTGGAAACGGTAGCAAGCTTCGCGCTGTAACATTTGTGAAACAGTCTTTAACTCCGACAGCTTATTTCATCATGTTTTAAAAGCCATATTGCTTCTTAAAAGACAAGAGCCTTTTTTAAGGCATTGGTTACTAAACGAAACAGGTCTTCATACGTCCGAGTTACTATTATTATTGTAAAAAGCCAATCTGCATGAGATGTACAGTCACACAGCTGGCACGTGAAAGAGCAGTTGGACTTTGCCCCCTTTCGTGGTTCGTACGTGAGGGAATTCGAGTTATCACACAATAATCTAGTAAACAGAATTCTAAAAATAACTCATGCACACAATTTGCATGTGAAGATGTTGGTCTTTTAATTGGCCCTTTCACAATTCGTACGTAAAAAAGAGGCAAATTGTTTTCCTACAAAATTTTCTCAAACGATTTTAAGAAATCACCTTGGCCTTATTACAACATCTGCAATTAAATTATGTTTCATGCAACGTCAAGGTTGATAGCCTAACATTTATTAACTTCCAAGAAAATTATAAAACTGCCAAAATATATTTCTACTTATATCATGTTACTCCACTCAATATAACAGTATCTAATTATTGTGTCAACTAGTTTCTTCCAATTTTATTCCCTAATGCTACTGTTTCTACTTATGTTACGCATCTTTACTAAATAGAACAAAAAAGGTCGGTTGAACTTTGTAAGCGAGAGAATAATATGTTTAAAGCTTGTTTACGGGATTAACAATACTCGATACAGCTTTCAAAAAAATAAACTGCCTTTTAAACTCGTAAAACCACATTTTATAGGGCGCATACTTTCGAATTAAAGTCTATATCTAAATATCAATTATTGGTTCATTGGAAGAGATTTGAAAATATATGATCTTTTATACTCTACCCAGTTGTAGCAGGGGAAACAGAACTCATACTGAAGTGCATTGTACCGATAGCCGAATTAGGTCAGAAATGCCCCGAAGCAGCAACCACGACTAAATTAAATATGAACCCTTAAACAGCTG
This sequence comes from Porites divaricata, assembly GCA_038088405.1. NCBI lineage: Eukaryota > Metazoa > Cnidaria > Anthozoa > Scleractinia > Poritidae > Porites > Porites divaricata. Next base: position 12,554,362 of record JBBMOI010000012.1, on the reverse strand, counting down.
TATCACTGTTCACAGCGTCTGAATCATGAAGATATTTTATGTAATGCTTCCAAACACCTGTACCCGTAATAAAAGACGAAAAAATTGTGAAGGATCAAAATGGCGGTCTCAAAGTGCCCTTGTTCGACCTTTACCAATGCCATGTTTAAATAGAAGCCAAGATCTCATTGGTCCCTAAGCATCAACTCATAGTACCTTCAACCTTATATTTGGCTCTTGCAACAAATTAAACATTCCAACATACAAAGCCACAAAGCCACAAAGATACATACGCTTAGTACACCACTGACATATGAGCTATTTTTTCAAAATAGCTCAATAAAATGGAACAGCAAACCCCCATCCCCCCCAAATCAAGGATAAAGCCACGCGAAGGGCAAAAACGCGCCATTTTCCCATCTTTGATTTGGGGAGGATGGGGGGGTCAAGGTTTTCCATTTATTTTGTCCAAGATTGTAGCTTCATTTTGAGGTGCAGCGTGACAAACCTCCCGGGGGGGGGGGGGTACTTCCATACATTACCTATACGGATATGTGCCGCCCAACGGGGTCGAGGTTTTGAAGCTCCTGATTTAGAACGGGGTATCCATTTCAGAGGCGTTTTCTAGAACGGGTATAATATTTAATAAGATGGGAAATAAAGAAATTGTGGATCACCGCTTTATCTTCTGCTTAAAATTGTTGCTGATTATGAAGAAGCATTAATTTTATTTGATGTACAAGTCGAACAAATAAAGACATATCTTTTTAAAAAAACAGGGCTATTTCAATTTACAAACTTTCTAGAATGGAGTATAAAAAATTGGCCCATTTCTAGACGGGGTATCAGTTTTAGGGCGAATTCTAGAAAATATATTTTTTTAATTCAAGTTTTCGTTTTGAAAAATGCTGAAGTTAAATTTTCTCCATAAATCTGCGAGTCGTGCTCTCAGGTTTCAATTGCGTGAATGAGCGCTCCTCACGATCATGGCACTTTGATAATTCGGTTTGACTAGGCTGGTTTGTCGTTATGCAGTCTGGTTGAATATATTTATCTAGTTTGTAGAAAATGCTCTCTTTCCAATCGAATTAGAAGCTTTCAGCTAGTATTTTACCATGCATGAGATGAAAGACAGATAAAATTGCCGCTTCGGCTCGTGTGATTGCAGACCAAAAGGACAAGCTCGTGAGTCTCCAAAATACAAAAATGATCGATATTTATTTTCAGATTTTGAGTCTAGAGAGGTATATCACCCTTGTTTTTTAAAAAAAATGACACTGTCGGTTTTCTCTTTTCTGGCTGAATGTCAATAAATAATTTGTTGATACTGTAATCGCTCTGAACACTGACTGTTTCTTGAACCCTGCCGAAATATTATATGTGGACCGCTTTCGGTGAGGAAGGAAAAATTCCAGAAACAAAGCTCTCCCTCTTGCAAAAAAAAAAATGGTGAAAGCTTTTGAGCTAACCTAAAGTTAAAAACCATTATTTTGTCGAGGAATGTGGTTAACATTAATAATAAAATTTCTCACGGCAAGTGTAATTCACGCCAGTGTTTACCAACAACTCGTTGAAATTTTCGATGATTTAAGGAAAGATTTAAGGAAAAATTCCAGAAAGAAAGCTGTCCCTTTGGCAATAAAAAATAGTGAAAGTTTTTGAGTTGAAGTAAAATTGAAAACCATTATTTTTGTCCAGAAATGTGGTCAACATTAATAATAATATTTCTCACGGCAAGTGTAATTCACGCCAGTGTTTACCAACAACGCGATGAAATTGTCGACGATTTAAAGCGAGAAAAAACACAGCGATAGCGAATTATATATTCTGCACTTATTCATTGTCGTTACATTTGGGAAGGATTAAGATGTCTCTCTCCAAGTTAAAGTTCAAAGGAAGAGTAATTTAAACTGAAAAATGTGGATTAACATTTAATTTTTTATATCGGTTATCACAATTTCGTACACAGCAAACTCACCGAGGCCGCCCGCTCGCGATGTCAGCTTATCGCAAAAATAGAGCGAAAGAAGCTAGCTTTCTCAGACAAAAAATCGATCACAAAATTAGCTGAATGGAAACTCTGACCTCTCAAAAAGTTTTCAGGGATATATTTTTATGAAAACAGGGACCTTGAAATAAAGACTTCCCATGCAAAAAAAAATGTGTGATCACACGTGTGAACACACTTTGAAAGTGTGATAGAAGTGTGATTCATGGAATCACACTTTTAATCACACTTCACTTGTGTGATTTCTTAGAATTGATGCTTGAGAAGTGTGATTCATGTAGAAAGAAGTGTCATAAAGAAGTGTGATACAGAAGTGTGATTTCATAGGCAGTGGTGAAAAGAAATCACACTTTTATGCAAATCTCACTGGAATTCCCCATGAAACTAACGCGAACAGTTTGAAGGAAAAATTGAATTGGTGCTATGCACTTTTGGATGGGTTCATTTTAGTACTTAACTGTTCATTTTCATTTTTAGGATAATCGTGCCATTATAATAAGTATAAATTGCATGTACAACAGTTAAAGAAAAGATTTGTCCAGAGTTGATAAAAAAATATTTAAGTGGATTCAGTAATTGTACCGTTGCATTACAACATTAATTTTAATGGTTGCATGTAATGTTATTAGTATCCAAGTTGAAAAAAATGGAGTGCAAACATCAGGCTTCGAACGTGGTACTTTAATGTTCTGTTGTAGTTTTTCCTAAATGATGCACTTCTTGGGAACTGAGCACAGTTATACTAATATTACAATACAAATCATGTACACCTAATTCATTTAGTAAGAACATCATCATACAAATACGAATTAATGAGCCAGTAATTAAAGATCTTCACAGAGGATATTACAGGTAAAAGATCTTTAAAAAATAAATTAATTAATAAATAAATAATTACTTATTAAAAGGTTCATTTAACCGACGTAGTCCGTGGTCCATGTGTTACACTGACCGTATATGTAGTGGCAACCACTCAAAGCTCTTGTGTTTGTTTACATTGTATATTCTTTGACCCGTAGAAGCAAATCTGAAGATGAGAAGACTTGTAAAAAATACAGATTGGAAAACTTTGACCAGCTGCCTGTCATTATTAAAGACACTGTACTTTAATAGAAAGGAGAAGTGTGACATCACGTTACCATGGTAGCACCATTTCTGGATGACAACAAAACCAATGACGACGGTGAAGGCAAGGAGAACGGCAAAAATGTTTATATTAACAAACAACAACTTTGCACGTGCATCACGCTATTTTGTACATTTCTTTGCCGTCGTTGCACCACTACGACATGAAACTTCCTAATTTCATGAGCCTGCTTTATGTAGTAGGTGAACACAACACAAAAACTGTCGCTTTCTTTTTCTAAACTTAGATGACAATAGATAAGGTCCCAAAGAAAATTTCGCCAAGATTTGCCAAATTGAATGAAACTGAATAAGATCGGTAAAGTTTGAAATAGTGCGAATAGACTTTTATGTGACTTTATCGGTTTGCTGTCATCCAACATTTTGCTACCATTGTAACGTGACGTAACGACTTCTCTCTATACAGTGCAATCACGACGAGCTATTAAACTTGCATGCTTTCGTGCATTGAAACTTAAATCAAAAAGAGCAAGAAAAATTGTGAAAGGTAATTGAAATGACCAAAAATACAGCCGTACGTACTCACCTTAACGTACTTTTTTTCTTCCATTCGGCATTGAGCTTCTGCTTCTGTATAACGACAGGTAAAACAGCGGGTAAAAATATCGATAAACGGAGACTGACTTCGACCTTCACTTGCGAACTCAAGGAGATGTACGAAGCTCAAGCAGTTTTCTTTTACTCTGACCTCAGTTCAGAACTCATGCTTATTCCTCACATATTGTTCATTAACTTAATCGGTGAAAAAAAATCAGCATTGCACATTAAGATCTAAAAGACTGAAAGATCTAGATCGATCCAAACAGAAACCAAGATGGCCGTACTCGGACGGGAGGATGAGAGACTGGATCCTAGCACCCATGTTTTAACGGTTTTGGCGCGAATTTCTGAACGCGGCTGCCAAACTCGCCTCATTCGTTCAATCACAACAAAGATAATATATAGATTTAGCCAGGGCTAAAAGCGAAGCTCCAATTAATAAATTATAATTTAAATAAAACAATAAACTTTTAATCCACAAATCAGTTAACTTAAGGGCACATTCATGTGACTTTTGAGGGAAAGGCTAAGTTATTTTAGAGTGAAACATCTTACATCGAATTGATAACCTTATATGTACACCCAAAAAATAGCAAACATCTTCGATCACATTCAAGATCACAGTAGATTAGGCCTCGAAAACAAATTCTTGGAAAACAAATCACGCCAAATTTTTTTGCGTTCGATAGGTTTACTTTCCAAATTCTTGCCAACAAATCTGGGGGTGTTTAAACCAACCTTTTATAATTTTTATAGAACACATTTGAGGTGAAACAGTGGTATTTGTCATACAGACCGCGGAGAGAATACGGTATTTCACAATTTTTCAAGACAAATTGCACTCAGGAATATTCAGGACGATCAATCGTGGGCTTTAAGCGAAACCGTTGAAGAATTTCCAAAATCACCCATACGGCCAGCTGGTTCTCGTTTCTATAGTGCGAGCTGTCAGTGTGGTCGAGTGTTTGAATGAACTTTAAGAGAGTTACGCTTTAACATAATAGCGAATTTATTATTATTATTTTTCGTTATTTAATGGTTTTAGTTATAACGATGTGTAATCTTATAAAGCGTTTGATACGCGAGTCATTTTTGAGTACTCCTGCAAGCGATGTTCATAAACGATGAAAACAAACGGCACGGACAAGCGATTAAAATTGCAAGAGAGACTACTAAGAATCAAAAAAAGAAAGATAATTCGGTGAAACATTTACAGAGACAACAATTTTCATTGACGAAGACAAGTATTAAAGTGTCTCTAGAAATCCTCAGAGTCTTTAAGCGTAAAGCTTACCGGTAAGCCGGCTTCCCGGCGCGGTGTTTACTGTTTTCGAAGGTGAACTCCTCGAAGCAAGAAAAGCGCTTAAAGTTTTCTTTCTTCAACCAAATTTATAACTAAATATTCTTCGGAACTTTTTCTTTCTATTTGTGGTGAGCAAATATATCTGAAGGCTTTTTAAAGTTCTGTAAGCTTATATCAAACCTGATATTAGGTCAGATTATTGACTCAAATCCTACAAACGTGCATAAACTTGCCGCATAAACTGTCAGCGTGAACTGTGCAAGACTTCATGAAAATTAGATATAACAAAAACAAACATCAAATACAATAATTACTCAGGCTTACCGTTCGAGATTCAGTTCCTGAAAGCTATCAAGGAAGGCCACAGTTGGTTGAGACTTTTAAACTCTCTTACGTATGAGGCAAGGTGAAAAACGAAAACGATGCCATCCAAAAACGAATTACCGAGTTTTGACAAGCGACGCATTTCTCAACCAAAAACCCAGTAAACAAACCAGCCATGAATAACAGAAGACTCTTGATAGTAGCTGTATTTCATTTTGTACATCCAGAGGGAAAAGACAGTTAACAAAACATCACAAGTTGACACAAAACTCTGTCAGCTTCAGCGGTCAAAGTAAACAACTTTCAAGATGCTGCATAATTTGTCCGCATGAACTCACCTGTCAAATTTTGACCAATCAGAGTATAAAAATTGGACGTAGAGCGTGATCAACGCGTGTACTTTAAAAAAAATGGCTCAATTTTCGCTTCCGAGGGCAGTTTGAAATCGAAGTCCAAATAGTGCGGGGCCATAGTGACATAAACACAACATATTTGATATGAGTCCTTGGAAGAAAGTAAACTTGAGCCTGCGATCATCTGAAACTGGCAACTTGTCAGCGGATAACTTCAAAAAAATATTCGACCTCGATGGGTCGACACTTGAGCCCGCGGTACGGTCAGGTGATACTGGTCAGCGGATGCCATGTTTTGACAGCTGTCAATTGATTACAACATTGATGTGCAATTAGTTTTCTCTTGGGGTCCCAAACTAGCTAAAAAAGTGAGAGTAAACATTGGTTTTCCTGTGGTGCGGACGGATGGTCGCACGGTCGGTCGGTCACGTGATTACCAAATTTTCTGGTATGGGTAGATTTATTTACCCATGGTGCTCCGCTGGCGCGCTTCGCGCGCGGAGCTCCGCTAATAGATGACGTGTACAAGCTGAACAGAGAACAAGAACAAGACTCTTTTTTTTCCCTACATCGATTTGTAACCCTTTTTTCGATGAAGATTTCATTTTAATAATCAGAGACAGGCTGAAAGGGTAAGTGCTGTCCTTTCCTTTCGATAAATGGGTTCTCTTTATATTTTTCACTCTTTTGTAGAAAGATGTCAATGCTTGTGAGGTTTAGAAAGGAACTACATTTTACAGCTCCTGATCTGCTTCTTCTTCTTCTAAAATTTCTTTTTTCACTAAACAGTACATGCATTCATTTGAAGTTGAGCTATTAAACTGAATTTCTTTAAACAACAACCAAGCAGCAAAGTTCTTGTAATGAACACTTTCAGTTTAAGGTCCATAATACAGGATTGAAAGAAAATTCCTGTTTTGTATTTACTGTCCTACATGTTGTTTAGTGTTTTCATAGCTCGATCTCGGAGCGAGTATTAAAGGCATATTGAATAATCACAAAATTTGGACTAAAATAATCTTGGATTAAAATTTAAGCAGAATTAATTTTCGAGGAACTGAGCGCAGAATTTTAACACTTTTGGCACAGCAGCTATAGGCTGTTGAGACTTGTTGATGGAGTACTTGTGACCCAACAAACCTACGTTTTTTCACCTCATGTAATGGAATCCAAGAGGGTCTTGGATTCCTGATTCCACGCGGTGGATTCTGGATTTCAGTCTTTGTCAGTGGTACTTGGATACTGGATTATAATCATTAGTGGGATTCCGGATTCCTTGAGCTGTATTTTCATGATTCCAAGGCCAAGGATACTGGATTCAACAAGCAAAAAGATTCCCTTACATGGGGTGAATTTTTAGTAACCCAGTGATTTAATCAACTATTTCATTGTTTTGGATGCATGCCCTCATGGTATTAATTAAAAACTTATCCTTGAATACCTTTCCATCTAATAGTAACAGTACAGCATTTGTTACATATGAGGACTTTTCTTTTCTTTTTTAGATTGTAACAAGCACCTCTGATGTGTTCTTTATTTCAGATTTTGATTTTAAATTTTTGCAAAACTATTATTAGCTACTTTTTTTCTGTCACCTACCTGACTATGAAAACTACTTAACTAATGAAGTTAAATACTTTTTTAATGAACAGTTATAAAGACTTCTGTGAAAATGCCTGTGCCTTGATGGCCAAGCTGAATCAAGGACTCAGTATATAGCATCAATGCCAGTTCATCTGACAAAACGTTTGTGGTTATTTGAAGTCGCTGACTACTGATGTGAGTATCTCTAAATCTTTTAAGTTAAGAAGACCATCATCAATCAGGATGCAATTTATTTTGTCTAGTTTCATATGAGAGCTGAAGGTGTTTATTGTTTCATTTAATCATGCCTTTCAACTGAAAATTCCCTTTAGTTAGTGATTATTTTTAAACTTGCATATGTGGCTATAGAATCTTGAACAAAATATGTTTTGTACTTTGTTACCCACAGAACACCTATCCTTCTATGACCCCTCCCCTCACTCAACAAATGAATCAATGTTGTTCACTTGCACGTGCAGGGGCAGAAATCAGTCAGTTCAACATTGTATTGTTTTGTTGGGGGGGATATGGCAACATGCATGCATGCAGCTGTCAGGCAAACTCCCATTTCACAGGGTTTTTCACAGGTTCTGACCCTGTGAAAAATGCCCTGTTCACAGGTTTTGAGATTTTCTATGCCGCGACCAGAAAAGTGCACTGAAGATTGTTGTAATGTATTTGAATACGTAACAGTGCACATGCAAAGGACAAAACTTTGTTGTCATAAAAATTATAGTTGGTGCATCACACTTATTTCCACTTTAGCTGTGTAGATATTATACAGTACTGCAGTGGTTTAATTTTAATAACAAGAACTTCAAACTAACCTTAATGATTAAGTTAATAGTGGAATACACCTGTACTCTTGAGGTCAGGTTGTACACCAGGGAAATTAAATGATATAAAATTGTGCGTTAAAACAGTTTCTGAGATAATTTAAAATCAAGTTCCCATTTCATTTCAGGCTGTGTATTTGCACAGTTCCCCCTACAAAAAGAGGAAACACTGGATCAAGAGTGAGGAGAACTAGTAAAAAGTATTTACAGCAAGTGCCGTGGCTTTTGAGGCATGGAAGATACAGGACTTCCAAAGCAAAAAAAATGGGCTTGCAGAGACAAACAGATCAGAGTGCTGACAGTGGTTTCAGCAACAGATGAGTTGTTTATCAAACATTATACATTTTGACATTGGCACAGGACACAGGATTTGTTAAACTTTACTATGACGGCAGTATGTATTAAATTGCACCAAAGTTCTGAATATTTGTGTGGCTGTATTTCTGGTAAAATTTAGCATGTATATAATTACTTAATTAAAAGGTATTAAAATCACACTTTGTTGAATCCAAGAAAGAAGTGTGACAAAGTGTGAAAAAGATGTGGGATTTTACTAAAATCACACATTTTTAAGTGTGATCACACATGTGATCACACTTTATAAAATTTTTTTGTGTGATCACACTTTAAATCACACTTTTTCACACTTTAAATCACACTTCTCAGAAGTGTGATTTGAAGTGTGAAAATGCGTGATTTAAAAGTGTGAATCACAAAAAAATTTTCACACTTTTCATACTTCAAATCACACTTCTCAGAAGTGTGATTTGAAGTGTGAAAATGCGTGATTTAAAAGTGTGAATCACAAAAAAATTTTCACACTTTTCATACTTCAAATCACACTTCTCAGAAGTGTGATTTGAAGTGTGAAAAAGTGTGATTTAAAGTGTGAATCGCACTTCTAATAAAAAATCACACGTGTCATCACACATAAAATCACACATGTGATCACACGTGTGATCACACATTTTTTTTTGCATGGGTTTGAGTTTGTTTTCTTTTCTGTAATGCGGTTGTTAGCTTTTGAGTTAGCTTTAGTGCAGAAATTGACAACCTTACGATTTATAACTACAAAGCGTGCCAAACATAGTTAATAATCATAAATTTCACCATTATTAACTACGAAGCCTGTCAAACGTAGTTATTAATCGTGGTTTTCACGATTATTAACTATGTTTGACATAATTATTAATCGTAAATGACGTTCTTTACGATTAATAACTACAAAGTACCGCTCTTTACGATTAATAAGTACAAAGCCTGCCTTTTGTAGTTATTAACCTGGCAGATTTCACTACAAAAAAATAAAAACACTACAAAAAAATAGCGACACCTGTTTTATGTTAAAAAGAGATAGGAAATTGAAGTTTCAATTTGACAACACAGCCACATTGATAGGATTATTTCAGGGGCACCCAACGAGAATATAGCTTAAAACCACTTAAACACACATTGTTAAACGTATTTTAGTATTTAAACGGTAGATATAGGCATATTTTTAACCCCTAAAAATTTTTCATCTGTTCGGATTTCCTAGCTGAAAGTCTAGTGATCCGAACATTGTAGCGATCAAAACTTAGCTTTTCGAAAATTTCAGCCAGAAAAAAGGCTGCTGAAAATTCTAGGTGACCTTTTTGTTGGTAAAAATCCGTTAAAAATGGGCAATTATACCATTTTTTAGATGTTCGAAAATCCTAGGAGAGGCAGGCAAGCAAGAAATTTTACAACAAATGTTCCGAAAATTCAAGATCTCAAATCGTCTTCCGAACAGATATTTTCCGAAAATTGTCGTTGGGTGCCCGTGTTATTTTCCATCATTCTGGTGCGCGGGAAATCCAAGGTAATCTTGAATGTGCTAGCATTTTTTTTCTGTTGATCCGACCGTGCAATGAATCGTTGAATAATTAACTCCTGTCGTGACTGTTAACATTGTTCGTCATTCTGTAAGCTTGCGTGCGACTCTCGCCTTTGTGACATGTGAAAATTATTCAGTGTTAGAGGATCTTAAATTAACCGGCCTCCTGTCTATGAAAGCGTTGTTATGTTTTCTCAAACGTCTTTGGGATGTCACTGTTTCATCCTTGTGCCCGGCGGACAGTAGCTTGAATTTGAAGATGTTTTGCCCTGGTTTTTGAAAGAGCTAATTTGATGCAGATTGTTTGGGTTCATACAGGCCCACTGTTTACTTTGTTTAGCGTAAACACAGTTTGAAGGAGCTATTCGGCTTGCTATTACTTACCCTGCGAGCAGAGTCTCCTTCATGCTGGCTATATTCGCCCTCTTGTAATTGAAATATCTTTTTTTTAGTATTAGGCTTTTCCATATTGTAGATATCTATCTTCTTGTATTTGTATGTAAATAAGTAGGTCATGAAGTCAGTGCTCGAAATGATTTTTGAATAGTGGTCGGGGGCAGAGAGCCCAAAAAAAAATCTTACCTCGGTCATACAATGTTTCTGACCGGTCAAAATATTGCCTGTCGAACAATTTTTGTTGCTCGGACCGGTCAAAATACAGTAAAATTAAATTGACGAGTAAGAACCTGCAATTTCTCATATATATAACAGTGTACAGGCTCTTACAAAAATATTTATTTGCTAAAAATTTGGCTGTTTTTCTAAAATAAACAGGTTGTTAATTATTTTATGAAGGAAAAATTACATTGTAGCTAAAGAGCACTTATAAAAAGGTTTTCAATGGGATGTTTTCTCCCAAAGAGGTTCCTGAATATTTTTCAAGTGAAAATAATTGTGTCATATACTTAGGCTAAACAAGTTCTTGTATGGAGGGGGCTAACTGGCAAATTTATAGCCTTACAGGTTCTTTAATAAAACCAGGTTCTCAGTCACATTGTACTAATAATTGCAGTAACAGGCAAATTAAGACAAAAAATTTCCCCATAATGCTCAAAAACTCCTTGTATTGCAAGATGGGGAAATATTGAATTTAGGACGAAACCACTTTTGAGTGCGGTTATCAAGTTAGAAAAGTAACATTTCTTAAAAGAAAACAATGAGCTAAGCCATGTAAAAGCAGTTATTTCAATTTTCAGGGCCTTAATGTTGATCAGCCAAATCGTGACCCAACATATTAAGTTGACTGCCTGTAATTTTGAGTCTTGACCATCTGGTCTTGTGTATTAGTTGTTTTTACATGTAACTCACTACAGTACCTATCAAGTTAATTAAGAGCCAAGTATTTCATTTATTGGAGGGAACAGTGTAGTAAACTGTCTACTGTAAGGCTCAGCTCTTTTATTTTTCAATTCCCTTGTAACATTATGCTCAATGTTGCTCAATATGTAGGGGGTGTCAGGGACAATCCTTGCCCAATTGAAGAATTTTAAAATCTTATCTTATTCATAGAAGAACATGAAAGTGAGGTCCTCCAAGTTGAATGTAGGATGGAATGCTCTCTTGTAGGTGAACAAGAGCAAAGACATTCAGCAGGTACTGATATAGTTGATTATGGTAGATGGTATTTATTATGAAAGTTAATAAATAAATATACAGGAAAAAAGTTTGAACCGCATTGGCTTATTTAGAGCGTTATTATTAACACAGTGCGAAAACGAGGAAACACAATTGGAGAAAGGGAAATAATGCAAATTTCTCAGATAATGAAAAACTGTGATTGGCTAATAAATGTTAATAGAAATATATAGATCAGAACCAATCAGGTGCCACACCTTGCTGGCGGGAAACATGCATACTTAATTTTATCCTTTTTCTTTTGCAGTTAACACTGTTTTCTTTACATTTTATTTTATAAATGTACTTGATTATTTTTATTTATTTATTCATTGTGGGCTGTGTTTTATGTTATTGTTGTTACCACGATTTTGAAATATATGTATAAAGGTGTGTATGTGTGACAAATAGGAATGTTAAAACTTTCATAAATTATATATTTTTTGGATGGACTCAAAAGACCAGCTATATAATTCATTTATGATGAGGCCTTTTCTCGTTTATTTCAAGCATAATAATATTGCTGTTGTGGTTAATATGACAAGACATGATGTCTGTATACTTTATAAATTCTGCTGACTGGTTTGTGGGAGTTTTTGTTTGGTTGACATTTGATTGTAAATATTATGGGAAAACATACCTTTCAGTTTGTATCACTTTGATTTACACACAGTTAAAAATACATTGAATTCATATAGAGATAATTATTTTCCTAATTATAATTGATGATTAATAATTGATTGGTTTGGTCACTCTGATTATTTGATGACTGATTTATGAAATCTCAGTCAATATCACCACTTAGAAAATGATTGTCAAGCCTTGTTATATTATATTGAGTTTGGAAAGTATAATTATGTTGTATTTTCTTTTGAAAGCAGATTTTGACAACACTTCAAAAGATACAGCAATAATTTTGTAATAATAATGCTTGTACAGTTACACAAACAGTTCTTATGGGTGCAAAGTAACTTAGTTTTACATTTTGATCTATTTGGACAGGCTGTAGCTTGCAACTATTAGGCCAAGAGTGACAGCTTTTGTTATTATATGCTTCACCTGAGTTCCTGCAATTGAATACCCCAAAAACTTAATTCACTTATCCCTTAAGGAAGATGAAGAGTAGAATCCACTATATATGGCCCCATACGTTATATTAATAATTATTAATGTGTAGTTGGTAAATACAAATAATTCATTCACTAGGAGAAGAAATGGAAAGGGACACTCCTAGGCCTGTAGAAGGAAATGACCGAATTGAGGGAGCAAGCAATTCGCAGGGAACACAGCAATCTCTTCCAGAAGAAAATAATTGTAGCCAGTTAGATGACCGTCTCATTGCTAGAACAAGGGCAGTTGGTGTGGACTATGAGTTTGCAAAGCCTGGTGTAGTGGAAACAGAGGATGACAGGAGAAAAAGAAAGCGGCGAAACCAAAGACAAATATCAGAACAAGAGAAAAGGTTGCGAGAAGTTGTTGGAGATCTACCACCACCTCCACCAGCAGGTTCAAGTCAGCAAGAAGATAAGGCGTACAGTGCTATTTGTGCATTTGAGGTGGAGCAGATGACTTACGCACTCAGTTTTTGTGAGGTCTGCAAGGAACGACGACTGGAGTGCAAGGGCACAAGAAACGTGTACTCGCTGCAGGAGAGATAAGAAGGTACCAAAAGTTTGGTCAGGAGAGAATAACATGGATCCTGATGGCTGTTCCTGAGATTTTGTCTGACATGTCAGATGCTGATAGCCAGTCTAGCACCTACCGTGCATGTACACTTACTGAAGCATGGAGGTATCGCTTCAAAGGGGCATTGCATTGCATTCCCACAGGCTGTGCAAGAACCGGCAACTATTCTTCCACGACTACCGGCAGAGGTGGATATCATATGTGTGAGAAGACAAGGAAAAGATGATACCCATAAGGACTTCAGGGTCAGAAGACACCTTGTTGAGAGAGCACTTCGTTGGTTGAAGGACAACAATCCTGCCTATGGTGATGTTGTTATTGATGGTGCTCGCATACAGAATTTACCTGAAGATGGTGAGTTGTCCAATTTGAGAACTGTTGAGTTTTCTGAAACAGAATGGGTAGATGACCAAGGCCCTGCACCACAACAATTGGACATTGGGGAAACAGACAGTTTTGATGACTCTACAGTCTCTGGAGTAATTCTTCCTGAGCCTGGAGTTAATGTACAAGCACAAGTTGAAGCAGCCGTAAATGAAGTCGTGTCAGAACGTAGGGAGGGTGAACCAGAAAATACACAACGAAGAGTGGAACGACCAATGATTCCTTGGCCAACCACGGACACGACACCAGCGTCAGAGTTTACCACTCCGTACTTTTTTACGATGGCATTTCCTTGTTTGTTTCCCTATGGAAAGGGTGATTTTCACATAAACCGGCCAGTGACATGTCCTTCACTGCATGACTGGGCAGAGCACCTGCTGTGGTACCAAGATGGGAGGTTTGCTAGGCATAAGATGTGGAAGTTTGTTGTCCACAATATGATCATGAGGAAGCATGCCCTGGAGCAGAGCCGGTTCTTTGTTGATCAGCAACTTGGTGACCCACACATAACTGTTGCAGACCTGCAAGAGCGACTTGCGAGAGGTGACACTTACCGACAAGTTGTTGTATTTTGGCGCAAATCTGCGCGGTACAGCTCAGTACTGACACTAGAGACGCAGAGAGCTTCGTGCCCTTTTGGAGTTCATGGTCAATGAGAAGCGTGCATGGGTTGCCTTCATTTTTCATGACTGGAAGCTGTGCCGAGTTTTACTTTCCTCCTCTTAGAAGGCTACTGGAAGAGTACATCTTGCAGACCAAAGGTGAAGAAGTTAACCTTGCTGAAGATAGCAATACCCGCTTCAAGGCAGTATAAGAAAATACTCATGTAGTGGTGAGTTACTTTGACTTGCGTACCCAGGCATATCATGAGAAGGTACTGGAGCCAGTATTTGGTGTCTCTGATTATTGGTACTGCTATGAGTTTGCAAAGTCTCGCGGTCAAATTCATTGGCACCAACTCAGCTGGAGGGAAGACAGGCAACCACATCAGCTATTGCATGAAGCTCGTGAAGATGGTTGCGAAGAGGAAGAGTATGCAGCTAGACTTAGTCAGTGGGCAGATGAAACCTTTGCCATGACAGCATTGCATCCAGCTAGCAACGATGAAGAAGGGCAGCCAAGAAAAGACCTCTGGCCACCACCTGAGTGAACGGCTGAGCCCATATCAGATGATAGCGATCCCTTAGTTAAGATGCTAATGCAAATAGCTGCAACACAAGATGCAATACTGGAGGATCATTTGCTTTTAGTAAACAGGGTGGGACTCCACAGTTGCTCTGATTACTGCTTGAGAACTCCTCGCCATCCGGAGCAAGGACTGCAGCAGAGAGAACGTGTATGTCGGATTGAGTTTGGAAGCGAGTTCCGCCCAGGGAAAAAAATTCACAGTAATCCAGAAATTGTCGAAGATCATAATGGAGCTCCCCGCCTAGAGATGCCACATGACCATCCACGTGTGGTTCAGCATTCACGTTATCAGTTACATTCATGGAGAGCAAATGGAGATGTAAGCTTGATTCTTTCCAATTCCCCTCCGGACAATCCTAGCATAGATGATATCATAGCTATAATTGACTATGTCTGTGGATATGCTTGCAAAGATAGCGAACCTACTGGGGCAACTTCTGATCTCTTTAAGGACATGGTGAATGCTGTTGATGCAGGTGATGCAGACCAGGTGACAGGCAAGTCAATGTGTGCTAAGATGCTGATAAAGACGGTAGGAAGACGAGATATCGGTGGACCGGAGGCTTCCTTTGAACTGAGTGGACTGGCACTTTGGTGATGTAGCCGTCCATTTACCTACTTGTCAATGTCAGGGTCAAGGAGACTTGAACGTGATGGTGAAACTGCAACTTGCAGCACTCCACTGGATAAGTACCTTGCATGACCGCAAGATGAACATTGTTCTTGGTACCACTTTGCATCTAAGAACGGTAATGTTCCTGTTGTAAGTGGTGGTTCTACACACGCAATGTGGCCACTGAATGAAGACTGCTGTGGGACCATGCTCCTGTTACACTGGCCAAGCTGGTTTGACATCCAAGAAGTGAAGGGGGATGCAGAATCTTGGATTGATCGCTTTAAGGACTTTTTTGCAAGTGATGACTGTCCAACATTTGTGAAGGCCCAAGTTGCTAAGGCACGGCATTTTGCAGACCACCCACAAGAACCATTATTTGAAGAGGATGAGGAAGATGATGCTGTTGAAGCAGAAGAACAGCCAGACTGGGTGGATGTATATGCGGGGCAGAACCAAATGTATGAGGGTGTAGAGAGGGACTTTGATTATGATGATGGTGGGGAGTACTATGACTGGAGCAGTACCTGTATTATTCTCCCTGAAGGAAAAGACCCAACAAAATGGCTTCAAGAAAGCATTAAAGCGGATGACAAACGGGAGACAGAAAGTACAGACCTTGATTTACCTCAGGTGTGTCCGTTGTCTCTAAATGAGAATCAGAAAGCCATAGTGGGGCTTGTGTTGCACACCCTGTACAGCTTTGTTGAAAACACTGGATATTACATTCCACTGTGGCTTGTTGCCTCTGGAACTGCTGGTACAGGAAAGTCTTATGTCATAAAGTGTCTCCAGAGGTTAGTGCAGCAAGTTTCCGAAGCCAATGATGCAATACAGGTGATAACTCCAACAGGGAATGCTGCCTATCTTGTTCAAGGCAGTACAGCTAGGTAAGGTAAGGTAATTTATTTTACGTCAAAAACACGGGGAGTGGTTGCCCAAGTCTCCCGAGCCAGGGGCTCATGATAGAAGTGTTTGACATACATGTTAAAAGAAAGAGAAAAAAAAAAAAAATTTAAAAACTATATATTAAAAAATACAATATTATCATACCATTGACAGCTTTCATACTCACAGCTTTCTTGGAGTACCAACAGGTGGAAGGCCTTGCAATGAGTTGACTGTACCTACAGGTTCCTTACTAGAGAAAATTCAGAAAAAGTGCGAAAATCTGAAAGTTCTGGTTGGGGATGAACGATCAATGTTTGGACATACAACAATGGGCTGGATGGAACAGCATGCATGTTATGCAGTCAACAAAGGAGCCAATGCAGATCAGTTATGGGGAGGGATTCCTGTAGCAGTGTCCATGGGAGATGATGTTCAGCTTCCTCCTGTGTGTGACACCCCTGTGTACATCTCAGATTGTTGTAGTGCACCATCTAACCATGGTCGCCTGGTTTGGACAATGTTTGATAGCGCTGTTGAGCTTACTCACATTATACGGCAGAGTGAATCTGAACAACAACTGAGAGATGTGCTGATGTCACTAAGAAATTACACCACAACACCCCAGCAAATCCATTGGCAACAGCAGTTTCAATGGCACAATCTCGGCATGTCACGTGGGCCAGAACTCCTTGCTAGGATGGATGAGCAAGGTCTGTACATATTTCCCACGCACCGTCTTGAATGGCAGCGTAATAAAACAAAGCTGCTTGAGTGTAACAGACAGCCAAACCATCCAGTAGCAAAGATCAAGGCAGTTCACAATGGCAGACATGCAGCGAAGGCTGACAGTAATAAGGCAGGAGGATTGTTACCTCTACTGTATCTTTCCCGTGACAGCAAAGTCATGCTGTGATGTGAAGTATATGAAATAATTCAAAGTCATGCTGGTCGTTAACTTAAAGGCTGATTGGGGTTTGTACAATGGGGTGGTAGGTACAGTCATAGACATTGTGTTCAAAGATGGCGGCAGACCTACTGATGATCCTGCTCCAGTACCTGATGTTGTTCTGGTGAGGTTTCCAGGATATAGGGGGCCACCGTACATTAATGAAGATCCTACAGTTGTGCCAATTGTACCAGTAAGTCGTTCCACTGATTGCGCATGCCAATGCAAGCGTCTGCAGGTTCCATTGCGACTGGCATGGGGAACAACAATCCACAAATGCCAAGGGATGACTGTGGGCGCCGGAGAAGCATTCAGATATGTAGTGGTTCACCCCGGGGACCATGGCTTTGAAGCCAGAAACCCAGGAGCTCTATTTGTCGCACTGCCAAGAGCAAAATCAGCGGGCGGGGAAGGAAGAGATCCTGATTTTGTTTTTCATGAAGATGTATTGATAAACAATGACAGATTCAGACCAGTGGACACTCCAATTACAAGAGCTAGAGCAGTGGAGATTGAGAGACTGCATGTCTTAGCAACTCATTGTCGGCAGAGAAGGGTGTTAGCACCAGCGTATAGGGAGGAAACCTTTCTCAGACTCGTAGAGTGGGCTCAGTCTCAAGATCATCGTTGAAACGAGTAGTCTAAGTGTTGAAAATAATATTGGTTCAGAGGTGAAAGTCTTAATTAGCATGGTGATGTCTTGTTTGCAGTCATATCAATAAGATAGCGCTAATGCCTATGATGTGATGAATTAATATAATTGTACATATCCAAGCACCGCCAATAACAGTACAGTCATGCTGTAATCAGCCTGTGTGGGTGAGGGCCGTTGTGGCCATGCATAACAAATAAAAGTGCCGTTATGCTGTAATTAGCCTGTGTGGCTGAGGGCCTTTGTGGCCATGCATAACAAATAAAAGTGCCATTGTGCTGTAATCAGCCTGTGTGGCTGAGGGCCTTTGTGGCCATGCATAACAAATAACAATGCCGTTATGCTGTAATTAGCTTGAGTGGCTGAGGGCCTTTGTGGCCATGCATAACAAATGAGCTGCCCGTTGCTGTAATAAACCTGTGTGGACAAGGGTCTATTATGTGGCCACGCCTAACAATAAAAAGGCTCTCAAGTTGAGATTGGCATTAGGGCTTGTGTTGAAAGGGATATTACTGCAAAAGCCAGTTTTTCAGCAAAAAAGTAAGTTCTTGGAATTATTTCATTTTAGCAATATTGTTTTGTTAAGTCTCCTTACTTTATTTAACTTACAGTAGAAACATGCATGTTTGATGAACCTACTTTTTGAAATTCAGTGAAGTCTCGCCTTGTGGACATCTTGCTATAAGGAACACCCTGATAATATGGACGGCAGCTAAATACCAAGCAAAAATAAATTACTTCGCTATTATGGACTATCACTAATGAAGACACTAACTCAAGCTCCTTATAGTGTCCACTTTATTAAGGAATTTGACTGTATGGCAAAAAGCGTTCTTGTGCTTTGGATAGTTATTGGCAATTAATATTTATGCATACTTAGTAAGTTCTGGTTAAATTAGGTCCATTTTTCTCTATGAAAGATAATATTATATTATTATGGTCTTTAAGCAGCAGAAAAATACTGTTTTTGCTTCAGTTCTAAAATCCATAAGTGTATCTCTGTAGTTTACAGGCTTCTCATTAAGTGCCAGCAGCCGGCTAAAAAACCGGATACTTGAAGATTTGAGCCGTCTACTTTTGGGGGAAATATTATGGTAAGTAGAGGGAGTGAAAACCTGAAATTACCTAAAAAACACAATTGGCAAGCCGTCTATTTTTACATCCTAGCCATCAACTGTAAAACTTAATGAGAACCCTGAGTTTATCATAGTTAAACTATAAACCAATAATAAAAGAGCCTGCTTGATCTTTCTTGGTTTAAAACATGTAGGTTCTTGTATTATTGGTCATTAAAATGGATCATTTCTGTTCATAGGTTTTTTAAGTAAACCACTACTTTTACATGCTGGTTTTTACTGTACATGTAGTTATCAAACTTCATTGCTCTTGGCATTTCCTCAATTACATGCTAATGGAATTTGTTTTCACAATTTCACTGCCAAAGGTAGGCAAATTAAGTTCACATATGCCATGTTACAGTTATGGGCTTATTAGTATCGTAGCCTTGAGTGAATGCAAAGCTGAGGCTGACCTTTTTTGATTCGAACCTGCTTCCTTTTCTGGTGGAAATTATGCTTCAAAATACTAGTTGGCATAAAAACAACATAATTTACATAATCAAGCAGGAAGGGTTGTATGAATACATTACAAGGTCAACTCCAACCTTGTTTTCACCTTTAACTGTAAAATGGACTATTTAAACAAAATTCTAAGCTTCATTTTGTAAAATGGTGAAAGACATTTTTTAAAAATTAATAGTACTACTTACAAAGAGCTTTCACTTGAATAGCCGCACCACGTAACAATGTAGGATTTGTCTTCAAAATCAAAAGGTAAATAATTATTAACTATCTTACCAGACTACATTAATATTGTTCAGTTTGCAAGTGAAAGGGTTAATAGCATCCGGACCCAGTCCTTGATTGTAATTGTGCATTTCAGGCTCAGTATTTTTTAGGAAAAGCTTTTTTTCCTTTTTCCTTAGTAGTAGTGTATTAGCTAGGTTTGGTAAATTTAGAGATACATTAGTCAACAAGTTATTGAAATCAAACATGTAATGATAAAAAACTATACAGATAATTGCATGAGCTTCTGGATAGACTGTGCTGAACTGCCGAATAGATTCCATAAACAATATTTCACATTCATCGTCCTTGACTGCTGATTCCGTGAACAACTGTCAGTGTAAACAGCTTCAATATGCCTTTGTTCAAAGTGACTGGTGCCAATGGTATTACTGCAAAAAAGTCTCACCATGTGCTCCAGGTACGTCATCATCGTTACCAAGATTAATCGAGTATGTATGCTACTACAGTTAGTCAGTATAACAATTCTTTTAATCATCAGCTTGGAAGCTAGCCAACAGATTTTCCGTGTTTACGACAGATTCAAAATTATTCATGGAGCATATACATACTGAAAATCAAACCTTCATTATAGACTGCATTGTACTTTCCCCAAGACACCCACAACCAAAACTGAAATTGTCACGTTAATTGACCAGATGCTGTAGAATTGGAGAATGACCATATGAATGGTTAGATATGTACAGTGAAAAGCTTGCATCTATAACTGTGATGATCATCATATTCTGCAATTCCAGTATGTGTTGAATAACATATACCAGGTATAACTTTGTTGTGTGAATTCACTGTGGATAAATTAATCTTTCCTTGCTGGAGATCAGTTTAATTGATAATTGTCACTTTCCAAGTCAATATCAATGGCATTCCATAAGGTTCGATTCTTGGAGTGGTATTGTTTATGGATTTACAAAATGATCTTCAACCCTGTAGAACTGACAAGTCAACTGTTGAGTTTTATGATGATGGCACAGGTTTAAAATAATCCCTGGCTTCTCCCATTACTCTGGAGAGCACTTTATAGAGAGAAGTACATCACCAAGTCATACAAGAGTGTTATCATCCTTCAAAAGCAAAATGGTTATCATGCACTATCTCAAATACTGTCTCTGTCCTGTTCCCATTACATCACAACATAATTGAAAAGCTTGTTGATGCCTTTTAATTAGCAGAAACATACGTTTGCAAAATTGAAATATTTTACAGCATTACAACAGCTCAAATAATGGGAGCTGTTCTATAACTTTAGGATGAAATTATAGCAGAGTTTCTGGCTGTTGACCATCTGAAAAGTAAACATCAACTGAAAAGCAACCGATGCAGACATTAGAAAGAAGCAATGTTGAAAAGACTGTTCAGACTATTTATTACTAAAAATATACTGACAACATGCCAACAAAATTGTCTTAATATAGACCAGAGAAGCAATGGGGATAACTCATTAACTGATGGTAATCCTACAACAAAAGCAGAGTTGCATACAAAATAGACAAAGGACCCACATAATCTTGTGTGTTAAATATACAAACAGGAGACAGATGGAGCATACATAGCCTACGGAATGGTATTCCAGTAGAAATAATGAAAAAGGGGGTGTTCAGTCCCTTTTAAATGGACTTTAATAATGTTAATCACATAATTATAGCCATTTATTATAGTTTTAATCTTTGTTGCATATAGTCATTGTAACTTTTTTTATTCCAATAGTAAACTGTACTTAACCTGGTAATAATAATTTTATTCTCCTTTCCTGTTACAGAAATAATCTGCAATTTATTATAGATGGCCATAGACTTATTATGGTTAATTGTTATCCTTTTAAAATAAAGTTTATTATTATTATTATTATTATTATTAATACAAGGCAGCCTTTTTGTTTGTTTTTAGCCCAGCGACAAGAGTGAAGGTGGTCCCTTCATGACACCTCCGCCTTCTTGAGCGGTTAATACGCGGCGAGTTCTGTTATGAGATCTTTAAAAATGCTGCGGGGGCTGGGAACCCTCATACATCATGTATTATACTGGGTAATGCTGTTAATACATGATAACTTATTTGATGAATGGGAAATAAAAAGACACTACACTTGCCAAAGCTTCTT
>JBBMOI010000012.1:12317500-12530000 GCA_038088405.1 Porites divaricata | reverse complement strand
CCTGGGAAAAAAATCGGGGGTCACCGCGCTTGTTTCCTCGCAAACTGCTGTGAAAGGTGGTCTGGATGGATAATTTGCTCGGCGGGGACTGGGGCGAGATACAAAATGACGCCCATCGTGTTCGAACTATGCACTCGAGATCAAGCTTGTTTTCGGTTGTTTTTATGTGTTTGATATCGCCAACACAGAAATTGAAACTTGAGAAGAGTACATTAAATACCAAGGAAGGAGGTAAGTCAAGATTTGAGGAGATTTTGGAGTTATGAATCTTAATTTTGGGCTATTTTGTAGCGCTGGCGTTCTGTTTAATTCCAGTGCGCTAGAGTTCGATTTTTTTGCTTTTGCATAATAATGCTTGACAAAGAAACTTGAAGAAAAGACTATTAATTCCTATTCTTCATATGTTAGCTTGTTTGCTTTCTATACACAGCAAAATGTGAATTCAGCAACAAACTTCGCGTTTACATCAAAGATTGGTCTACCTCCCGTGGTTCTGGTGCTACGGTGGGTCTTATTTGTTCCAGAATTATTCGTCTCTCCACTCTCGTAGTTTGAACAACATATGTACAGTAGCGATCCTAGGCCAGATACTGGCTCGTTAATGCAGTTGGAGAGCCGTAGAGATGTCCCATAGGCTTCACAGCCCCCATAATCCAAAGCCTCAGCCAGGACATTTCAATAATTCCACAACTCGACGGCCGCGAAGTGAAAAACCACTGCAGACTTCGGGATCACGCACATTTCTGTCATTTTCTTGTTTTTCGATTGCAAACCAGGAAACTGTCAGCCGATCTGCGGCATTATTAGTGCGAATAAAAGTTTTAGCTCTGCAAAAGCGGCCCTTTTTTGTTCCTTTCGCGCAAGTGGGAAGAACCGCCCCCATCTTGAATGTCCCAATATTATGCGCAGTAGAGGGTGCGCAGTGCAAAACAAGGGAATTACCTTAAATATATAATAGTAAGTATTACAATGAGTTAGCATAATATAGTAACAATAATGGTAATTCAACAAAATCAAATAAGCTATACAATTTCAATTTACACAAGTAAAAATACTAATGATGATGATATTAATAACTAGATAGAGTCAATTTCTGAACCTATATTTTAAATTATAACAACACTAGGTGTTACAAAAGGAGCAGCAGTAAGATGAGAAAGTTAAATTTCTTATAGCTAATGTAAATTCCTTCAGGTTTAACTTATGTAGATCATTTGATATAGAATCGCATAATTGAGTAAAATCTCGCATTCTGATTGGTTAACGAAGCGAGGTATTTAGTGTGGAATTGCGAGTTGAAAACGAGGCTAAGCGATATTGTTTAGCATTTACGTAACAACTAGAGCGATTTTCGTATGACCTTGAAAAATGGTTTCGGTAAGTGTTCGTCATCTGTTTCATAAGCCAATGGATGAAAAGATCAAAACATGGACTCTTCGTTTTCCTGCCAAAGAAAACCCTAATATGGAGAAGGCATTCTTCGATTGGCCAATCGTGTTGCAGTATGACGTCCAAGCGAAGGATCCATTGACTTCTAGAAAGTTCTCGGGCATGAAGTTTTTTTACGCGAGCGTTCGCTTAACCAACTAAAAGCCACGCGCGTTTGTATCCGTTCAATAAACCAATCAAATCGCTCTATTTCCATTCGTTTGTTGTTTCTGCTTTGTTCGCGCGTTTTCATTTCAAGGTCGTACGAAAATCGCTCTATCGTCAAATTCTAACACAACAACTGCAAAAAAGGTTTTTACGATGTCATATTACAATGTTTTCAAAACCATTGTCACCTTTTGAAGAGTTAAAAACAAACAAAAGCGTTTTTTTTAAGTGACCCGGAGGTTCTTCCTTGTTTTGAACTGAACTACAAATTCTTGGAGAGGCATAAAAAACCTCTTTCGCTCGCGACAACAAGAAAACAAGAAAATCCTGTGAACACGGCCCAGAAAATGGCAAGACAAAGTTCAACCAAAAAAACACAGAGAAGCGACAACGGAGGAAGTGCCAGGGTCGATTGTCACATATACAGAAGAAGAAATAAATACCTTCAAAGACGACATGGCCTCTGAAAACACGAAAAAGAGTACGCCGCTTGCAATCGTCCTGAACCGTGGTACTTAGAAAAGTACAAACAGAGCTGAACTTGAATAGCATTTCTAAAACATTTCAAGGTACTTACCTTATATCCATCGCGACGTTAAACTTTCAGTGCTTTCCCTTGGACACTTCATTTCTTTCAGTTTTGCCACCGAAGAGGTAAAAGGTGTAAATTATTTTCCTTCTCGAGCAAATGACCAATTTGAAAAAAGTTGTTATAGATAAACGGCTTGTAAATTCAGTGAAATACCTCTATTTATCCTTACGATTAGTGTGAAACTTGTTTACATGTAAGAAAGTTTGAAAACAAATGAAAAACAAGCACTACACAAGGTACAAAGAAAGTTGTCGAAGGTTCAGACGTGTACGACTGACCTTGCTTCCTATTCGCTAACGCAATGACAGTTCTGACAGTTGACTTTGAAATGGCTTTCTGGAGCGCGCGCTCAGGATAAAAACAAACAATATTATTGCTGTTTTTTTCTGATTTTTATTCAATTATGCGATTCAAGGAAAATCCATTACCTGACTCGTGAATTCCACGTTAAATTGCACTTAAAACCCGATATCGCACTCATCGCTTCGCAATTCGTGCGATATCGGTTTTCGCGTGCAATTTAACGTGGAATTCACGAGTCAGGTAATGGATTTTCCTATAGAATTCCATAACTTAGGGCCAAAGTATCTTATGGAATGAAGACCATATTTTGTGGTATTAACAGATGGTATATTAAGGGCCTTTTCACCGCGTAAGTTATATTTAGATTTGCGCTCATTAAAAATACTAGAAATATACGTAGGTGACGAATTATGAATAGCTTTGTGAATTAAGATAAGTAAGTCGCAGTATCTAGAATTCTGGAGACTACTATGATCAATCTTTTCAAGTAATTTGTCATAGTTAGATTCATAATCATTAATTACAAAACGTAAGCACCTCAGGTTTAGCTTTCCTAATTTATCTGAATTTCTCTTACCGCAATGGTGCTATACTAAGGAGCAATAATTTAGATGTGGTAAAAAATATGCTTTGTATAATATTATTTTAGCTTTCTCTGGAATTAAACGTTTGTGACGCTTCATTACTTGTAACTGGTTGCTGACTTTTCGAATAATGTCTGCAATATGCTCATTAAAATTAAGTTTGTTATCAATGGTTACACCTAATAGTTTGATACTATTAGAAATGCTAATATTATCATTACATAATGTAAAAGAGAAGTTATCTAAGGTACTATGGTTACGACTCATTAGCATGGATGTGCTTTTAGATGCATTGAGAAGTAAACCATTATGGGAGAACCAATCATGTGCAGTATGGAGATCACTCGCAATAATACCCTTTAGTGTACCTAAGTCAATATTACTGGAATACAATTGAGTATCGTCGGCATACGAACCAATGTTGGAATTAAGATTTATGAACAAGAGGTCATTAATAAATATATTAAACAACAAAGGACCCATCACCGATCCCTGGGGAATTCCTCTAGTTATAGTAGACCTTCCGATAAAGTGTCTCCAATTTTAACTCTCTGTGCTCTGCTACTTAAATAACTAGTTAGTAAAGCTATACTACTGCTAGATAATTTATAAGCTTTAACCTTAGCGAGTAGCAGAGCATGAGGAAGGGAATCAAAAGCTTTAGAAAGATCTAAACTAATAATAGCTGATGACTCTTTGTTATCCAATGCTAATTTAATATCCTCTACAATACGCAATAAGGTGAACTGGCAACTATAATTTTTGCGATAGCCCGAAAGAAAATCAGATAACTTATCTTGAAAGAATATGGATAATTGATTAGCTAGCTTATCCCACGTTAAGGTGCAAGAAATCTAGTCAAAATCTATCTGTTTGGCAAAGGGAATCTAGATAGCTTCCATGATTATTTATCAGACAGTTTTCTACTATGGGGCTAGAGGAAACTTATTTTCCTGGATCTCCACAGGGTTAATTCAAAGAGTAGTTGTCAACGAAATATACTCTGAAACTACTCGTCTTATATTAATTGTGTCCCACAGGGAATTGTACCGGCTCCCCTCTTCGTGATGTTTGTCAATCAATGACATTCATGGTGGTGACAACCTTTCTTCAAAGACTAATTTGCGTTTATTCGCTGATGATACAGTTCTCTACAGATCGATACTGACCCCCAAAATGAGGCAAGAATATTGCAAAATGACTTGACCGAGCTTTTCTTGCGGGCCTCTGCAGAATGGAACCTTTTATCTCAACAAATGTAATTTAATGCAATCCTCCAGGGCTATACTCCCATTAGATTTTCTTATGAAGCTGGGGGACTCACCACCCTTGTTTAGTGTTAGAGCTATCAAATAATCTTAGTTGGAATCTCCATACAGCTACTAATATAACTAAGAAAGCTAATCAGATTCTCGCCTTCCTCCACAGAAGTCTAGTTGATTGTCCAGTTAAAGTTAAAAAATAGGTCTACCTCACCCTTGTTAGACCTGATTTAGAATACGTTTTTTAGCGCTTGGGACCCTCAGCCTTTCTGAACATATTCTGCAAATTGAGAAAATGAACACAGGGCAGCTCACTGAGTGTGGAAGGCCGTAAACAATACAGTTTGCCTTAAGATACCTTACCACTTTAAGCCTAAGGGAAGAATAGCCCTTCGGTGTAATCCTAAGACGTTTATTCGGGGTTCATTCAACCCTCCTCATCAGGAAATATCTTAGGTTTAGTTTATTTGTTATAACAATTACAGACTGGAATAATTTAAGTGATTCTGTAATTGAATCTGAATCACAAGATGACTTTAAACGAGCTAGAAGTAATTTAATTATTTAACTTGTTACAACAAGTGTATATCTGATAGTGTTTAGTTTCATTTATGTCTATTTAATTATAATATGTTTATATATATATTTATGATTTGTTTATAAGTAACCCAACTATTTAAATAGTATCATGGGTATTTTTTATCCAGTTCTACCTTGCAATTTAGTTTGTCATGCTGTGAGCTCTAGCTTACCACATCTATGTAATGGGAAACCATTACACTGTAAACATTAAAGTTGTGGAAGTAGATGTAGATGACCAGTGATGGGCTACTGCTTAACGAGTATAGTATTACAGCAAGAAGCCCAAAACTGTGACCTCCTTAATTTTATTAAATCTCTCTGACTGAGTTCAATCTGTATGAAAGAATGTGAAATAGAACAAAGCGGTGATACCTCTGGGCTCCTTCCTGCACATGTAAGCATAATTCCTTGTTAAACTGACACCAACTAACCGCTCGCCAAACAACAATATTCAATTGCAGGCAATGAAAGTATTTCAGTCACAGCAGTTCTTAGTAATTACTTTTAAAAGTATGTAGATAGACTGGCCAAGTCTCCAGTGAATTTCCCCGTAAATAACACCTTATTCTATAGCTTTTTAATTGTCTATTATGAGAAGAATTAAGAAACATCCTTGAAGGCGCTCCTCTGAGATGCTCGTTCACGAATGGCCATTCACGCGTCTGGTTTAGTTGTATTGGTTATTGTAAAAGTTTCCTGTATGGCTTTCAGCCCAATATTCTGGAAAAATACTCAGCTATGTTTATTGCCTCCAAGTTGTTATTATGCAAGCGTCGCAAGTATGTAATAAGAATGTATGGAATGCACAGAACGCACTATGATCACGCGCGTTTAGATCTTCTATCACTCATAAACTGATCACGCGTGTTTTGACTTCCTCAGACGCGAAGCTTACGCAAAAAAACACACTAGCACAGTGATGGAGCAAAAGCGTTTGGACCTTCGATCGTTGTCGCCAACACTCCGTAAACTTTATTTATTACTGTCATTACTAGTTTTAAAGGAAGCTAAATACTGCCGTTTAACACTAGATGTTTAGATACTGTATATTTCTATCCGGTCAGTATAAAACATGGACTGCGGACTACGGACTGCGGACTGGGTATAAAATATGGACTAGGTATAAAACGCGGACTGGAAAATATGGACTGGGTATAAAACACGGACTAGGTATAAAACGCGGACTGCAGGCTGCGGACTGGGTATAAGATAGGAATTCTTGGTGGAGTTTTCTCAATCAAGAGCCTGACAAAAATTTATCGTTTTCAGTTCTAAATGAATAAGAACGAAATAGAAATATGCGATCGAATTTGAAATGCACTTGAAGAATTTTTTGTTTGCGCTCAAAAGAGAATGATCTACTCTTGTGCTCTAATCTGTAATATTTAATGACGAGATTATTTCTGCCTAATCAGGCCTAGGCTGTTCCAGGGTCCGAGGTAGTTGGGTCCGCTGAAGGGTTGAGAAAGCGCGAAAATAAAACGGTAGGAAACTGGGTAGTCTCCTCTATATCTGAGAGCCTGGAACAGGCTAAATTAGGCCTGCAAATGAGTATGGATTTTAGAGATCAGGTCTGAAAATGGGTGTGGAAAATTACATTTTTTTATTCTGAAATAGGGTAAGGATTTAGAGAACCAGGAAGCAGAAGCCCACCAAAAAATTCCTAGGAGTACCCCCTTCCGGAGTCCAGGAGGAGGGTATAAATCATGTCATCATAATCATCGCGTAGAACGTAACGTTGGGTTGGATGATTCAAATTTCGGTTATTATTCAAGTATAGTTGAGTAATCCCTCCCCCCTAAATACTGCTTTTTTACTTCACGGAATGCCCCTATACTGACCTTCTCGTCTGAGTTCTTCATTTCCTCATATTCCCAACGCTTTATTTGAAACGGAATAGAGGCATCTTTAAGAATTTTACTCTGACTCGGCTAACACCAATACTATTGATTCTTTTTATTCGGTGCTTCTTTGATCGGTTCTCTTCTAACTCCTTCTTTTAATAAAATTCAGGTTTAATTTCAGTTGCCTTGAGTAGCGGCGTAACATTCCTTGTCAGTGCAGTTTGCTTTCCTTCTCCACATGAGGAGAATATAGACTGCGCGTGACCGGCTTACGGAATGTTTTTGCGTGACACAAGGAGCTGGACTACTGTTTTATGCAAGCTACTTTCCGTTTCTCTCAGTTTTACCTTTTTACATAGTTCGTAGTCCGTGTTTTATACTCAGTCCGTAGTCCGCATTTTATACCTAGTCCGTGTTTTATACTCAGTCCGCAGTCCACATTTTATACCTAGTCCGTGTTTTATACCCAGTCCGCAGTCCGTGGTCCGCAGTCCGCAGTCCATCTTTTATGCTGACCGTATTTCTATCGTAGTGATTTGTGTTTTAATTGCACATGAGATAATTTATATGTGACTGGATTTCCAAAAACATGGCTATAGAAATATCTCTCATATACCTTCTGACCTAGATTTATCTAATTTGTACCGAATATTCACTGAATAGGCTGCAGTAGATACACTTTGATGAGTTTCTCACTGGCTATTACCGTCGATTGCATCTACCCGTGAACGCACGCGCTCAAAACATGTTTTCACGTGACGTCAAACGTTTGAGTTTCAGGCGTCAAACTTTGAAGTTTTCCCGCCCAAATGTGAAGTTCCCTCTGTAGAGTCGGTGATCTCGTGGTTCACTCTGTTCTCTTGCTGATGCGTAATCTTCTCCCAACTTCTGAAAAACAATAATCCTGCGCAATTTCTTTTACTTGATTCCACAAATCGCTTGAAAGTGGGACAGCTTTTTGATAATTTCTTCCTTTCTTATTGATTTAAAACATCTTCCCTTTGAGCAGTGCCGAGAAGGATAACCTCACATTTGGGCGGGGAAACTTCAAGGTTTGACACCTGAAACTCAGACGTTTGACGTCACGTGAAAACATGTTTTGCGAGCGTGCGTTCACGGGTAGATGCAATCGACGGTAACCTAACTTCCCATAATTCTCTCTGTATGTCAGTTTGAAATCAGCGCTCGTAATAGACTGAACTCATCTCTCGTAGTGGGTTGTCTTAGAGTTTTTTGGCTGCCTTGAGCAAAGTTTTCCGGAAGGCATCATTAAGCCTTATGAAGGAGCAATTCTCACGACTGGCAAAGTCTGCTGCGTCCAATATCTTCTGGTATTTCGTCTCATTTCGGGCTACACGGGTGAAAGACTGATCCCGGGCTTGAGACGGAAACATTGGGTATTGCGAGCTTTGCTGTTGGCAGTAACAAGTCTTTGGCCTCACAAATTAGGTTATAGGGATGAAATCTATTCGGCGAGATAAAACTTGACGCTGATTTCTGACCAGGCCAAAGACTTAGTAAAAAATTGTTTGAAAGGCTTGGGTTGCGTGTCTCCCTTTCATCCGCTGGTCCACATCCGGGATCTTGAATAAATCCACTCTCAATGAGTCGAGAAAAGTTCCATGTAACGATTTATGTGGAGAAAGCAAGAGTTTAACGGAGTAATTTGACCATGCTTTCAGCCGTGTTAAGTGTGGAAGTATTATTATTAGTGGTTTTCGGAAGTGTTGTGATTGTCGCGAAAGTCATTTATTTTTTGATTTACCGAAAGTGTTGACAGACTATTAAATCTCAGGTATGTGTGGTTGAGCTCGTGTTACCAGAATCCTTTCTCCCACGCATAAAAACGCTTCGTGAGTGTTTAGTTTACTGCGCTTTTCACAAACATGCGAATTCTGAAGTTCAAAGGCCAACCGACGATTCCGCTTTTCGCTGCCATCAATCATCTTAACGGACCTCTTTGGAAACAAAACTTTACTTTAATAGGTTCAAAAGGTCATGGTTTCTGATTTGTAATTGATGGATTTCGATCCGTTTTGTGTGTTTCTGCGTTTCAAGGTTCGTTTGTTGTGATAGAGGCAAAACAAAAACGCAGTTGTAAAGGTGGCTTTGAACTTTAGAGTTCCCATGTTTCCTACATTCATTCGCATTCATTCATTCGGGTACTCGGTTAATGAAAACTACTGTAGAAATCAGTATTCCATAGAAAAAATCCCTCCCCTTTGACTGATTTGATCAATTAATTCAAAACCCTTACATCCTGGTAAACCGTTCTCAATTGGTGCAGCACCGAAATGAGCTGGGCATCCCTGTAACACCTTTAAGTAACGTTGTTTTTCGAATGAGTCCAGCTGATTATCTGACGTGGTGAAGTAGTCATCGCGCTGGGAAGTAGATCCCGCGGAAGCGTAGGGTTCGATGCGTTTTGTCAACCAGCAATTGTTTTCTGTTTTTTTTTTTCTTTTCTCAGTTCCTTACATAAAAATCATCTTTTAAAAACTTTATCTGTATTCTCTTTTTTTTTTTTTTTAAATGTAAAAAGTATAAGTTGAACGGGGAAATAGAGGAATAACTTGTTCGTTCATTAAAATTTTTTAATGCATTGGGAGCAAGTGTGCGAAGTGTCAGGGTTTATAACATCGATTGAAAGCTCTAAGAAAATGTGTTGATCATTGCTTTTTTTGACATTTGGTGGCTCCTAAGAGAGCCGTTGTGTAGATCTGGTATTAAAGAATGGACTTCACTTGCTACTATTGTACTTCGTGACGGCCTTGGTACCCTCACTGACTGCGTGCTTTGCGAGTTCTCCTGGAAGGAGCAGTCTGGTGGCTGTCTGTATCTCGCGGGAGCTGATAGTGGACTTCTTGTTGTAGTGGGCTAGACGGGAGGATTCTGTAGCAATGCGCTCGAAGATATCGTTCACGAATGAGTTCATGATACCCATTGCTTTGGCTGAGATTCCAATGTCAGGATGTACCTGCTTTAACACTTTGTAGATGTAGCTTTGATAACTCTCCTTCCGTTTCGGTTTCGATCGCCCTCTATTCGTACTGTCGCCCGACGTGGATTGTTCGTTACGTTCGCCGCTCTTCTTCTCACCTTTTTTAGCTGCAATCGGTTTAGGTGCCATGGTAAAGAAAGATATCTCTGCCTTTTCGGGATAGCCCAGTTTCTATTTATGTTGCCAAATTCAATAGGATCAATTAAAATGCGGATCGCAAGTTCTCGTCGGTGATTGGTGTTTTTTTTCTTGCTGTAACCAATTGAGCGTGCCGTCAATGGACACAAAGAGAACAATTTCTTTTTACGAGGCAATGATGATTGACTTTTGATTGGTGCAATCCGATCCACGAAACGCAGCCCGCGCCTGATAAATTGCAAAACAATCTCCTGAAACTTAAACTGGAAGTTAAGATACGTTGTTACTAGACAAAATGACCGGACAGGGCACCAAGTCAAAGACTCGTCCTTCCAGGGCAGGTCTGCAGTTTTCTGTTGGTCGCATCCATCGCCTTCTTCGTAAAGGCAACTACGCTGAGCGCGTCGGACCCGGCGCTGCCGGGTACTTGGCTGCCGTGCTGGAGTATCTGAGTGCTGAGATCCTCGAGTTAGCAGGAAACGCAGCGCGCGACAACAACAAGTCAAAAATCATTCGTCCTCACCTCCAGTTAGCTGTGCGAAATGACGAAAATTTAAACAAACTGCTTGCCGAGTCACCATCGCTCAAGTCGGTGTTCTTCCCAACATTCGGGCAGTATTACTAGCGACGAAAACGACCATCATGATACAAACGGCTCTTTTAGGAGCCACCACCTGGCAATAAACGTCAATGGCCAATAAAGTACTTCTTACTTTGTCTCTATTTCCTTCTTTCTTTATTAGTCACTTAGTAAAACGAGACAGACATGATTGTCATACTCCACGCCGTTACAGTTTTTTCTCGCGATGATACACACAAACTTACTAAAAATAAGCGATTGCGCACAACATCTCCTTATTCGTTCTTCTTAAGATAGATAGATAGATAGTTTATTTGTAAAAAAGCTCGCAGCTACTAAGCTGAATTGTGTATTTACAATATGATATATAATACGATATAACAGAATCTTACAATAGTGAGTATAATAAAATGATAATGATAAAGTCCTAAAAATAGAACAAGACTTAAAACTGTTAAAATATATGCAACGTCATCGATCTCATTTACAAAACTCACCGAGCGCTAAAATTCGTTATCAACACATGATCTTACTAAAAACTATTTTTGAAACGCTCGGTCTTACATTTGGCAATCGTAAAACGCCTTTTGCATCGAAGATTATAACACGACGGCCCTGACGATTGAAGCATATTATGTAAGCGATGGGCCGGGTCATTAGCAATCGAGAGGAAGGTCTTTTTACATAAGCTAGCGATGTAGTCATTGATAGACATAATATTTGAAAGCTCTAAGGCCTTTCTATAGGCCAGTCCCGGGCGAATGATTGATAGTGCTCGTTTCTCTACATTCTCTAGATCTTAAGTGGACGTTTACAATCCATCTCACTTAGCAAACCTCGTAGAGGTAACAGATGTATCGCGATCAGTAGTGACTGATCCCTCTGCGGTCCGCAAAACCAACTAAGACAAGAGTGCGCGAGTAACCAACATTAGCTATCGCTGTAGAGGCTATGTTGAACAGAAGGTTGCTTATTTGATATACTGTGAGTCCAGAAACTGGTTATCGGGTACTCGGTTAATGAAAACTACTGTAGAAATCAGTATTCCATAGAAAAAATCCCTCCCCTTTGACTGATTTGATCAATTAATTCAAAACCTTACATCCTGGTAAACCGTTCTCAATTGGTGCAGCACCGAAATGAGCTGGGCATCCCTGTAACACCTTTAAGTAACGTTGTTTTTCGAATGAGTCCAGCTGATTATCTGACGTGGTGAAGTAGTCATCGCGCTGGGAAGTAGATCCCGCGGAAGCGTAGGGTTCGATGCGTTTTGTCAACCAGCAATTGTTTTCTGTTTTTTTTTTTCTTTTCTCAGTTCCTTACATAAAAATCATCTTTTAAAAACTTTATCTGTATTCTCTTTTTTTTTTTTTTTAAATGTAAAAAGTATAAGTTGAACGGGGAAATAGAGGAATAACTTGTTCGTTCATTAAAATTTTTTAATGCATTGGGAGCAAGTGTGCGAAGTGTCAGGGTTTATAACATCGATTGAAAGCTCTAAGAAAATGTGTTGATCATTGCTTTTTTTGACATTTGGTGGCTCCTAAGAGAGCCGTTGTGTAGATCTGGTATTAAAGAATGGACTTCACTTGCTACTATTGTACTTCGTGACGGCCTTGGTACCCTCACTGACTGCGTGCTTTGCGAGTTCTCCTGGAAGGAGCAGTCTGGTGGCTGTCTGTATCTCGCGGGAGCTGATAGTGGACTTCTTGTTGTAGTGGGCTAGACGGGAGGATTCTGTAGCAATGCGCTCGAAGATATCGTTCACGAATGAGTTCATGATACCCATTGCTTTGGCTGAGATTCCAATGTCAGGATGTACCTGCTTTAACACTTTGTAGATGTAGCTTTGATAACTCTCCTTCCGTTTCGGTTTCGATCGCCCTCTATTCGTACTGTCGCCCGACGTGGATTGTTCGTTACGTTCGCCGCTCTTCTTCTCACCTTTTTTAGCTGCAATCGGTTTAGGTGCCATGGTAAAGAAAGATATCTCTGCCTTTTCGGGATAGCCCAGTTTCTATTTATGTTGCCAAATTCAATAGGATCAATTAAAATGCGGATCGCAAGTTCTCGTCGGTGATTGGTGTTTTTTTTCTTGCTGTAACCAATTGAGCGTGCCGTCAATGGACACAAAGAGAACAATTTCTTTTTACGAGGCAATGATGATTGACTTTTGATTGGTGCAATCCGATCCACGAAACGCAGCCCGCGCCTGATAAATTGCAAAACAATCTCCTGAAACTTAAACTGGAAGTTAAGATACGTTGTTACTAGACAAAATGACCGGACAGGGCACCAAGTCAAAGACTCGTCCTTCCAGGGCAGGTCTGCAGTTTTCTGTTGGTCGCATCCATCGCCTTCTTCGTAAAGGCAACTACGCTGAGCGCGTCGGACCCGGCGCTGCCGGGTACTTGGCTGCCGTGCTGGAGTATCTGAGTGCTGAGATCCTCGAGTTAGCAGGAAACGCAGCGCGCGACAACAACAAGTCAAAAATCATTCGTCCTCACCTCCAGTTAGCTGTGCGAAATGACGAAAATTTAAACAAACTGCTTGCCGAGTCACCATCGCTCAAGTCGGTGTTCTTCCCAACATTCGGGCAGTATTACTAGCGACGAAAACGACCATCATGATACAAACGGCTCTTTTAGGAGCCACCACCTGGCAATAAACGTCAATGGCCAATAAAGTACTTCTTACTTTGTCTCTATTTCCTTCTTTCTTTATTAGTCACTTAGTAAAACGAGACAGACATGATTGTCATACTCCACGCCGTTACAGTTTTTTCTCGCGATGATACACACAAACTTACTAAAAATAAGCGATTGCGCACAACATCTCCTTATTCGTTCTTCTTAAGATAGATAGATAGATAGTTTATTTGTAAAAAAGCTCGCAGCTACTAAGCTGAATTGTGTATTTACAATATGATATATAATACGATATAACAGAATCTTACAATAGTGAGTATAATAAAATGATAATGATAAAGTCCTAAAAATAGAACAAGACTTAAAACTGTTAAAATATATGCAACGTCATCGATCTCATTTACAAAACTCACCGAGCGCTAAAATTCGTTATCAACACATGATCTTACTAAAAACTATTTTTGAAACGCTCGGTCTTACATTTGGCAATCGTAAAACGCCTTTTGCATCGAAGATTATAACACGACGGCCCTGACGATTGAAGCATATTATGTAAGCGATGGGCCGGGTCATTAGCAATCGAGAGGAAGGTCTTTTTACATAAGCTAGCGATGTAGTCATTGATAGACATAATATTTGAAAGCTCTAAGGCCTTTCTATAGGCCAGTCCCGGGCGAATGATTGATAGTGCTCGTTTCTCTACATTCTCTAGATCTTAAGTGGACGTTTACAATCCATCTCACTTAGCAAACCTCGTAGAGGTAACAGATGTATCGCGATCAGTAGTGACTGATCCCTCTGCGGTCCGCAAAACCAACTAAGACAAGAGTGCGCGAGTAACCAACATTAGCTATCGCTGTAGAGGCTATGTTGAACAGAAGGTTGCTTATTTGATATACTGTGAGTCCAGAAACTGGTTATCGGGTACTCGGTTAATGAAAACTACTGTAGAAATCAGTATTCCATAGAAAAAATCCCTCCCCTTTGACTGATTTGATCAATTAATTCAAAACCCTTACATCCTGGTAAACCGTTCTCAATTGGTGCAGCACCGAAATGAGCTGGGCATCCCTGTAACACCTTTAAGTAACGTTGTTTTTCGAATGAGTCCAGCTGATTATCTGACGTGGTGAAGTAGTCATCGCGCTGGGAAGTAGATCCCGCGGAAGCGTAGGGTTCGATGCGTTTTGTCAACCAGCAATTGTTTTCTGTTTTTTTTTTTCTTTTCTCAGTTCCTTACATAAAAATCATCTTTTAAAAACTTTATCTGTATTCTCTTTTTTTTTTTTTTTAAATGTAAAAAGTATAAGTTGAACGGGGAAATAGAGGAATAACTTGTTCGTTCATTAAAATTTTTTAATGCATTGGGAGCAAGTGTGCGAAGTGTCAGGGTTTATAACATCGATTGAAAGCTCTAAGAAAATGTGTTGATCATTGCTTTTTTTGACATTTGGTGGCTCCTAAGAGAGCCGTTGTGTAGATCTGGTATTAAAGAATGGACTTCACTTGCTACTATTGTACTTCGTGACGGCCTTGGTACCCTCACTGACTGCGTGCTTTGCGAGTTCTCCTGGAAGGAGCAGTCTGGTGGCTGTCTGTATCTCGCGGGAGCTGATAGTGGACTTCTTGTTGTAGTGGGCTAGACGGGAGGATTCTGTAGCAATGCGCTCGAAGATATCGTTCACGAATGAGTTCATGATACCCATTGCTTTGGCTGAGATTCCAATGTCAGGATGTACCTGCTTTAACACTTTGTAGATGTAGCTTTGATAACTCTCCTTCCGTTTCGGTTTCGATCGCCCTCTATTCGTACTGTCGCCCGACGTGGATTGTTCGTTACGTTCGCCGCTCTTCTTCTCACCTTTTTTAGCTGCAATCGGTTTAGGTGCCATGGTAAAGAAAGATATCTCTGCCTTTTCGGGATAGCCCAGTTTCTATTTATGTTGCCAAATTCAATAGGATCAATTAAAATGCGGATCGCAAGTTCTCGTCGGTGATTGGTGTTTTTTTTCTTGCTGTAACCAATTGAGCGTGCCGTCAATGGACACAAAGAGAACAATTTCTTTTTACGAGGCAATGATGATTGACTTTTGATTGGTGCAATCCGATCCACGAAACGCAGCCCGCGCCTGATAAATTGCAAAACAATCTCCTGAAACTTAAACTGGAAGTTAAGATACGTTGTTACTAGACAAAATGACCGGACAGGGCACCAAGTCAAAGACTCGTCCTTCCAGGGCAGGTCTGCAGTTTTCTGTTGGTCGCATCCATCGCCTTCTTCGTAAAGGCAACTACGCTGAGCGCGTCGGACCCGGCGCTGCCGGGTACTTGGCTGCCGTGCTGGAGTATCTGAGTGCTGAGATCCTCGAGTTAGCAGGAAACGCAGCGCGCGACAACAACAAGTCAAAAATCATTCGTCCTCACCTCCAGTTAGCTGTGCGAAATGACGAAAATTTAAACAAACTGCTTGCCGAGTCACCATCGCTCAAGTCGGTGTTCTTCCCAACATTCGGGCAGTATTACTAGCGACGAAAACGACCATCATGATACAAACGGCTCTTTTAGGAGCCACCACCTGGCAATAAACGTCAATGGCCAATAAAGTACTTCTTACTTTGTCTCTATTTCCTTCTTTCTTTATTAGTCACTTAGTAAAACGAGACAGACATGATTGTCATACTCCACGCCGTTACAGTTTTTTCTCGCGATGATACACACAAACTTACTAAAAATAAGCGATTGCGCACAACATCTCCTTATTCGTTCTTCTTAAGATAGATAGATAGATAGTTTATTTGTAAAAAAGCTCGCAGCTACTAAGCTGAATTGTGTATTTACAATATGATATATAATACGATATAACAGAATCTTACAATAGTGAGTATAATAAAATGATAATGATAAAGTCCTAAAAATAGAACAAGACTTAAAACTGTTAAAATATATGCAACGTCATCGATCTCATTTACAAAACTCACCGAGCGCTAAAATTCGTTATCAACACATGATCTTACTAAAAACTATTTTTGAAACGCTCGGTCTTACATTTGGCAATCGTAAAACGCCTTTTGCATCGAAGATTATAACACGACGGCCCTGACGATTGAAGCATATTATGTAAGCGATGGGCCGGGTCATTAGCAATCGAGAGGAAGGTCTTTTTACATAAGCTAGCGATGTAGTCATTGATAGACATAATATTTGAAAGCTCTAAGGCCTTTCTATAGGCCAGTCCCGGGCGAATGATTGATAGTGCTCGTTTCTCTACATTCTCTAGATCTTAAGTGGACGTTTACAATCCATCTCACTTAGCAAACCTCGTAGAGGTAACAGATGTATCGCGATCAGTAGTGACTGATCCCTCTGCGGTCCGCAAAACCAACTAAGACAAGAGTGCGCGAGTAACCAACATTAGCTATCGCTGTAGAGGCTATGTTGAACAGAAGGTTGCTTATTTGATATACTGTGAGTCCAGAAACTGGTTATCGGGTACTCGGTTAATGAAAACTACTGTAGAAATCAGTATTCCATAGAAAAAATCCCTCCCCTTTGACTGATTTGATCAATTAATTCAAAACCCTTACATCCTGGTAAACCGTTCTCAATTGGTGCAGCACCGAAATGAGCTGGGCATCCCTGTAACACCTTTAAGTAACGTTGTTTTTCGAATGAGTCCAGCTGATTATCTGACGTGGTGAAGTAGTCATCGCGCTGGGAAGTAGATCCCGCGGAAGCGTAGGGTTCGATGCGTTTTGTCAACCAGCAATTGTTTTCTGTTTTTTTTTTTCTTTTCTCAGTTCCTTACATAAAAATCATCTTTTAAAAACTTTATCTGTATTCTCTTTTTTTTTTTTTTTAAATGTAAAAAGTATAAGTTGAACGGGGAAATAGAGGAATAACTTGTTCGTTCATTAAAATTTTTTAATGCATTGGGAGCAAGTGTGCGAAGTGTCAGGGTTTATAACATCGATTGAAAGCTCTAAGAAAATGTGTTGATCATTGCTTTTTTTGACATTTGGTGGCTCCTAAGAGAGCCGTTGTGTAGATCTGGTATTAAAGAATGGACTTCACTTGCTACTATTGTACTTCGTGACGGCCTTGGTACCCTCACTGACTGCGTGCTTTGCGAGTTCTCCTGGAAGGAGCAGTCTGGTGGCTGTCTGTATCTCGCGGGAGCTGATAGTGGACTTCTTGTTGTAGTGGGCTAGACGGGAGGATTCTGTAGCAATGCGCTCGAAGATATCGTTCACGAATGAGTTCATGATACCCATTGCTTTGGCTGAGATTCCAATGTCAGGATGTACCTGCTTTAACACTTTGTAGATGTAGCTTTGATAACTCTCCTTCCGTTTCGGTTTCGATCGCCCTCTATTCGTACTGTCGCCCGACGTGGATTGTTCGTTACGTTCGCCGCTCTTCTTCTCACCTTTTTTAGCTGCAATCGGTTTAGGTGCCATGGTAAAGAAAGATATCTCTGCCTTTTCGGGATAGCCCAGTTTCTATTTATGTTGCCAAATTCAATAGGATCAATTAAAATGCGGATCGCAAGTTCTCGTCGGTGATTGGTGTTTTTTTTCTTGCTGTAACCAATTGAGCGTGCCGTCAATGGACACAAAGAGAACAATTTCTTTTTACGAGGCAATGATGATTGACTTTTGATTGGTGCAATCCGATCCACGAAACGCAGCCCGCGCCTGATAAATTGCAAAACAATCTCCTGAAACTTAAACTGGAAGTTAAGATACGTTGTTACTAGACAAAATGACCGGACAGGGCACCAAGTCAAAGACTCGTCCTTCCAGGGCAGGTCTGCAGTTTTCTGTTGGTCGCATCCATCGCCTTCTTCGTAAAGGCAACTACGCTGAGCGCGTCGGACCCGGCGCTGCCGGGTACTTGGCTGCCGTGCTGGAGTATCTGAGTGCTGAGATCCTCGAGTTAGCAGGAAACGCAGCGCGCGACAACAACAAGTCAAAAATCATTCGTCCTCACCTCCAGTTAGCTGTGCGAAATGACGAAAATTTAAACAAACTGCTTGCCGAGTCACCATCGCTCAAGTCGGTGTTCTTCCCAACATTCGGGCAGTATTACTAGCGACGAAAACGACCATCATGATACAAACGGCTCTTTTAGGAGCCACCACCTGGCAATAAACGTCAATGGCCAATAAAGTACTTCTTACTTTGTCTCTATTTCCTTCTTTCTTTATTAGTCACTTAGTAAAACGAGACAGACATGATTGTCATACTCCACGCCGTTACAGTTTTTTCTCGCGATGATACACACAAACTTACTAAAAATAAGCGATTGCGCACAACATCTCCTTATTCGTTCTTCTTAAGATAGATAGATAGATAGTTTATTTGTAAAAAAGCTCGCAGCTACTAAGCTGAATTGTGTATTTACAATATGATATATAATACGATATAACAGAATCTTACAATAGTGAGTATAATAAAATGATAATGATAAAGTCCTAAAAATAGAACAAGACTTAAAACTGTTAAAATATATGCAACGTCATCGATCTCATTTACAAAACTCACCGAGCGCTAAAATTCGTTATCAACACATGATCTTACTAAAAACTATTTTTGAAACGCTCGGTCTTACATTTGGCAATCGTAAAACGCCTTTTGCATCGAAGATTATAACACGACGGCCCTGACGATTGAAGCATATTATGTAAGCGATGGGCCGGGTCATTAGCAATCGAGAGGAAGGTCTTTTTACATAAGCTAGCGATGTAGTCATTGATAGACATAATATTTGAAAGCTCTAAGGCCTTTCTATAGGCCAGTCCCGGGCGAATGATTGATAGTGCTCGTTTCTCTACATTC
The DNA here is from genome assembly GCA_038088405.1 of Porites divaricata. Lineage (NCBI taxonomy): Eukaryota > Metazoa > Cnidaria > Anthozoa > Scleractinia > Poritidae > Porites > Porites divaricata. The sequence goes on along the minus strand of JBBMOI010000012.1, from coordinate 12,511,033 downwards.
TCTAGATCTTAAGTGGACGTTTACAATCCATCTCACTTAGCAAACCTCGTAGAGGTAACAGATGTATCGCGATCAGTAGTGACTGATCCCTCTGCGGTCCGCAAAACCAACTAAGACAAGAGTGCGCGAGTAACCAACATTAGCTATCGCTGTAGAGGCTATGTTGAACAGAAGGTTGCTTATTTGATATACTGTGAGTCCAGAAACTGGTTATCGGGTACTCGGTTAATGAAAACTACTGTAGAAATCAGTATTCCATAGAAAAAATCCCTCCCCTTTGACTGATTTGATCAATTAATTCAAAACCCTTACATCCTGGTAAACCGTTCTCAATTGGTGCAGCACCGAAATGAGCTGGGCATCCCTGTAACACCTTTAAGTAACGTTGTTTTTCGAATGAGTCCAGCTGATTATCTGACGTGGTGAAGTAGTCATCGCGCTGGGAAGTAGATCCCGCGGAAGCGTAGGGTTCGATGCGTTTTGTCAACCAGCAATTGTTTTCTGTTTTTTTTTTTCTTTTCTCAGTTCCTTACATAAAAATCATCTTTTAAAAACTTTATCTGTATTCTCTTTTTTTTTTTTTTTAAATGTAAAAAGTATAAGTTGAACGGGGAAATAGAGGAATAACTTGTTCGTTCATTAAAATTTTTTAATGCATTGGGAGCAAGTGTGCGAAGTGTCAGGGTTTATAACATCGATTGAAAGCTCTAAGAAAATGTGTTGATCATTGCTTTTTTTGACATTTGGTGGCTCCTAAGAGAGCCGTTGTGTAGATCTGGTATTAAAGAATGGACTTCACTTGCTACTATTGTACTTCGTGACGGCCTTGGTACCCTCACTGACTGCGTGCTTTGCGAGTTCTCCTGGAAGGAGCAGTCTGGTGGCTGTCTGTATCTCGCGGGAGCTGATAGTGGACTTCTTGTTGTAGTGGGCTAGACGGGAGGATTCTGTAGCAATGCGCTCGAAGATATCGTTCACGAATGAGTTCATGATACCCATTGCTTTGGCTGAGATTCCAATGTCAGGATGTACCTGCTTTAACACTTTGTAGATGTAGCTTTGATAACTCTCCTTCCGTTTCGGTTTCGATCGCCCTCTATTCGTACTGTCGCCCGACGTGGATTGTTCGTTACGTTCGCCGCTCTTCTTCTCACCTTTTTTAGCTGCAATCGGTTTAGGTGCCATGGTAAAGAAAGATATCTCTGCCTTTTCGGGATAGCCCAGTTTCTATTTATGTTGCCAAATTCAATAGGATCAATTAAAATGCGGATCGCAAGTTCTCGTCGGTGATTGGTGTTTTTTTTCTTGCTGTAACCAATTGAGCGTGCCGTCAATGGACACAAAGAGAACAATTTCTTTTTACGAGGCAATGATGATTGACTTTTGATTGGTGCAATCCGATCCACGAAACGCAGCCCGCGCCTGATAAATTGCAAAACAATCTCCTGAAACTTAAACTGGAAGTTAAGATACGTTGTTACTAGACAAAATGACCGGACAGGGCACCAAGTCAAAGACTCGTCCTTCCAGGGCAGGTCTGCAGTTTTCTGTTGGTCGCATCCATCGCCTTCTTCGTAAAGGCAACTACGCTGAGCGCGTCGGACCCGGCGCTGCCGGGTACTTGGCTGCCGTGCTGGAGTATCTGAGTGCTGAGATCCTCGAGTTAGCAGGAAACGCAGCGCGCGACAACAACAAGTCAAAAATCATTCGTCCTCACCTCCAGTTAGCTGTGCGAAATGACGAAAATTTAAACAAACTGCTTGCCGAGTCACCATCGCTCAAGTCGGTGTTCTTCCCAACATTCGGGCAGTATTACTAGCGACGAAAACGACCATCATGATACAAACGGCTCTTTTAGGAGCCACCACCTGGCAATAAACGTCAATGGCCAATAAAGTACTTCTTACTTTGTCTCTATTTCCTTCTTTCTTTATTAGTCACTTAGTAAAACGAGACAGACATGATTGTCATACTCCACGCCGTTACAGTTTTTTCTCGCGATGATACACACAAACTTACTAAAAATAAGCGATTGCGCACAACATCTCCTTATTCGTTCTTCTTAAGATAGATAGATAGATAGTTTATTTGTAAAAAAGCTCGCAGCTACTAAGCTGAATTGTGTATTTACAATATGATATATAATACGATATAACAGAATCTTACAATAGTGAGTATAATAAAATGATAATGATAAAGTCCTAAAAATAGAACAAGACTTAAAACTGTTAAAATATATGCAACGTCATCGATCTCATTTACAAAACTCACCGAGCGCTAAAATTCGTTATCAACACATGATCTTACTAAAAACTATTTTTGAAACGCTCGGTCTTACATTTGGCAATCGTAAAACGCCTTTTGCATCGAAGATTATAACACGACGGCCCTGACGATTGAAGCATATTATGTAAGCGATGGGCCGGGTCATTAGCAATCGAGAGGAAGGTCTTTTTACATAAGCTAGCGATGTAGTCATTGATAGACATAATATTTGAAAGCTCTAAGGCCTTTCTATAGGCCAGTCCCGGGCGAATGATTGATAGTGCTCGTTTCTCTACATTCTCTAGATCTTAAGTGGACGTTTACAATCCATCTCACTTAGCAAACCTCGTAGAGGTAACAGATGTATCGCGATCAGTAGTGACTGATCCCTCTGCGGTCCGCAAAACCAACTAAGACAAGAGTGCGCGAGTAACCAACATTAGCTATCGCTGTAGAGGCTATGTTGAACAGAAGGTTGCTTATTTGATATACTGTGAGTCCAGAAACTGGTTATCGGGTACTCGGTTAATGAAAACTACTGTAGAAATCAGTATTCCATAGAAAAAATCCCTCCCCTTTGACTGATTTGATCAATTAATTCAAAACCCTTACATCCTGGTAAACCGTTCTCAATTGGTGCAGCACCGAAATGAGCTGGGCATCCCTGTAACACCTTTAAGTAACGTTGTTTTTCGAATGAGTCCAGCTGATTATCTGACGTGGTGAAGTAGTCATCGCGCTGGGAAGTAGATCCCGCGGAAGCGTAGGGTTCGATGCGTTTTGTCAACCAGCAATTGTTTTCTGTTTTTTTTTTTCTTTTCTCAGTTCCTTACATAAAAATCATCTTTTAAAAACTTTATCTGTATTCTCTTTTTTTTTTTTTTTAAATGTAAAAAGTATAAGTTGAACGGGGAAATAGAGGAATAACTTGTTCGTTCATTAAAATTTTTTAATGCATTGGGAGCAAGTGTGCGAAGTGTCAGGGTTTATAACATCGATTGAAAGCTCTAAGAAAATGTGTTGATCATTGCTTTTTTTGACATTTGGTGGCTCCTAAGAGAGCCGTTGTGTAGATCTGGTATTAAAGAATGGACTTCACTTGCTACTATTGTACTTCGTGACGGCCTTGGTACCCTCACTGACTGCGTGCTTTGCGAGTTCTCCTGGAAGGAGCAGTCTGGTGGCTGTCTGTATCTCGCGGGAGCTGATAGTGGACTTCTTGTTGTAGTGGGCTAGACGGGAGGATTCTGTAGCAATGCGCTCGAAGATATCGTTCACGAATGAGTTCATGATACCCATTGCTTTGGCTGAGATTCCAATGTCAGGATGTACCTGCTTTAACACTTTGTAGATGTAGCTTTGATAACTCTCCTTCCGTTTCGGTTTCGATCGCCCTCTATTCGTACGGCCTTGGTACCCTGTCTGACTGCGTGTGCGAAGTGTGAGTAAAATAGTTTCCAAAACATATCCTCAGTGAGTTTTTATAACGTCTGTATCGAGCAGCTTAAAACTCAGAATTCGGAATCGAAAATAATTTATATAATGTTGAAATTATTTGGCCAGCTCCCGTCTATCTGCGAAGCAGCAACCAAACGTACTTTTCTACACGGAAAGATGTTTGATTATTACAAATCAGAAAAAAAAAATGACCAAGCTGCTTCTCTGCTGAGGGTGCGGCACATTGCCTGACAATGAATTTCTGTAGAAGAACCCCCATTAAACAAGACCGATTCGCACAAAACCGAGAGGAAAATTTGTAGCTTAGTTTTTGGTCTCAAAAACGGGCTTCTGCAGGTGTCTGCAGTTCACAATTACTCTCTGAACTGTCTGCTATGGCAGAGTCGACCAGAGTCAAGGCAGAGCGAAAGTTGATTTGTATTATGAACCCTTTTGAAGATCAGGCTCCTTTGTGAGGAAACATGGCGATTTAGCAGAGGCGAGCGTGAAATAGACGAAGCAAAGCACGCCGATGTTTTCGCGTAGTTCACTCTATTTTTAGTTTAGTTTGTTTTCTCTAGTTTTCTTTTAATTTGAGTAAATTTAGTCCTTAGTTTGTTGTTGTTGTCCGAACAACGTTATACACGTGTTTTGTTAAGAAATGTTTTAGTGACACAATTTAACTTGGGCCCGGTTCAGACGCCGATCTTTTCATGAACCGAACCTAATTCGAATTAAGGCTGACCCAAATTATTTAGACCGGCTGAATTGATTCAGACGCTGGTCTTAATTGCAGCTGAACTAAGTTCAAAAGTCGAAAAATGCTCATTTCGGTCAAACTGCTAACAAAATACGGTTATATAATTTTATATAATTTATGAGTAGTTAATAGAGGATGCCTTACCATTCAATTTCGCCACCGATATTTTCTGTCATTTCTCTGATTAACTTCATACTAACTTCATCAGTACAAAAAATGACAGACTTAATGGGAAATTTTAGCCCGTCATGCACCCACTTTTTATTTCAAGTTTAACTCTGTCATATTTTGATACTAAAAGAATTTTTGAAATATTTAAATTTTCCCATTAACTCTGTCATTTTTGTGTTTATTTGACACTTTATGACATTAATGGCTCGCCCTGCGGGCTCGCGGAAATGACAGAAAATATCGGTGGCGAAATTGATGGTAAGGCATCCTCTATTAACTACTCTAGAAGAATTCAATCGCGAAAAATATTATTACAAAATATAATTAGAAAAGATTATTTATATTTATAAAAATAATTTTGAAATAAATATATTGTAGAAACCTTTATCGGATTTGTTTTGGGGGTGGGGTGGGTCATAGATTCTTTAAGTTTTGAAAAAATTAATCTAAAAAATAAAAACTAGAAATGAAAGATGCCTCCCTATTTGTATACTAAATCTAGAGTGCAAAAAGGAATGATACCTTTTGTTTACAATAGAGAAATTACAAAAGATGAAAGATATTATAAAATGTTGGGAAATAGATTTTGTTCACCGGCAAAAATAATAAAAAGATATCTTAAACGTATTTTTGAGTCTATTTATGGCGAACTAGAAAAGAAGAGATTTAAATTTTTAAATGATTTAAGAGATATAGATATTTTTTTTGTCATAACTGATTATAATTGTATATTTAACCCTGTAGTGTATTCAGAAGTTTTGGATTTGTATTTAATTTATTTAACTTTGTATAAGAAGTATGGATTTACAAAAGATTATTTAGACAAAGTTATTTTAAAAGATACAAATCTCAAAACAAATTCAAAACCCAAATTTAACTATTTTGACACAAGTGGGGTTAAATGGAAAAAAAGAATCAGGTTGCCCCTTTCAGACCAAAATATAATGTTTTTGAGAGAGATTCCTTTTTTTATTGAAGATTTTTTTAGAGTTCGTTTAAAAAAAATAGTAAGTCAAGAAGTTGTTTATATGTTTTCTTTATTTTATTTGTATTTTTTGGTTGATTATGAATTTTTGTTAAGTAATAATGAAAAAATATTTGGCCAAGAAATTCTTTTTAAAGAAAATTTGTTGTTTAAATGTTTTTTTGATTATATATTGGAGAAAAATCATAAAGATTATTTAAAAAAATATACAGTAAATGAAGAAATTATGAGTATTTTATTAAAAAAAGAGGGAAAACCATTTTTAGGCAGAGGTGATGTTTTAGATTATGTAGATTATAATATGACGAAAGAAGTATTTGAAAAGAACAATATCAAAAATTTTGATAAAAAAAAAATGGGTGAAAAAGATTTATTACTATTTATTGATGATTGTGTTAAAGAAAATTTTGAGAATCCAAGAAAAAAAATATGTAAAAAAATATATGAGGATTTTGTAGATATTATAAAAGAGGAGAAAATATTTTGTTTAATAAATAACGCAACAAGAGATTTTGACCTCTTTGGTTTGACTCCATATTCTAAATTTGGGGGTTTAGGCTATCAAAGATTTTCAAGATTAAGAGATCAGGATAATAAACACAAAAAAAGAAGATTTCAAGATATTAAATTTTCAAGGTTATATTTAACTTTTTGTGGGGAGGAGAATATGAAAAAAATTGAGATTTAAAAAATAATATTTTCTAATAATAAAATGCAGTTGTCAAGTTACGATCGTCTCACGCCAGAAAATATTGTTTTTAATGAAGCCAAAGAATTCAAAGTCAAAGATAGCAAAATCAAGTACAAACGAATCCCAATTGAAGTCAAGTACCCAAATGGAAAGAAAGGTGCTCTTGTAATTGAAACTCCATTTCTTTTCTCTTTTGGAGTAAATGAAAAGAAAAACCAAGAAAATAACAAACTTGTTGGTTATAGTATTCCAGTTTGTCTCTGGGGAAAAGATACCGAACCAAATACAGAGGAAAAAGCATTTTTTGATACCTTGAATAATATCAGGGAAATATGTTGCAAACATCTTGAAACTGAATACGGATCTGATATGGCATCAACACTGTCTTCCCCACTTTATTACAAACAGGTTGAATTTGTTGATAAAAAAGGAAAGAAGAAAACAAAAAAAGATGAGTCAGCCGCACCAGTTCTTTACGCAAAACTTATTTACTCTGAGAAGTCAAAGAAAATACTTTCTCTATTCAAGACCAGGGGGAAGAAAGATTTGAATCCTTTTAAATATATTGATCAGTATTGCAATGTTAAAATGGCATTGATAGTAGAAGGAATATTTTTGAGCAAAACTGTAACATCTATTCAAATAAAAGTTCATGAGTGCTATGTAAGACCATTGAAACCTCGAGAATCTCTTTTGACAATAACTGAGGAAGAAGTTGATAGTGAAAGTGATGATGATGTGACTGTTGAGGTTGGTGATGTTGAAGATTTAATTATTTCTGACACTGAGGAATAAACATGAGATTTTTAATACAAAATTTGTATTAAAAATTAACCAAGTCCTTGAAACTCACCCATGAGTTAAATTTATCAGGGTATCCACTCCATTTTACTAATGCCATCTTTTTCTTGTTATCTCTTCTGATAACTTTTTCTATTCTAAAAGTCTGCTGTTTTGCTTTCTGTAATTCTTGTTCGTAAAAAGATCCCCTGATCGATTCCGACATCAGATCAACAATTGAATACGTAACAGGTTTTGTTGGAATAATCTGTTCAATCACAAATATTTCCTCTGTCCAGTTTGGCGTGTAACCTTTATCAAATACCTTTCTTTTGTACTTTGAAATTCTAACGTGGTCTCCAATCTCGAACTTTGGTTTCTCAGGTTTGAAGTAAATAGATTCGCCATACAAATTAGACCAAACTTTTTTTTCATTCTTCTTTTTACTCGCTTCAACAGGAGTCATTTTAATACTAGAATGTCTCGTATTATTATAATCATTAACCAGTTTATCTATCTTATCTGCGTAAACAGTGTTGTTATTTACAGTAAACATCTTCCACATCTTGTTTTTCATTGTTTTATTCCATCTTTCAATAACAGTAGATTTCTCTTCATTTTCAGTGTGATATAGTTTAATATCTTTTTTCTTCAAAAAATCTTTGAAATGTTTGCTGATAAACTCAGAACCTTTATCAGTCCACAATTTCTTTGGTTGTCGCCCTCTTTCAAAAATATCATCAAATGCTTCTTTCACAGTTTCAGTTTTTTTGTCTTTCAGACCTCTTATCCAACCATACTTGCTAAACACATCAATGACCATCAGCAAATACTTAATCCCCCTGTTCCACTTGCTGAACTTTTGCATTTCTACCAAATCAGCAGCCCAGATATCATCAATTCCATTTGAGATTACTGATCTCTTTTGAAAGTTTCTTGTGATTGGTTTGTGAAGTTCGTCGGCAAGTTGTTGAGACCAATCATTTCTCAACGCCGACGCGCGTTTTTTTGAAGCCCAAGTCCAAGTTTCTGTTTTGTATTAATCAAGAATCGAGCAGTTGATCCCCATTTTGGCATTTCACCATAAGGAATCTGATTCAAAGATTCTACCATTTCTCTGTCGCAATCACCTTTGTTTTTTCCCATATCATAACATATATCATGATAAGCTGCAATTTCATCAACTTTGTTAAAAGGTTTGACGTGCCACTCAGTTACTTTTCCGGTATTTGGATCGTAAGTTACTTGTTTTTCAAGAGGATTATAAGGGCCCATATACTTGTATTTACCTGGAGTCCATCCTGCTTTTGGTTTTGGGAGTTTTCCTATCCATTTGTGAATGTCAACTCCAGTTCCAAAACTAAGGAGAGGATTATTTTCCCAGAATCGATCGTCAACGATAATCTGATATTTGGTTCTCAGGATTTGAGGCCATGTATCAGGATTGGATGAAATGATATTATTCATATCTGCCAGAGCTTCTGGATTGTTCTCAAAAAATCTTGTCTTTTTCATTCTTCTTGAAGGTTTTTCAAATCTGAAAAACAATTCAGGATTACTTCCTTTTCGTATTATTCCCATCTTGGCTTCTTCAGCGGCTGTGGGCCTTCTCCAGAATTTACCAGAAGTCACACCATGATCCGATCCAAAAGCTGATTTCATGATATCACCAGATTTATAACGATCATAAACTGGTTTCAAAGATGGAATCAATTCTTGCGTGGTTGACATTGCAATTTCTGGTGCTTTTTTTACAACAGTCATTGGATCAATTCCAGCTCCATCCAAATCGCGTCTGTTGGTTTTATATCTTTTTTTGGGTCTAACTTTGACAGAAAGTTGATCCATTGCTGATCCAACAGAATTTTGGATAAAAGGAGTCAATTTATTGATTCCCGTATTTACAACCTTCTTTTGCAGTTTTTTATTTCTCATTGCTTCACTAGCTCCATACTTGGCCATTTCGACTGTTTTACGTCCCATCCAAGGAAGAGCATGTTCAACAAATGCATCTGCAGCTGTTCCAACAACAGTGTCAAAGACATCTCCTCCAGATTGCTTGCCCGCCTTCTCAGACGGGCTTATTAGTTTTTTGTCTTCTTCTTAGTTTTTCTTTTCTTTCCTCCAGCTCCAGTTTGGGCCATTTTAACATATCTTACTTTTTTAATTCCACAAACAGCACAACGACAAAAGAATTGTTTTCTTCCTCTTTTATCAGTTTGGTAACCACTTGGTTCGGTGCAAGGTGTTACCATTTTATCTTTAATGCAATATGATTCTTTCATTTAGTATAATGTTTAGATAAAATGTCAGCGAGGGCTAATTTTGTAAAAAGTGAACTTGAGAAGATTTATAATAAGTTAAATGAGAGTTATGAATATGCCAGTATTGCAAGATTGGAGAATAATAATCGATTCTTTAAAATATTTGAGTTCATTGTGGAGTTATCTGAGAAATCAAATGATCTCAAACAAGTTGTAAGGGGAAGTTTAGTATAAACTAAAGATAAATGGAAGCTAAATTCTTTTCAGAGATAGAAAAAAATATGGATGTTGAAACACTCAAAGATTTTGAGAAAGAAATAAGAACAAAGATAATTGAAGAGTTTGAGATTCTTCGGAGTAAAAATGCAGATCTTTCACGAGTGTTAATGGCTGGTGAATGTGAGATGTGGGAAAAAATAAGAAGAGGAGATTATTCTTGGTTGAAAATCAAATCTGATAAAAAGAAGAAACTTTTCAAACTTATTGATATTTACACAAAATTTGATTCTATTGTTGATACTGTAAAAGAATTGGAAAGAAAAGTTGAAAAGGTAAGGAAGTTGAAGGATTCACCAGTGGATTCAGATTAAATATAAATTTTATATTTAATCTTGAAAAATATTATTACAAATTATTTTATCAAAATCTTTTTTTATATTAAAAATAAAATTTTCTTTTTATATTTTGTAATAATCTTTATCCTACAAAGTATTCTTTTATAAAATCACTGTTATCATTATCAAAATGAGGATTGTGAATAACATCAAGAATACTTTTTCCATTCTGTCTCTCAAACAAGTAGTAAAGACACCAATAACCGCAAAGAACAGTGTTGCGATTTTGTATTTCATCCAAGGAATAAATAATTCGTTTTCCGGCAGATCTGAAATATTTCAAAGCCTCATTCGGCATTATCAGACCAAATGGATCAAAATACTCGACTACTGAATCCAAGTTTCTGTAACAAACCCAGTGCGTGCCAGGTCCTTGCATATCATCAAGATTTATTATTCCACATTCTTTTTTTATCTTTTGAGGAAGGTTGTCTCGACTGTAAATTCCTCTGAAATGTCTCAGGCCAAGTTTTTTCACCCATTCCATCAAGTCAAAGTTGGAGAGGGGTTTAATCACAAAATGTCTCCTATCAAGGGAATTGATTTGAATGGGCTGTTTTTTCCAAGCAACAGACCCTTGCCTTTGGAGTTTTTTTTTGCCTTTTTTTTTACCCCCATTCCTATTGGTTTTTCCCAAGTTCCAATAAAGGGTGGTGGATAGTAACCCTCTCCTTGTGTGGGTGGAACATAAACACTTCTTGTGTTACTAGATGATCCCTTGTCAACCTGAAGACCAGATCCAAACAACTTTGGAAGCAGACTAATTGCCATTGGAATTCCAATAGATGCAAGTGTTCCCAGAAATCCTCCCTCTATTTGTTTTTGAGTTGGTTTGATAACCAATCGTCCTCCTGTCTTGAAAACTTTGTTAATTTGATCTATTTGTGCTTTGGTAAACTCACTTGCAAAAGGAGGAAGAAATGGGAAAAACTTTTTTGGAATTGAAATACCTCGTCCAAACAGTTTTTTTAATCCTATTTCTCCAAGTGCATTTGCAGCTCCAGTAGCAAGTGCAGGAGCAACTTTTGAAACTCCCTTTACTGCAAAGGGAAGAAGTTTAGCACCAATTCTTGCCAGACTTGTGAAAAGGTTTCCCCCGTGTTTTACTAAACTTTTGATTTGTGTTTGACTTATTTTCAAGTCTGATCCTGTTTCATTTGCAAGTGATTTTTTTATCTTCGCAATCTGTCTTTGTGTCAACATTAACTCATCAGGCCCCCTGAGATGAGAATGTTTTAATCGAAGTGTCAAAGGTGATCTTTTTTGAATTGCACTTAAAAGTTTTGATTTTTGGCCATCTGAAAGTTTTACTCCGTATTCAATATAAGTTGTCATTTTATATATTAAGTTATATTATTTTTTTCTCAAGCTCTAAGAAGTAGTTTTCCACTTTGCTGTTCTATTTCTGCTTTTCTTTCATGCAGTACAAGAGCGTAAATATTATAATTTGCAGCAGTCGCTCCAGATAACTCATAATGAAAAGCAAGTTTAGTAACTCCATCTTTTATGTCTATTTTCTGCTTTGTCAAATCAAAATACACAAATGGGAAAATATTCTCAAAATTCTGTCTATTAAGAAGAGTTCCACCTTGAAAATCATTGTTGGCAAAAACATAAGACATTACATTTCTAAAAACTCTTGAAGGATCTTCTGAAGGTTTGTAATGAATATCGGGGTATTCATTTCCATTTCCAACTTCAAGATAACATCTATTGAGAGTTCGTGGATCTGTGGAAACACTGAAAGTATTGTATAAAAATGGATTTGCTGTCTGTGATTCAATATTTGGAGTATTGATAAAGAAAACAAATACATGGCGAGGTTTTGAAATTCCGTTTGTAATTCTAAAATTACCAACAGCTTGGTTACTAGCCAGATTAGATTCAACAACTTCATTGAGATAGGACCATGTGTCTGGTTTGAGATAATTACTCATATAAATCTTATGTCCTTCTTCATTGAATATTATTCGAGGCACAAATAGTTGAAGACGGGTAATGACTACTCGGCATCGATTTCCTCCGGTTCTCCATATAAGATTATCATCTTTTTCAGTCTCAAAGTTTATTTCGATTTTAGTGTTTGGAAGTAATTTGTCTTCAAGTGCCTCAAAGAACGAATATCTGTTGAGAGGAATTTCACAGTGTACTGTGCTTGAAGTTCCAAGAAGAGCTTTTCGTTTTGCAAATCCTTCATTAAAAGATGCGGGAGTGTTATCTATCATAAGACCTTCTTCATCTGCAGTATTAGCTGCATTTCGTCGATGAGAAACATTTCTTCTTGTAAATCTATTTTTATTAGCACTTGTGGATGTATCAAGAAAATAAAATTCATTTGTTGCCACACTATCAGCATAAGATTTATTATATTCAAGCAAATTTTTTATATTTACACTATGATTGGCGTAATTACACTGATAAAGTTCCTTTCCATTTGCCAGCACAGATAATCTTGAAATAAAAGAATTAGAACCATTTACTATTCCCATTTGGTCAGCTTCGTAAGCAGTAATTTGCGCTCTATTAGCAACAAGAATACTATCATCATTTACATTAGCGCCAATAACAAAATCATTTCCATCATGTTGCTCAACTTTAAAGTCCATTGCTATTCTAGCATTATACCAATCAAATGGAGTGGCTTCACCTGTATTGTCAGCAATGAATTTAAGATTATTTCTAACTTGAACGGTGTTATTTGCTGGGGCAATATTAAGAGGTTGTTCAAGATCAAAAACAACATCTTCATATCTTTCAAGATATATTGGGTTTCTAATAGACTTCATTTTAATAAATAGATTATATTATTTTTTTCTTCCAGATCCAGACATAATTTTTAGCACATTATTATTGATTTCTTGCTGTGTCATTTTTCGATTATTTGTTTTACGAGATGGAGGATTTTCTCCAGAAAGCATTTTTACTATTTTGTCACCAGCCTTTTTAGTTGCAGTGGCAGGGGTTGGTTTGGGAGGCGGAGCAAATGTTACCTTTTTTCTGGTTGGTTTTTTACCAATAAAGGATTTTACTGAATCCATTATTCCTTCTCCATAAATATGTTTTCTTGAAAACTTTCCTTTGTCAGGGTCATATTTTTTTTTAAACTCTGATTGACGCATCATTTTATTTATATAATTATACAACATTGCTATCTTCAGTATGGCGAAGCAACAGTGTCATAAACCAATCAATACCATTCAAGTCAATAGGTTGACTGAGTGAATCATTCACTGTAATATGCATTTCTGAAATAGTATTAGAACTGACAGGACAATACAGTGTCCTCTTTGGTTCAAACGTAAAAGGCCAAGATCTTGTCAAATTATCCGTTGGAATAACAGCAATTGTGTTTGTATTCACTCCATTTACAACAGAGTCTTTTATAGCACTTACATTAATGTTAAGAGAATCAATCGATTTTGTAATATTTGGAAGTTTTGTTCCATATTCAGTTTTGGTCACGAGTTTCTTTTCAAATCCAATCAAGTCTCCAAAATCTGTTCCTCTCAGATCGAGTTGAAAACTTCCCTCAAGTGATACGAGTACTCGATAGGTGGAGAGAATAAAAGACAAATTTATTGAGTAATTCTTCTCACCCTTTGCGTCTGTTGTGTGATGATTCTTTTGTTCCATGTACTGATGAATGTAATCATTAATGTCTGAGTAAGAATACATTCCGTCTGTGAAGGTGATAGTCTGCCATGTTGTTCCATCGTGCGTGTATTTAATTGTGTTGTTTTTGTAACTACTCCGGATGTTATACCAGGAGAAAGTCATTGACAACCTATCCAAGGCGAGAAAATGCCTGAATTGTGGGTCAAGTTTCAAAGGAGGATTAAATTTAACCAAGAAATCGTGAGGTTTGTTTACTCCTATTTTTTCTCTTTTAACAGATGAAATATGAATAGCACTTTCATTCATTTATAGTATATTTAGATAACTTTTTTGAGGAGCGTATTAAGTTGCTTATTAGACAGGATCCCGAGATCTCGGAGTCGATGAGCTATTTGAATGAATTCAGGCAGCACACCATTGTTTCCTGCAACAAGCGATCCATTGAGTAACTCAAATCTATGAAGTAGTTCTTGGGGAGAAAAGAAGAGGCCTTGGCCTACTTTATATTCAAGTGATCTTAAGTAAAAATCAAGAATTTCTTTATATTTTTTTTGTGTTTCCCGCTGCATAATGTTTAATTCAAGTTCAGATTCTTGTTCCTCAGTTTTATTTTTTGTTCTTTTCAAAGCTCCAATTAGATAGCCTATTTCTTTTACATCATTCTTTACCATTTTATAAATTTCGTTTATTTCATTAGGATCTTTATCTAAAAGTTCATTTGGTTGCGGATATTCAAGTAAGTTTAAAATCTGTTTATCTTCTTCATCTAAATTTTTTTCAAGGTTATATTTTAAGATTTCTTTTTGTCTAACTGGATTTAAATCTGGATCTATTTCATCTTTATTTTCTACCTGAGGCAACTCTTGCATATCAGCCAATCTCTCGAACTGACTAAATCCATCTGTAATGGCTTTTTGATTGGCTCTGATACCTTCTGTAAGAGCCAACTGATTTCGCAACATTTCCTGGTTTTGAGTGAAAATATTTTTTTGTTTGGGATCCTCAGGTTTTTCAAACTGAGAAATAAGAGGTTTGAATGTTTCAGTAAATCCTTCTCTCAGATTCTGTTTTTCCCAAGTAGTCTCTTTTATTTTTTGTCGAACCTGTTTAATAAGATTATCGGCTTCAATCTTATTCTTTGAGTATTTTTTCATTTCTTCAATATCCATTTATATATTTATTATATAAAATGGAGATACCTAATTACGATAGCAAAGATAACAGAGATAAAAAATTCAAACAGTTGTTTCCTTTCATGCCATCGGATACATTTCGAATGTTGATTTGTGGAAATAGTGGAAGTGGTAAAACTAATTTGCTCTTCCATATGCTAATGAAACCTCTGTTGTATTACGATGAGATTTATCTTTACGCTCGAAATTTGGAGCAGGATAAGTACAAGAGGCTGATGCAAAAAATGAGAGAGATGTCACATAAACTCGGTTATGAAATCCTTTCTGTGAGTAATGATGAAATAACTCCTGTAACAGAAATGGGATACGAAGATAATCAAAAACTTGTGATATTTGATGATTATGTATGTGATAAAAATCAGAGACAAATCGTTGATTATTTTATTCAAGGTCGACATAAGAATTGTTCGGTGATTTATCTGAGTCAATCATTTTACAAAACACCGAAAGATATTCGATTGAATTGTTCTCATTACTGTTTGTATGAATTTCCATCTTCCAGAGAAGCAAACAGAATATCGTCTGAATTGGGAGTTGATAAAGATATGTATAAAGAGTCGACACGAAAACCATTCTCATTTCTTTACGTTAACAAACCAAAGAAAACCGTATCAAAAAACTTTACTAATTATCTAAATAATAAATAAGATGGGAATATTTAATGAACATTCTTCTAATCACTTTCAATTTGCAAAAGGAGTTCAAGGAGCTCCAGGTGTTGGGTTTAATCTCACCGCAGATGGAAATTATGATATGGTTGGAAAAAAACTGACAAATGTTGGAGAACCAACATCTGACACCGATTCAGCAACCAAGAAATATGTTGATACCAATTCTGGCGGTGGAAAAACATCACTTTTGACAGTGGATTCAAACATTGACATGAAAAGTCAATTCTCAATTACAAAACTCAAAACACCGTCAAACAATGATGATGCTGCAAATAAAAAATATGTAGACGACTCCAAAGTCGATGGCAGTGTATTTTTAAAACTTGACGGAACAAGACAAATGACTGGAAATTTGGATATGAATAACAAAAGAATTTTTAATATTCCAAATCCAACTGGTTCCAAACAACCAATACCATTGGCTTACGGTGATCTTGCTTATCTTCATGTTGATGGATCAAATATGATGACAAATCATTTGAACATGAATAATAAAAAAATAATCAATCTTGTTGCACCAACAAATAACTCAGATGCTTCCTCAAAAAAGTACGTGGATGATAGCATATCTAACCAAGATTTCAGTTCTTTCTTGAAAAAAGATGGGAGTATCTCAATGACTTCAGATCTTAATATCGGTGGGCATAAAATAATTAATCTTGAAGATCCAACTTCAGATTCGGATGCAGTCACCAAAAAGTACGTTGACGGTAATTTACACCAAACTCAAGTTCAACCAAGTCATTACAAAGATGAGTTTGCTTTTCTGATGTCAAGTCCAACTCAATGGACAGATGAAATAGATACTAGAACTAGTTTTATTCCAAAAAAGATAGCAGACCTTTCAACCAAAAAAGGAAACTTTCACGACTACAATCATAAAGTTCTTTATACAACTATACTTAAGAATTTTCAAGGAGGTTATAAGTATAAGATGGGGCTTAATTTTTACAGGTTAGTTGGAGGAGCTGACTATTCCCTTTGTTTAGAAATACTTAACATTGATTATCAACTATGGCATAAAACCCAAATAAGTGTTGATGACAACACATCACAAGGCCTCAAACTTGAAAATGTTAGTGTAAAAAAACTTCAACACAGATTCACCGATTCAAAAAACCAAACACAATTTATGTATTACCATAGAGTCATAATTAATTTCAAGAAGTTAACAACTGGAAGCAGGTTTTTTAGTCACATTTTGGTTAATATTCCAAATAATGGAAATGATCTGGCTGTGTATCCATTACAGTTTTCTGGTGTTTACATGATTGCTTATGGTATTATGAGCAAAGTTAGCAATATCGATCCAGATAAAGTTTATGACTATCATACAGGATTTGATGTCAAACCAACACAAGTAGTTTACAATGTTGACATTAACGCAAATAATAAAAAGATATTAAACATTGCTCTCGATAGAAATCTGAATAGTAGTGCTGCAACAGTAGGAATGGTAAAAGAGTTAATTCCTTTTACTACAAACTATGTTTATAGACGATACTTTGAAGAATTTTATGATTTTACTGATGCAAATATTTATGGATTAAATAATATATCATCTGGTATTGTTATAAATTCCTTAATTCCAAATATTACCATACCTAATAAACACATTAGTGATGTAAAAAAAGATGGATTAAATATGAATAAATACTCTATTAGTTTTAATCCATCTGCTAATTTTACAAGTTATACTTTATGTTTAGTTTTAAGTAACTGGAGGAGAAAAAAATTTACTTTAGTTAAAAAGGATGGAAATAATCAAGATTTAGCAAGTTTAAATTGCAATTTTGATTTAAGTAATGCTACAAGTTATTTAACTTTATTATCAAATAACAAAAGAGATTTTTTTAATTTACCAAGAATAACCTCCAAACCACCAATAAGAGTACCATCATACAGTATACCAAAGTATAACAATAAAACTGTTTTATGGTTGACAGAAAATGCCAATACAATTGTTACAAAAGCTAAAATAAGTGAATTCATCACAACTTTAACATTAACAACCTCTAATTACGCCGAAAGACAACATTTTGAATTTAGTATTTATGATGATGATGTAATTTTAAGTAAATTTATGTTTTCTCCAAATTTTTATGACTTTGACTCAGAAGCATTTCACAGAGTAATGTTACAAGAAAAACTAAATGGGGCTAATATATTATAAAGAATAAATGAAGGACTTGTTTGAATTTAATCACATTGATAACAGACTATCAGAATCAGAGATCAAAACTCTCAAAGACTTCTATAAACATTATCACAAGAAATTCTGGTGTTTCAAGAAATCTTACAAGCGATATAAAATTCTTGATGAGACACTTACTCTGTCTGGAGGAGGACTGGTTGTAATTGGCACAATTGCCGGAGGAATAACACTCAATCCAATAATCCTGGGCGTTATCAATGGTCTTGGAGTGATTGTGAGTTCCATTTCAAAAATGAAGAATTACAAGAAAAAGATTGAAATGTCACAAATAGCATTTACAACCTATGAGAAAGTACTGGTCGAACTGAGATCGGCTTTGAGAGGAGATGAATTCAATAAACAAGAGTTTATTGATCGAATGAAATTAATAGATGAAATGATTATCGATCAATCACCTGTTGCAGACAGATTCTCAAAAAAATACAACAAGAAATATTTGTAAAAGATTATTACAATTAATATAAAAAGAATTTTATTTTTAATATAAAAATAAAATTGATTAAATATAAATTGTAATAATCTTTATCAACTATGACAAAGTATTTTCATCCTTTTTATTCAAGATTCTTCACAACTGATAACGGTGGTGTTTATAATTCTAAAACAGGAAGAGAACTTGGTAATAAACCATCAAAGAATGGCTTTATTAGAATCTCAATTCGACCTCGAGGTTCAAACCCAATCAGCTTGTTGAAACACGTGTTTATTTGGGAAGCCTTTAATAATGAGGAAACAAACAAGTTTTTCAGAATCTTGCACGTTGACGGAGATAAGCAAAATAACAGGCCCGATAATTTAAAACGTGTCTTAAACGAATCCTCTAATCCAGAAGGAGAATCCAGAAAAATTGTGGCAACTAATCTGACAACCAATGAAAACAGATTTTTTAACTCAATATACCAAGCTTCTAAAACACTTCAGATTAATGCTGGTTCTATTAAACTAATCTCGGATGGAAAGAGAAAAACAGCGACTTCAAAATTAAACGGTAATAAATACTCTTTCAAATATGCTAATCCAAACGACTTGAATAATGTAAAAATAATCAAAAATAAAATAAAAAATAATATTGAAAAAGGTTTGTACAAAATATAAAAAGAAAAATTTATTTTTAATATAAAAAAAGATTTTAATTTATTTATTATGTAATAATATTTTTCATCTTAGAATCAATATTATTCCAATCCAAATATAGATAAAGATTATTACAAAATATAAATTGAGAAAAGTTTTTTTATATTATAAAAAGAATTTAATTAAAATAATTTGTAATAATATTTTTCATCTTCTATCTACTCTATAGATAGAAGATGTTAGAATCGATTGTAGCATATGTGAATTTTTACTTTCCGTCTCACAAAACAAAGTTTTACGATGATAACTTTATCAAGGCCTGTTTGGTTTATCAGTATTTATATATAAAGTATTTCACTCAAAGATTGGGCTTTAATCAAGTCCTTTACAAACTATCTGACTTCAGGCATAGTTGCAGATCAAACTCGACAATACTATCCAATCATCTCCTTTTCAATCTCGCTTTTCGTGAATTTCGGAAACATTTCAATCTCGGTCGAGGTTGTGTTTATACCTTCAACTCACCTGTTAAGTCTGAAGTTCTTGGGTATTTAACAGGTATTATTTACTGGATTTTTCACAGAGGCGTAAATTGAGCGATTTGTAACTTTCCCACCACTTTCGATAATTCTCCAGAGTTTGATCTCCAATGTTAATTTCAACAAGACTGTGTTTTGGATTTCTCATTTCTTCAAGAATTTTTTTTATAAGGAATACGATATTAATAGTTCTTTTTCGATTAAATTGTTTGTTTAATTTTTCCATTACTTTGTTATCTATTTCCAAAAGTTTTGAATACAGATTGTATTTCTCATCTTCGGAGAGATTTAATCTTTTGGAGACTTGATTAACTTTCTTTTCAAAATGGTACTTGCGCTGGTAAATGCTTTTCTTTCGGAAAAGTAGCCGATCCTGGTCTCTTTTGTCAAAGTAACCAAGAACAGCCTCATTTTGGCAACCGCAATTTTCGCAAATTTTGAAACCTTTATCAATTTCAAAATCAGTTCCTTGGCAGTTCCAACATTTTGTTTTTCGGTTGGTTTCACTAGATTTCTCTTCTCGAGGTTTGCTATATTTTTTAATAATTTCAAAGTATTTTTGAATTTTTTCTTCAGAGTAACTCATTTATTATTAATTTAAACAATTAATTTTATAAATAAAAAAATTGAAATTTTTTTCCATCTTTCTTGGATTTTGTGATTTTATTTTTTTTCTGGCAATTCTTAGAAACTGTTGATTTATGAATTTGATAAAATTCAGCTGCTTTATTGAAACTATCAAAAATCTTTTCTTCTCCCGATTCAATATTTAAAGATTTCACTTTTTTACAATGAGATTTATGATGATTTTCTTTTGGAGAAAGTATCTGTAAATTATTAATTGAATTATTCTTTCTATCAAAGTCACAATGGTCTATGTGCATTCCTTTTGGAATCTCCCCCTTAAATGTTTCAAATACAAATCTATGAACGTAATAATAACTTTTATTACCATTTTTATATAAAATAAACATAAAATAATCACTATTACTAACTTTTAATTTCAAAATTCTTTTTTTATTTCTTTTCAAACTAAGAATTTTACCGCACCTACTAGCTAAATAATATTTGTATTTTGGGTGCCAATAAAATTTAATTTCTTGGAACTTAATATATTCTCGTTCTTCTTCCATGATTTTATATTTTTAATATAAAATCTTTAAATACATTTTTATCGAATAGCCAATGTATTCACTTTGTCTTTGCATAAAATCCGTTTATCATCCTCCCCACTTAAAGCTAATTTGTTAACTTCCTTACTATAAATAACATGTTTATCACTTTTTATGATATTCATACTACGCATCTGTTTTTCACCCGTAAATAAACACCTAACGTAATCTTCAAACTCAATCTTTTTTTTCACCACGCTTTTCTTAACTCCTTTTAACTTCTTGGCAGTACTCGATTCTTCAATTTTAAAAGAATACATTTTAGGGCGAAGTCCGGCAAAATGTGTTATCTGTTTTCCAGCCACTTCATCCTTGAACATTCCAATCACTTTCTTATTAACACCTGATATAATTCCTGACTCATGTCCCTGTGGGAAATCCGACGTGTCAAATCTTTTTTTAATAACGTCTTTTATATCAAAGTAAAAATCGTCGGTTTTTAATTGATACATGAGGGAATCTGTATCTGTAAACAACAACTTAGCGCGTTTATGAGTATATTTTTTTTGGATGAAATTATAATGAAAATCGAACATCAACAACTTTGATAAATCCAATATCGCCTGTCCAACATAAACAGGTTTGTTAAAATATATCTCGGTCTTTTTCAGGTGAATCGCAAGCAAATTTTTATCAAATATTGTTACTCTATCGAAGTTTGGACGACATGTTAATTTCAAAGCTTTTTCTCGATTATCAATCAGAAACACATTTTGTCTTTTCCGAATGTTTTCAATCGTCTTTCCAAAAACAGAATTATTCATTAATTTGAAAAAGTCTTTCTCAAATCCGTTGGCTGCTGTTTTGCGAAGTTCTGTGTTTTTCCTGATATAAGGCTCCATCCAAGAACTTTGATTAAAAGATATTCCTCTGTGAACAGCTTTGATTTTCAAACCCAGTTCAAGACACTGCCTCAAATTACGATAATGGATAACATATTTGTTACGAGGTTTAAAATGAGAAATAAGTTTCTCTACTCCCCCCACTTTAATCTTCTCCGGTGCAAGTGGGTAATCGTTATGTGATTTCCAAAGTTCTTCTGGATAAACTAAATCAACCTCGAATATAAAACCTCTCTTTCCCATATTATTCATGCTGCTATTTGTTTTCTCAAGAATTTCCAATACCTTTTCTTTTGTGAGATTTGTCATCCATCGAAATCCACCCACAGGAAGTGATTGTGACATTGCCCAACCATAGAGATTATTAGCATCAAGATATTGAATGAATTTGGAAGGTTTTTCTGGGTCATAATTTTTCATATATTTATTATTTGCTTCTGAATATCGTTTTGCTATATGCGTCATTCCACCTCTGATTCCTCTTTCAAATAACATTAACATATCATAATCGTGTAACAATTCTAATTCTTGGCCAGTTTCCTTGAGACAAGCATCCCAAGCCAATCCAGGAGATGTATAATAATGCGCCGGATCCAGTTTGTAATGCTTCAGGCATGTTTTACGAAAATTTTCAAAAACATCCGCCAGAAGCAATACGTCAGACTTGAGATAAAGATCATGATAATCTCTGATTGATTGGCATTTGAACGTATTCCATACATTTTGAGCATGTTGGTAATCTTCATCCGAAATATCTTCGTCATTCAATCTTGAATAAAATTGCTCTTTGGTTGGAAGTTGTGTTTCAGTCAGCTTTTCAAGAGATGAAACATAATCATAGGGATAAACACCTTTTCGAGTAAGAAGTTCAACATTATCTTTCATTATTTCTTTTGTATTTTGAAAATCATCCTGTTGCAGATTTCCAACAAGATTCGCAAGACTGGTTTGGAGAAACTTGAATGAATCGATGAATCTTATCTCAAAATTCAAAGAAACCATCTCTCCAGTTTTCTTGGATCTGTACTCGTCAACTTTGATCTTTTTAGAAAAAGATATATACTTCTCTTCAGTCGATGGAATACAATTCAACTCACCCTTCAAACCAGAAAGTTTTTTTATAAACAAATGCGCGTCATATCCTTGAAGATTATGAAGTATGACAGGCAGTATCAATGGTTTTCTACACTGGAGATTGCAGCTGTTATGCGCAGCTCCACGATATTGACCGGTGAAATGGCAATGATCTCGCACTTTATCATCTTTTAATTCTTTGTTGCAAATATGACAGATACTGGCTTCTTTAAAAGATTTTTGTTCTTCTTCCGTTAATTTGAGAGGTTTTGGATGACGATAAAAATCATCGTAAAGTTTTTGAGTTACCTTCGCAAGTTTTGAAACAAATATTTCAGCAACATTATCACTTTCTTTCTGTTTTGTAAAACAGATTGGTTTAAAAATATTTGAAACTATTCCTTTGATATAAAAACAAAATCCTGACGGCTCATGCTTCTGATAACCAAGTGTATATGAACCTGCTGGATTGGGTTTGCACGTTTCTATGGATTTGGTAAAACATTCAAAATCGGCGTAAACTACAAAAGGTATTGGAAGTTTTTTAAAATAATTTTTAAATCCTAACTTCGAATTTTTTGCTGGCATTTTTACAACAACTGATTCATTAGACGAACAATATTCAATATGTCTCTGAAATAATTCTTCCTTTGAAAAATGAGAGAAGCATCTTTTGCAAATGTGTATTTTCCCATTCGTTCTAGAAGTTATTTGAGATCGAAATAATCTTGAAAAACTTTTGATAAGAGAATAATGGTATTTGCCTTCTTTTTCAAATAGAAACAAATCAATTGTTTTATGAGGATCTCTCTGTGCCATTCGAAGAGGGTAAAACTTGTTTCTCTCATTGACTGAAAACACGTTTATCCCTGGGAGATCTGGATTGAGTTTTTCGAATTTTGAAATGTCTTTTAATTTGACTGGAAAAGCAATTCCTTTTGTATTCAAGCTATTTTCGTATTGCTTCAAATCTGTCAATCGGAAATCATTTTTGTCTCTTGGATAAAGGTATCTTAATACGCACCATAAAAAGCATTTTTCATCTTTATTTCGAATGCTTAATATCGCTTTCTTTCGCATTATCCAATCTGGAAGGGGAATATAAGACGAACCCCTCATTGGATTGTAATCGACTGTGTGTATCTCAAGATGAATTATTTCCCTGAAATACCAACCACTTCCATTCTTCTGATAAATTTCAATCTTTTCAATTATGGAGCGAATAACTTCAGTCAGTATTTCTTTTACATCGGATGATTCAAGATTGATATGTGTTTCAGAATTAAAATAAGCTTTATCTTGAATGGAAAGACTTGACTTTCCATCGCTTGTCTTTCCCATTTGCTCCATCATGCAAACAAGAACAAATCTGACTTTAATATTTCGATGATTTCTGAGAAACTCTTTAAGATAAGCAGCCTTGGATTTGAAAAACTCGAATGGCGTAATATCAGTTTCGCCTTTTACTACGTATTTATTAGCAAATCCTTCCAAAGATGATTTCTCTTTCTCTATTCCTTGTTCGTATTCCTTGAGAGCTCTCTCAAGTGCTTTGCGCAGATAAGATGGAGTATCTGGAGGAATTGTTTTATTCTTGATGCAATCCTGGAAATACTCTTCAAATGTTTTGGGTTTTGGTTTTGGTTTTGGTTTTGGTTTTGGTTTGATTTTATCTCTTACTTTTTGTAGTTTATTTATATCATCAATCAACTTTTTCTTATAATCAGCTTTGATTTCTTTTTTTATATTTTTTTATATTTTTTTTAGCTCTGAAATAGAAAGATTAGTTAAATCAGCCATCTTTATTTATTGGTTTTTTTTATTTTTAAATTTCAATTTTTTTCTGATTCACAATAGTCTTATATCAAAAATGATATAAGACCTAAAACTCAATTGGGTCACAATAATCCCACAACTTATCTGCAACAGAAATAAATCTTTTTTTAATATCTTTTGAAATTTGTGACACCTCAGTTTCCTTTTTATATTCTTCTCCTTCAATACAAACCACTATCGGGTTAAGATCACCTGCTTCATACAAAAAATCCACTATTCCAAGAAACTTTTGATTAAAATTTCCACCTCCTATTCTTAAATGAGGGTTTTTATCATATCTAGAAAGCAATTCTTCAACTTTATCAAGTATTGAATTAAATTCTTTTTCATTATCTCTCGCTGGAGAAGATCTTATTGTTGGCCACAAACTTCTTGAAGGTGAAGGAGAATAAAGTAATTTTAGTTTTTCGTTAATTTGCTTGGTAATTAAATCTTCCCTTGTTGATGCTGACTTGAATCCCATTTTTATTAAATATTTTAAAACCTTTAAGCAATAAAATCATTTTTATTTTTCTGCTTCAAAACTCTATTTCCCCGACCAGAGCAGATTAACACTCCAAAAATTAGCCGATTCAGGATTTTCATAAGTCAACTCACCCTTCTTATTCTTTATCTTCATCGCCCGAGAAAGATATTTTTCTTTTCGCTCGTTATCTTTGTGAATTAAAAAGTCTGGATATTGCGACGAGCCAAAATGCAAATTCTTTCCACTTGGCAGCTTCACCACGTACTTGTTATTTTTCCGCTTTGAATAATCAAGAGATTCGGCGCCGAGTTTTTTAGCCTTTTTGCTCAGTTTCTGAAAATCTTTTCCTTTCACAACATATTTATCATCATCGGATGATTCCTCTTCCTCAGGAACATAATCAGGATCTTCATCATGTTTATAGCCATCTTCAACAACGAAATCTTGGTCCTCGGGGTTTTGATATTCCATTTTAGTATTTGTTTAGATTATTTTAAAGGGAAACCCCCTGATTATCATCTCATCAAAAATAACCTCACGTTTCATTGAAAACAATAGATTGCATTCCAGAGTTCCCTAGCAACCAGCAAAACTGAAAATAGATTTTATGTTTACTTTCAGCGATTGAAATTGCTAGGGAACTCTGGAATGTATTGACGACATAGAATAGTTTACTTTGAATTCTTTGGCTTCATTAAAAACAATATTTTCTGGTGAGAGACGATCGTAACTTGGCAACTGTATTTTTATTTTTTTAAAGTTTGTATTCTTCCTCGCCCCCATGTAAAGATTCACTTAAAACAACACTGTAATATTTAGATTTCCTTTCATCTTCTTCATCTTTATTAGTATTTCTATGTAAAAACATACTCTTTACATTATAATCTTTTTCATAATCGTATTCATCTCTATCATATTCTCCATTAAAAAAATCTTCAAAAATATCATCGTCAGAAGAAAAAATACCATCATAACAACCAAAAGATCTTTCTAACAAATTATCTTTATAATTAATAATGTAAAAATCATTATCAGTACCATTAGGCGACCTTAATGGAAAAATAAAGGTTCTTTCTTTATGTATTTCGTTCTTATCAAATTCACAAAAAATCTCTTTCAATATTTTTATTAAAGGATGCAATTTCTTCTTAAGATATTTAAACTTTATCCCTTTTGTTTTATTCAACCCATTCACAAAGATGCAATATAAAATTAAATTAATCTGCATTTCGGTAGAATTCATTTTTCTACCTTTAAATTGTAAATCTATCAATTCGTACATACTGCCACCAATATATAATCCTTTACTCATCAATGAAGTTTTAATATTCCTAAAAAAATATTCTAAAACATTATTTCTTTCTTCCTTAATTTCACTATCATATCTGTTAAAGTATTTAAAATAAATACAAAACAGAAAATTATCCACATTTTGTATAAAAGCATCATTTGGATCAACTAAATCATCTTTAATAAAATGAAAAAAGTGATCGTACCCCATTTTTAGTATTTGATTAGATTATTTTTGTTGGGGAAATCCCCTGATTACTAATTCAGATTATGATCTCATCAAAAATAACTTCAAGTTTACATGGAAAACAATAGATTGCATTGTGTTTTTCTCAACCAATCAAAAGCTTCAGATTTTCTCTTCAAAATTGTAAAATTTTTTCAATAAAAAACATTTCATTTGTGAAATTCATTTGTGAAATTCATTTGTGAAGTTGTCTTAATCTTCTCCCCCTTCATCCAAATCCGATAAAGGTTTCTACAATATATTTATTTCAAAATTATTTTTATATTTATAAATAATCTTTTCTAAATATATTTTTGTAATAATATTTTTCGCGATTGAATTCTTCCTGAGTAGTTAATAGAGGATGCCTTACCATCAAATTCGCCACCGATATTTTCTGTCATTTCCGCGAGCCCGCAGGGCGAGCCATTAATGTCATAAAGTGTCAAATAAACACAAAAATGACAGAGTTAATGGGAAATTTTAAATATTTCAAAAATTCTTTTAGTATCAAAATATGACAGAGTTAAGCTTGAAATAAAAAGTGGGTGCTTGACGGGCTAAAATTTCCCATTAAGTCTGTCATTTTTTGTACTGATGAAGTTAGTATGAAGTTAATCAGAGAAATGACAGAAATAATCGGTGGCGAAATTGAATGGTAAGGCATCCTCTATTAACTACTTTTATGCATTAGGTTCGGTACATGTTAAGTTCGGCGTCTGAATCAAAGCCGTTCCAAAGTCGCTCCAAAGGCGAAATTCTCGGCCAGGCTAGGCGAAAAGAACGGCTGAGCCGTTCCAAATTGAAACAGGCGTTCCTAATCGATTCAGACGCCGAACTTTTCATGTACTTAATTCAATGTATTAGGTTCGGCTCATGAAAAGTTCCGCGTCTGAACCGGCCCTTATATATCCAAATTTTGTTTTTTTTGTTTTTTTTGTTTTTGTTATTGTTCACAATTTTTTCTATCCTCATTTTCCCATCTGCGTCCGCCATCCGCAGGTATCCGGTCCTCGCTTTGCAGACACTTCCTTTGCTAGCCGATTTTAAATCCTTAGGCTAAACACTCAAAGGAGAAATGCACCAAGTATGTGTGCATTTAAGGAGGATGAACGGAGCGTCCTTATTTCTGTCACTAATGAAAGGAATTACAGGGTACAAAACTGTGCCAACTATTGGCATCACGATCTGTATGTAAGTGAAGGGTCCAACCATGTCGGACAGCGACTTGAAAGAAAGATTTCTTTCCTTAATTGTGTTTTTGTTTATTTATTTATTTTGCCATCCGCATTTCTCGTTTTTTTCCTCTTACTCTTTTTGTTATCCGCATTTTTTCCATCCGCATCCGCCATCTGCAGGTATCCGGTCCGCGTTTTACAGACACCCACCACCAAGGGTAGCCATCTTATGGCGCGATACTGTAACCGGGGGGGGGGCCCCACTTAGACAAAGTTGACCAATCGGATTACAGGAAAATAACAATACAAGAAAGTTCGTTTTCGGCCAGTCAGCAGCTTGTAAAAAAAGTTAAAAATCAGAGACTTTTTATTTTCCTGAGGGGATGCGGGGTCTGTATGCACAGGCTATAAAAGGCTATATCGATGGCAAAAGGTTTTCAGGAAAGCAAAATGTTTCATGTTTCACCAGATTGGCTGCAGTTAATTAACCGGGTTAGTTTAAAAATTTCTTCAGAATGTAACCCGATTACAGGGCCCGCGAAGCAGTTTTTAAAGTGCGAGGGCCGGTGACCACCTCATTTGAAGTGGGGGCGGGGGGAGAGGCAAATTTGGCTGTTCAGTTTACTAAACCTTTCTTGCGTCATTGTTGAGCGGACTCATGTTTTATAACTTTCAAGCCGCTGAAAAGTACCTTTCTCCCGCTGAGCCTGATTGCATATGCAGGATCCACCAGTAGAAGTTTGCAGATCTTGATATCAAGACACTGCCGATATAATTCGTTTTACGAATTGCAAACCGTAGTTCCGTAGAGTATATAGTCTTCAGATTTAATAGAGAACCTATATAAAAAGACTGTGCATTCTGCATCCTTGCATATATGCTACAGCTTGCTGGTTTGTAAACGCAGAGACAGGTGTTTTGAAGCTTACTACGCATTAGATCTAGTAGGATCGAAACGGACCAATCATAAATTTAGCTGCTGGAAGATTCTTATTCCTAAAAAGATCAGGCTACTTATTTGAACGTAATGTATATTGCAGTGGAACCTCTATATAACGAAGTCCTCGCATATGTTAAAAACTTATTTTTCAATTTCAGTAACAGAAAAAATATGAGGCAATATGAAAAAAAAAAAAAAACCACTTTGATATAAGTTAACAAACCTCGTTATAACGAAAATATTTTGCCAGACTGTTGGTCCTTCGTTATATCGAGGTTGCACTGTACTTAATATTATTTATTTATCAAATGCGCGGGCCCTGGGCAAAAGGTTAATAGTCTCAATTTAGATATTCAATGTCGAGAGCTCTTAACTTTTTGTTCTCGCTCGCTTGAGTCGCTCATAACGCTCGCCTAAGATTTGACCCCGTACTACTGGTAAAAAGAAGACGACTTCTCAGTCTTAACTCACTTGAGTTGAGAAAAAAAAACTGAACTTGGAGCGAAAGAATTGACTTGGTAAAGCCAAAATTTGGACCATTCTAAAGAATTTACACGGTTGCAGTGCCTGTTGTCTGCGCGTTTTGCAATTTCAATACCAAAGGAAAAATACGATATGCGAAAAAAACAAAGAGGCATGATATTATTATTGTTTTCAATGTTTAAGTTATTTCCTTTGCTGGTTCCCTTCTTCCTCTGGAATATTTACTTTGGGAAAAATACTGCAATTCTCCGCTGA
The DNA here is from genome assembly GCA_038088405.1 of Porites divaricata. Classification (NCBI taxonomy): domain Eukaryota; kingdom Metazoa; phylum Cnidaria; class Anthozoa; order Scleractinia; family Poritidae; genus Porites; species Porites divaricata. The sequence goes on along the minus strand of JBBMOI010000012.1, from coordinate 12,481,997 downwards.
TTAAAGAGCAACACGAGTCCCAGACCTCATCTCTTCCCCCACCCTTAGCATGCGTCCCTCACTCTAACGGACCACTCCGTAAACACGTGCTCTTTCAGCGGATCTGTAGTCTGTAAATGGTTGATTTCGATCCATGGTATTTATTTCGTTTCCTGGCAATTATGATTGACAACTAACTTTCTCGAAACGTATTGTTATTTTCCTGTAATCCGACTGGTCAACTTTTTGTCTAGGTGGCCCCGGTTACAGTAGTCGTAATGTAATCTAACTTTGAATTACTAGTGTAGCTATCATTATTAATTGTTTTTTCTTGATTTATCATTTTCATTTTTGTTTTGGAAATTCTATGATTAAACATTTCGGGCGTTGTCTAGTGTTTCCAGGAATGTTTTTTGAAGCTAATTTACAAAACTACAAAATTTGTGATGTGTACCTACATCAGTATTCTCTCGGTGTTTGTATTTAGGCGGCTGAATTCTGAATTTCCTTTCTAATCTGTAAACGAAGAGAGATAACAAGAATACTTATGCAATTACGTGTGCGAGTTTAAGAATGGAATTCTGGTGCAATTGTGTGTGAGGTGCGTTAACTAAAAAACTCGAAAAGAAATAGAGTATTTGACACTAAAATTAAAAAAAGAAAACAAGTTGAATTGTTTTAGAACTTTCATATTGCAAGAATGCCCATGCTAGATAACAACTGAGTAACTTCGCAATATCCGCGTATGGGAAATATTTCTTCTAAGTTTCTAGGTGGTTCTATAATATTACCATAACTTAATAACTTTGTGTTTTTAAGACCAATTAACTCAATTCACTATTGCAAATAATTTACACTTGCCAAAAAGTCCACGGAGATTAGCGGAAGAAACTAGCACTGCTGAACCTCAACTTGTCGTTCCCCGTTAGTTCAATTTTTTTCCTTGTACGTTCATACATGACATACATAGAATATACTTCATGGAAAGTGAAGGCAATATACCTGCCATACGTATATCCTTACATCCTCAACTTCACGAATCATTGGTGAAATTGAGGATGTAAGGACATGATATCGATCAATATTACCGTTTTTCTTTTCAGTCTCATTATTTGATTCAGGAATCATTATTTAACGAAACTTTTAATTACTAGTTTTAAAATGCTTACCTCTACAGATTATCTCTTCACTTTTTCTTTATCAGACCTCCCCGAGCCCTAGCCTGATCGATCCTGATCGTCCACGGCTCGATGTGATCTCAACAAACAACTGATGGCAAGAGAAGTATGATTGGCAATAAAAATATGATTGAGCTAAATTTCTGACCAGTTTTTTTCACGACAGGACAAGGTACGAAAAAGTAGTATATAAATAATAATTTCTCACATTTTCATACTCTTATTAATGTTTCATTGTTGGCTCTATTCCTTGGGAGCGCGGCGTCAGGCGGTGCAACTGCAATTTATAATAAAACTCGATCTGTATACAGGGAATGACAAGAAAACAATCAATCAAAGTATGAAAATATACGTAACAAAAATAAAAGGGTATATTTGTCCGCAAGCTACTTGGACAAGCTAAAGATACATCAATGTGAAATTGTTGGTCCACGGTTTTCTCAGTAGCAGCTAGCGCATCGAACATCAGTCTAACGCTCGTCAGCTGTATGTTTCTGCTCAAATCACAAACTTTGAAAACATTCAGGTTGTGAAAAATATCATGGCGTTTAACTATAAAATTAGTAGATTCTACTCACCACTCAGTTTGAATACCAAGTCATCAATCGATTGTAATATCGCTACGTCGCTTGGTCAAGAGAGAAGCAAGGATAGACGTTCCGAGCGAGCTCTCTTTGCGATCAGAGACTTTAAGCAGTGGTTCAGATCTTCTAAATTGTTCATAAAGTCATCCTGGCAACTTGACTTCCTCAGTTTTGATGAAACCGCGGCAACGATCCGCAGTCTTTCAGTGGATGAGTAGCACCTGACAACGATGTCGTTAATTTTTTTAAAAAACAATGTTGGCCGAATTTGCGCATGGGTGAACAAATTTGAATCATTATTATATTTTCTCGCAAACATTCGTGAGAATCTATTATACGGAAAAAGTACCTACACAGAAACGCGCGTAAAATATTCATCTCATTAGCATATAGTATAAAAGGCTGGACCGCGCCTTTGTGAAAGTAAAAACTAACAACTGAATTAACAACTGAGTTGGGAACCGAGTTGGCAAGCGAGTTAAACAAACTTTGGACGATTTGATTATTGATTTGAGACAAGTGTTTGACTGTTTTTTCTTTTCTGTTTTGTTGCATTTTGAAGGAAATCGGCTTTGTAGTCTAGCATCAGTTCCGATCAGGGTTTCGCGCTGTTTGAAGTTGAAACAAGAATTTTGAAGTCAGTCACGTTACAGCGGAATAACCACATATGGCTCAACAACTTTCTTGTAAAAACTAGCGATGACTTTGTCGATCTAACAATGAATCAATGAAGCAGTTCACAACCTTACTTAAACCATGTTTTTCTAAGACTAAAGTTCAAATGCCTGAAATGTGAACGAGCCGGAGCACGAGAAAGAGCGGAAAGGACGACTGGGACCCTGGAAAAGAAAAGGACCGCTACGCCGCTACGCAGCCTATGGCGTTCTGCATAGAGGCTGGCGTTTTCATCCGGCTCCCTCTCCTCTCTCCTCTCATTTGCTCCTACTCGCACCCCATTACGTTTCTGAATCATCAAAGGAAACCGAAGCAATTCATTAAGCGATTTCAGGCTCTTCTGTGTTTTCACTGTCATGCCATCAAAAATATAAATGCAAACCAGTCAATACAGAAAGTCCAGAATCTGGGAAATGAAAGAAGATAAATATACAAAAAGCCACGCCAAGAATCAGGTATGTGCGATAATTCTGATATGCGAGACATTCGGAAGAACGTTTTACCCAAATTTATAAGGCTTTGTATGGAGACGCCTTATTAGTGTCCCTTTAAGAGGGGCACAAATATGGCCGCCGGAAACAAAGAGAAACACCTTTTTTTTAGTTTTCTTACTTTTGCGTGAATTCATCGCCTGAGGAACTCATAAAGATTAAAGTAGTATTTATTCTAAGACAAGGAATGTTTAGATAGAAAAATCCCAAAAAATCAGCGGTCGCCAGCTAAATGACGCGTCACGCAAAAGCCTGGAAATTCAAGTCCATAAAGGAAATATATTTCGGTACACTATAACAATCATATATGAGGTACCTCTCGGTTTTCAATTAACCGCGTTTACAGTGTACCGCTCGAATTACGATGAACGAGTGGCTGAACGAGTGACAAAGAAGTTTTCAAGTCTGGCCAGAAAGTCAAGTTCAGCCTAACTATCTCAATGCGACTAAAGGTGAAAGAGTTTCTTCCTGCTTTGGTAAGTTACAGTGACAGTGAAATTAAATGAGTCTTTAAGTGTGCATCAGTTTATTTATCCAACTGTGTCTAGCCCCCCCCCCCCCCCCCCCGGCTAACCCCAGGCATAAGCATTTTTTTGCCTTGGATGGCAAATTGTCGCAGACTCGAAAAGTGCCACTATAGAGGGCGAGGCGGGGAGGGGCAAGGTTATGTTCGTGACGCCGTGATCGACCATCTTTTGTGTCCGTGAATCGTGATTGCACTGGGAAACTGTCCTGTGAGTCATGACTGAAGTGTTCCGTGAAACGTGAACTGCCAAATCCTTGATTGTGTACACATAAATTGAAGTCAATTGAAGAAAAGAAATCGTCAATTCGGCCAAACAACCTTAACTTGCATCTGGTGGCTTATTAACTTCACTTTTTAGTCTTTTGATGTAAGTTCACACTTCAGTGCGCTCTGACCCACTTACAGCTGGCTTCCGTAGAGAATTTATAGCTGGGCAGAGATCACCCAAACACGTGGCTGAGATCAAGGGTCAATAATTAAACTATTTGTTTTGTGACTCATGAAACACAAAATTGTTGTTTGTCAACTCATGACCAGACCCCCCTTGCCCCCCTCACTATAAGCAATTGTAATGTGAAAGTTTCATTTCAGTTAACATCTGCCTTTATGACAACGCTCCCACAACATACAAGTTTGTTGTGTCCTTGTTAAATGAGCTGATCTGCCAATCTGCTTGTGTTTCCAGTAAAATTCTCCATATTTAGTTATTATTTTATTAGGGTAGGAAACTACATGCATGCCAAAAGCTTAGGGGTGGCCCCAGGGTAGGTAAATGTCCTACCCTTAGATTTGACTGATGCATTACAGGTAAAGTCATGGTTAGGGCTGGCAATGAACAACAAATTTCCACTGAAAACATGACATAGTTTTAAATAAAAGGGTGACTCGAAAACCTGGATAAGGAAGGTAAAAACAAAACTATGAATTTGTATAATCATAATTCAGAATGGAACGTTTTCTTTAACATGCTTGTAGCTCACCATTTTATTTTTGAATCATTCAAGCTAGGGTTTGTATGTTAACCATACCAACCTTTTTAGCTAATTTTCTCGTATACTCTTTCCATCTCTGGTACCATTTCTCTGTTATTATATAAGTTTTAGCCTGTAGGCCAGGTGGCCGATTACATCAATCATATGTTGACTACATGCCATATAGGCAAATCTTTGCTGACGTCATTGTTCACGTTTTTTCTCAGTAGCATATGACTTAACTCATAGATTTCATGGTTGTGTATACAAACTAGATTGAAAAGTTGAAAGAACTGATCAACTTGAGCAGGGCAATTTCAGCTCTTTGCAAGCAATTTGGGAAGAATCTGTGTAATTGCTGGGTGGCAAACATGACAACTTTGCCACAGTTTAAGTGTGTACTTACATTTGTGGGTCAAATTATTATGGATATAATTATGTTACAAGCTATTGTTCTGTGCTCATTGAATATTGATCATACTTCACGGGCCAATTACTTCAGGAAGATGCAGCTGAATTTCAGAAGTGCAAACCCTTTGAAGTTAAGCAATATTTTTGTTTTGTTTCAATATGTTTTGCTTATTATTAATTGGCTTTTTGAAGTCTGTTTTTTCCTTACTTTAATTAATTTCCTTAAATTAAATGGGAAGTTCATGCTTTAAAAGTTCCCACATGAAGCCCAAAAGAGCTCAGAAAATAATTATTTCTCAAACAAACCGCACAGCACAAGTAATAATATAACTCCGAAACAATCTCAAACATGATCAAGTCTCTCTTTCCTTCATTTCAGAAAATCTTTTTTCTTTTTGGTTGGTTCAGTCTTTTATATTGTTCAAAGCTGTAGTTTATCTTCAAATTGGACCTGCGTTTGGTAATATACAGCTATTTCGAGAAAGGTTGTCAGAAAAAGTGCACGCGGCAATCCCAAAAGGCATTGTGGGTGGTTTTGGATTCACTGTTTGTCAGAGAAATTTGAAAGAATTGGCACGAAAGGCCATGAAAATGTGCTTGCAAGTGCTAACGGAAAGCAACAAAAGTAGGTTCGACAGCTACAGTCACCAGGAACAGTGTATCGATCATATCCCATATTACCTTTCGGGATTGTTGCGTGCACATTTTTTCCGACAACCTTTCTCGGAATAGCTGTATATGCCACAAAGAATAACTGGTGTCCGCCTGTCGCACAAAGATCAGTGAGAACCTCTTAACATTTTGATTTTAATTCTAATCACGCAAGCCACACAGCACAAATTATAATTATATAACTGTGATAAGTGATAAACAATCTGGATCAATTATTCCCTCTTTTCTGATTTGATTGTATAATAGGAAAGGAAAAACAAAAAGGAACACAGAAAAAAATTAATTCAAGCTAACATCTTTATTAGAGGTAGCAAGTCACGATGCGGTCATGCAACAAAATCTTAATAAGTGCACTATAATCCATACAGAACATTGTTTTCAGTAAAAATTATCTATTAAAATGCTGCTTAATAGCTAAATTTTATGCTTGAAATACCTTCTTGGTTTCAACTTGCTGTTGCTTTTGTGGACTCCATGCCGAATTCATTCAGGAGTGACCCCCATCAGCATCTAATAAATTGTTTCTCCTCGAAAACTCAACCAAAATTCCTGTTGAAAGATCCATTTTAAACTGAGCCTGTAAAGTGCATGTACATATGTAACCCCTACAGGATATTTTTTAAATTGCTATTGTGCAAAATGTTGGGGGGAAAGCAAGGTGACATCTTTCTATAAGCATGACACTGCAGTGAACAAAGGGATATGCAATTCAAGACTCGCACACAATTACGCCCCATTGTTGAAGTCTTTTGAGAAAGAATCTCTGCCCAAAAGTCGCAACTTCCATTCATTCTCTGGGAGCTCAATGAATCCAACTCAAGCATGTTAAGACAGGGCTCAAATTTTGGTCGCGACCCCCCGCGAAGATAAAGCTGTTTTTATTCGACGGTCATGCATTTTAATTCTAAAAGTTGCAAAAAACTTTTGAGAAACTTTCTTTCGAGGCGTTGAATTAATTGGGGTTGAAGTGATGTAGTCACATGAAACATGACGTCATAATGATATTCAAAAAAAATTCAAAATGGGGTAGGAATGGTTGATTATAACTAAGTTTGAACCATTTGTAAATGTTTGTTAATTACCATACAATTTTTTTCCGTGGCCGGAACGGAGAGAATTTTTAATTTCTTATAAAGATATTAACAGGTGAAAAGTGTCACGTGACCTATTTTGCTTAATTACTAATTAAATAAAAACGTGAATCAACCATTCCGGCCAGATTCAAGCGAGAAATAATGATACAATGACATAAATACTGTATTTGATATATACTGTGGGGCATCTCGCCACCCCATTTTTAGCTTTCTTTTCTTTCCTGGACTCGACCATAAATTGTCACATGACACAGATATCCAATTTCTTACATTACAGAGAAATCAAGGTTACTGAGTTTTCCGAGGTTGGCAGATTTTGGAATGTTCTGATAAATTTTCACAAAGTTATGATCATTATTAGATTTTATGCAAATTAGCCTCAAGCCATGCCTTAACATGCTTGAGGACCTGATTCAAACAAATTTTGGAGTATCTTCGACAACAACCTGAAAGACATCCGATGAGTAATTACTGAGCCCTCGGGTACTAATAATCAGTAGTTTTCTCCACAATTTTCTGGACTACACACTTGAACCGGGCAAAAGTTGTAACGAAAAAGTTAGTGAGCCATGCATTCTTTGTTTGGGCATGCGCAGAAAGCAAAATTACTCTTTTTGAAACTATTCGGCATATCAGGCTTTAGTTTTTAGAGCTTTTTTAATATTCAAAGGTTTTATTGTATTAGCTTCATCAGACTGATAATGGTGAGCATGTGTTAATGATGCAAAAAAATGTAAAGAAAGATTTGCCTATAGAGTCTGTGCGCGGCAGCCATGTTGGGGGAGTAAACAATAAAAATATTTTTGCATGAGAATTAAACTTTTTCCCAAAGGAAAATAGTTTTATTGTTTTTCTCCTCCAACATGGCCGCCGGGCACATACTCTATAGAAAAAAAACTTTGTAAAGGGCACCTGTTAAAATTGCACAGTTAACCCACTCACCCCGGAGATTTTGCCGAAAAACGCCATTTTAGGCACAGTCGAGCGGTTTCTGGTCCCTGTCATGCTATTAAGAGCTAGAACTTGCCGCAAAGCCATTTACAGATCGTACACCTCGTGGCCTTCTGATCCAGATGCAAAATATTAGCTTGAGAAGTTCGGGCATGCGCAGAAAGCAAAAGGTTTTGGAGTTTAAGAGTGACACAGCAGTTTGACTTTTTTCTTGTTTTTCACTTTTCTGAATTGCCTCATTTTTCTTCTTTTGCTGGGCATTTAGTAGACAGGTTTCATTTTGGAGGGAAACGTTTTTAGGAAAGCTTTTAGGACCTTAGAATTAGGTGAAAGGAAAGGTAGGTGGGTAGTAGAACAAGATTTTCATGGCCATTTTTGGGTCAATGTTTTATGGTTTTGTGCCTTTTTCTCCCGTGTCCTTGACTGAATTGGGCGCATTCTGGTATGGTTTGAAAGATCTTTTCGCTCTACACATGTTAGCAGACAAAGTTGCCTTGACCATTAAAACTGATGATGTCACAAGGGGTAGAAAGAACATGGATCTGCACGGGGGGTTACAGGCAGCTCAGGGGCGAATGGGTTAATAGCAGTGCAAACAGTACTACTTCATCATTTGCCTTATGGAGATAAATCACTTGAGTGGGAATGAATTTTCCTGATCAAAAATTTCTTTGAGGCCAAGATTGCAAAGAGGTACAGAAAATCATGGAATTCTGGGCAGGGCTTCTAGAAAGTAGAAAGTAAAAGGAGTTTGAGGAAAAGTGTGAATTACTTGGTCAAGATAAAATTCCAGCAATCATATTCTTGATTAACCCATTCTCTCCTGGAGATTTTGCCGAAAAACGCGTTTTGAAGCTAGTCGAGAGGTTTTCTGGTCACTGTCATGCTATAAAGAGCTAAAACTTACCACAAACCCGTTTACCGGTCGTACACTTCACGGCCTTCTGATCCAGATGCAAAATATCAGCTTGCGAAGTTCGGGCATGCACAGAAAGCAAAATTTCGACAGTTTTTGGGTTTAAAAGTGACACAGCAGTCTTGACTTTTAATTTTCCCTTTCTCTCCTCCCCTCTTTTTTTGCTTTTCTTGCTCATTTTTTTTCTCTTGCTGGGCATTTAGTAGGCTTCATTTTGATGGGAAGAGTTTTTAGGAAAGCTTTTAGGATCTTAGGATTAGGTGAAAGGAAAGGTAGGTGGGCAATGGAACAAGATTTACATGGAGATTTACAGGTCAATCTTGCATGGTGTTTGCCTTTTTCTCCGGTGTCCTTGACTGAATTGTGCTCATTCTGGTATGGTTCGAAAGATCTCTTCACTCTGCACAAGTTAGCAGACAAAGTTGACCTTGACCTTTAAAACTGGTGATGTCACGAGGGGTTGAAAGGACGTGGATCCGCAAGGGCGGTTACGGGCAGTTCAGGGATGAATGTGTTAAAGGCACACTACAGATGATGGCAAATGGCTGGGTGGGGGAAGGGGGGTGGGGGGTATGCTTGGATTTATGTAAGCCATAATTTCATGTTTTGTCTGGCAATCTGTGTTAAAGGTAAAAAGATAATATTATTGTGTGCATACATGTAGCTTAGTCAATAGCAAGCATGCCCACCCCATGCACACCCTTCTCCCCCTCCATCAGCCATATGTGAGGCGTTTGCTGTTTTGATTGTATGAGTGACCCAAAAGAAATTAACAGATGCCCCACCCTGAGGATAAGGCAGAAATAATATTTATTGAAAAAAAAAAAACCTGGAAACCCTGGTGACTTCCAGGTGTGAGTAAAACTCAGGGTTGGAGCCAGGGTTGGGGTCTATCTTTTTCAAAATTATTATAATGCTGTGTTTGGGTTCGAGTTAGGGTTAGGTTAGGGTTATTTAAGGTTAGGTTTAGGGTTAGGGTTAAGTTATGGTTTTTTAGGGTTAGGTTTAGTGTCAACCCTAACTAATTAAATGGACAGTGATTATAAGGGATTTTAAAAACTCAACCAACATATTGACAATAGAGAGAGTCATGCAGCAATTGCTAATTAACAATTATTCCTTGAGCCCAAATGGGCTATTGACTCAGAAGCCATGAGTGCAAGAGGAATAATTGTTTTAGTAAAATCCAACTAGTTGGTCAAAATGTTGAGACAAAACAACTTTAGCCATCTGCCATTGTTTTGGTTCTCAAAGCTGGCGCTTTTCGCTACAAGTGGACTATAACATATAGCCTAGTAGTAGCTCAACCAATCAGAATGCAGCATTGATAATAGACCACTAGTTGGATTTTACTAATGACTGATATTTCCACTGACCACAGACTGCATATTCTTGCTCCCCAATAAAATTATACTGTATGGGCTGGTGGCTAGAACAACAATCATTTTGCAGCCATTGTACCAACAATTGCATAGTCATTGCATAGAAGTGTACTGGTGGCTGTTAGCAGAAGTTTGACTACTGCAGCTAGAGTGGATCATAATACTGAATAAAAAATCTAAAAAAATCATCTTGAAAATGCGTTCTATTAGTTCAAAATCATTCCTTACCTATTATTTATCGTGGCATTCCATTCTTTGAATGAACTATGTTTTTAGAAATCTTATCGAGTATCGTTTATGTATCATGATTGTAAGTATCGGTGTAGTCAAATTGTATGCTTTTATTTGATTACAGTTTGTTGCAAGCCTTGTCTTGATGGCCTGGTTGTTTGTGCTTGTTGCCGGTTACCGTGTAGCAGTCAAGATGGTGGATGCAATGGAGTGAAACATGAGCTGAACACGAAATAGTTGTTGCTGCCAGTCAAGGAATACATATTCATTAATGAACAGAGTTTCAAGGCTACTATTCATCATGTTTCGTGTTCAAGATATGAAACAACTCCTCAGGCCATAACATTATTTAGTGATATGTAGCAGTCGTGGATGATGGGATGATGCTGCAGCTAGAGCAAAGGAGGAAAAAAATTGTTATGGCTGTAGATACTGTACCAAGACTTACCAAGAGAACTCAGAAAGATATGGAATGTACAACCATCTGTTAAAAAATGACCCTTAAGGGTTAGGTAGCTATTGGACTTGGGGATTGATTGTGTGAACATGTCCATCTGGACAACTCACTCAGAAAACTGTGCTCCTAAAATGGTAGGATTCTTTCAGTGCTTAACAGAGGTGTCCGCTTCATAGAAAAAGTGTTCTTTCACAAATGATATACTGGGAAGAACAGTGTGGTGTAATGTAATTTGGACTCTGCAACTGCTTTTATTTAACTACGGTACTACTTTGGAACAATTTAATTTTTATTACATGCACATGTTAAACTTAAACAAAAAGTTGTTGTTACCCGTAGGTCATCGAAATACTGGCACACCAGTTTTGTCGGAGAGTAGTGACATTTGTTAGAGACCGATTTTGTTTTAAAGTATTCACTTCAACTGAGTTTGAGGTCTTTTTAATACTACACACAACGGGACCCAGTTTTATTTCCGCTATAGTTATCAAAAATCGAGAGGGGAAAAACTAGGATCCGTGTGTCTGCCGAGAAAACGAGGCTAAAAAGATTATGGAACTACAACAAAACTACTTTTGACTGTTTTTCTTTTCTAGATAGATTTACCATTAAAGGCAGATTTGAAGGAAACTCGGCGGTCTTTTCCTTTAAAAAACTTCTGTCCGTGCAGTGCTGATGTTACGGACCGAACCTTAACCAATCACAGAACGAGAAAAACATGACTTTACCCTCGTAATAAATGAGTGGAGGTTTTTCTGGAATATAGAGAGAGCGAACGAGCCTGGGAGGGCCCGCTCCTTCTCCTTTGCTTGCCTCATTCGTTCGTTCACTTGCACATGGCGAGCTGCTCGCGCATACGACTATGCAATGGGGCCGCTAACAGTCTGATTTACTTCCTTATTGTATCACTATCATTACTTTTCTCCACAGATTCTCTCCACACCGTCGAGATATCCTTCTGAGCCTCTGAGGGAGATAGAGGGCGCATATGTTATCTTACACACCCGTGGTTACTTTAGTGCTATTGTTCTTTTTTGTTTTTAATACTAAACCTTAACTATGTTTGTAATACGTAAAGTCATCGGCCAAAAAACTTGTATCGCTTTGTCAATCAACATGGCCGCCTTGTCATGTGCTTGCAAACCCTCTCTCCACCAACACCTCGACCACAGGCTCCCACGAGGTACGGTATTCTAATAAATAATAGGGAGCTTAAGTAAAGGCGTTTCTGAGCGTCGCACGTCAACCGGAAGTGAAGCCTTTTCGTTTATAATATGACTTACAGCTATCAATTTGCATTCCGGTTGACGTGCGTTGCTTAAAAACGTCTTTCCTTAAGCTCCCCAATGATTGCATATCAAGACTGAATGCGAGCACCAAACTTTTTACCAGACTCTCAGACCTTAAAGAGAGTTTTTCCCATACTGCAAATCCAATCGGTCAATTTACCCAGAATTCAGAACGTCCCTCGATCTGTCTCCTGAACAGGTTCGTAACAGGGTATATCCGGGACCCACTGATCCCTATTTTCTTGCCGTAATTTTGATCCCTGACCCCCATTTTCCCGAAAATTTCCTGAGTGCTGATAAAAACATTGATACCATCCATGTTTTTACAAAAAACTTCAACTTCGACAACTTTGTTTATCTCCAAGTATAGAATACAGAACATTCTCAAATGGGCTGATGAGAAAAACATTAACTTTAATTTTTAGTGCAGGTTATAGGTTCTATCAGAGCTTTAATGACTATGGTTGTAATTTTTACCATGTATGCATTGCTCGTGAACGTCTGGCCTAATAAGTACCTGGCCTATGAACGCATCGCTAGTTCAACGCTTGGCGTACGCCCGGCGTAGATGAAGCCTTACAACTTCAGACGTAAGGCTCTAATATCCGACGTAAGGGCTGGTCGTAAGAGCATACCTTTGTACCCTGATGCGGACTGTATCCCTACATTTTTGTCCTAATGTCCGTTGCAGTATATGTGTGAACGTTTGTTTTGCCGGAGTATTGTGGAGCCATTTCGGCTTCATTTTCAAAAGGTTCTGACAGCAAAACTACGTTGGGCCGAAAGGCTTACTTTTCGGATGCTCAAATAAGCATATAAATAGATCTGCTTTTCCAAAAGAAAGACTTTTCGTGAAAACACGAAAAAAAAGCTTACTAGGTGGAAATAATGGAATCGGTCAATTCACGAGCGGTTGATGTCAAGTGGACAGTTGAAGAGGCGAAAAAGAAGCGAAAAGACTAGCGAAAGCTACAATTATAGAAAAGATGCCAGAGCACATAATCGCCCCATGTAAGGGAATCCGGATTCCGGAATCCAGGAATTTTTTGCTTCTGGAATCCGGAATCCAGCAATAAGAATCCGGAATCCTACTAAAGATTGGAATCCGTAATCCAACTTACTAAAGATCCACTCCAGATTAAATTGAGCTACTCGCTTGAAAGAAAAACCATCTGTGGAAAGCCTCCCCAAGGTATAGACCTGAATGTGACGACATAATATCAGCATATCTGGTGTCAAAACAATGGTTCACGAGCTCCATATGAAAAGTCGAGGTCACGGTCACATGATTAAAATTTCTACAATAGCGAGGGAACCCTTGCTTATGAGCGGCTGGCAGGATCACAAAATTTGGGGGTTTTCAAGGGAACACAGCGCAGCCTTTTTAAGGTATAAATTGAATTGTTACGAATAACTTCAACCTCTGGCTATGTTTGACTCTCTGTTGTTCACTTGCTTCGCTGAACTTTAAAAAATCAAAAGCCATTTTATGCAAGCTTTTGGACCTGGCATAGGATTGGAAAAGGTACACCTGCGGTGAACCTTTTCTTGAACCTCCCTGGTCCTCCTGGTTCGCAATTGAAAATAAACGTCTACGTTCAACAGTTTATCTAAAAAGAAAAAAAAAAGAAATTCACAGTCTTCTAGTGCCTAATTTGGTCCTTGTAGTTTCGCTGAGAACAGTTTCATGGTTTCGATAATCTTTATTTGAGAAATAAGCCAGGAACTGTCAGAACCGTACCAATCAGCTGTCACTAAAGTAATCACGTGCAAAGACGCGGTAGGTGCCTTTTTCATTCATCCCCGGCATTCGAGTGAAATCTCGCCACCTCATCGATCAGACCAGTTTGTAGTTTGTTGTTTGATGGATTTTTCTTTTCTGCGTTTTTTTTTTTTTTTTCAAAAAAGACGTTATGGGAAAGCACAAGCAAAAACAAAAGGCTGAGAGAGAAAGGTACCTTTAATACTGTTTTGTGAAATTATACCAATTTTTAGCTGACCGCTATAGATCTAAACGTGCCAAAGGCAAAGCTGCATGATTTTTCATTTGTATCGATCTGTGGACTGTACTGAACGTGGTGGCAAGCAAGTCACAGGTTGTATTCAATCGTTCATGTTGCCATGGAAACCACGAAAACGTCACATTTGACCTGTCAGTCAAACTCTTTCATCAGTATATTTTTTACTTGCCAAGTTTTAGCTTGTGAGCTGCAACCTTTCTCTTGCCTTGATTTGGCAAATGACATATACTCACAAACTGCCAAAACTGTGTTCAGCCACCTTAAATGGTTCAGCAACGACTAGACCAAGTAACTGATAGTTTTGGGCTTGCAGACTGTCCAGAGTTAACTTTTTTTTCCTTATTTTGACCAGTCAAAAACGTTGAGACGTGACAGCGTAAAAATTTATTTCGTTGATCAACGTGGTCCGGCCACTGTCCGAAATTTATTTTGAGCTATATGTTATCATTCTCAGACAATTATGTGACACACAACTTTAGTCACTTTAGGGCCGCGCTGACCGGGACAACACTTTTGGCAGCTTGGAGTCCAATTTAATCTTCTGTAGTGCTCTTTTTGATTGTCAATCGTTTACTGAGTATATATGCTTATCCCGTCCTAGGAGAAGTGTATTTTATTGTATTTGGCTAAAATTCGTGTCTTATGTGTCATATGAGAAAGTGCGAAAACAATTCAGTTAAGAAGTGATATCTAATGCGCGTGTTCTACAGCTTACTGTACATGTGTCTTTATAAATGAAAGTTTTACAAAAGAGCGGTAACTGAATTTAGTTTTTTGCGCTATGACAATGATTCCAATAAAAAGTGGAAAGAGAACGAAAAACAATGTCCAACTACACGTTAAGAAACCAAGCTTTCCTTCACGACAGTTTGGAGGCGATTAGCGATTGGAGGCTGTTAACGTTTTGTTCAATACATTTATTCTATTACTTCAAATACTGTTTTAATGTTCCAAAAGAATTTGAAAACGTAGCCTGTTCCAGGCGTTCGGATAGGACAAGGAAAACTACGAATGTAACGATATACAAGCAAAATGAACCTTCTATTATATTTTATTAGTGGATAGCAAAAGACTTGATTAACTTGCGCTGGTTTATGATATGGCATAGATAGGAAAAATTGATTTGGAGTTACACACGAACTTTGTTACCGCGTTTTCTTGCAAATTGCAGCTCAATTTTCCCTGGCAATGACTGTACCTTTTCCCATTTATACTTTATTATGCAGCAATCAAATGAATAAACGTGAATATAATTAGAAATGATTTGCAAGAGTTCTTTTGTTTCTGTTAATTAAGCATTTTTCTATCTGCATGACTGAAAATAGAGTTCGCAAAAATAGAGTAAGTAAAAAATAAACTCTTGAGGTCAGTCTCACTCTCTACTAATCACTAACCAGCTCCGAGATGTTCAATCCTTAATTATATGGAGATTTGGATTAGATTAAGTGAAGGACAAAATTTAAAATTTCCATATCGGTGTTTCGCCACGTTTTTCGGGGTGATGCGGTGTTTGTTATTTTCAGTTTTCGCGACGTTGCGGTGTGGACAGTCCCCCAATGTCCCCCTCCTTATTATACCATAAACCCTTACGGCACTGTAATACATTCAACCCGTAATTTATAAATCGAAAAAGAAAACAAACTTGTTATGCATTGTAACAACGTCTTTCAATATAGCAAGATTCAAACACGAAAACGAAATGCAAAGAAAAGCATTAAAAAAGTAAAAAATTGGAATCCAGCGCTTTTTGGAATCCGGAATCCACTGTGCTGGAATCCGGAATCAGGAATCCACAGCGTGGAATCCAGAATCCAAGAATGGATTCCCTTACATGGGGCGAACATAAGCACCCTCCCGCAGGAGGGGAAGGACCTCGTCCACAGTTCTCAGCGATGCCTCTCTGGATATTTATGGCAGGGATGCTGCACGCGCGGTAGGAATAGCAAACGTAATAGAAAGTTCAACTGCCAGCACTTCTACCAGCGTCCAACAACAACAGCCAGGTTGTAGATTTTGCACGTCGCATGTCGAGGGTAAAACGTGGTAAATAAACTCGATTAAGAACACCTTAAAACGAGCTTACACTTACCTCCTTTTTGGTAGGGAGTAACGTCGAAAGTTTAAGAACAGCCAATCACGCACAACCGACGTAAATTCCACGCCTGACTGAACGTGTGACGTAAGCTCTTAGTACCACGTGTAACCCTTTAAACAAGAGGCCCCTGACCCCTTGTTGTTGTTGTTTTTTTTCAGATAAGGTGGGTGACAACTTCAAAAACGTTAAGGCGAGAACCATATTCACTCTCTGCTTGAAAAGCTGGTGATAAGGTTAATTTTTCGATTGAATTTCAAAATTCTGTACTTTCTTTTCCACATTTCTGTCTAAAATTTCACTTTACAAATAAACTCTGGAGTTTAGGACATCGTAACCTTGTTAAAAAGGAGACACTCAGAGCAGTGATAAACACGGTATATAGCGTATTTCGCTAAATTTGACGTATCGAATTTTAATTTAATCTTAACAGTAATTCAAAGCTACGGACCTACAACTAATTTCAGGTCGTTCCAAGAACGCCCACCTCGAAGGATTTCACAGAGCGTCAAATGTGCTTGCTTGTCATTTCTCCTCGCTCATCGCGGCTGAGCGAGGAGAAACGTTTGTCGTTCGCAAGCTACGCTTGTAAGCTAACTTGTACATTATTAGTATTGACACGTTGACCAGTGCCACCAGTGATGGCCCTATTTGATGGTAACCGCCATAGCTGGGGGAAGTGGTGGTGGGCGCTCTTGACCTTGACCTTTGCAACTTGATTTCGAAAACATTTAATTTCCAAAGCCGAGAGCGAACAAGCGTTTGTTATATACCCTAAATCAATAAATGTTGCTTTGGCAATTGGTCATTGACAACTAGGCATACGGAACTCACTGCAATGATTTGCTTGAGTGACCGCCAAGCAAAAGCTTCCAGAGCGCAATTGCCCAATGCCCAAAGCAACCGTTATTGAATCTGTATAACATATATAGCGGTCACCCTGTATATTACGGTCACCGGACAACTTCCCAAAATTTTCAGTTGCCTTATATTTTCTGCAAAATTGACCTGTATATAGTGGTCACCCTGTATATAATGGTCACCTTGCCATTTCCCAAGGGTGACCGTTGTACACAGGTTACATTGTATTTTTTTTCGGCAAATTTGTCAACTGCATAGCATTCTCTTTTGATAAGTGCCGGCTAACTCGGTTTCCATACCTGCTCATTTTTATGGAATGTGGTCCTAAACTAAAGCCGAGACGTGTTCTTGACGATACTAGAGATAGGGTCGTCATTTTATATAAGGGCAAGACCCTTCCTGTTGATAACGGGTAACAATGTATTTTAAAAAGATATTGAAAGTTACAACTATAGCACAGTCGTTTTAAATCTGTGACCATTTTAACTATGTCTCTGGAGTGACGCCACACAATCTTGGTCCTATTTCACAACCTTCGTTTTTTTACAACGTAGGGTTAGCTGCAAAAAATAAATAAATAAAAATAAAAAACGACAGCAGAAATTAAATTATGTCCATACATTAAACAGATTAGCCTCGCAAAGCAATCGTAGTCAGGTCGCTTATTATTGGTGGGAACTGGCCGATCAGACCAGTGCATAATTTGTAAAGATAATTTAACCAGGAATGCTCCGCGAGTTAAGTCTATTCCAAAATAGTACTTAAGGCAGGGATGTGTTTCAAGGGAAAACTAGCCAAAAAAGCTTCTTTTTTGCAAAGCGATCAGATTCGGCAGGCCGGTTCTGACATTTGTTAAACACGTTTGGTAAAATTGTGATATTGTCCTGTAAATGAATGTTATTCCTATTTTCCCCTTGTACCCTCTTCATGGCTGAATCACTTTTAAGACCAATTTCCTTGGTCAGCTGGTGACCTGGATGAAATCGCTCAGTTATAACTTGGTTATGTTTACCTTTCTGTTTCGTTTTCTTCATCTAAAGGCTACCTGAATCTGACTTCGAAAGAGAGCTAAAGAGGCATCACTCGGGAATTATTTTCATTACAGTTTTTCTATATTTCTGTGTGATATGTTACCTTGGTTATTTCATCCATTTCTTGTCTCAAAACTCTGAGGGTTCTCAAAAAGTCCTCGTAAATTTTTGACAATTCCACGTGGAGGACTGGATGATTCCTCTTTTCGCCCTAAAAATAAAGTGGAAAAACAACATGTCCAAGCACATCTAGCCCAACTATAACACATGACGTAAACCAGTCTAAGCAACACTGTCATTACCCTGTCAAAGTGTAAAGTGATGTACTGAGTACCTGGCTCTTGATTCCTCTCCGCCGCGGAATATTGATGTGTTTCAAATATTGCCTTGAACTTGCGTACACTCACAGGTGAACCATCAGCTTCAAAAGAGAAAACAATGTAGTGAAGCGAACATGCAAAATGATAACTTAGTACGCAGTTTTTCATTGGACAATAAATCGATGAATTTTTGAAGTTTGCCTGAATTGTTGAAAGTTCGTGAAGTATTTTTTGCGAAATGCTAAAAATTACTTACGATAGGTTACCTTGTCTTCCAAGCTTTGAATTCAATTCTTCTTATAAACCATATGTGAGAAAAAGCACTATATACATAGGCCACTGTATAATTATACAACGGGAGCAGATATATTTCAGTACGTTTCGCGAAAAGACATAAGAGATTTAGAGAAAATGGGTGAATAAGACAAACAAAAACATTTTACTGGTAATTAAATTGCAATTGGATGGGTTAATTTAAGTTCAATGTAAAGTAACCGTCCAAAAAAGCAAAATACTATTTTGATAATTTTATTCTCACATATATTATACAGGGAAAAGGTTTTGGTCTGAGAAAGCACTTCTTTAAAACCTTCCGTCTCTAAACCCACTGGTTACAGGAAGAATCGGTATTTTTAAAGCAAACGATATCAAAGAAGTAGTGGATAACCCAGAACTTGGTTTCAACTTAATGTTTACTTTCTAGAACGTAGCCGACTCCGCAGACACCCAAAACAGATCAGCTTCTGTATTGTTATGTTGACTCATTTTCATTATTTTCAACACGATTACTTTTCCCTGCCTCGAATAGCGTTTCTTTGCTAATTTACAGGGCAAGTGTATTTACTAAATAGGTTTAATATGTGTGAATAAAAGTTTTGTTTTGTTTGTTTGTTTGTTGGGTATACTGCTCAATACCACAAGAGGATAAAGCCCCTCTTTTGCTAATATCT
Source organism: Porites divaricata (assembly GCA_038088405.1). Classification (NCBI taxonomy): domain Eukaryota; kingdom Metazoa; phylum Cnidaria; class Anthozoa; order Scleractinia; family Poritidae; genus Porites; species Porites divaricata. Next base: position 12,462,915 of record JBBMOI010000012.1, on the reverse strand, counting down.
ACGTTAATAGCTTTGAATTTATTCGTCAATTACTACCTGCGTCCAAATCTTTCTTGACGCCGCCTTTATGATAAACAGGGCCGCCTCCCTCAAACATCCTACCCAGTTCCTTCACCTTTCCTGTAAGGTCTGCCTCGTCTTCATGCCCTTGGGGCTTTCGGTGCACTTGGTGGACAAGTCAAGGAATAAAAAAAAAAAAAAAACATAGGAGAAGAATTATTGGATCATATATCATGTGACAATTTTAGTATGTGTCAATCGTGACAGTATGGAGATCTGCAAATGTTTGCTTCGCTTAAACATTGGACACCTTTTTGGGCAAAATCGCTGGAACTGCGATTATTCGATTTTGATAGTCGTTACATTTGGCGTTAATGCTCCGATATACCAGTCACTTTTCCATAATTAGAAGGCCAGAAGAAAAAAAAACGGTAGCGATAAGTTTTGCGGAATTCTAAAACGTTAGGATAACCCTTATTCCTCGAAAATTTGAAATTTGTGTCATAATATTCAATATCAAATGACTAGTCTAAAGAATAAGCCAAGACAACAAGTTTATGTATAAAAAACGGGCCTCTGATAAGAACTCCTAAACCTTCAGCCAAAAACTCGAGATTTCAAGACCCAGGCTAGAGTTTTGATGGACCAATCACTTATTCTTTACGTTCTGGGCAAGTGAATCGAATGCTGCCTTTGAAAAGAAATTCTCCAAAGTGTACAAGTAGTTTAAAACAGTCACCATCAGCCTTTCGTTTTCGGTAGAAGCATTTTCTTGCAGTCTCAATTCGCATATGATCTTCTTCCTTTTCCTTTTATCTTTGCCAAAACGGCTTCGATCGCACCATTGTTTTCCTTACCTGGGAACGCTTCCTCGTCTTTTCCTTCATACTTTGCCACTTCTCCCTCAAGGTCTGGCTTCAGGTCTTCTTCGTTGTCGTCTCCATGATCGTCTTCCTTTCTTACATCCTGGCCGGGTTTATTTACATTTTCCACAAAATCACCGCTATTACAACTGTCGTCCTCGCTTGCAATTTCCTCGCCGTCATCATCATTTTGCTGCTCGTCGTTTACTTCGAGAGGTTCGTTAATCTATAAAGAATCATTACTGTCTTGCCTAAATACTTTTTTCTGCAAAGGCGGCAGGGAATGGCCAATACTTATGACTTTAGACTAAAGTATTTTCTCGTTTGATCCCGACCGGAAGTCTTGTTCATAAGCGGACTAAAAACAGATGAAGTAACTGTTAGCAACTGTAAACGACTTGTATGAAGGCTTATTTAGTAAATTTAAAGGAAATAGGTGATTTGTCGGTGGGATTTATGAACTGAAGACCGTCTGATACATAACATGAATAAAGTCAGTTCCAAGACCATTGTGTCAGAAGGTGATCGCTGTATATCAAATATTCTGACTCTTATTCTACGTTTTTATCAATTTACGTCGCAAGAAGACAGGGCAGCCCTGGATACAGCTTTTTGCAATTGTTTAGAAAAGTAAATTCTGAAGATCTCGCGTTATTTTCAACTAGATTATTTGTTTGCTAAGCTTCATTTTAATTTTCACTCTTTGTGGTTTGTGTCAGAGGTAATAAATTCAAGAAAAGAGCCTTTAGTTATCAACTCTATATCAATGATTATCAACTCTTGAAGTCATTTACCGTTGCCTCTGGTTCTTTTTCTGGCTCCTCCCTCAGTTTCTCCGCTTGTTTGTCGGGATCATCACCTTCAACGTGTCCAGCATCAGTTTCATTCAGCGATTCAGTAGAACTTACATTGGTTATATCTCGCGTTGGCGATGCCACGTTTACTCTTAGGGAGTCACAATGCTCAAGTCTTGTCAATCTGTTTATCGCCGCCATGTCCTTAGCGCTGACTGACTTATCTTCATTGTCCCCCTCCACATCTTTATCTTCTGTTATCTTATAATCATGGTGGAATTCATCGTCTTCAGAGTCGTCATCACTTTCATCTTCCTCTTGACTACTCTCTTCGTCTTCGTTGTTGGTTTCTTCTTCTCTATGGTCTTTTTTTTCATCAGTGTCGTGTTTTTCGTCGACTTCGTTGTCTTCAATATTTCGTTTTATCGCATCGTCTTCACTTTTTTCTTCGGTTTCAACGGTCTCTTCTGTCTTTGCATCATCTTTTTCATGTTCACCATCTTCTCCGTTGTCTTCACTCAATTCTTCTACCAACGATCCATCCTTACTCGGTGGTTCCTCTCTATGTGCCTCATTTTCATCTGTTTCCGGTTCCTTTTCTCCAGCCAAATTTGTACTGCCTTTATAGTCTTCATCGTTTTCTTTTTCATCTCCTCCCTGTTCATCATCTTCGTCACCATTTTGTTCGTCGCCTTCGTCGTCATAAACGTTGTCTACCTCGTCATTCTCACTCAGTGTCCCTTCTTTGGAGGCTAGCTCATTTTCATCTCTCTCCTGTTCATTTTGTCCTTCCAAATCTGCAATTTCATTGAAATCATCTTTACTTCCTGTTCCATCCTCTTCTTCTCGACGAGCCGGCCGTGGTGAATCCTCTACGTGGTCCTCGTCCCTTAGGTTGACTTCTTCACCTGTCTCGCACTCTCCATCTCCACCTTCACAAGAGTCTCCTTCACCTTCTTCAAGAGAAAGCTGATCAATAGAATGAGACGTTTCCTCTTCTTCACCATGACCCTTTCCAAAATCATCTGTACAACCGGCGACCGTGCAGTCCTTTTCACCGATAACCTCTACCCCGTTATCTTCCTTGCTTGATGAAGCAGGGTCTTGAATTTTGAAGCTCATATATTCAGGAGCCACAAGGGTTCTTCCGTAATAAGGTGTAGACATATTTCCTTCTTCACCTTCACTGCCTCCTTCTTTTGCTTCGTGTTCATCATTAGAATCATTGGTCTTTTGATTTATCGCCCGATCGTTGGCCTCTTCTTGAATTCCGTTGGTACCATTGCAATTATTTCTGTTTCCAAAACCTTCACCATTCTCATTTGGTAATTCAAATGAATGTCTTTTAGGATCTATTTCGTCCCTGAACCCGTCACAGTGGTCCTCGAATTCTTCTGATAGCCTCTCCAGCTGCCAATCTTCAATATTCTGCAAAGAAAAAAATGTTAAGTCCTCAAGGTAACCATGTCGTGTAAGGAATACAACGAGCACAAAGGTAAAGGAAAGGCCAAGGCAAGCGCGACAAACATTGAATTGAGCAGTGATGAACGGGTTAATTTTTCCATTGTTTGACGGGGGCATGCCGGAGATGAGAACAAGATCGCTACTTTTGAGCAGTGAACAACGCGGCCACTGATCCGTTGAATGAAAAATGAACGTCAAATAAAATAATAATGTTTTGCGATGTTAATGTTTTGATATTCTAAAAGTCTTAATATGTGAACATATTTTTAAACTTAATATCAAAAATGCTAACATTGCATGTTTTTCGGCAGTCATGCCTTTTCCCTAAATTTCCTATTACCTTGAAGAGTAACATGTAAATAAAACTAAAAAAGAAGCATGAAAGCCAAGATCGTTGTCCTACCTCGTATAAAGATGTCATGTTCTTTGATTTCTCTTTGAGGTGAACAACTCCAGCTTAAGCAGATGGCTTGAGTACTCAGTGTATCAGCAGTATTAAGTTTCAATATCAGCTACACTTGAAATGTAAAAGAAATATATATTTGAAAAGACATTAAGAGGAAACAAGCTAGAATGATGATTCAAAAAGTATTAACAGTCTGGGCTCACTCTTTGATCCTTTATTCAGATACGATATGATAAATTGCGGTTTCGACGAAAACAAAATATCAATACACGACGTGCGCAAGATATATAATACATTTTTAATATTTTTTCAAATTCTCGATCAAGCTCAACTTATGTTTTTGTAAAAATTCACCTAAACTGCTTTTGATTCCAACAGGTGCGTACGGTCTCTTTGTCAGAGTTAATAGTCAACTTTATTTTCTTCCCTAAGACTCTTGAGTTTTTCCAAAAAAAGCTATTTCTGGTAATAATCGAAAGCCTTCTGCTGACTTTCAGTTTTAACTAAGTAGACTCGTAATCTTGTTACAACAACGCAAGTAAAATAAAATCGAATGATTTGCTCTATCATTGAAGCATATTCAACAAAGAAATTAACATTACTATAATTTATTCTGCGAATTTATGAATGAACTGTCAAAAAGGATTGCCAAAAATCGCTTAAGTCATGTGGCTGAAAAAATATTGGACAGTACTGAATATTATTTTATCCAAAAGTGGCTTTGAAGTTAAAAGGTTTGGAAGTACACAACAACTAGAAAATCATACAATGATGTAGTCGTTTCAAATTAGCTTTTTTAAGAATTGAGGAAAAGGGTATTTTTGACAATTGTCTCACTATATCTGGGTTGAGGTGTTTCACTTTCAACCAAACAATTTTACATAAAGCAAGGCAAGAAAGGGTTCAGTTCTTGATATTTGCTGAAAAACGTTGGGCATTAAAATCGAAAGAACGAACATACAAATTAAATTGTTTTCTAGGATGACGGAAACAATTCGAGCTGATCATATCACAGCGTGCCGTGAAATTTCACCACCGTCTGAAGCTACAAAACACCAGCTAAGAATATATTTCGACAAAGTCTGACGCACTCACGAGAATTACCTTCGATACGTAGCACGCAGCTCCACATGAACAGACAAAGCATTGTCAAGTAAAATCAGCCAGACCTAGAATAACAAACTATTTAAAAAGTCCGTCTTTTCTATCAGACGAATTGACCAATTACAACAAGCGTAAGAAGTGACTCTTGAAAGCATAAAAGTCAAAACATAATAGAGTCGACGCAGTTGAATCCTTTGTTATGGAGTCGATTGCCGTCGCATTATTGAGCAGCTGCTGCGAACGCTGTACTCAAAACCTCTCGTCCCTTTTCCTTGTCATTTTGGGTTTATTCTACTAAAACTACACAAAATTGTCTTGGTATAAAAATGTTGTAGGTCTGATTATTTTAAAAGGAAGGCGGTGTTAGTGAGGGAAAATCTTTCGAGGGTCGTTTGATTAATATTTAAATTCTCAACTGATAACTTCATGTAATTGTGATTAGAAAAAATGATTTGCACGTGGGGAAATACAAAAATTATATTAGCGTCCATATACACACACTGATACGCCCGTGCGTGCAGCTGAAATCTGGAAATTTTTTAAAATTTTATTCCTGAAAAGCATTTATTATCATTAGATCTTGATAACTGATATATTTTTTTTGCATTATGTTGGTGTCTCTGTGCTAGTATTTCCCTCGTCCTTTAGTACGGAGTTTAAACAGCAGCGACGTTTTTGAGAGACGCAAGTCAACCCGAAGTGAGCGTTTTTCTCTTTTATTATGCCTTGACGCAACCAAATTTGTTTTGCTTAGTGTCTTTACTCGTATAGAGACGATTTGCCCAAGAATTTGTTGAAAAAATGGCCGAAGAGTTCAAAAACTCTACTTCTGGTTGACGTGCGTCGCTTAAAAACGTCTTTGTTCTGTCACGGACTGCAGAAAAAAAAACGTTATAGTGGGGTGACAGACACAATCACAAGGACGTTTATATTTATGACGTTGAAACAGAGTTTGCCCGCATATTTCGCAACTGTTAAATTTCGCGATTTTGCATAAATTATATATTTTGAATCGCGTTTTTGAGTACCACGATTTACATTTCATTCGCAATGTTATTTAACATGTCCTTGAATTAAATGAAACGACTTTATCAAAGAATCAATAACGTCAAACTTAAGAAAAACGCAACAGCGGGGCGAAATGTCAACAGTAACAACAAAGCAGTTCTCATAATGTCCACAAGCAGCTCATGCTTGTACATGAATTATTGTTCTTGAGTCAATTGTCCGCAACATCCATGCGAGTCTCTTAATTTTCGCGTCACTTTAATTTCGCGATTCATTTTGTATCGAAAAATTCGCGAAATTAACTTGTCGCGAAAATTTCATGTAATAAGGTAAGATGTCTCTCGATGGTGTCATTATTTTGCCCTTTTTTCCGTAAAAACTGTACCTTACGGTAACGCTAGAGATGGGTAAAATATACAACTAACTACTACATTTTTCTTCGGGTTAATGTTTTGCGGAAAACACGGGAAATGACATTTCCGAAAACCTTATTTTTAAAAATGTTCTGTGGGAGCATCCTCCCAGACCCCGCTAGTTTGGAACCCCTTCGGTACTCTAAATTTTCTTCCCGCGTGCGTACACCTTCAAAATCTCACGCCACGTCCCTGTATTTCCTTGTAATTATAAAATACTACTTCACAGAACACTTCCTTATTGAACAGCAGTAACTAACAATGCATTTGAAATACAACTGAATATCCCTGAATAATGAGAGGTTCTCACTTGTAAACACGAGATTTCTGGCAAAAAATTAGCTAACTGTAGCCTTTATTTTACTGCCTTACAACTCAAAGGTCATATAAAACGACGGTTACTCCCAAGAATCTCAATTTTTTAACAAAATCTATGGGGCGGTTTGAGTAGACCAAAATGTTTACAAAACCGATAACAAGAGCGCCTCGATACATGCTAATCAAATCCTTCTTTCTAGCAATCGGCTAGAGCTATCTCCATGATCTTTCACCCACTTTTTTAAAAAGATTGAAACTACTATGAGGTGAACTAGCATTTCAAAAACGCTTCGTTTTCTACAGATAACGGCCGAACATCAAGATTGTCCACTTTTTATTGCACTTCTAACCATAGAATATTCATGCCAAATATCTCGATAACGCTCTTGCAGAATTCGCTTAGACTTCACGAACATAGAGTCGGCTATTGATGGAAAAAGTTCCTGCCAACGATTTTGGAAGAAGAGTTCCCAGTGCTGAGAAATACGGCTGCAAGTAAAATAGGTAATGGCGTCATTTCGTTGCTATGACAATTCCGATGTCATTGTAGCCCTGATCAGAACAAATTTTCAGCTTTATCTAATACAATTGTGGTGGTAATTATTCCCAAATCTTTGTTATTGGCAACGTAGCTAGTTTATGTTTAAACTTGGGCGGTATTGATCCTGAAAAACTCCATCGAGCCACCTTAAGTGAATACAGCCGTAGCCTCCTAAGTAACAAATCTTAAGAATCTTTATTTATTAACCATAGAGGGTAAAGCGTGTATTAACATAAGATGATAATATTGAAACATGGGAAATGCAATTGTCTGATACATGATGCTTCGTATTTATTAGAAAATAAATTTTTGTCAACCCAAGAATTGGAGAAAGTAGTAGACCCAGGTAGACAAAGGGATATCTAATTGGACAGCAGGATTATTCATAAGTGAAGTTATCCAAGAACGCCGGGAAGACAAGTGAAAGAACCCCTAGACAGAAATCACAGTTACCCATCGTAACAGGCTCGGAACCATTTGATTTGTTTCTGATTGGCAAGAAAAATATTTTTGTGGCCAATCACAGTTTTTCATTTGATCATCAGGTTTGTGTTACTTGTTCCTCGGAGTCATCTTTTCAAAGGATTATCCTAAGAAAATTTCATCTTCAACAAACAAACTTGGTCAGGCAGCCAATAAGAGCTCAAGATTCGCTAACCTGTACCGACCAATCGTTCCCCACCGTACCCATATACTATTTTGAAGTGGCATATGTAAGATGCCACTGTTTTAGGTTAGAAATCGCATGTCCAGAGGCGTTTGAGAAAAAGAAGCAAACTAGAGACAAAAATAACAGCAAAATGGTCCCCATAACCTTGGTACCGCGATTTTCGTGTCCCTAGTGAGAGTGCGTAAAATATAATCACGTGAGTTTATCAGAGTTATAATAAAAATGTCTGTAATGTAGTTTAGTATGTAGTTACTAAAACGGAGGATGGCGTTTTTTTCGCGCCATAATTGGCTGCTCAGGGCCTGCTTATATGAGGCGAGCTAGCCTAGTTACAGTCTGTAGTTGACTGGGCTCATTGCATGCTTATAAAATGTTCGTTATGTTTGTATTGGAAGGCAGTCTGGCCGAGCTGGCTGAGACCCTGGCTGCTTTGAGCCAAGATCATGGCAAGCGGGCCAGCCCGCCTTCTCATATAAGCACAACGAAAACTTTCAGAGGAAACAAGGCGTGAGCCAAGCCAGTCTGGTGAAGTGGGCCAGCCCAGGTAATCGGGCTGGCTCACCTCATATAAGAAGACCCTGACACTCAGGATATCCAACGGTATTTACCTCTCAGCTACGCCAGACACGTGTACAAAGAACCTGTACAAAGCTGTTCCCGGCAAAACGAAGATGGCGATTAAATTCGGTTTGGCATTTTTACAGTTTTTAAAAGCTTTGTCCGAGATAGTCGGGTCTGCGAAATTAAGAAAGCACGAACATGAAATTGAAATGGGGGGAAACTGGGGAGAATCTTTTTCCCGCCACCGCTCCCTTTTCCCAGCTGATCTCGTGCTCATAGCTTCGCGAGCCTTTCACTTACGCGTCATCCCTACAATCTCAGAGCAGTGATGATGAAAACCGGTGAAAACGTTTCTTGTTTGCAAATGCAGATTAAGCCTGGCGTTATTTCATTTAGCTGACATGTTCATAAATAAGCTTAAAACTAAGTTAAATTATTCTTTACAGAATGATTTTAAATACAGTAAGAATTCACAACTCCTTTTAAAGAAATGTCCAGCACGCAGAAGAATAGCTTCCATGGGTGCCAGAAGTTTTTTCTTTCTTTTTCTTACCCGATAGTTCGCAGCGAAGCTCTATAAAGCCGTGAGCGCAGTTTATTTCATCCCAGGCATTTGCATAAGGGACCTCCGGAGCCAGGGTACGCAAAAGCTATTAAACAAATGCATTTTGAGCTGATGCTTTAGCTCGGTCATTTTCGGGCCAAAATTGTAGTCATTGTGCAGCAATAATTGAGTTGAAAATCATCATTTTTATGCTCAGTTATCTCACTGTTTTAGTATATACTAAGTAAAAAGCACAAAGATGTCAGAACTACTCCCAACAACCGATTATGTTTTAAAAACGAGAATTATACCGGAACACCCTTAATAACCAAGTTGTAGGTCCGTAGTCAGTAAGTTACGGGTTTCCGTAACTTAGAGTACAGAATGAGAAAACAACTCTCCCTTTACATCTTTGGGTTTAAGAGATACTGAGACTTCGCGTTTTTGAGGCCACTTTCTTTACGATATGCCTTAAAGCTATCGGATTTTTATAGCTAATTATAAGTGTATTTACTCTTACGGTCACTATTTTGGGCAAATCCTTTGCTTAAGAATACACAAAGTCCACTTGCTGTTAACGTGCATCGCTCAAAAACTCCTTTGGTTAAGCTCCCTTTTAATTCAGCAGAATGTCGTTGTGACTGTCGTGCGTCAACTAACAAACATGAGCGTCTAAAATCGTGGTCTTGAGTTCTCAAACACATTCGTTTACACTTGAGATACCCACTACATGAAATGAGCAGGTTAGCCCGCAAAACTGACCAATCATAGTTGCATAATAACTGAGAGAAATAACTGAGAGATATATAGTCCAGATTATGCCGGCATAACCCGACAGACTGAGTCTTCTGACCAGCATGTCGTAGATCTTGTCTAACCCGACGGATGGCTTGAGCGTTGGGATAAATTACTTGCTCCCGGGGTGCTTATGATAATTGCTAAATATTGAAATATGGTCTTTGTAGAAAATAAGATTATTATCTGTTATTGTGAAATTGAACTATTTATAAAATGACAACATGAAGCCACGCTCGGTAATTACATTTTGGGCGCATTAACTATCCACCATAAGCCGCCAACAGGAAATTACAAACCATTTTTTCATGTAGGTATTGCTGGGATCCCTGTAAGACTTAACAAGCTTCTAAAACATAAGAACAAATATCAAAAAAGGAGGTTTACGCAATCTTGCTATGAACAATAAATTCTTCAGTCGCCTGCTTTACAAGGAAAACGCAGGATCTTTGTGCTCATATTCTGCTTTTCATAAAGTTAGCTAAAAACACGTAAGCATTTGACCTAGATTTAGCGTAATGAATCAATGAGTTACCTTTTATTTTCTTCTTATCATCTTTTACTTCTAGCAATGTTGTGTTCCTTTTCACTTTTGAATTAATTTATGCCAGAAATTTTTAACTTGGACACTTCGTGTCAAGTAACTTGCCAAAAAAGGCTTTTTAAAGCAGTGATGCCAATATATCATTAAGGCCTCCACTTCCATCTCACGTACGTTCTCGGAAAGGTATTTCAGGAAGGAATGAGTGTTTGCGTTTGCCTCTTTTAGGTTTTTTAAGATCCAAAGATCTTAGTATCCACGAGGAGTATTAATTCGCTTTCTCTTATTTTATTACCTTTTTTGACCAAATGTATTGCCTTGAGTTATTCTAGGAGCTATTCAAATTATGTAAGATCACTTTGACAAATGAATGCCGACATCTCCCAAGAAAAAAAGAGGTCGTCAGCCGATTGCTGCACGCAAGCTTTCTGTCAGTCAGGCTCCTTCTCCTAGACATATATTCTCAGGGGCACCCAACGTCAGTTTTCGGAAAATATCTGTTCGGAAGACGATTTGAGATCTAGACTTTTTCGGAGCATTTGTTGTAAAATTTCTTGCTTGGCTGCCTCTCCTGTGATTTTCGAGCAGCTAAAAAATGGTATAATTTCCCATTTTTAATGGATTTTTACCCTAAAAAGGTCACCTCGAATTTTCGGGAGCTTTTTTTCTGGCTGAAATTTTCGGAAAGGTAAGTTTTGATCCCTATTCTTTCGGATCACTACACTTTCAGCTAGGAAATCCGAACAGATGAAAAGTTTTAGGGGATAGAAATATGCCTATATCTTCCGTTTATCTAAAATGCGTACTTTGTTTAAGTGGTTTTGAACTATATTCTCGTTGAGTGCCCCTGATATTATATCCTCAAATGAACTAATACCGCGCCCCTTTCTTACCTTGGTCTTCAGTTGTTAATGTTAAGCACGTTTTCAGTGGAGAATTGCGTAACAGCCTGTCGGGGGAATTTTTGTATTTAGCAAATCACTCAGGCAAATAGAAAGCGAAATATACAAGAGGTACCGGTACCTTCAGTTTAGAGGGCTGGTGTATTTTATGACATGGAGATTTGAACTATGGTAGATATGCATTGCATCTTACTTTAAAGAGGTTATGTCATGGTGAGTTCCACGGATTATGTAGGATGGGGTGACGAAACATGATCGGCCCTATAAAAAAATTGTTTTTGATCATTTTATGACACCTCAGGTGTGTTTAACTTGAGAAGGTTGGCCCAATCTTTATTTCAAGTTGCAATCCGTTTTATTCTGTCTATAAACGTTAAAGAAATAAACTTATAGTTGAGGTTTGAAAAGTATAATACTACTGAACCTCAACTATAAGGTTATTTCTATTTTTTATTATTCAATATTACTTTAATTAAAAGTAATTATATTGAATAAAAATAATTCCACTGATTCCACTGTCTTTTTAGGGTCTTAAAGTAACGCCCAAAATAGTGACGTAGCGAGTCCTTTAATGGTACATATTCGTTTTTTAGCCCAGTTGCATGGTTATATTAGGAACCCACTACTGTTATGGAAATGACGACCATGATATCTCACGGCTTGCCTTTGCGAGTTGCTAATAGGGACCTTACGATCCGACAACGGCGGCGACGCCAGTGAAAACGTCGCTGAAAAATAGACTTCAGATCCTTTACAACTTTTTCGCATTTATACCAAGTCACCCAGTTACTTGAAAGGAGAGACGTTCGGTTGGAACTGAAGAGGGGCGACCGCGTCCGATTTCAGAGAGAGAAAGTAAAATTTATCTCCTCGCTGTTCCTGTTTTCAAGTCAACTCAAAACTTGGTCATTTCACGTTGTAGTTGTACAGGGACGGCAAAGAAATATACAAAAAGCGTGATGCACGTGCAGAGATGTTGTTTTGCTCATTAAAATTATTGCTTTTTTGACGTTCCCGTTGCCTGGTGAGGGTAAAAGCCGGAATGAGTTTGCGGAATGGCATGTGGCATGGCTTGCGGAATGACATAATTGTGCGGAATGTAAAATATGGAAAATGGCGCAAAGAAATAAATTAAACTGAAAAACATGTGTGCATCTTTGCTGCCCCTTTTATTGGCGCCAATTTGAGTTAGCTACTTTTTTGCTGGTCCATTTGTTACTGCTGGCTTAAACCAACAGGGCAGAGCAGAAAGTAGCCATAAGCTTTACTGCATTCGTGTCTATGTAATACTTAATTAATTTTTGTTGCTTTCGACGATACTTTCTCTCTTTCTGCCCACCATTATAATAAAGTCAAATGTCAAAACGCTAGAGGGAAAAGAACGCTTGTTGAACGTGAAGTAGGGGTAGCTACAATTCTAGGGATTATTAGTTAATACGGTGGACGAATCAGATCATATTTGAGACTAAAGGAACGTCCCGAGTGAAACATTTTAACCAGAAATCGAGTGTAGCGAACTACTCTCTGCCTCCTTTCGGCCTTTCCGCGTGTCTTCGCACCTTCCTTGTTTGTGTGAGTGTGTGCGTTTGAACGTAAAAAATGCTAAACGAAGACACACTCAATTGCCAGGATTCGAAGTCGCCCTTCTTTGCCAGCTGTTAGCTTCAAGTGCCGGAAACTTAACCAAGCAGCTAATGAAACAAAATACAAGATCCGTTTCATTTCTATGTCACGATCACGAAACTCGCCGTCTGAAAAAGAAATGCTTCTCAAGCGGTTGCAAATACAAATATAGGCAGAAAGAAAACTGTAAAGTTACTGAATCGTGCAACCATCTTTTGCAGAAAAAAACTAAAGTAGAAGGGAGCGTGACCTTCCAGAACATCATTTCTTCAATGGCCGACTTTCGTGCTGTAGTATCGGTGCTGCCATGCAGCCCAACTAATAAAGGCAAGAAGAATCTTTGTGGCCGTGTGGAAAAGGCTAATCGACAATGAGCCTTCGTGGCTTTTTGATTGTTATCGTATGTCAACATTAAAACAGCGGATGCGTTTGCAAATTGATTGGCGCCAAAACATTACATTCCACATAATTATGTCATTCCGCAAGCCATGCCACATGCCATTCCGCAAACTCATTCCGCCTTTTACCCTCACCGCCCGTTGCCGTCGCAGTCGTAGTTTTGTAAGGTCCCTATTGACTTCTGGGAAAAGGCATCCTAGTTGAGAATTAAATTTAAGAAAAAGAGTAGAAAATCGAAAAAAAAAAATGCACTTTATTTGAGTGTCAATGTATTTGGCACGAAAGTACTAATTGGGGTCACTATTTTTACGTCTCCTACTGGAGGCGGGACCGCCATTTTTCGTGGTCATCCGAGCCACGCGAAGGTCCAGCCGCTTGCATTGCAAAAGGAGTACCTTAATTTCTCAGTTATTTTAAGACCCTGAGTGATATCCCGCTCTTCAGTCAAGCGCTCTACCGACTGAACTAATACTGCCTCGGTCACAAGCCAGAAAATGCGCACTGTGATGATCGAGAGAATTGCGGAGTTGGTTGTACAAATATTGGTAGAAAAATGGCTGAGCTGTACATATATTCTAAACATACGAACTAATTATCTTTATTTAGTTTTTTAAAAAAACTAATATCTGATCTTTTCCTAGATATTTGATTTTCCTTTAGGTTGATTTATTTACGCTGTAAATACACAGAGCAATCTGTTTAATTTTAATTTAGCCATTAGAATATAATTTATATATTTTTTCATTTTCTACACATGTTAAATTACAATGATTTTATGTCGTATCGTGCATCTGTTACAGAATTTCGCTTTTCGATTTATTCCTTTCTTTTGACTGGAACGCATTAACCATAAGTTTGGAGTAGAACTAAGTTGAGCTGAGGTGCCTGTTTCTAAAATATATGATTTTCATGTTAGAGATTATTAAAAGGTATAAAAGGTTTAAAAGGTATAAAAGTGGTTCCAACATGGAGGCGAATTAGAAAATCAAAAATTTCACGGGAAAGAACAGATTAAGATAATTGAAATCGGCAACAATTGAGGTTTATTGTGACGATGATGTCGTAATTATAAATTAGATATCAGGTCCCTTTCTTGCAAGAATTGGACATCATGCTAAATTCTAGGCTTACTATCCTGGGTGATGAATCACTTCTTAATTTCAAAGGTAATTTATAATTTCACATGTGAAATTACAAAATTGCCATGGCAACATTCCTTACGTGTCACCGCCAAGATGGCGGCAAAGTTTTAATATTTTATATAAGAATGAATATGTCAGGGCATTAAAAGACGCTGTAGAAAACCTAAACACACGAAAAAGCACACCAAGAACGATTTTAACAGGTATTTTTTTGAAAAATTCTGAAGTTAAGCCAAATTTGTACAGACAATAGCATGATTTGTAGTGATATTTGGCATAAATACCACGAGTGGCGGATATTTCAAAATTGTTATACGTAATTTCACGAGCAGTTAGGCGAGTGAACTTTGAGACAATTTTGAAACATCACGAGTGGTATTTACGCCAAATATCACGTACAAATCTTGCAATTTGTTTACACCTGGATAATAGGTCTTTCTGTTATCCATGGTTTATACTACTACCCGCAAAAGGTTAGTAATTTTCACATGTAGGTATTTCAAATTAAGCAGATTGAAGTATCACTGCTCTAAGCCAATCAAATTACAGAAATTTCTCATATAGAAGTATAAAAGCTGTAAACTTTTGAGAGCGTGTAGTTCTCGATCGATTCGATAAAACCAGTCGTTTGTAATTAGGGAATAATTTCACTTGCTTTTTAAAGGCTATATATTTGGGTATTTTGTGTATTTTAAACTGGTCTTTCTGTTTCCCTTAGTAGAGTCCAAATGGCTTAAAATTTGGTTTTGGAAAAACAAGGGGTATTCTCCATTTTATGATTTGTCCGTCCATAGTGAGAGCGTTCATGATGCCGTCAATTTCTAATCTAAATCTTAGTAAATTTAAAACTTCAAAAACGAAAACAACGTCTTTCTTCATTTAGGAAGTCTGTCAAACAAGCACTAACTAGTTTTTACTTCGTGGGTACTTTAATTTTCAATTTACCGAAAATACATGGAGGGCAGTTCAAACAAAAAAGTTCAAACGGGTTCAAATTTTTTTCTTCGCAACTTGCATCTGCGCAGTTCAAGTGCTAAGAGTTCCATTAAATTCTTTCATTTCAAAGTCTTTCATCGATAGACTACATTCATCTTTGCCTAATATTCCCGACTCCACGCAGCTGGTATTGCTTGGTGATTTTAACGTAAATTATTTAGAATCAAAAGGCGGAGAAAAACGCAAATTAGCAAGAGTGGTTGCTTTGCACAATCTGGAGCAATTCATAACACAGCCGACAAGAATAACAACTTGCTCATCAACTTTGTTAGACTTGCTCTGCTGTAACACCTCTCAGCGCGTTGTTGATCGTGGAGTTATTCATCTCGCTGATCAATCACTTGTTTATTGTGTACTCAAAGCTAGTGTCACAAAAGCTCCCCCAAGAACAATAAAATATTGGTCATACAAGTCCTTTAATCAGGACTTGGCTAGCGTCCCTTGGCACGTTGTTGAAAACGAGAATAACATTGATGATGCTGTGTTAACATGGGATAAATTATTTTCTGACATTGCAGATGCTCAGGCACCATTAAGAAACGTCGCGTGAAAGGCGTGCCTGTCCACTGGATGAATGATAAAACCAGAGAAGCGATGCGTGATCGAAATTATCATCACTGTAAAGCGGTTAAGTCAAATTCTTCTTACCACTGGGACTGTTCAGGAAATTACGAAATTCTGTCGAAAATGAAATGAAGTCTTCCAAATCACAATATTGCTGTGAGTTAATTGAGGAGAGTAAAGGCGACTCGACTAGGATGTGGAAAGCTATTAACGAGGTTTCCTGTAATTCTAAATCTTCCACGCCTCTAGTGTATAGTTTCTAACGGAGTGCAACACACAGCTCCCAAACCTATCGCTACGACCTTAAACTCATTTTTTGCTTCAGTTGGGAAGACATTAGCGGATAAATTCAGCTGCTTTCGCTCAAATATTTCGAAGCCTAAACAAGTCTAGGTCGGTTCTTTTTGTTTGAAAGAAATAGCTGAATCCTTTGTTTTGAAGCAATCGCGTTCCCTCAAGCCTAAAAAAGCGATTGGTTTGGTTAGAATCAGTGCAAGACTGCTGAAATATCCGTCTTTCTCAATATGTTCTTCAGTCACAAAATTACTAAATCTATCGATTCGCACAAGTAGAAAGTAGTCCTGAAATAAGGAAATGTTCCAAGGTAACAGCTCTGTTCAAGTCAGGTGATCAGACTAACTGATCCAACCGATATCAATTTTGCCAACTCTAAGCAAAATTGAAGTTATGAATATATGAAAATCATATATGTGAACTGCGGAGTGAAGATCATCGCAATTATATACGCAACTTTTGCAGTTGCGAAAAGAAAGCCTGAAAAAAAAAAAAATCAGGCTTGTACGAGATTCGAACCCTTGACCTCTGCGATACCGGTGCAGCGCTCTACCAATTAAGCTAACAAGCCAACTGAGATCGAGCAGGTCGTTGAATTGGTTCGTTATAAACCCGTGAAAGGATGACGATGAAGTTATGAATATATGAAAATCATCTATGTGAACCGCGGAGTGAAGAATTATATGAATGAAGATCTTCATATATTTAAAACTTCATCATCATCCTTTCACGGGTTTATAACCAACCAATTCAACTACCTGCTCCCAGTTGGCTTGCTAGCTTAATTGGTAGAGCGCTGCACCGGTATCGCAGAGGTCAAGGGTTCGAATCCTGTACAAGCCTGAATTTTTTTTTCAGGCTTTCTTTTCGCAACTGCAAAAGTTTCGTACTATATAACTGCAATGATCTTCATTCATATAATTCTAAGCAAAATTCTCCAAAGGGCTGTTCACTTCCAACTTTATGATTACCTGAACTCTAACCAATTGCATGCTGACCGTCAAGCACCTTGATTTCCGAGCAAAACACTCGTCGGTTACTGTTCTAGCAAGTTTTGCCGATGACGTTCTTAGTAACATGGAGCGCGGGAATCTCTGTGGAGCTGTATTCTTGGATTTGTCAAAGGCTTTCGATACTGTGGGTCACAGTATCCTGCTCGCCAAGTTATGTTCCTTGGGATTAACTTACTGCGTGAAAATGAAAATATTCGGAGATGTTCGAGCCTAGAATACGTGGTCATGACTCCCTAGAAACCTGAGGTATTCAAGGCGCACACCTTACGTGAAGTATACTGAAATATTCAGCTCGAATACACCCGAATGTCCTTTGTTGCGAGTCATTCGTAGATTTTCCAAAACGCACACTTCAACAAATTTCATCGGCCAGTTTTTGATGGTAACAAATAGTCCGTTATGATGAAAAAGATTGAAAACTTGAAAGATTGAAAACCGTTTTTCAATATTACTTGACGTGGATGGCCTTATAGCGAAGCAATGGGCAGCGCAAATGCGCGCGCACGAGTGTGGTTTTTGCGAAATACACTCAGTGTCTTTGTGTGAAATATTAAGAAACGTAAAGAGTGCCCGGCCTATGAGAAACTTTGCGCGTTTTAACGGAAACGCAAAGACTGCCGTTACGAAAATTACATACTTGTACAATAGTAATGTAAAGAGCTCACAGGACGAAGTAACGTGTTTCGGAAATGTGAAGTTGCTTATACCCATCACTTTTCCACCCTGGAGAAAATCCTTAATTCTTTTAGATGCAGTGACATAAATTGACTTGAAGCTAGTCCATCTGTTATAATTTTATAACAACGATAAAAAAAAAGAAAACAAACGGAACACTCTGACAACTCCCCGACCTACGTGGCGGCGCAACTCACCATTTTCGCAAAGCTGGAGCGCGAAATGCCCCTTGGTCAGCTGCATGGGAGGACTCGCACCGGCCCCAAAGCCTTAAACGCTGCCGCGCATTTGATGCAAACCTTTTTAATATCTTTGACTGACTTACTAGAAGGGTGGTTGAAACTGTCTATATATATATGAGAAATTGGTAGTCTCAATCATTGTGGTGCTCCAAAAACGGAATTGCGCATGCCCAGATTGTTTTCCTATACATAATTTCACATGAGATTATCTAAAATTTCACTACCTGTACTTGACGCTTTCGAGAGCTCATCAGCGTCGATTCTTTCGCTTCGTTTGGGATTCTTAGATAAGTCAAATCTATTGAAAATACCGGACTGCCCGGCAGTCGTCCTGAAAAAAGTTCTAAGTGTCACAAAGCATGGTTTCGTTTTCTGACCCCAGCGTAAGGTAAACGCTACACTTGAGATCTATGAAGCATTTCAGGATCGCTTGACTTTCCTTAATCGATATATGATAGTTATAAATTAGCTGGTTTTTCGATTTGTGAAATTTACTGAGAATATATAGGACTGCCAGTCAATCAGTTTTTTAAAAAACATTGACAGGTTACCGGCCATATAGCCAGAGCGTTCAAAATATGATCGAGTCATTTCATATAATTATTTCGATCAATCGCAAAGGTCAGGATTCGATTCCCTGTCAAGCGTTAATTTTTCAGGTACTTTTTACTAGGATTCTCAAGGATCTCTGTAAAGATATATCTAAAAAAGATCCTAGAAGATCCTCAAAAGATTTTCACCAAGGCATGGACAGGATGCCGCGGTTTCCGTCATGTTTCCACGTCGGAAACGAACGGTCATGTTTCCGTCACATTCCTGTTATCACATTTCCGTTCTTTCTTGTTTCCGTTACGTTTCTGGTGACGTATTCTTCTTTTTTCTTTTGATCGCGTGATTAATGTTTCAGAAATTTTGCCTTTGCGAACAATTAAGGTGAATAAACGTAAATTTACTTTGAGATCGCACCATTACTCGCGCGCGTCACATTACATGTAAAGACTGTGAGGTGTGCGAGGTTACCATTGCTTTCGATTCTAAGTGATAAAAATCGCAGAGAATACTAACAGCTATCGGTATTTGCAAGATTGATCTCAATGAGTGCTAGCATAAAAATAGATCCACCCCCTTTTATAAACTGAGAAAACAAAAGAGAATGGGGCCTAGAAAAAAGCGGAATGCTGGTCAGCGGACTTGTCTTTTGCTCATGCTCATTGCCGTCGTTCTTTTTGGCGTCCATTTTGAAAGTGGTCTTGGTTTCAAACTTGCCAGCTTCGTTTAATAGGCTCTAACAGCGTGGAGTCTGTTTATTTTTGCTTCTCGATAGCACCACAAAGCATCTAAGGGTTGTTATGTATATTTAACGACCTATCGGCCTTCAGTAATCGATCGCTTCCCTTGTAAAGCGACCCTTTTCTCACACGGTTGAGCAGAAATTATGTGAGACAAAAACCTCGTGTTGCGCCAGTTTTATTATTTGAAAGTTGGAGTGTTTAATTGTGGTAAGGCTATCCAAGACGGAAGATTTTGATGGAGAATACAGATAGTAAGACGAGGTAAGTTGCTCTGGTACTGATCAATAACTAGTACTTAGCAAGTTTAAGGAGCTGTGTCATGAAATTTATCAAAATTTCAGCAGTGGGAACCACCACCACCTCAGTGAAACAAAAAAACATATCTGCTCAAAACATGAACAGGACGTTTAAGTAAGAAAGCAAAGAGCAAGAGTGAGTACAAATAAAGATTATTGTTTTTGTTAAAAATGAGGAACAGATGAACACACTTTTGATAAAGAAAACTGAAAAGAATGGCAGTTGTTCCTTTTGAAATTTGTTAGCCTAACAGTTTTCCAAATTCATTTTTGTGATCTGTAGCGTTTGTTGCTTAAGAGACATATTTGTTGACACAAAGCTGTGATTGACGAGTACGTTCATAGCAAATACAGACGTGTACGTGTAATTGACATTATTGACAGAATGATCCAGACAAAAATAAACATTGTGACACAGCCTCTTAAGTTTTCATTTCAGTTGCCTGCATTGCAGACGCTCTAAACCTTCTGTGTAGAACGTCTGCGAATTAGTGCATGATATTGTGTTTGAATCCCGCAGAGTTGCAAGGACATATGTCAGCGTTTTTGACTGACTACTTTCTTACGCAGTTCGTGATTAGTCTGATTTTAATTAAGGGTTGAGAGGCCAAACACGACTAATAGCTCGTGACAAGAGAGACTGAACTTGTGATGTGAAACGTGACCCTAGAGTCAGCTTGAACAACAGAGGTTTTTCTTGCTCTCTTTTTGTGCAGTTTATGCAGTGGGTGGAGTATTATACAAATTGACTGAGCAAAATCTTTTTGTCCACTTCGAGTCTCACATTTAGAGGTTATGAAGCTGGTCTGTTCCATGCATATTGAGTAATTGGTTCCTGTGGTTTTTGTTTCTGCAGATGTTTTCTGACAGGATTTGTCAATGATCACAAGTCATATGCAGTTTACCATAATGATTTTCGTTTACATGTACCTGTGTTTTAAGCCTCGTACTTTTTTATTGCGGCTAAATAACCCTAGTTTTTTTTTGTTTTTCTTCGAAATGCCTGGACCTGAATAGCTACATGTGTTTAGTTTTTTTTTTTTTGCGGGGAATATCATGATTTCCTGATTTATTTTGTTTTGATGCTAAAACTGTCAGCTAGATTGCAGAATATGTGGCAGTACATCTACAGCAATTAGAAGACACTGGAAAACCAGTTGGCAAATTTACAAGCAAATTCTGGCCTTGAAGGAATTCTCTCAAAGCATTTTTGTTCTTCAGAAGAAGGCTTTAAAGTTCGAACTGCTCTTTCATTGTTTACTGCAAACGATCCTTGCCAACTCCCTTCTGTGAATTTTTGACTTGTCACTGCGCCCAGCCGTCACCCACATGTAGGCCAATCTTGAGGCGCATAAGAAACCAGAAAGAAACTCGCCTATCAGAAATGTTCACATATATCTTTGCGTCTCTGCTGGATACTAGAACAAGTTTTTGTGCACTAATTCGCTAACGGACTATACAAATGGTTTAGATGAGTGCATGGCTCGACTGCAACGCAGGCTACTTTTCAGTGGACAGCAGAAAGTTCTCTCAAAGCAAGCAGGGTCATGGAACTTAATTTTAGTCACAAGTTACTGTGCTGTATGCTTAGTCAATCAAGTCAAGTTCTGCAAATGCAAATCTTGAAATACTACTTCCAGTCTAAAGGCAAAAAAAATCCAGTTGCTTGATATCAGTTTTTATTATAAAATTATGGCTGCTACCTTGAATGGGCAAAATGAAGCATACCCTGCATTCTAATTGGCTAACCAAGCGGGCAAGATGGGAAAAAATGGGACTACTTGTAGCTCTGGGCGAGTGCTTTGTCTTAACTATTTTTAATTTTGCTCCAGCCATGTAGACTTTTTTGGATTTCATTCTAAAATTTCCTTTTCACATGATAGGATGATAACATGACTGCGTGAAAGTTGACTCCTTTATCAGATTAGAAGTGAAATACAATCCAAGATTAATGGAATTGGAATGCTGTAAGCTACTAGGTCTCTAGCTGAGAAGGCAGACTAAAAGTCTTAGTTCTTGTCAGCTGGATACCCATTTTTTTTTTTTTTCGGTTGCTAAGAGCATGAGGCCCTTAGAATGATAACTGTAGTTCTGTATATGTAGCTTGATACTTCATCAATAATACTATTATTAGTGTTGCAGTTGTAATTTTAGTAGAGTATGGTTTTGTACAAACAAAAAATCCCACTTTGTTCACTTTAGGCAGATGTGCATCTTCTTCATAATAGCTTGTCATTGGACAGACAATACAAGCTGAGGAAAGGTATGACTGTTTTTTTTTTCCTGTGCTGTGATTATCCAAAAATAGTTGAACTGTTAAAATAATGTAGCTTAAGGTGGCTTCCTACAGCTTTCAGAAGATAATCATTCCTAAATCCTTATGTTTCTGCTATGTTGTGTTTTTACTGCCTACAAAAAAGATTCTTAAATTTTCAAAGAGAGTTATACAGATAGTAACTCTTATCCTTGATTATTGTTTTACTCTCAGCCTTTTTCAATAACTGTTAATTGGTTTGACGTTCCTAGTGCTCTCTCACCACACGTGTGTGCGACACCATCTGGAAGAGCAGATAGCTAATGAAAATAAGGGTTATGCCATTAAGACAGTCAAGCATAAGTCTCATCATGAAAAATAATGTGGTATGTATTGTTTACTGGCACGTGGTTAAGAGTACAATAATTTGCAATTGTTATTGGATTTGGCTTTGTCAAGGCGGGACTTGCTTAGACTGAAGGCCTAGGTGGATAACACCCTCAAAGATTTGTTTTATTATTCATTCTAAATATTTCCAACTTAAAAACATGCTTTATACCTCAACCAATGAAAAGCTCCCATTTTCATAATACTATTGAAATGATGAATATATAAATTTCTTATACTGGAAAAGTGGAATGAATGAAAATGAAATGCAAAGAAGATCACCACAGTTTGAGATGCAACTCATGAAAGCCTCAAAAAATTTCAGACCTGCTGGGATTCAACCCCTGACCTCTGTGATACTGGTGCAGCACTCTAACATTGAGCTACATGTAGCAAGCCAACTTGGAGTGATCATTAAATTGGCTTTCTATTCGCAAATTTAACTGTGGTGATCTTCTTTATATATATAATAATTTATTATTATAAAAAACATTCTTCAAATGGCATTTGTCATCCATCAGATGGTATTTTTAATGTTGTTGCTATGTTTTTAGCCAGTAGTTACATTTTTCTACTGTGGATGAAATCTTTGGTGCTTTTCTTTAGCTCGACCAAAAACAGCTGAGCTACCATGCTTTCAGTCCCTTGTTCTGAACAGTTATCTGTAA
The DNA here is from genome assembly GCA_038088405.1 of Porites divaricata. Taxonomy (NCBI): domain Eukaryota; kingdom Metazoa; phylum Cnidaria; class Anthozoa; order Scleractinia; family Poritidae; genus Porites; species Porites divaricata. The sequence continues at coordinate 12,440,146 of JBBMOI010000012.1, read as the reverse complement.
ATTTGTAAACATCTTGCAAATTTGGTCAACAGTTGTTGGTTGTGAAGGATTAGTGTGGGGATTTTCCTATTTGAAATGGAGAAATATTTTTGGAATGAATGATAATAAGTTTTTAGGCAACCTTTCATGCAACTCACCTCAATTAACTAGTGCAAAATTATGCACAATGGTGTTGTTGCCATTCTGTGTTACTTAAGCTACATGTACATGTGTAACCGCATACCTTCAGCATGGGCCCCTGGGTTACTCACATGCAAGTGTGGTAGGGCTTTCCGGTTAAACTGCAGATACCTTAAACCCTACATGTATATCACTACAGGGCTCGCACGCGCCTTGAAAGTCCTTAAAAGTCCTTGAAATTGCGGTCGGTGCTGGAAAGTCCTTGAATTTCGGTGCTAACTTTATAATTTAAGTAGAACTCCAAAGGAAAAGGAGCAAACACAATATACAATTACCTATGTTGTGGAAGAACTAAAAAAAGACATAGAATTAAGGCTCTTTTTGAATTGAATAGAGTCCTTGAAATATGGGAAATGTGTCCTTGAAAGTCCTTGAAAAGTCCTTGAATTTTTTTGTTCAAAAACGGGTACGAACCCTGTCACTAATTTAAATCTTTATTGAACTGGCTATCTTTATAAACCAACACTTTTAAAAGAGTGCACTGTCGATTTTTTTCTCTTAAGTTGCATGATCATACAAATATACAGGTTCAGTAGATACTTTTTCAGCTAAGAGTCAAAGGGAATTTGTTCAATTAACCTAAAATTTTGAGGAATGTTTCTTTGAAGAGTAAGCAACAAACATGTCTTGGGGAATTTTGTGTTTCTTAAAACTTTGTTGTTGAAAGGAATTTTTGTATAATCATCAAAATTTTTTTAGCCCTATTTACAAATTTTTCAGTAACTTTTCATCACAATCGAAATGGGAAAACGCGAACAAGTTTTAAGTGCTTTGACTTCTGAAAGAATAGAACCAATTAAATTAATGAAAAACAAAAATTGCTTTGAATTTTAGCTTTGGAAAGGTGATTTGCAGTTCACATGAAAAAAATCATAAAAATTGACAGTGCAAGTATTTTTAAAAAAGTCTTGGTCTAGATAGCAGTTCACTTAAGCGTTCATTTGAAATAGGGTTTTAGGTGTCTACAGGTTAACTAGAATGCACTACATCACTTTGTACACAAGACATCCCTTAAGGTATCTGGTAACCTTGAGTTCTTTGCAGATACTCAAAAACCTTAAAAAGCTATGCATACATGTACATGCATTCAGCTGACTGAAACTATGGATGAAGCTGGTCTGGTTTGATGTTATAATACTTAAAATGACACTCTTTTCATTTTTATTTGCAGGTGTCATTGTTACATGTAGGTACTACAAAACAAAAAGAAATCTTTACCTACAGTCACTTCCTGAAAACCAACAATAAACAAAACAAGACAACAAAGTACGTTCAAGAAGGAAAAGGGTTTGTTGACTTGAACTTCTTTAATTTTGTGAGCCACTATATGTGTAAAAGCATCAACTAATAAGAAATCTGTACAGTGCCAAATTTAATTGCAGAAAAAATGTCCACAATAAATTTATTAATCATTTACTTGTGGGTAAAACATTTTGCTGCAACACACAACTTTAAAGGAATTAAGACTTCTTCATAAAAATGAGTCCTAGTACAGGACATATATGTAGCCTGGTTTTAATGTGAATTTAAAAATCTCCTTCAGATTTTCAGTGCACGAGTTAAAGTGGCGAGGAGGCAAGAAAAGCAGTTAATGCAAGAACTTAACTACGACTTTGTAAGTGATCAGGAAGATGGGCCAGAGGGAAAGTTGATTATTAGGTCACCAAGCTGGAGGTCCCCTAGGGCCAATGAATTGATGAGAAGACTCCAAAGAAGAATCGATCAGTCAAGAGAAGAGGAAGTGCGACCACATGTGTCAAGAATCGAGGGACCTCTCTCAGGAGATGGAAGAGCATGTATCTGAACACAACTCAGGGCCGGAGGAGAAAGAGGAGGTACAGACAGAAATTCCTGTCGCATTACCACCCAGGAGGAGAAAAAGATACCATCATTTTGGAAGTGATGACTCTGAAACTGATTAACTCTTTCATTCTGACAGGCTTCTGAGGGTTTTTTTTAATCAGTTTATTCTGTAACATACTGAGAATAGTTTTGCTTGATGAATTTTTCTTCCTCTTTATTTCTTTCGAGGTTAGGATTTCAGCTTAAATTTATAAATAAAAACAATGAATTATTTGTACTGCAGCAGTACTGCTCTCATTTGGATAGCAATATTGTTGCTATATGAACAAACTTTTGAAGTAACATTGACTTTTTTAATGTTGGAATGAAAAGGTTTATCCTAAGTAAGTTCATGTATTTATGAACTAAAGCTGATTTACTAAGCAATGATTACTATTTTAGTACTGGAGCTTTCTTGGATAGTTTTTAAGAAGTTTTGTTCCTTTTGAGGTTGGTGAAAAAGACAATGTCATCTCTTTTTGTAATTATCCAGGAGGAAACTTTTAATCATTGGCAAATGAAAAACCAGGACAAAATTTTAAATGGCATTTTTTACAATTAGTTAATACTGTACATTGTATAACTAACTAAATTGTTTATTTTTATTAAATAAAGTTTTGTTGGCTGATAGTTGCAATGCCTTCCTTCATTGAACTGCACGAGACAAAAAGTAGTCCACGGAGACGTTCCTAGGGCTTCGTCATGCGTTCCTTCCCCAAGGGGCGCGAGGCGAAGCCCTAAGAACGTCTGCTATAGAGGCTAGACAAAAAGAACACTCCTGTGCTCCGGGGTAGATACATCTAAGTATAGACCCCATGTGAAGGTGAATCCTTTAAGACCAAAGCATATGAACGTCCCAAAAGCGTAAACATCCAATGATACACAAAACACGTTCATGTTCAAGAATATGCAAACTGAATTTTAGGAACGAGATAAGCATTTCTACTCGTATATTCTTGAACGCGAAGAATGTTCGTAGTTGTTCCAGTTTGAATACTGCAGAATACCAATGTTCCGCAAAGTCATGGGTTCGCAAACGCGGCGAACACTTGAGATTTTCGTCAGTATTCGGGCGTGTTCGCGTCTGGTAAACCTTTCGTCACTGTCGTGTTCGCGTCGCATTCGGACTCGAAAATTTGTTGTCCTACTAAGATGTTCCAATGACAAATGATCATCATTGTTCGAAGCTGGTCAAAATTGATCTTTTTAGAAAAGGAGTCGGGCGTATGCCGTTTAGAATGCTTTAAGTATTCCAAGGTATTCTATTTGAATTCGGAAAAACAGTCCGGATTCTAAGTAGAATACTCGAGGTGTACATCGCGTCATGCGTGCTTGAATACCTCAGGATATTATCGTACACTCCACGTGTGCCTATCCGTATTCGGGCAAATTCGGTCGCGAATATGTGCCTTTTTGCGCAGTGAATTCCTAATGCTGTTCAGTGGTTTCAATCCTACCTCAGTCATAGGAAACAACGCACCTCTTTGCGGCAAAGAGACCTAAGATCCTCTACCTATTACCTATGGTGTACCACAAGGGAGTATCCTGGGGCCCTTACTTTTCCTTTTTTACATAAATGACCTGCCTACTGCTGTCAATTAATGCGGACGATACTGTTTTGTACTGCTACGCCTCTAACATAAAAGATCTTGAGAATGCTCTTAATGTCTTAATTCTCTGTCGAGAATAACTCTGCGGCTGAATCGAAGCAAGCTTACACTTAACATAGAGAAGACCAAGTCCATGCTTGTAGCTAGCGATCGCAAATTGCTTGTCAGCATTGTCTCAGTATTTGACAAGAAGTTGACGGCATTGGACGCTTTAAGTACTTGGTTGTAACTTTGTCCTCAAATTTTACCTGGACCGTTACGGTGCCTATTGAATATGTTTCCACGAAGACAAATCAACGCTTAGGGCTTTTAAGGAGAATTAAGAGTTAGCTTCCACGTAGTGCGCCTATTCTTTTCTTTAGCAGTCACATTCTCGAGTTGTTTCATTATGCCGACATTGTTTGGGCGGACAAGGACAATGCTGTTGTCATAAACAATTTACAACTGCTGCAGAACAAGGTTGCCAAAACTATATTATACCGCCCTTTTCATTCATCTGCTACCGACGCTCTTGAAGCCCTTGGTTGGTTAACCTTGGAGAAACGCAGACTTTTTCATCGTTGCCTTTAACTTTATAAATGTGTTAATGAGATCTCAGCCCACAGTTTAGATCAGTTGGCAAAGAAAAGATGTACACGGCTACCATACACTACACAAAAGATAACTTGCCCCCCGGGAAAATAAAGGACCCATTATCAAGCTGTTAAAGACTGGAACATTCTAGATCTGTGCTTAAGGAAATCAATTAACCTCGAGTCTTTTAAGTGTAATTTTAATAATCATTTTCAATGTTATTAAACCTTGAACAGTTTTATATCTTTTGAGAAAATCGAATGACTTTGAGACTTTTTAGCCCTAATTTTATCATCTTTTTAATAGTTCTTTGTAATCATTTAGGTTTTTAGTGTGGGGAATTTTTTGCGGCTTTTTATCGTTTTACGCTTCTATTCATCTTTTTATCTTTTCTATTTTCAGGAACTCTCTGAAAATCAGCCTGGTAAGAGAGTCTCCTGGTTAAAAATTGTTATTATTATTATTATTATTATTATTAAAGAGTTTCATAACCGTTAGAATTCTGCAGTCCATTAAGTAGTCGAAATTGGTGCAAAGAATGAAAGCTTATTCAGTGTCCTGAATAAAATGCGGAATAGTCGCACTAATTAAAATGTAGCCGTCTTTCCTTTCGAATGTCTATTAAACTACAAGAAATATCTTCGAAGAAAACATCAACAGATTTTTCGTCGTCGTCATGATAATCTGAGTCATCCAGACCGGAAATACAGCTGTGTTGGTTACTCTCCAAGGCTGGCCTCATTGCTGCACACTTCAGCGGCTCTTCTTGGTCCATGATCACTGGCAACGATGACGCTTTTACATGGCGATCAATACTCTGCAAGGTATTAAAATTATGTTGTATAGATGGAATTTATAATTTCACCTAACAGCCGGTGCTCTTCCTGCTTACATCTACCAACAACAACACTGTTTCCCGCCGAAAGTTTCTAAGCGCACAACATTGTAAAATCTGCGACGCCGTAGAGTAACAGTGCACTGTTACCCGTGAATATACAGTTGTAGCATCTCAAAGGGGAGAAACGAAGTATCGGCTGTTGAATTAAATTTCCTCGGAAAAAAAGAATATCGATTAAAATTTGCCAACTAAAATTGGGATTAGGCAAGAAAGTTAATCACCATTTGTAACATCGTGAATGGTGTACCAACAAAATTGGCGCATATGATAACCAAAGAGGATAACATCTTTTATCAGGTAAGAGGGAAATTTCCATGAAGTGTTATTTAAAACCAGACCGAATACTTCAAAACAATGTTCAAGAAATACCAAACGTACGCTGTTTCAAGCCATTTGCAACACTTGCCTCTGAACTCGCTAACAAAAATAGCAGAAAATGCAAATGACAAGTTTTGTTGTAGAGTTGGAACAAAGCGAAAATAAATAAAGTTCTTTTACAATGTTTACAATCTCTTCCATAAGACAACAACCAATTAAACCGAAAATGAATTTATTTGATTCAATTTACCTTCACTGGTTCTTGTTCGGCAATCTCAGCTCCAAAGGGATTGTGGGCCAAATGATCGTCAAAACCCTGAGAAACCTTCTTCGCCAAGCAAACTAGACAGAAAATACAAAAAAAAATATCCCACTGAAAAATGGAGGACCATGTCAAAACCTATTGTAAGAATCTGTCCTAGTACTGCCGAAAATACAACTCAAACATGTAATGGAGAAATTAACCGACAATGGTGCAGCTCTGAAATACACCTGTTCACTAGCATCAGTTCCATTGTCAACTAGTTTCTCCAGTACGTGGATATAACGACTGAACTTAAAAACAATTAATGAGAAATAGAAATAAAGAGAAATTTCAAAATCTCTCCTCTGGTAGGATTTGTTTAAGACGGGATAGGATAAAACAGCGGCCTATAAGTTTATTGTAATGATAGCAAATACTTCCTCTTGAGCATCAGACTTAGAGTTGGACTTACCTTGGGGCTTACTTTTCTTTTCAACGTCCCTTGAAGACTGAAATAAGATGGTGAAAAGATTTCCCGCCTTTAATATCAAATAAGTATATTAACTTAGATTTGTGCCAACTAAATGACTTTAAAGAACCATCAATTTTAAAAAATGCGAAAGAAACTGTCTAGAAAGTAGCTTATTGGTTATTTTACTTTACGCATTCAATACTTCACGAAATACGCAGTGTCAACAGTTAGTTGTTAGAGCAAGAGAAAATCAGAATGAGCTTCGAAAATAAACCTTCAATAATTAACTTGATGAACTACATCTTTATAAAGAATCCTTAATTTGAATCCTAGGTTTCGCCGATCAACGGGATCATCGATGCGGGATACCACAGGCGGCCTAGACGTAGTGTGTGTCAATATATTTAATATTCACACGGATAAAATGGGATGAGTCGTCGAAATTCCAATGAACTAAAATAGTCCAAATGTCAAAATATAACAAACCAAAGCTAAGATACCTTTAACTGAACGTCTCCTTGTCTTTCCTGGCCGGTTAAAGTGCCATTTTGTTGAGTTTTGCAATCGTAGGTACTAAAGAAGAATTAAAGGCTGGCTGCAAAACAAACGGACCATCTCCACGCCCCTCCACGCGAAGCGCCATAAATTTGAGAATAATCGACTAATCGACGGTTTCCAAATTACCATCGGCTAATCTGCAGGTAACGTGTGCTCCGGCCTCTTGCTCGCTGGCTCCACAAAACCCATCGCAACTGCACAAATAATCGCTCGCTCATCATATCGAAGCCTTTACGCTTCGATATGACCGCAAACAGCCAGGATTAATACGCGTCGTGAATATTCCAGCTTAGCGACGGCGACCGCCCGACAATGCATCGCTTACTATGGGAGGGATAGTACTATTGCTTCTAGGTCAATCGACACTGAGGGAGTGGCCGCTGCGTCAATTTTGATCAGAAAACAAAAGGCGATCGCGCGACCGTCCGTAAGTTTTCAACAGGGCGACCCTGGTTTTCAAGTTCGAATTCTTCAGACGTTCGCTTTCACAGCTGCTGTCACATTGTTCGTCCACCTGCTTGCATAAGTTCTTGACTCTAATGGACCTATTTGCCTGGATTAATTAAATAAACAGTTCTTTCCAGAACTACGTCTTCCTCCACAATATGTTGTCCAAACTGCACTACGTCTTGGCCGCCTGTGGGAATACCTGATCCAATGATCCGTTGAACAGCTCAGAAAGATTTGTTTCAGCCCTGAAAATGGGGCCGTTTCGGTGCGAGTGTAAAATACAGTCGTATTTTTTGGGTGTAATTTGGCTCCCTTAATCAAGGCCAATACAGTGCATTTAGCTAGGGCTGATTTGCACACACGGGTTGAAATGAGTCCCAACATGGGCTGGAATAGGCTTTTGCTGGGGTTGCTTTATAAATGGCTCCAGGAGGGGCTGAATCAGACTTGTGCCTGCAGGCTGAACCGACACTTTGGGGCTGAAACAGGTCTCTAGTTTTAATTTTCAGTTTAATGTGTTAAGAACGCTCTATTTTTCTACGAGTCGTATTGCTTTCTGAGAAAGAACAATTATCAATCGTTGTTGTAATAGATCAAGCAAACATTAATGGGAAAAAGAAAACTAAATGATGAGTTGTTAATTCATCGCCGTTCAGTTTACTCACCAATGTATCCTGAGAATAATATTTGTTCTGTCCAGCTTTCATAACTGTTTTTTTTTGAAGATATTCCCTTCGACTTCCATGGCAACAAATAATTCGTTTGTATTCGGCACGAATCTGTGCAAAATATACGAATACTATTAAATCTCTAATGGAAGGTAGGCTTCATTTAATATGAAATAACATGAAATAGTCGTACCCTTTCATCAGCTAAGCAATGGAACATGAAGATGAAGACTCCCTTGAAATTAAAAAAAAAATTATGCATAAATACTTCATGACTTATGGAAGCCACCAACACATTAATTTTATCAACTAATATTTCCGATTCTGCATTTTTTAGAAAGGTCGCAAATAACTCCTTTAATTAAACTGTCTTAACTTTTGCCTATTAATTACTAAAGAGACTAGAGCAAGTAGTTTCTTTAATGTAATTAACGCTAACGTTTTTATAACACATTTCACGAGATTTACCACTCCTTCATAAAGGCCCTTTATGCGACCATAAATACAATAGCTGGAGTCACATGATTTGTGAAGCTAACGGTACGATAAAAGAACCGTGAAATATTAGTCCCTTTTGCCAATGTCAAATAAAAATTGCTAGTTTTTCTTTTATTCATAGTCTTCGCGCGGTTCGACTGATCATACTGAATTTAGTGAAAAAGCTAAGTCTCACAAAATCCGTAAAAATGAGAGCCTAAATGAAAAAAAAAATTGCTGATACTTGCTTTTCACCAACTTTTGCAGGTGTGCTATTTCATTATGACCAATTGGCTCGTAAAGACTACGACCAATGAGTAGTCTTTTAAACGAATGTCTCGTTTTCATTCGACGTTTTCAAAGGGGCAGTTTTTTATTTCTGTAGTAATGTATGTTGCTAGTTACCTGGAGGACGTTAAAAATGTTGAAGAGGTACGCCATAACTAGCGAAGACTTTCCAAAGAAAAAGACACCCAGAAGCCATGTAGTACCTAACAGGCAAGTCAACACTGCGCATGCCTTGACCCAATACCTGGTTTAGGGAAAGGAGAAGTCAAATGGTTTCCAAATACAGATCGTATAAGGAAGCTATGCCTATACAGAACAGTTAAATAATGGATAACTGGATCTATGGGTATATCATCATATTATATCATTATTTTTTCTTGCTTTATAATAGATAGTACACGACCCCTCAAGCATGTTTATTTCTTTAATCACTGATCTTGTTTAAATAAAAGATCAACTTCTCCCAATCGTGTCATTGGGCATAAATGCATTATCGGTTAGGTCCAGTATGCATCCTCAAAATAGAAAACAAATCAGACTCCGCAGAGCCGGGGTTGGCTTTTTATTTTAGATAGAATAGACGTTGTATAATTACACCTGACTTACCGCATCTGAGGCGGTTTATAATTACGAGCAGTTTGCTTGGTGGATCTGTTTGCCATTGCTTTAAATGTCATTCCCAAAAACACCAGATTTACCTAAAATTATCACAAAATGATATTAACAACTGTCCTCAGTGATTTGATGGTGCATTGAATTTTAGCGACTACCTTACTAATGTGGGGTTAATTTCTGTGAGTTGCGAAATGTTCATACGGGTTCTTTTTTTCTTTCTTTCAAAAGCATTTACTCACAGATAATTTTCTTTTTTTCATCAGATTGTAGACAAAAAGAATCAAATTCAGTTTGCTTTTTACATTTTTTATATCTGAATTCAAATTTTGTATTAACATTGGGCTATCTTAACACAGCTTTGAAAAACCCGGCCCAGAGGTTTAATTTCGTACGCGGCGCTTGTGGTCCAACTAACGAATAAGCTTAATACTGTACTAAGAGAATAGCAAATGGGCGAAATGATCAAGAGAACTCAACTCCAGAGTTTTAATGTAAAAAATCACACAATACTTGGAAATATTTCTTCATGAGCAAACAAAGTATCATCGTACCACACATAACAGTAAAACAGGCCCAACAAAACTCCATATAAATCCATCTTCCACCGACAACCAGCAGCTACCAAAAAAAAAAATAAAAAAGGAAGCAGGTAAGTTACCTTCAAAGACGGAAAAATTACTTTTATAACAAAAAATAGTTTAGATTTGAAATCAAATTTTCATGTTCAAAATCGTCGTTCATACTATGGCGGTTACCCTATGGCTTAGGGTTGTTGTTGCACTAAGGACTACTTGTCCTTAATTTTAAAAATAACAATTAGCTAGGAACAATTAAGAACAGGCTGGGGTGGATGGCCACCCTTTAGAAAGATTGCTTCTAGATAAAGACTTACTGCTTATCAGTTGTATAGCCATGCTTGTTTATAAGAATAGCCGAGGCGACTGGAATTGTTGGAATTCCTGCAAATGAAACAAAATACCGTAAAATTCCGAAAATAAGCCCCAGGGCTTATATTTTTCAAAGGCGCTTTTTGGGGGGCTTGTTTTTGGAGGGGCTTATCTACGGAGGGAAATTTGTGTTTCCAAATCGATTGGGCTAGTCTTATACTTGGAAGTAAATGTACCGTTTTTGCTTTGTTTTACTTTGTATTTGAGGGCAATTTTCCAAGTACAAGCCCCCCCGGGGGGGGGGGCGCGATTTAACGGATGGTTTTATGCGTTACCGGTTTAGGGGGCTTATATTTGGAGGGGATTATGCATGGAGGGGCTTCTTTTCGGAATTTTACAGTAGATCGTCGTGACAATCGCCGTCTATCCTCTTTCATTTGAATATTAATGACATTCGAACTCACTACCCATTGGTCTGTAAAAAATAAATAAACACTCTAGAGACAATTTTGGATTACTTTCCACCGTAATTTGAATGCAAAATAACTTACCCCAAGAGCAAATAAAGAACAGTTTTTTCTTCGGACCTTTACTGGTTGTTGGAAAAACTTTAACCAACATCAGGTAAAGAATAACACCTTCAATTACCATCCAACAAAATGCAACAAGAAACAAATAATGAAGAAACACGGCGATGATGAAACAGGCGGTCTGTTAAAGAGAGAATGAAAACGAGAAAATATGAAACAAAAGGTCGCTAAAAGTAGATAGGATATGTCTTCGCATCACCTTTCAATCTAACGATCAGTTAAGGCTTTATCTAGGGGACATTTGAAATCCTTATACGAAGGTAAAATGCCGTGGCGTAGTGGAATAAGGTCAATGCCAAACGTCGAACTTTTGATGAGACGAACCAACTTATTGAGTTAAATTCATGAAATGTTCGACGTCTGGCTCAGTTAGTAAGTTCGTCTGCCTCAGACGGATAGAACGTCTGACGAATGTCTCCGAGACAAACGTCGATCTTCACATGTGACGAACAACTAATAAATTAAAAATTTGTACGATAATGTATATTTAACCTCTTTCAGGAGAAAATTTATTAAAATTGCTTTGGTTTGATTCAGTTGATTTGTTAGAAGCGTCGTAAGTTCGTCGTCTGACCTAACAGACTATCTTAGCTTAACTAAGGTCGACCCAAATTAGAATTTGGTTCGTCGAAAAAGAAAAGCTCGACGTTTGGCTTAGGCCTAAGAAATCCTTTTATTTTTTTCCCCTCAATTGACATTTTTAGAAGGCCTGCTTTCGGATCCCCTTTAATTTTCTCTTTTAGCTTCTCTCTTTTTTTTTCTTTCAGCAACACGTGCACAGAGCTACAAAGGAACTGTAGTTACCTGATACTGAGTCTTATTAATACCGATAACAAAGAGCATTTCAGCCAGGATGAGGGATAACACCAGATTGATGTGGGTAAAATTCCGGTTTGACCTCAAAAAGCTGTAAGATAAAAACTTGAAAACGTTAAATTTACATGTAGAATTAGATCGCCTTAAACACAATTCACACTAAGTTTTTGAATCCTAAAGCGGATTGATGAATCTAACTGTACTTGGTTTCTTAAAGTCAATTAAAGTTTTAATTTTCATGATCATGATCATGATCATCATCATCGGACCAAATTTGGAATAAAATGTTTACCGATACCAATACGACTTATGTCAATCACATTGAAAGAAAGCGGGTGCTAAGCAAGCAGCGCGGTGGCTCAGCTGTATTCATTGGCAATGTATGACTGGAAATAATGGTGGAATATTTCATAAGTTATGCGACAACAAGAATAGAGAAAAAAACCTTTGACGAGATTAAGGTTTTTACATTTGGTTTAAGTGAGGTTGTAGTACTAACCGGTCACGTTGAAAGAGGGTGTTACTTCGGTGTTTTTAAAAGATGTGCTTGAGTAGAATGAGAAGCCTGCCCTTAAATATATGCTCAGCTATCTTATAAGAAATTAAGTACTTACGTTAAAGATATGAAAGTTACCAAGGCTAACAAGAGGGCTACAAGAGATATGCTGATGCCGACATAAGTTATCAAACTCAGAGCAATCTCATCGGATTCCTACGAAAATACGAGAGAATAAAGAAAATCAAGAAATATTGAGTTTCGTGATCACCCTGAAAAAACTAGATAATTTCAGTGACTGAATAAATTAAAATTAGCATAAAGAGAGAAAACTGACGAATAAATTCACCTTTAAAGTAACCTTTTCTGGACTGTACTGCATCAGGACACTAAAGCTTGTCAGATGATAACAGTAACAAATAGTGTGAGTAGAGTTGGCTGAATTGACGCGACAACCTTCCGTAGACCACGAACTACCAGACCTAAAAGTTACAAATGCATTAGTAGGCATAAAGAGGTATGGGTACTAACTTGTTGTGAGACAAGCTTTTCAAGTTTTTAGGAATGTACGACAGATCCTTCTTCTGTATCACACTCTACTCTCAGACTACTTATTCAAGCCATGCTTTGTTATTTGACATGCCTCTTGCTTCCCCAGTCTCCCTCGCAAGTCGGAATAATGGTCACATACAGTGTTATTCTCTTCGAATAAGTCACGAACGCCTTGGACAAGGCCGGCTTTTCTGTTTTGAGGTTCGATTGTGGTGGTAGGAGTCGTTCATTACAAAAGGCAAGCAATAAATCAATGCTAAAAAATTATTAGGAAATGACAGCGCAATTTATGTTCTCATTCGTATTGCACATTATTCAATGCAAAAGCAAAGTGACGTTACGTAGCATAGCGCTTACTTCAGAGTTAAACTTACTTACTCAGATATTTTCCAAAACACGCACAAGGGTCGAAGATCTGTGTTGTTCTAACAGATAATAGAAAAAATGAGATCTCAGCTGTTTATAGAGATCGGCTTTTGTAAATTAACTTGCTACTAAATGGAAGTAAAAAAGATTGTTACGAACTAAATAAAGAAAGAACGGCATGAAGCCCAAACAAAACCCTGAGACACATTCTGTAAAGGGTTCCTCAACTCAACTAATGCTAAATTTATTTAATATTAGCGGAGCTCCACGCTCGCGCGAAGCGCGCGCGTGGGCGGAGCCCCATAGCTTAGTAAATCTACCCATCCCAGAAAATTTGGTAATCACGTGACCGTACACCGACCGACCGCCGTCCATGCGCACCACAGGACAACCAATGTTTACTTTCACACTTTCTAACTACTTTGGGAGCCCAGGAGGAAACTGATTGCACATCAATGTTGTGATCAATTGACAGCTGTCAAAACAAGGTATCCGCTGACCAGTATCACCTGACCGTATCACGGGCTCAGGTGTCGACCCATCGAGGTTGAGTACTTTTTCGAAGTTATCCGCTGACAAGTTACTGGTTTTCAGATGATCGCAGGCTCAAGTTTATTATTTTTTTAAATTTATATGAAATATGCTGTGTTTATAGTGTTTTCACATGACGTCACGGCGGCCATATTGGTGTCCCAAAACAATAAAATGGCGGCCATGTTGGTGTCCCAAACCAATCCCCTGGGACTTGAACTCTTTTCTTATGCAAACGCTTTCTTTTGTTCCAATAAATTTGCATAGATGGAGTGAAAACACTCTATATCATGATGGCCCCGCACTATTAAGAGTTTGATTTCAAACTAACCATGTACTCGAAAATTCAGCAAGTTAATTAAAAATACAGGCGGGGAAGACCTTTTCTTACCTAGGTCACGCGTTGGTCACGCTCTACGCCCAATTTTTATGCTCTGATTGGTCAAAATTTGACAGGTGAGTTCATGCGGAAAATTTATGCAGCATCTTGAAACTTGTTTACTTTGACAGCTGAAGCTGACAGAGTTTTGTGTCAACTTGTGATGCTTTTAACTGTCTCTTTCCACTGGATGTACAAAATGAAATACAGCTGCTATCAAGTCTGTTATTCATGGCTAGTTTGTTCATTGTTTTTTGGTTGAGGGATGCGTCGCTTGTCAAAGTTGGAAATCCGATTTCGGATGGCATCGTTTTCGTTTTTCACCTTGCTTGATGCGTATTAAAGAGGATTCAAAATTCTTACGCGATTCTCGCGTTACTTGATAGCTTTCAGGAGCTGCATCTCGAATGGTAAGCCTGAGTAATGATTGCATTTGAAGTTTGTTTTTTTTTATATCTAATTTCATGTAGTCGAGCACAATTTATGCGGCAAGTTTATGCACGTTTGTAAGATTTGAGACAATGAACCGACCTAATATCAGGTTTGCAGGGTTTGATATAAGCTGACAGAACTTTAAGAGCGGCTGTCTGTAAATAGGAACCTTTAGCATCAGGTTTTTCATGGGAAACGGCAAACCGCAAAATGTCACGTGACCACGGCCTTGCGGTCACGTTTGCAGTTTGCAGTTCACGTTTGAACCGCAGGAAGGGCTTCCAGCGGTAAGTGATCTACGGCAAAGTTTTTTGCCACAAAAAATTGTACAGCCTCGCGTTTAAAGGTAATGAACTAGCTTTTTATATCCGTTTGCGATGTGTTTGTAGGATTTTTGATCTCGAATCAATGAATTATTGCTGATTTTTGGGCGATTAAAGTGATGTACTTCGACTTGATGAAAACAACATGGCGGCCCTAAACAATGAACGCGTAGTTCAAATCAATTTTATATTCCTTTCTGCCGTACTAAGTATCCTGTTCCAATCCAGAGCTAATTTCTTTTTCTATCTTGTTACTGAATTCATAACTTAGCTCAGTCTCTGTTTGGTTCCTATTTTTAGCGTATTGCTTCGCAAATATCATTTTATTTTGCTTATTTCTTTTAGACTGGGGAGCCCAGGCTTCATAAAGCCTTCTGGTTTCTTCTGGGCTCCCTTGCAACCTTACAATTCCTATGTGTATTCTTGTATTGTATTGTATTTTGGCTAAATAAAAATGAACTGAACTGAACGCCTTGCTAAAGTTTGAAATCTCGGCAACGGGAAACTGCAAACGCGTAACTGCGGTCTGCGGTTTGCGGTTTACCTGATGCTAAAGGTCTCTAATATCGAGAATTTGCCGTCAAAACGGAAATTTCGAAATTCTTCATATACAGTCAGAAAAAACCCTTTGGTGAAACGTTTTCGAAAATCACAATCAAAGTTTCCAAAGAGTTTTCTTTTTCGAGAAAAACGGCAAAAAGTGAAATGCTGCCCCACGCCATACAGTCGCCGGTCTAAAACCTTTGAATTATACCATTTTCAAAGCCCTCGGGAAGAAAGACGGTTCAAGGAAACAAGTTCATCTTTGGCAGGTAAGTAAGGCATCCAAGTTATAATAGTATTTGGTAAAAATATTGCAAGATAATGAATTTTTTACTCGGTTAAAAAACGTCCGAAGATTCCTATCTTCAGCACTTTCATAAACGATGAAATTTTGCGAAACTTTGAAGGAAAAAATCATGGCTTGGTACATGGAATTTTATACACCTTATTCGATGGTTTAGCATATAATACGT
The DNA here is from genome assembly GCA_038088405.1 of Porites divaricata. Taxonomy (NCBI): domain Eukaryota; kingdom Metazoa; phylum Cnidaria; class Anthozoa; order Scleractinia; family Poritidae; genus Porites; species Porites divaricata. Next base: position 12,424,565 of record JBBMOI010000012.1, on the reverse strand, counting down.
GCGGATATTTTGCGAGTTGCGTAGTATTTTTCCGAGCCCCGCAGGGGCGAGGAAAAATACGAGCAATGAGCAAAATGTCCGCACGTATTATATGCTAAACCATCGAATAAGAGGTTTATTATTCCACTACAAAAAAATTTGCTATTTGGCAATTGGTTTCTATTTTTTGGTAAGAGTATTCAGAAACATCCTGATTCTGTTATCCATAGTTGCTCCTTCTAATTCCGCCGGTATTCGCCCTGTTGTAAACCGGTTAAACCAGGACACTTCAGTGTATTACGGCCTCGTATTTTGCTTGTTCTCTTGACCTTATATGGTAAAATGACATAATAGTGGAATAATAAATATATATATTTTTGAAATTCAGTTTACTTGATATAAATTTTTTGAGTCGTGGGGTAAATTTTATATATAGGAATTGCTGGAAAGAAAACGGACTAAGATTCAGACAAACATTGAATTGAAAAGGTAAATAATATGAGTTTCCTAAACGAGCTGACTGAAAGATCATTTGCCGTGTCCAATGCGTGTCAGTCTTGGCATCTGTGAGGGATGTCTCTTGATTTCGTTGTTAACTGACCGGAAAAAAAAGGCAATCAATACAAAAAATATAGACCGATCTCAGGCTATAGTTACTTTATTAGGAAAGGAGCATTTTATTTGGAGAGGCGGAGGGAGAGGAGAGGCTGAGCAATTTCTTCCATTTTTTTCAGCCGCTCTTATTTGCGGAATTTTTTTTTTTCGCGACAACTGTACAAGTATACACATAGGCCTTTTATCACAGCCCACGCCGCATATGTTTAGTTAACAGTTTATATACTCCATATTTATTTATATACTTCATATATTTTAATATATGGAGTTAATTTCCATGGGTTACTAATTTGAAACTGGTTCCAGATTCATTCAAAATCTCTAACTTCCCACAAGTTATAATTAGGCAAGCCTCTGTTACTTAACATTAACAATGGAACAACTGGCTTTCTCTGTTCTCTATTCAAATCTTTGTTGAAACAGAGGTGGAAGTCACTAAACCGGTAACGCGCGATAAAGATTTTCCGGTCAAGTGCATTTTTGCCTGGACAAGCGCTAGTTGCTTAGTCGTTTAATAATAATGATATTTAACGAACGTAGAGGAACGTTAAGAGGACTTTAAAATAAAACTTCTAAGCAAGAATGGAATAACAAAGGATTTATGGTACAAGCGGGGCGAAAATGAACGAAGAGTTTAGTGGAGTTGGACAGGGAGAATAAGGGGTGGGACCACTCCTGTGAGGAGTCTGGGAGATGGGAGTTCCAAAACGAGAAAGAGGGGAAAGAAAGTGAAGAATGATCATCGCAGTTAATTTTCCAATTTAAGCAATTGGAAAGAAGAAGCCTGAAAAAAACAATTATTGCTTCACATCAAAGAGGGGAAAATTACCCAGCAATGCTTAAATTGTGCAATCGAAAAATGGCTAAATGACGGTAAAAATAAACGGTCAAAATTTACCCCGACTTTTCGAAATGAAGGTTGCCAAGAAAAAAACTGAGGAGGAAAAAACTAAAAACTAATAAATGCATGAAACAAAAAAGGCGGGTAAGACGGCGAAACTAAACTGCACATTGACAAATACCACTACAACAAAAACTACGGATACAAAGCGCTAAGAAGACAGGGCTAAACTTTTGTCATACGAACACTGGTCTACCAAAAAAGTATAAAAGACAGGGCTGATACCGTACGAAAAAGCTGACAATTTTTGCGATTTATCAAAATAGAAGTTAGTTTGCGCTCCTGGACACTTTCAAGAACAGGCATTGCTTAGACTCATTGCCAAAACAAATTGAGTTGATCCAGGGCTTAACCTGGAAATCTTTTCATTGCAGAGTTACGGAGATTCGACAATGTGAGAAATATTATTTTATATCTGGGAGGACGAAATTATGTCTATTCAACACTTTTCATTCGAATAGGATTAAAAATATGAGAATTTCCTTTCTAACATTCCCGTTATACAAATCCCAGAAATAGGTCAGACATAAACGTTTTCCCCTGCTTCCTTGTGTACTAATTTTTTCTCCTTCTTTTCTTGTGCGTGATTTTGTTTTTCCGTTTTTGCTAACACCCCTCCTAACCTCAAAATAAATGGCTGGCTCGTCCCATAGCAAACATGTGAACAACAAGAGACACCATTCGGAATGAATCATGATCATGAAATGTGATTTACACAAGAACGCTTTCTCCAACGTCCGCTTTATCATGGCTAAAGACTTGATCGGAGTCATTATCCTCTCTTGGTTTTAGCTCATTCTTTCTTGGTTTTAGTCTCCTTCGCAGCCGCTCGTGATGGAGTCACGTAATGCTCTCCGCCCTCTCGCGGGGACGTTTATGTTAAGCACTGTCCACATTAACCCATTCGCCCCTGAACCGCCCGTAACCGCCCGTGCGGATCCACTTCCTTTCTACCCCTCGTGACGTCATCAGTTTTAACAGTCAAGGCCAACTTTTTTCCGCTAACATTAATGTGCAGAATGAAGAGATCTTTCAAACCATACCAGAATGAGCACAATTCAGTCAAGAACACCGGAGAAAAAGGCAAAAAACCATGTAAAACTGACCTGTAAATCTCCATGAAAATCTTGTTCCATTGCCCACCTACCTTTCCTTTCACCTAATCCTAAGATCCTAAAAGCTTTCCTATAAACTCTTCCCACCAAAATGAAGCCTACTAAATGCCCAGCAAGAGAAAAAAATAATGAGGCAAGAAAAGCGAAAAAAGTGGGAAGGAGAGAAAGCGAAAAGTAAAAGTCAACACTACTGTGTTACTTTTAAACCTCGAAATTTTGCTTTCTGCGCATGCCCGAACTTCGCAAGCTGATATTTTGCATCTGGATCAGAAGGCCATGAAGTGTACGACCTGTAAACGGGTTTGTGGTAAGTTTTAGCTCTTTATAGCACAACAGTGACCAGAAAACCACTCCACAAACTTCAAAACGCGTTTTTCGGCAAAATCTCAAGGAGCGAATGGGTTAAAAACGAACAAGTTTGAACGTGCTATGTTAAATATTTTTGGTCCAGGCTGGACCGGTATATTAGAAAACACAATATTCATTTGGTCAAGAATGGATAAAAACATGCAAAGTGCATATATTATTTTCTAAATCTTTTCTCTCAGATTAAAACGCATACCTGATGTTTTCAAATTTACTCGCTTTGAAGCTGGAATATGCGAGGAGCTTTTACCAGAAGTTCCGAGACTGTAAAACAGCCGGACGTCCTTTTTTATGCCCTTGTATGATTTTCGCACGCGCGTGGGCCTCGCACGTTCATAGGACGTGGCAAATCTCCTTTTCACCCTCGCTCCAGATGTTTCGTTTCAGCGTGGGTTCTTGATCTAGGTAAAAATACGGGCTGATTTACAGGCGAAAAAGTTCCATTTCCCTCGTCGACAATTTATCCAGCTAACTTTGATACATTTAACGGACACCTGTAGTTAGTACCCTCTGGAATTAGTCCCTTTCTTGTCTTTTTTTGACCTTTGATGAGACGATTTCGTATTGAATACTTTGCTCTCTACGCAGTGCTAATTGCAAAATAATTGTCCCACACACACAGTTGGCTATCAAGTGGTTTACCCAATGACCAAAACCCTAAAAACCTTGTTCTTTTTTATCTGCTACCATCCGTCCCCAAGGCAGCCTGCGGGAAAAGTCCAGAGCTTCGGGCCCGAGGGCTGGGGGTATAGTGAGGGTGGACAAATTAAAACTAACTTTTCATTGTTTTCTTTTGTGTGTGTGTGTGTGTGTGTGTGTGTGTGTGTGTGTGTGTGCGAAGTATTTCTGGCCGCGTGAAACAATAACGCCAGTTGTTTGTTTTTTCTTTTTAAAGTGTGGGTATCCCTGTTTTTTTGTTGATAAAATGTAAGTCAGTTTCTCTATATTTTTTACATAAATTGTTAAACGAAACAGCATAATTGCGCTCGATGAAAAGTCCCGGGGTGAGAATTACGGCCTTTTTTGTGTGCTTTACGGTGGAAAATAGACCGAAAAGTGAGAAATAGATGGTAGAAAAGAACCATTCAGAGGCCGATCCTGTACTCTTTGTAAAGAGTTGCAAGGTTTTACTCAGGTAATGACGCACCTCAAATGGTTCCTCTGAGTTCACTGATGATGAATTTGCCTGTAAAGTTCATAAGAGGAAACTATGGTGGGACCAGGTGGGAAGGGCGCATTAAGGGCGACCTCCACCCTGGGTCACTGAAGCAACAAGACTAGTTTATAATGAATATAAAAAGTAAATTTAAAAAGGAGTACCTTGGTTGGTGTCGATATCATTTGTTGACCTTTGTTGTTTGGTTCGCCAAACGCAGTTTTTCCCCATTTGAACTCTAACAACTTCCAGCCCCTCAGTAACGGGTTTTTATCAAATTAAACAATCTTTCAGATGCACTTTATCGAAGATTCTTGATTTGAGATACTGTACATGTATTTTTAAGTTTCTGCTTATCATGTCGGTATTGACGCTGCACTTGACCTTCAGCGCGGCAATTTACACATTCCATTTATACGTGAAAATTAAAAGAAAAAAACGATAGAAGACTTAAATATTCATTAGATGCTACATTACAGAACATTATATTCATCTTCATTGAAAAAATATGCATATCTGAGCACATTAAATATAATTTCATGAAGTTTGTGTTACCCGCGGTTGCGTGACTGTTTCAAAATTTTATGCAAAAACATCGAAAATGAACTGCGCGTTTACCTCTCTCAGCGGGTTGCTTTTAATTGCCCAAGCTTTTCTGAGGTTTAATAATTCTCCTAAAATTCCATGTACCAAGCCGTGACTTGTCCTTCAAAGTTTTGCAAAATTTCATCGTTTATGAAAGTGCTGAAGATAGGAATCTTCGGGCGTTTTTTAACCGAGTAAAAAATTCATTATCTTGCAATATTTTTACCAAATACTATTGTAACTTGGATGCCTTACTTACCTGCCAAAGATGAACTTGTTTCCTTGAACCGTCTTTCTTCCCGAGGGCTTTGAAAATGGTATAATTCAAAGGTCTTAGACCGGCGACTATATGGTGTGGGGCAGCATTTTACTTTTTGCCGGTTTTCTCGAAAAAGAAAACTCTTTGGAAACTTTGATTGTGATTTTCGAAAACGTTTCACCAAAGGGATTTTTCTGACTGAATATGAAGAATTTCGAAATTTCTGTTGTGACGGCAAATTCTCGATAGTCCGCTCTTAAAAAGCCTTTAGATATATTTCCTCACCGCAAATAGAAAGGAAACGTTCCCGAAGAATATTTAGTTACAAATTTGGCTGTAGAAAGAAAACTTTGAGCGATTTTCTTGCCTCGGGTTCATCTTTGAGAAAAACAAACACCGCGAGGCTGGCTTAAAACAAACTTATTAAGCTTTAAGACCCAGGATTTTTCGAAACGCTTTAATACTTAATTATCTTCGTGAATGAAAATTGTTGTCTCTGTCAATGTTTAACCGAATTATATTTCTTTTCGTGATTGTTAGTAGTCTCTCTTGCAATTTTAATCGCTGTGCTCTTTGTTTTCAGTCGTTCATGAACATCGCTTGCAGGAGTTATCTTTGTGCCGCGGGTATCAAACGCTTTTCAAGATTACATATCGTTATAAAACCCTTAACTAAAAAATTTGGCGCTCGTGCAAAGTGAGAACTGGCTGACCGTATAGGTGATTTTGGAAATTTTTTTTAACGGTTTCGCTGAAAGCCCACAATTGATCGTCCTGAATATTGACTGAGTGCAATTTGTCTTGAAAAATTGTGAAATACTGCATTCTGTCCGAGGTCTGTATGATAAATAGTACTGTTTCACCTCAGATGTGATGTGTAAAAAGTATAAAAGGTTGGTTTACACATCCCGGAATTTGTTTTCCAGGTATAATCCACTGTGATCAAGAGCCATTACGGCTCTTGAATGTGATCGAAGATGATTGCTATTTTTGGGTGTTTTATATGGCTATAACTGAGATGTTTCACTCTAAGATCACTTAGCCTTTCCCTCAAAAGTCATATGAATTTCCCCTTAAGTTAACTGATTTGTGGATTACAAGTTTATTGTTTGATTTAAATAATAAATTTATTAATGGGAGCTTCGCTTTTAGCCCTGGCTAAATCTATCTATTAATTGCTTGGATTAATGGCTCGAGCGAAAGTTTGCCGGAAAGGCAAAATAGCAATAGTGATAATTGATCGAAGATATCAAGAAGCAATTGAAAAACAAAATATCATTGAGAGAAAAAAAAAGTTGAAAAAGTGTTTGAAGAATCGAAGGTAGAATATATGTAAGAAACTATCTCTTCAAAAGTTGTAATTACTTTTGAATTAAAAATGTCTGGGCTATAAGCGTACTGAAAAAATAGCAGACCATGGCACTTGAATGAACAAAGCTTTTTGATAGTTCTACAAAATGCAACTTCCTTGACCAATGCTTATCCAAAAAGAACTTCTGAATCAAAGAAAACTCACAGCTTTACTTTCCAGATTAACGCTAGAATTACAAAGCTTAAATGTTACATGCTTTTCTTTCTAGGCCTGAACTTCCGTTGAATTTTGTTATCTTGAGGTTCATTGAGAGCATGTTGGCTTAGAATCAAACGCCGTTAACAAGTCTGAGCAACCAAAGTTCACTTTCTGCTTTAAAAGGTCAAGACTCTTTTGAACAAATAATAAGTTAGTGCCATTAGCAAATAAAACTACACTCTAAAACGTTTTAAAGCATTACAGATATGTTAAATATATAATGATCCAAGGCTCGGCTGAGCCCTCGAAAATTACCTGAAATTTTTTATAAAAAAAAAAAAACAATAAATAAAAAATGCAGATAAGAAATTATAGCAAAATTTCGGTCAAATATGTCACCAATAAGAGTCAGCATGACAAGCGCCAAAAGGTGGCAATACGTTTTGTATAGTGAAGAAATTTTATTTGATAAATACATAATCGGCTCCAGAGGTTTCCCCTTTGAGGATGACTATACAAAGCTTGGAGAACCTTGGGTTGAGAATGTTGGTGACCTTAAACAAGCAAAAAGCTCTGGAAAACATTTGATTTTTGCTGTCCCTACGCATGCTCACCTTTGGAGGGAAATAGTGATTTTATGATGAAAAGAGATTTTGCAACAAGAGCAATAAACCAATAAACATCCAATGGTAATATATACAATACTCCATCAATTGTACTGATATCTTCTAACCTGTTTGTTATGTAGGATAATGACCACAGGTTTTTGGAAGTTCTTGGATGTCCTTATACTAGTTGACAGAGATATGACGTCGGAAGCTAAAGTTGCCTGGTGATCAAACCTGATCCTATCATCTTTATTCTGTGTGGCAGCATGCCTGAATAAATAAAATTATACATTTCTTATTAAGGTGCTAACAATTCAAAAAGTGTTTTACTGATATTTCATCCTCATCATCCATCATCATTTATGATTTAATACGAACCTTAAAATGGTCGTTGACATCAGTTGCCCGATGTTGCTCATGTAGATGAACGAGATTTGATTAACGCATTCTGTTCAAAGAAACACACACAATATTTACAAAATGTTTTATAACAAGAATTGTTAATCATTGTAAGGAAACATTATGTGGATATAATAATCAGATTTTATGTCAAAGCATTTATTTTTTTAACACAAGGGGCCGCAGACTCAGACGGCATGTCTGAAGCATATCTGGTTTCCAGCCAATGTGAATCTTGAGCGTTCCGGTTTAGGCCATTCTAATTATATCTAAACCAAGCTTTTCTATTTGCTCCCCCTTTGATTGCTCATATTATCACACCGTACACAGTCGTTTGTTTTTAACTGAAATGCAGCTGATTTTTTCCTACCTTTGCTAAAGAGAGATTTGCATACTGTCAAACCCCGCTTTAATGGCCCCCACTTAATACGGACACCCCGTTAATACGGACACTTTCTGTGACCCCATCAGTGTCCGTATTAACGGGGCTTGACTCTGTTGTATATTGGCAGGTGTTTTTGGTCAATGTTTTTTTGTGGTCAAATTTTCTCCAACCTTCCCCTTTATCAACCGAGTGCCTAGCCAAACAGAGCTCCTGGTCGCCCAAAGTACTTTCATTAACCACACTACCTCATTTGATGCCTTGATAAAAAATAATGATAATAAGTTTTGTAGAACAATTTCTAACTGCATTACTGAGCAAAAGGAAAAACAAACGGAAACAAGCAGGAAACAAGCCAGCAGACGAAAAAGCATTTGTTGTTCAGACTGAATCAATGGTGTTACAAAGTGCAAAGAACTATTACCAAAGGGAAGATTTTTCAAAAGGATTTGTGAGACATATACCAGTGTTTTTAAATCATAGAGCGTAATTTTTTAGTCTGCTACACAGCCGTTCCTTATGCCGTCACGCAACGCTCCTCTCCACAAACGACTGCAGAAAACCTAACATGGTTCTCAATTTTTCTGAAAATCAATCAATCGCGTTGCTTGACAGCGCAAAAAACTGCTCTGCAGCAGACGGAAATCTTTCGAATAAAGGCCAAGACGATCTACAGAGAGATTAGAGAGACTTGAAATTAGCCAGTGGGGATCAGGTGCACGTGTATGTTAACTATCTTCCCTAGAACGTCAAGGTACCTTAGGTTCATACCTGAACTGTTACATTCTTTGTAAATTTCTGAGGTGGACATCTGAATCGTGTTTCCAAGTCCTCTATCCTTAGAGGCAAAGGACAAAGCTTCTGGGATGAATGAGCTCTTTTCAAGTGAACAGAATCTCAAAACTAAAACCAAAAAGCAAAGGAAATGTTAACTGGAAGTATTAAACAGTTACTAGGTAATCACTTGAAGGGATAGACAAGAGGGCCCTTGGACACCTAGTGATACCTACACGACGTTAGTCGTACTTTAACATTCCTGTAGTAAACTCTAATGAACTTCTCGTTGAGTGCTAATGACTTGTCGTCACTGAAAAAGGCGCCCGCAGCCCCACTATTGTTGCCAGTGCTGTTCCTACATACCTATAGTTGAGGTTTCAACACTGGTTGTATTCGTATTGTTTGAAACTGAAGCAACCTTAAGCGACAGACCCTCCATTGAAATTAGAAGTTTTGTAGCACAACTGGAACGAGAAGCCTTCGAAAAATAGTAAAAAAAATTGTCAAATTAGTATATGGAAATAGCAAAAGAGCTCATTATTCAAGAGCAGGTACAGGATTTTTAAACGGTCGAGAGAGAAAGTTAACCAATATCTGGAAAGTAGAAGTGTAACCCTCTACACGGTAACTCAATCAAAGTCACAAACAACATGAAAAGAAAAACAGCCAAATATGTAAAATGGCAGAAAAAGGACTCAAAGCAGGTCCAAAGTTCCACAGTGCTTCTTCCCTTGCTGCCCCTACACGCCTGTTGCCTTAAAAAGTAAGAACGGCTTTTCTGTACGTGAGTAGTAGAGTTGGGATGGAAATAACCTTTCTTTTTAGGAGAACTCTTATTAACGAAGGCAGGAATACATGAAAGCAAAGCTGAAATTTCAGTAAGATAAGGTCATGTGTTATTTTTTAGGGTTTTTAACTAGTTTTACAGGTTTTAGATCGATGAATGTCTTGCCTTTTGATCGGTTGACGAAAAACGAAGTGAAGTATTTAATATGTGTTGATTAAAATGGGGCGCAAATCGTCCATTTCGATGAGCTTGAAGGCAAACTAGCTAACACAATTTCTTATCACATTCCCCCTTTTTCTTCTCCACGATTCAGTTATTTTGGTCCTATTGATTTCTTTTATTTTTCCTCCACTACCACATTTCTAATGTTCTCCCTTCGCCAATCGGATCTAGAACAACTTGTTGTCTGCAGTGGACAATGAAAGCGGGGGGAAATAGGACTAGCATAATTACGTTACGGCTCAGTAACTTTAGGTCACATGCTGAGGTTTTTGTCAACCAATCAATAAGCAAGACGTTCATGGATCTAATACTTGTCAAACCACAAATCTAAACAGCCACAGCATCGTAGTCAACGGGCTTTTTGTGGTGAATGTTCATGATAGCCAAGCCTGACAGTCTTTCCCTTGTCGTGGTGGTGCACGTTTGATAAGCTTCAAAGTACTGTTTGTTCGCCCGTTGTCGGTTGAAGTGACTGGCTTTATTGAGCAGCAGAGGCTTGACTTGGTTACGAATTTGTTGCATTTAAGATTCACTGTATTTATTTTATATTTTTACAAGTTTTTGACGTAGGTTGTTTTAATTTAGGGGGTTCGATCGACCCCCCCCCCCCCCCGAACCCCCTTAGATCCGCCCCAGAAACCATTTAACCCTCTAACAAATAACAGAAGACCCTATCTTAATGAGAATCCACTCCATTTCAATCATGAAGTATGGACAAAAAGCTATGACGTCATCGGCGTTCATGTATTCCTGACCCCCGCCCAAAAAAGGTCAATTCATCCCTATTATACTAACTGCGTGGAATCTTTCAAAGGGAGTGGCTGCAGGCCACCCAGCCCGCCCCACCCCACCTTTACTTAAGCCCGAGCCTCGCGCTCCAACAAACGAAAAAGAGTAAGGCCTCTGTCGGGTATATGAAGTAAACAATCAGTCGTACCTCGGAGGAATCTTGCCAAGCTTCCATCACCTTGTCGTGAAGAAGGTTGCTTGCTACTCCGACAACACCCTTCATAAAATAGCAACAAGAAATCTAATTGGTTTAAGGCTCAGAGGCGACAATTAAGCAAGGTAACCTTATAATGCCAAAAGGCCAATGGTTGATCGTGCTACTTCACTTTCTACACATGCTTACTTCTATCAACTGAGTGGCGTTTTCCTGTTTCATTGCTGCATTTATTGCTGTCTTCTGTTCCAAAGTCTGAAGAATGTCGACTGCAGTGAATAAATCACCACTAACCACAAGGTCATCGTGCTTAATAAAGTTCACACTGATACGCAGCAAATCTTTTGTTATTGACATAGCAAAGTCAGGCTCTATTATTTCCGAAGAGGTCTATTAACAACAAAAAAAATATAGTTTAAAATACATTCCTTAAGTATGAAGTGGCAAGTAAAAATCTAATAACGAATGTTGTACTGCAGTTGCAGCTAAATATTAAGTACTAACTTCAATTGAATACTAATTAATAATTTGTGGGTAAATTTGATCATTGCATATTTGTGACCCGGTTTGGTTAACCATTACAGGAGTATACTGTCGTAGCTTTAACGGACTTTTTTGATAAAAGTTTCTGGCGATTATTCAACATACCTGTGACTTAAGCTGTAGGAGTCTCTTGGACACACATTTCGTTAAATCTGGTTTTTTCCAAGACACCTTTCCAGCCGCTGAACAACTGCGCGTTGCATTTCCTGCATATAGTCAACACATTAGGACTTATTACCTGAATGCAACAACTAGGCTTTCATAGATTGTGTTAGCATAAATTTTTGCATAATTCGTCATTACGAGCATAATTTTCATCTATATTCTGAAAAAAAGCACTGCTAGCACAGTTTGCACTTTTGTCTAGTTTTGCCGCACAGAATTATTCTTCGGCCCACCAGAGATCACTGTGTTACAGGCAAAGAAACCAAATCATTTTTTGTCTGCTTACGGCCCGCAGGAAGTGACCCAGGACTCAATTTGTTTGCCATTTACTTGTTTGTTGCATAGTTATTGAGGTGTTTTTTTACTAATTTTAAAGTAAAGCATGATTTCTGCATTTTTTGCTAAAGAGAGCATAATTTACAAAAAGTAGCATATTTATTTGTTTAATTTCGCACATTTAGCACTACGCTACTTTTGCGCGCACAATCTATCAAAGCCCGGCCTAGTAAAGACGGGGAAGAATTTTTGTATCGTTTAAACTTGTAATGAGGTAAGCCATGTTTCGTTAAGATTACGTCCACACGAATGCAGATATTTTTTGAAACTTCCCACTTTTCTACCCGAGTTCGTAGGGATGGGGCTTTAAACCAGTCTTGATAGGAGAGCGGTTAAAAAATGCAGTTTCGGAAAGCGGATTCACTTGCTTCTAGTATACCAAAGGCCGATGCTTTAAAAACATATGCGGTTTCAAAATATCCTAAAAGACAATTTTCACTCTATACCAGTAACATGATTATTGGCAAATGTATTAACAGTAGATAGTATCTTAAACTCTCACCTGAGAATCCAAATGGACAAGGCTTCCTAACAGTTTTACCTTTCTCTGTTCTCATCCAAGAAATATTTTTTAACAACTCGCTTTCACAATACTCGCCTTCAGCTTTCCCTTTTACTACCGGTAAGGCTGAAAATAATTTGTTAGATTTCAAATCACCTTAGCTATGAATAAAACCAGAAATAAAACGCACCTCTAATGAGCTCAGACCAAGCTTCGAAAAATAACTAAATTTTGCCTCAGTTACCTTCACAGCTATGACCATCACCCGTGTAGCCTTTCTTACAAGAGCAGTAATAAGAACCTTGGTTGTTTTTACACAGGGCATGCGCATGACACTGATTCTTATCCGTTTTGCACTTGTCTAAGTATAATAAAAGAAAAAAGACATAACAGTAAAAGCTAATATTATCATCATTTTCATAGGTTCTCTAAACGCTCTCAGTATAAACTGATATTTTCAGGTGGTCTAACATAAAGACGATATTATGTATTTACAAGTGTTTAAAGCAGATGAACTTTCAAATCCCGGGAAAGAAAACGTCTCCATGACTAAGTATACATAAGCTTTTGATTCCAAAACGGAATCTTTATTAAGTGATGGAGTTCGTCGTTTTGCCACCTAATCTATACGGTTAATCACGTACCGATTCGTGCCAATACAGTACGTTCCGGTAGATTGCCAACCTAGTTCCTGGTCACGTGGAAATGTGTGCTAATAAAATGCGCAGCGGGGGTAGGTCCGATACTCCACTACATTTTGTCGACTCGATGATGAAATACTATCTGCCGTAGGGAGAAAATTCTTGCTTCAAAATGGCACTTGAGTTTCTAAGTTGCGTGCAAATTATGTTGCTTTCGGCTAGGTCCGGTAATATTATTTTGGAGACAAAACGGGTTATTTGTTTAGAGAGTTTGTAATTAAATTGTAACTGCACTCTGCTGACCGTTTGACTTACCTGTTACGGTTGGCTTTTTTTTAGTTTTGGCGCTCTTTTGTACTGTCTTAGGACTGCTGCCGACTGCTGTATAACTCTGTACTTTCACTGTATACTCTAAATCCGGTTTCAGGTCTGTTAGCAAGTACTTTGTAGCTTCTTTAACAACATTGACCTTTTTAAACCCACCGTGGCTAGACTCCACAGTCAACTGCAAAGTAGAGATGTAAAGGATCATTGCATGGTCACTCTACTCAACTCACAGCCACTACTGTTTCCGCAGTGATTTGTTCTATTGTAATCGCTTCCTTCGTTTGACCATGATGAATCTAAACAAGAGGAGGATCCGCTGAACCACTATTAACTATTTCTATTGTTAGGAAGCCTTTTCCATTAAATATCATCGCTTGGCACCTAGTTACCCACTGTCGCTGTTCATTAACTGGAAATCGGCTCTGGTTGGCGGATATATAATTTTTGGACTTGAAAGAGAAAATTAACAGCCTAGGATTGAAAGTCTAATACACTATGGTCCGTTAGAAGAGAGATGCTGACTTCGAGACCATCTAACCATCAATAATATAGAAATACCCAGTCTTTAAAAAACGATGTTTTTTCATATTTTGTAAAGTATGGTTTCCTACGTTAGAAAGTAAAAGTTACTTAAAATAAAATATAGCTGTCAAAGTATTTTAAGCGGACGTGTCCCATGTAAGATCATCTTCGTCAATGAGCTTCGCTTATGTATTTTTGGCCTAATCGGGTTTTCGGGGGCATGTATTAAGCACCGCCGGGAAGTGAGGTTTGAACACGGTAAGGAGAAAAAATCAAATCACGTTTCATATGCCTACTCCAAAAGAGTAAGCTTATAATTAATTAATTGATCACAATCTAAAACCAACACTGGCAGTCTTACGTTGTAGCCCAGAAGTATCCCATTTATTTGCGCTGGAGGAGACCATTGCACTAAAAGAGACGTCGAGCTCTGAGCAGTGATCCTTAAATTCTGAACTTCCGTTGGCACTGAAAGCAGATCGGTAGAATGTCAGATATTTAAGTAGTGCTGTTTGCATTGATTACCGGGTTGTTGCAAACACTTGGACAGCTTCCTTTCATGGAACATGTCCAGTACTGTTGTAATTATTTCACGTGTCTTACAGCGTTTTGAGTACCGTGAAATTATGCTATGAATGTATTACGTCAGATTTTTCTTGTTTTTTTATTTTTGTTAAGGAGGTGGTAAAAGTGTAAGTGTCAGTAAAAGTTAGCTTAACTTAACTTTTTCCTTACCTCCTTCTTTCGTCCGACAAAGCAAAGCTCCGCCGATGCGCTTCCTTTCACCTTCAGCTTTCAGCCAAAGACGAACCTTGTATAAGGCATAAGGCACTAAAAACGTATTAATAACAAGACTATTGACCCTGCATGGTTACTTTTCTTTAGGGACCTCACGTAAACTTGTAGAGTTTATGTTAGTCGAGCTTTTTTTTAAAAGTTTCGAACTCCGCTACGCTACGGTAGAAGATTTTATAATGACATCTGCAAAGCACGCTCACCATGCTGGAATTCATACTGATGGTAAATTTACTGCCACACTATTTTGGAATTCATTCCGCATGCTGTGATTACATTCACCAAGCTTAACACAACTCTTACCGGAGAGGGTGTATTAGCGAGTAACGTTTTCTAATTCAGCCATTTACGGGCAACAGTGGAGGGAATGGTATGGATGAAACTGGTATCTTTTTTATAAGTTAAAATTTGATTATTACAAAAATTAATTAGCAGAGCATGCGGCTCTATAACTGCAAGCAAGGTGGAAATTGAAAAAAGTATTAGTTGGGTTGGATTACTGATTTAAAAGTTATGAAATGCAAGTAAACATGCTTACCCAGGCAACTGAGAAAATAATGATTAATGGATGAGTTGAGATCCTCTGGAGGTTTAATGTGCTGGTGATTTCTCGAGATTCTCACTGTAAATCCCTGCATCCTTGTAGAGAATATGTTTCGTTTTATCGTCTGCCACGTTATGTTCAATGTCGTATTCGTTGAAATACAAGTTATTCCTGAGAGCTTGTCTGAAATGCCAGAAAGGAAAACATTATTGGCTTCGAACATTTCACATATACATGTAGTCATTTCTTAAATTGGTGAGGAACGGCGTGTGCTCTTAGAATAGGCTGAACTGAGAAACTTACTCATCTGGGACTGAAAAAGTCTTTTGACTTCATGCTCCTTCAGTGGCCTGTTCCAAGTCATAACCTCATCGTACAAACCCCCGCTTTCCAAGTATAGTGACGCAGGCACCCTTTTACCCGGAAATGATCCTCTCAATTTTAGAAGTTTTTTTAATGGCCTATAGTCGTTTACATTTTTATCCAGAGATTGCTTCACTTTGATCCCGTTCAAATAAACTCTTAGTTTTTCACGAGTTGTCACGTTCCATGTTAAGGTAATGAAATCCCAAGTATTCTTTAAAACACGACCTGAGACTTTCCATCTAAGTCCATTGACATGAGCCTCCACAATGAGACTTTTATTTCCACTAACTTGGGTTTGATAGACAAAAACGCCGTGTATTTCGGAGCCATTTCTAGATGTTCCAAGTAAAATTTGAGGAGAAGTTGCATTGGTATTTGGTTGTATCCAGAACGCCAAGGAATATCCCGAAGTACAAGTGCTCATGTTAAGAAGACAGGGATCTGCGAGGGTGCCAAGGATTAAGCAGGACATCCCACTCAAGCTGAGGTAATCCATGGATTTTGAAGGTACCGCATTACCCATAAACGTTCCTTCTTGACCTGTTATCTTATCCTTATAAGGAAAAGTTTCGTTGAAATTCCAGTGGTGTGTCATTGACTGGTATACATCTAAAGTCAACAAACGTGGCGGTAAGTCATATGAGCCACTCGGCTGAGCACCGAATTAAGTAGTAACTATCTAAATTAAGTAAGAAAGTAAGTAATTAACATAAGTAAATAAGTTAGTATGCAAGTAAGTAGATTAGTAAGTACTCAATATTCACGTTGATACAACTAATTTTGTCCAGGTAGCCAGTTTATAATTTTGTCGCGCGTGTGGATCATACTGGCCTGCAAACTCAAGTGGTCCGCCCAGGGTCCATCTTTCTATGTTGTCCGCAATGTAACGACGTCATCAAGCAAAACTTTTTTGGTATTGTTTGGCCTGTTTTTGCGATCGTTTTGGCATCAAGAAATGTTTTGGCGATTTTCTTCGACGGCAACAATGAATCAATCTGGACCAGAAGCTTCGAATAAATAACAGCGAAAATGGAGATAGAAGAACATTTGTCAGAGCGTCTCACTTCGCAGACGCTTTATAGGTCGCGGGATATGTTTGTTTGTCGGAAGTGGGTTTCAGTTCGGCCTGAAAAAACCTTGCTTTTCCCTAAAATCTGTACTTTTGAATTCATGTTACACAGAGGCAAACCCACAGTGAGTTGGTTCTTTCCCCGCCGATCGATGTGCCCGATGGACGGATCAAATTAAAGACTGTATGCACTGGCCAGTCTTAGTTCATCGATCGGTCGTTGAATCTGAGAGTGAATTAAGACCGAAATAATGCAAAATGGCCTTATGCTAATTTTCCTCAAATGTATCTTTAAATTTATGATAAATAGAGAGGAGAAGTCGTTACGTCACGTTGCCATGGTAGCAAAAATTTGGATGACAGCAAACCGAAAAAGTCTTAAAATTCTATTCTCACTATTTCAAACTTCACCAATCATATTCAGTTTCATTTAATTTTAAAAATCTTGGCGAAATTTTCTTTAGCACCGTATCTATCGTTATCTAAGTTAACAAAAAGAAAGCGACAATTTTTGTGTTGTGTTCACCTACTCCATAAAGCAGGTTCGTGAATTAGGACGTTTCATGTCGTAGTGGTGCAACGACGGCAAAGAAATGTACAAAATAGCGAGACATACGCGCAAAGTTGATTAGGTGTTGTTTGTTAATATAAACATATTTTTTTGCCGTCCTCCTTGATGTCGCCGTCGTCGTTGGCTTTGTTGTCATCCAGAAATAGTGCAACATGATGATAACGTGACATCACACGTCTCCTCTCTATACAGCTCCACCAGCTTCAAACGTCTGTGGCAGAGAAAAATGCTTTCAATTTATTAATTTTGGCAGCGTGGCGTAATGGTCTGGAAGCTACATTCCCGCGGAGCCGGAGGTGGACAAGGCGCAGGTGCCCCAGACACATTATTTCTGCGACCTTTTATTTTCCCTAGTAGTATAGAACATGGGAGTACTTGTTCTTTTTCATATTTTGCGCTCTTTCTAGGTTTTTGCTTAGGTCAGTACTTTTGGTAATCCAGTTTGAACCAGTTTCGGGCAGTAATGAGTGGTCCAAAACGATACCCTTTAAAAGAGATAATTTTTATATATTATTATGAGTTTTAATAATTTAGTGCTTTCGAATGGAAATAAAAATATAATAATATTATATAGTATTAGTATAATTACATTGATGATTATCGAAAATAGAGCGCTGTGATTGGCTAGGAGCTTCGTACTATCCCGCTATAATCACCGCGCGGTGATTATAGCATTGACGGCTAGCAGTTTTCAAAATGGCAGCCACATTTTTTGATGTTTCGGGGTCGGAAATTGATCAATAATTTTATTTTCTCGAATAATCATCAATGTAATTATACTAAAACAATTAGTCGCCTCAGGCGACGTGAATATTGGCGAATAGTCACCTCGACTTCGTCTCGGTGACTATTCGCCGATATTCACGTCGCCTTCGGCGACTAATTGTTAAATAGTATAGAAATGCAAAATAATAGAAATGTATTGATTCGACGATTGTTAGATGTTATCGCAGATAGTGAGCTCCAAAATCTAGTTAATATACGAAAATCCTCCAATCAAAGGCCTTCTTCTGTTCCAAGGACAAGGCAAAGTCAAAGGGTTGCAATTCCTACACCCAGGAGAAAAGTCCGTCAATTAATACAATATTTTGAGGCTAATCCTATTCCGCCGTATAGGCCTATTCCAGCTTCCGGAATGAAAAAACAGCAGCCAGTCCCAGCACCAAGGACAAAAATTGTGAAAAACGAAGGGCTCTGAAGGGTTTTACTAAATCGTATTAGATTGATTTGAAGTCTGATAGAGATGCTTTGGTGCAGTTACAAAATACGAGATTGGCAATTAGCCGATTATTCAATACTATACTTAATAAAATAAAAGGTTTCAAATTTGTGGAGACTTTAAAAGTTACATTATTAAGAGGGAGGATCATGACACTAATATTTATAAGCCAGCCTATTTCAATAGCCGAGCGCAAATTATAATTAATTCTAATGATTTTTTACCAAGCCTGAGATTATCACAACAGCAATTGTTGAATGGTATTGGTGCCTGGTTATCTGAGTGCAGTGGCTGGACTATTAGTAGCATTGACGAGCATTGCATTAATCCCGGGGTATTAATACAGTAGTGTACATATATGAACCCACAAAAGGCAGCTCATATACCAGCAGAACTTCGAAATTCTTTAAAGGGTTTGGTTAACCTGAAAAATGATGACAATGCGTGTTTCCGTTGGTGTCACATCAGATTTTTGAACCCTCAGGAAAAGGACCCACACAGAATCATAAAATCAGACAAGACAATGGTAGAGCAGTTAAATTATGATGGTATGAGTTTCCCGTTGCTAAGAAGCATTATGGAAAAATAGAGGAACAAAACAGCATTAATATTAACGTTTTCGGATATGAAAACAAGCAATTTTATCCAAGTTATGTTTCCAAGCAAAATAATGAGAAAGTATTGAACCTGTTATTAACATCTAATAGAATGATGTATAATAGAATGATGTATAATAAGACTAAGCATTAAAAGATGAAAAACTTTTGTATGCACTGTCTTCAATGCTTCAGCACCGAAGAAGTATTCTCTAAGCATAAGACTAACTGTATGATTATAAATCGGGAACAAGCAATTAGGATGCCTCAAAAAGGGAATAATATATTACAGTTTTAAAATTATCACAAGCAGATGCCAGCACCTTTTGTAATATATGCAGATTTCGAATCTATTACTAAAAAAGTACAAGGATGCCAGCCTAATAGCGCTAAATCTTATACCGATAAATACCAAAAAAAACTGGCTGCAGTTACGGGTACAAAGTTGTATGCTGTTATAATGATAAATATTCAAAACCAGTAGAAATTTACCGAGGAGAGGATTCTATTAAGAAGTTTATGCGGCAGATGCTTTTAGAGGTGCAAAACTGTCAGAAGATTATTAGTACCAAATTCAAGAAGCCCCTACAGATGACTGATAAGGATGAGCAAGAGTTTAAAACTGCTGAGGAATGTCATATTCGTGGTCAGAAGTATGGTAATAAAGATATCCGAGTCAGGGACCATTGCCACATAACTGGGCAGTTTAGGGGATAAGCATATCAGGATTGTAATTTCCAATTAAGGATTAATGCAAGGGAGTTTAATAAGATCCCAGTCATTTTCCATAACCTCCGTGGGTATGATTCTATATTAGTAGCCAGTCGCGGAGAATTGTAAGACACTGAGGACAAGAGACTGGATTCGTATAAAAAGGTTATTTAAAGGGTCAGCCAGATCTTATGATAACCAATTATCACAAGCAATTCAGAGGCTTATGCACTGAATTCAAATCGCCCACTGGCAATTACTATATATCTGATGCCCAAAACGAGATGCAAAAGACAATATATAAATAATGGCTATGCATATATCTTATCAAATGACTATGACAAGATATGTAAAAAAATACTTGAATATATGCATGGTATCAGGCTTCCTTGCAAGCATTGTTTGAGATTATTCAAAAATCACCAGTCTTTGGCAATACATCATAAAATTATCCCCGTATTATTAATGGTGAAAATAAATAAGCAAGATTGTACCTGTTCTGGTCATCATACTAAATGTCTGTTTATGTCTAATAATGTGTCTCTTTGTGGGGACTGCCAATATTATATCTATAACGGCATATATTATAAATCCAATAGATTTCCCAATAATCCACCAGCTATCTTGATTAATACATATTGCATGCATTGCAAGTATAAAGAACCATGTCTTGAAGTATTAGATGATTATTTCTTGACATATGCATGTATGAGCAAGTGTGCCAATATGCTATAACTAATATTTTATCTAACAAATAGTATATAGTATCACGTTATAACACGTGTTATATACAATGTATATTCCTTGCCCTAATTACAACCGAAATATAGAAATCTTATTTATTATATACAAAATATATATATATGGACGATTATATCCGTCTTTTATCCCAACAGCAGTCTCTTTAAAAGGTATCGTTTTGGACCACTCATTACTGGCCGAAACTGGTTCAAACTGGATTTACCAAAAGTAATGACCTAAGCAAAAACCTAGAAAGAGCGCAAAATATGGAGATGGGCTGGTACCCCCATGTCCTATACTACTTTCCCTCACCCTCCAAGCAGTCTGTGGGTGAAAAACACAATGCCACATCGAAATTGCTTTGCTCGATACCCGGGTCGATAACTTGCACTCGTTGTCTTTGTATCAGAAATCGAAAGAGTGAGCTATATGCGATACGGTTTTCCATACCTTGTGTTCTAACCTCCAGAAATTAAAAGCAAAAGGGACTTTCGACGTGCCAATTAAGCCCTTCAAAAGGTCAAATAACAGGAAAATAATGATTCCTATCCGAAGTGGGCGTCCAGTCATCCTGTTCAAAAGCGTTCAGGAGTAAAGTGCATGATGGAAGCTTAAGAAATAGAAGCTCGTGCAAGTACTGTCTGCTCAGAAAAGTCCTCAAACATACTCAGTTAATTTTAATGTCTACTCAGTATTTTCTTTTCTACTTAAAAATAGAAGCAAGAATGATCGAAAAAACAACAATATAAAAGTGAATTGAAAATTTAAAAAATGAATAAATGTCCTTAATAGTTATATTTTCCTCAGGTTTGTTTTCATGTGCAGATTTGTTACCCGGATATAAAAGAACGTAATCATGCAAAATAACTAACATATTAAAATATGTAAAAAAAAAAAACCTCCTTTACGACAATGCAAAAAAATACGAAAAGAAGAAAGGGTTTTCAAAGTTAACCTATTACCCAAACGAAATGTAATACACTGCTTCCCCCGTTTATTGTAAACGCCAGAAAAATTTACACTTGAAAAAAATGTTACAAGTAGGCACTTAAATATCCAATACTTTGTTCTATTAATTGAAAGATATCTCTTGGATATGGTAGTTTCTGCTGATAAGGTGTAACAAAAATGACTAAATCTCATAAGGGAATTTTCAACAATTGTTAAGACCATGCATGAACACTTACTTCAGTCGCGGTTTTGATTCCCTATAGGTTTTTTAACTGGATGAAATTAATGTTCGTCGGTGATAAATCATTCAACTGTGCAAATTGAAGTTGGAGATTTCCGTCCTTTCAACAAAATTAAAATCGTGGTCTTCTATAAAACATCGACGGGCACTTGTCATCTCTGAATGACAAATAATTCTTCAAGCAAAAGGAGTACAGCAATACTCATAACCATTTTTACCAACTCTTGAACCATTTTCAAAGTCAGAGCACCTTGTCCATGTAGAATCGTATTAATCACCGACAAAGGAAGAGAATCGAGAGAGAGTCATACCAAAAAATACTAACAATGTACACTCAATTGGAACCTCCACACACAACCAATTTGCAGAACCGAGACCAAATTAAAAGTAAACGGAAGTTACGTGTGCATTTATGTGACAATAATGAGGCTTTGACAAACCAAACTTACGAAACAAGTTTATTTTGAACTGGATTGGATCAGCAATGTTGTGTTTCTCTACTGACAAGAGCAAATGACTGACAGCTCCATCATTTTCCTGTCCTGTTACAACATACCCAATCATTTTGGTTTCATTAAAAAAGCTACCGTGTTAATGAAAATCCTGCGCTGAACAAAATCCAGCTCATCAGGTTTCTTACATATTTTAAAGTTATACAACGTACAATGAACAGTAACCTTGCATTATTGTACCGTTAAGGATTTTTTTTTAAAGAATAAATAAAAAAGAAAGAATTTAATGCTGAAAAGCACTATCATTAAGTGGTTGGTAACGCTCTTTAATGTATACCTGAAAAAGCCAAAACCTATCCGCAAAACAAGAGATATAACTAAAACTAAAGTCATGATGAACTTATTCCAGACTTACCCGTACAAGCACCTGGCGCCCAGAAGAGAAAAAATACCACAACCTTTTTATATGTATCCATACTCAATAAGACCGCTGAAATGAAAGTAAAAAGACAATACATTTTAGCCATCCGTTCAGGGCATATCATCTTTACGGCATCGAGGATCAGTTGCTTTTGTACCTTGGTTAGCTTTTGATCTATAAACTAAGAAGTTTGGTTGTCATTTGTGACCAATGATGTGCTGGTTGATTTGATGAAATCTGCAGTGAATGGCAACCGTGTCAAATTTGTTTCTTTAATAATAAGACCAGAGAAAATAGAGATCAGGGCGACAAGACGAGTGAAATTCTATAGATAACATAATAATACGACATATCGGTAAACTGGATTCTGTCCTAAGCGATGACAGTGAATGAAACAACCAAGATCATTACTTAAAGCGTAGTAACTAACTTTTTTGTCAAGGCCTGTTCCACTTGTTCCAAGTTTTCTTATAATTTGCCTCGTTTTCTGTGCACCGTGGGTTTTATCGCACGATAGAAGACGTAGCGCTGGATTAGTGAGTTCAGCGGTTGCTCAGGCGAAGAATTGAGGAATAAGTAAACCAAGCGAATCAGTTTAGTTTCGGAAGCGTCACGAACACACGGTTCATAGTGTATTCAAAATGGACCTTCTGCAAAGTAACACAGGTTCGTAATTAACAAACGTCGGCTGAATCATGGCCTATTAACACTGGGAAATACTCTTTGCGATTTTAAGCCTTGATATGTGAACATGCTAATTTTACACCATTTACTAATCTTTCAAAAGAGCCATTTTTTATCTCACAGTTTCAGTCAAAAGAGCAGGTGTTTTATAGCAGATACTCTCTTAAAAGTGATGCCATATGTTATGTAATGATACTTCAGTTTTGTTTTCCTTTTCTTGGGCGAAAGTCATATTTTTGAAGATTATACTTTTTGGCCCTAAAGAAACTGCTTCACTACCGTCAAAACCGTATAACAAACAACGAGAGTTTACCTTTTTCAAAACAGGAAACGTTAATAAGATTGCCACGATATATACTTGAATATCAATTTTTGCATTGTTTATCTATTCAAAATTACGTGATGAGTGGATATAACACACTATATGCAATACTGATGTCTCATTTCTAAACGTTTTTTGATATCAATGTGGCTGAATCCAAATCAAATTTCAATTCCTATAAGTTCCTTCAATACTTTGTTTTTGCATAAATAAAAACGAAAATAAATTGTCATAAAATAAGGCATTTAATAATTTGAAAATACTAGCTTCTACTAAGGGTTTCACTTGCTAAAGCGCTCCAGGGGAAGCGACACACAAGAGGTACACCCCTTTGTGTTAGTTGGTGGAAGGAAAACTGATTGTATCATTGAACAAGTGTGAATCATGGACCGAAAGGGGTGAAGTGTAGACCTTATTGCAAAGACAATTCTCCCATGCCTCGTACGGTTGTTTGCAGACAGTCGATTAACGGACATCTCCCGGTAACAAACACCAAACTATGGTCCCTTTGAACTTCCGGTAGGTGGACACCTGTTCTGTCATAGTCGTAATTTGGTACCCGACACAATTAGATGAGACTTAGCTGTCAGTAATTTGTAAATAGAAGGGTGTCGCAATTTTTAATAACTTTGCTTCGTCATTTCAGTGTTAGCAGTCAATTTCTCGCCAGAAAATATATAATAACCTTGCCTTAATTTGCAATACACTGTACCAAGAAATACGATAATATCTGACAGGAATAACAAATAAAACACCTGTTAATAAGAAAAAAAAAAAGATTTTACCAACCAAGTGTATATAAATAAATAATGAAATGTGAGGGTCTTGTTCCCTTTTGAGAGTCAAGGAGGAGTCAAAGAGGGGTGTTTAGTAGTTTTGGTTGGCAGTAATCTTGTTAAGGTGGGCAGCAAATTAACTCATTGAAGTTTTTTTTAGCCCAAGTATTTAATTTAGGTAGGCACAATTTTGCATTTTTTTGTACACGAGCTCGTAAATAAGAAAAGGTATTTTTAATTTGTGCTGAACGTGTTTACTAGGAAGGTACTTGTAATGTCGGATATTTCAATAGACGCAGCTGTCTTGATTTGTGCAGAATGCTGAGATGATAGAGACAGCAAGTGGGTGAGTAAGTTCAAAAAGAGAGTTTCTATTTCAATCTTGACTAACAGAAAACAAGATTAACAAGACGCTGTGAGAGCGTATATTTGGGCGTGGTTGTACTACGCGTATCTGAAGTTTGTTATGTGTATGTGGGATATGTGGGTAGTACAATGGTATTGCATATTTGAGGGGTTAGTTTAGATGTGTGAAGTATAGTAGGCATGAAGTTATATTGGAAGTTGATTGCTAAGATGTTGGGTCTAGTTTGTGAGGTAGTTGCTGGGTTTCTACATGAGGTCGTTTTTATTGGATGTTGGTAATAGAGTCAAACTCTGTTAATAGTGGCACTGAGGTGTTGATAGAAAATGTCTGTATATATTAAGTGACATGTTTTACAAACATACTGTTTTCCATCAAATGAAGACTGCACTCTGAAAAACATTTGACACAAATATAATTAATTCTCTATAATGTGGAAGATCAACTGGAATAATATGTCTTTTCACACCCATCACATTGTACAGTGTATTCCCATTACTGGCAAGGGCAGATAAAGTTCCTGAAGTCCAGTGTCTACATGGATTAATAACAGAGTATCACATTGCATAAACTGCTATACACGCTTTTAATAAGTCCCGGCGCCATCTTGAATTTTCAATGATTATGTTGTCATTCGCGGAAAGATCATACACGTGGCCAAAATGGCTACCAAAGATGAAAGCTCTGTTGACGTCGATTTTGCAGTGTGTTCATATAAAAAGGAAGTTTTTACTTTATATCAAGAGGAATATTTTCATTATACAATGTCTTTATGGGTATGTTATCGTAACTTTAAAGCTTTAGTGCAAAGATATTCCTGGATCGATGATATCGAGGGCAAACGAGAGCTGATTTAAATGCCAAGAAAAAATGCGAATTAAAGTTTTGGCTTAATCGTCGTGGCTTACGTCAACAGACACGAGCTTAACTTCTTCTCAGGTAATCTTTTTTAGCAATGGTTTTGATACTTTTTCATTTTTTTATGCGGGCCTTTATTAAAAAAAAAGAAAGCTTAAAACGATTAATTATTACCGCTCGTAGGAGACTTGGATTATCTATCAGGTATTAATAAGAGCTAATTGAAAGGAGTTTTCAGGTTGCTACTCTGAGCCTTTCAAAATGTACGATAATTCTATCGTGATAAAAAGTTTGTGCTTTTCATCATCAGTTTTTTAAGTTATTATGTTTAGGTCTTAGGGTAAGAAAGAAGTTGGATAAAAACGTTTATTATATGGCTGAGTCTGTTTTCACCATGCGATTGGTCAATTCAGTGCAGTCCGTAACTTGCTATACGGACCAAAATTTTTAAAGAAAATGCTCATTTCGGAGCTCTAAATCTCTTTACCTCGGAGAAAAGGTTTAAATAAAGTTATAAGGCGCCTGTCAACCTTTAGGACTTGGATGTTGACTTTGGCCTTCAACATTTTAAACTGTGTTTATTTGTGAACGAAGGCGATGAAGAAACATTCTAGTCAGTGTTTGAAAATTTTATCGTAGTACATAGTTAAGACGACGAAAATCGACTGGCAGAGATTCGAGATGTTTTGCCTAAGAGAAAATGAGTAATTCCTTCAACAAATGTGATAACAAACATACCTGCACTCGATCATCTTGACCAGCTTCTTTGCCATTTGCAGTGTTTCTTCAAAGACCAACGAAAGAAAGATAGAGGCGAGTTCGAGCCAGACACAATAATGTCCAGTTTTCATAGGACTCCAGCGTATACTTACAGTGCTCTTAGTTTCCACCGAATAAACTTTGAAATAGGTATGTAAACCCCAAAGACTGGGATGTTGACTTTGCCTTTCCAAATTTTAACCTAGCTTTGTTTTAATCAGAACCAAGCTGTTGTAGAAACTGAATCGCAACGTTACCGAGGAAGAGAATTCTAGTCAGCGTTTGAAAATTTTAACGCAGATCACAATTGAAGACGAGAATGAACTGGCAGAAAGAGAGGTTTCCCCCAAAACAATTAACGAGCGAATCCTTCGACAATGATGACAAACTTACTTTGAAGAGTTTCTTTGCCTTTTGCAGTGTTTTTTTCACAGGGACAAACGCAGGAAAGATGGAAACGACTTCTAGACAGACACAGTGTCCGGTTTCCAAAATGCTCCTACATTGAAGAGCTAAAACTTGCAGTGCTCTTAGTTTTGTCCGTATAAACTTTTTTTAACATGGCGAATTTGTTTTTACTTTCTCGGAAAGCCTTTGTTATGTGCTATTGTTTTCGTGAAACAATAAAAACTTTCTTCCTTGACGCTTGTCAAATGATTGTCAAATCGCGCGTCCTGCACTTGTTTCCGGTCCCCTAAACTGGAAGAAGCCATATAATAACCATCTTATTAGCTTCGTTTTTTCGGTCCGTACTGTAAATTAGGGATCCTCGTTTTTTCCATCGATTTATGGCCCAAGCGCGAAGCGCTTGGGCCATAAATCGATGGAAAAAAAACTCGGTCCATAATTTACAGTACGGACCGAAAACTCGGCTGATAAGAGGTATTTATACTCCAGTCGACCCTTGCACAGAATAATTTTTCACTCCGGGAAGGCGTAGCTCAGAACGCCAGAAAGCAGCAGCTCGACTCCTGGACAGAGATGTAGTCACTAAAGAGCCTCGGAGCTGGAGCAGGGATGCATCAATTCTTCCAAAGCACTTTACTTACATTTATATTGTTGGACAAGCAACGAAAAAACCTGTCAAAACACCCTCGAAAAGGGATTCAAATTTTTATTTGAAAATGACTGTAACGACGATTATTGTAGGATTATATGGACAATAATTTCATGTAGATGGGAGTGCTTTAAATCACTGAGGAAGAATGAAAGGCCTCACAATCCTCTTGTACAGAAAGAGGAAATGGTTACTGCAATCACCTGTTTTTATTATTTGTTTGAATTCACTGAATTTCCAAGAACTGGAATGTGCACAACTCCCAACAGTAGCACAAACCAAGGACCTAGGGTGCGAACCCTAATTCATATAATGTATATAAGGCGTATAATGTCATCAATCGTTATTACAGGGAGAAATGAGGGCTTTAAGGTGTCTCTTGTATGCAGCCAGGCAACATACTGTCCAAAATAAAGAGAGAGCAAATTAGTTCTTTCATTCACTTAAGACAATGTTGAGTTTCCATTCGCAAACAAGGGCAAATTACAGCTAGTTAACTTGAACCTTTTACTTTTACGTATTTTTGCTCTGGCCTTCTGTTTCCCAATTAAGGATGGATTAGGAATTTTTAAACAGCTTATCAATTGTCCCCCTGAAAAAAGGGGCATTTGCAATCCCACTCAAGCTGGTGTGTCAGTGTCAATTGCGAGTTCAGGAAAGGAGCCATCAACAGCTCTAGGTCTTGGCAAATTGGAATAGTGGTCATAACACTGAAGTTTGCCTATATTAGAGGGAGATGTTTAACTCACCTTGTGTCCAGTTTATTTAGTTGAAACTATTGCAGGACACTTAATTTCTCACTGCAAACAAGGTTTGTTCAAAATACTCTTGTGTCACAGAATGACGTTTCTAATAATATTGAATGGCAACTAAATATGCTGATTACATGAGAAATATTGATTTAGCATGTATATTTACATGTAAATATACATTCATATTCAGGGCTTAGAGTGTGGTGTTGTCATATCAAGCGCAATGTCATGGTTGGCTGCTTTACCAAACAGAAAGGTGGTAGATAATAAATATTAAGTTATGGTTTATTAGAAATCAAATGCCCTTTACACTATGAAACTTGACACCTGAGAAGGCATGTTCTGATCCAATTTTTTATTGTGACATAGTTTTTTTTATTTTTTTATTTTATTTTATTTTATTTTATTGCAAGTAAAACACAAAAAAAGGAAAAGAAAATTACACGAAATAAATTGAAAAAAGAAAAAAAAATAGATAAACAAATAAATGAATAAAAAGTAGCGAATTTACACATTTACAGGGCAGTACTTACAAATATAAACTAGTGTACAACAGTGCTAATTCCATATAACTTTTAGTGTAGTTTATAATTAATTTTTCATGTCTTTGGTTTCTTTGTGGTGAAAAGTATTTTTAAAAACTATTCTTGATAAAACTAATACATTTTTGGACTTAGGAGACAAGATTCAGCGAGGAAAAGAAAGGTTTCCTTTTTTTTATATTGCTTGGTGTCTTATTTTCTAATTGATATAAGTGTCTCAAATGAAGCAAGAAATTGTTCTGATTTGGATAACATTCCTTCCATCTGCATATCCAGATAAAATTCTTAGCTATAAGGCAGCAGAAATTTATAAGAAGCTTAAAGGAAGAGCTGTCTGGCGTAAGGCCCAAGGCGGTGGTTATGTCTAAGTAATTGCCTGGTTGGAGGATCTGGCACGACTGGAGCCATATCGAGAGATTATCCCAAAAAGTTTTGGTTTTTTGGCATTTCCAGAATATATGCATCAAATCCTCTTTCTCGCCATGGCAAAAAGTACATTTTTCGTCCTCTTTAACCCCTATTTTTTGCAGATAGCTGTTGGTTGGCAAAAGCCTATGTAAAAATCTGAAATTAAAATCAATTAGTTTTGAGCTCGTTGTACAAGCGTTTGCCACTTGAAAAACGTTTCTCCAGTTGACAGTTTTATCGGTCGAAGAGCAGATGTCTGCATGCCATTTGTCTGTACAAGATCTTGGTTTTTCACTTTTATTTGCTATTAATTGTTTGTAAACAATTCTAGATGATTTTCGGCTTTTGAGAAATGTATTAAAAGAACTTTCATACCGCTGGTGTGTTCCTGGGATTTGTCGTTGCAAAGATTTCACGGCTGAGACTATTCCGAAAAACATTAACGGTTTTACTCGAATATTATATCTATTCTGAAAATGCTCGAGGGAAAGGAAGGTGAGGGAATTATCGTCCATTAGATGTTTGATTTGTGTTATACCCATTGTAAGCCAATCATTGCAGAAAACTGGTGCGTTGTTTATTCTTATTAAAGAATTTTGTAATAGAGGTAGTGATAGAAAATGATCTTTTGATACTATTCTCTTCTCAAAGAAAGAGTCGGACCAAATTTCTACAATTTCTTTGACAAAAGTGTCTTCTATCCTTAGCTTATCAATATCCTTCCTGTTAAGATTTCCTAATTCAAAAAAGGTACTTCCTCCGTATTTTCTCAGCTCCAGTTTAAAGAAGTTTTTCCATTTTCCATGGTTTCCTGAATCTAGATATTTTTTAATCCAGGTAGCCTTGAGTGATTTATTAAAAGAGCTAATGTCGATCATGTTTAGTCCTCCTTCTGGGTAGTCATTGATCATGACCGAGCGTTTAATTTTATCCTTTTTATCATTCCATAAAAAATTGAAAAAATGCTTGTTGATTTCTTTTATTACTTGGTGATTTGTTTGTAAAGGTGTAAGTATATAGACCAGTTGGGATGCTACAAGGCTTTTTAGTACTGTTACATGAGGGGACACAAATCGCCTGAACTGTAAGTATCCTGGAGAGTCTCATACAATTTACTGTAACGACGTTACAGTAAATTGTATGGGACTCTCCAGGATACTTACAGTTCAGGCGATTTGTGTCCCCTCATGTTTCCCTAATAAGCTGAGTCTTCTAAATTTCCAGCATCCCAAGATAGTTTTGATTTTCGCTAACTTCTCGTTATAATTGAGAGAGATTGTTATCTGGTGATTTGTAGAGAGCCACACGCCTAGTGCTTTGACCTTTTGCTTTTGCCATTTAAATTTTTTTTCGTGGCAGAGTTTTAGGTCGCAATTTCTTTTAGAACCTATCCACAAGGCCTCTGTTTTCTCATTGTTTAGCCTTAGGCCAGATATGTTGCCAAATGCCTCTATCAGTAGCAGTGACGCTCTTACTGATTCTTCAGTTCCATCGAAAGTAAGTCAATATGCTATTGTGACATAGTTAATGGTAAGCCTGAGCTCAAAAGGGACCACTCATTGCAACACATTGTTGTCCCGCATTTTCCCCAAATACTACAATGTTTCCTTGACAGTATGGAGCATGAATCGTTTTTGTAGCATCTACATAAAATGAAGATCCTGGAGTCTTCTCGATATCAGTAGAAAGCTTAAATTGGCCAAAATTAACCCGGTGAATCAAACTCTTGTAAGCACAATAAAATGGATAGTTGCATGTACAGAGGGACAAATACTTAAAACCCTATTTTGATACCTTACCCCACCTAAATAGCCTCTTTTAAGTTTAGACGACAGATAAACCTTCCCTTGTTTTGGAACTAATTTTGGACTTGCTCTTAGTAAAAAACGTACCTCACACTCTTACAGTTACTTCTGTACCGGTTTAAGTATAAACCATTTCTATTTTAACGTAACAATGAATTTTAGACGACAATGGTGTATTTTTCAGAATTCCCTTCCATACAAAAAGTCTCACTTTCCGTCTTTTCTTTGACAAAGATTTTAATTTCTTCATCGGTAGTCTGCTAGGTGCACGACCGCGTCGAGAAAAATGACTGACGTTATTGAAACCAACTGTATTGTAAGTTTTGTTATAAATAAATTTCCCACGACGAGATCTCAATTCAACTTCTTTTATTTCCTCCACAAAATAATTTTCTTTCTGTACAATTGACTCATTACCTTTTCTTGTCGTCACCTCACTGACATCAAAACACTCTTATATTGTAACACAAAACTTGCTGATAATGCAAAATCCCAACGCCGAGCATCGTACATGTACTGCGTCACAATTACATGAAAAACACAACGCGCAATACAAAAACAAGTAAATTAACAGTCACTCTGCTAAACAAAATTGAAAGAATAAGAAGAATTGTTACCGCTGTCACAGTAGTTCCCAAAGAAGCCTGAGTCCCTTTTGGTTTCAATTGTTCACAATCTTCTCTTCCTTCATCGGAAGAGATTTTATCAGAGGCAACTCCTTGTGTCCTGCATTGTGAAAATCAAACTCACTTTTGTCACACTGAATACCAGCTACACAAATCTTGCGACTCTCAAACTTGGTACATATTCTTCTGTTCAAACTCTTATCGATTTTACACGTACACTCCTGACATTCCGATTTGTCATTGCGTCTATGAGGTCCATGGTCTTTGAATGTCTTGACAATCTCCTATGTTTTTCTTTGAGTTCGCGGACCAGCGGTGTGCGACAAACGCAGACTGCAGACTTGCAGACCGCAGACCTGCAGACTTGCAGACTTGAAGATTTGCAGACCTACATTTTTTGCGTCAGGGCTTTGGGCTAATTTTATTCATCCTCTGTTTACTGTTGGCGAATCGCAAAGTATGTCTGAGGCAAACAACAGCGGGCTGCAAACACAACAGTTCCCGATTCGACAGATGAGTGGAAATCCTTACCGTGAAAGACTTAACATCGGTGACCTAAACTTCAGCGAGAGCAGCGAAGAAGAAGACGGGTGGGATCATCGAGCGGCCGTTTATATAAAGCTTAAGCTCCATAGCAGGCGTCGAAAGGGGTAGGGGAACTGTCATATTGACTCGACAAGATTTCCTTCCGGACCGCACCCGCCGACGGAGATTTGTTGTTTACATTCTCAAGTAATATTTTAGACTTTCGAAGAAATTCTTCGTCTCATTTAAAATTTGGCACGCGGCACGAAGACTCATCGCGATTTTGTCACTAGCTAGTAGGGCCGCCTTGTGACCCGAAAATCTCGTTCCGCTCGCTTTAAAAACAGCTTTTCTAATGTGAAACTCGTGTCAGAGGTCAATTGTTACAAAGTCCAGTAATATTAGCCTAATCTACTCGCGTTCTAGCCTCAAACGTTCGAAAGATATAAATAAAAATGCAATCTCAACTCGATGAATTATCGCAAAGGTGAGTCAAAAATTATATGATTTCATTGCACTAGTTTTTCTAAACATGTAGCCCCCTGTTTGTTTGATTTTCTCGGCCGTAGGGAGGTTCATTTAAAAGTTTACTAACGCGTCGTTGCAAAACATTTTGCTTCACGAAGCTTAACTCCACAAGATCTCCTTAGTCACATCCATGTCTCAATGGTTTCTTTCTTACAATCTCTATTGTTGCTGTTTTATTTCTGCGTATTCTTTCACAATTATCTGAGCTTGTATGGAAGCTGGCAGAAGAAATAAGCCTTCAATCGGCATAAAAGCGCTTCCCATCTTTTGGTCCTCCTGCCAACGGCAATGAAAAGTGACGCCAAAAAAATGCCGATTTCGCCCAAATCGAAACCCAAGGGCAACAATACATCATTAATCTGTAATCCTGAGAAGTTTTAGTGTAGTATCGAACACGGCCAAGCGGGATGCAAACGGATTTTTCAAGGTTCTCTTACTCTCCTCGCATCTTTTGATTTCGGGAAATCCTGTCCAAAAATCAAAGTTTGGTGTATGGGAAAGTTATTGATGCGTGGAACCAGGACTGTGATTCCCCAAAGCCTCAGAAGTGAAGTACTGCACTTATCACAAGGCCATCAAGGCATTGTTAAGATGAAAAATAGGTTGCGAACCATGATGCTGCAGCCCGCCTGTCTTGTCAGCATATGTCGTGTGGATCAGCTTGTGGCTCTAATCATGATCTCTTACTCCCTCATTCCTTATCTCCTCTTCCTTCGGAAGAGAACTTACTCGTGGTAGTTGATGACTGAGCCGTTGTTTTGAAGTGGTCATCATGCGTTCAACCACTTCTCAGAAGATGATGGAAACGCTAATGCCAATCTATACGCTTTTGATCAATCTATGCGCTTTTGATCACCTTGTTTTTTAAAACGCGCACTATAAATGAATAAGTTATTTATATTGTTCATTATATATATACGCGGTATGGATGTCCAATTCAGCCTTAAGTCTGACAACGCCCCTCAGTTTGTGTCAGAGGAATTTGAAAACTTCCTAGCTACACATTGCATCCAACAACGGTAATCTCTACCCTTTTGGCCTCAGGCTAATGGCGAGGTAGAGCGCCAGAATTGAACTTTGCTTAAATCACTCAATTTAGCTGAAGCAGACAGGAAGAAATGGAAAGAATAATTTAAATTCCTAACCAGGGGAATTTGACATTTTAATGGAAGCCAGAGTCAAATTCCCCACCCCCAGGCACCTATTAAATGTCAATTTCCCGCCTCTGGGGTAACTTTTTCTAACAGAGTCAGGACTTAATAATTGACAGGTTGGAAAGGATGTCTTTTACAACCTCACATAGTGTTCACCGCAACACAAGAGAGGCAGTGCCAGAAAATGTCATCTTCTGCAGGGCATAATAAAGGTGGCCAAGATGTACTAGTACAAACTTGATGGTACCACATGTCACATGTGTCACACTGTGTCCACAGGACTTGTTCTTGGTCATTATTAGGATCCTCATGTTGTCTTGTTACTTTCAAGAAAAGCAGAGGTCATTTACCTCTGGTGACTTCTGGGTATTACTAAGATGGCAGGTCACTCATTTCCAGTTTCTCTCGGTCTTCCAAGATGGCGGCCATGTCAAATTCCCGACCCTGGGGCAACGCTTAAAAATTAATGTCAAAATCCCTACCCAGGGGAAGGCACGCTCAGTCAATTTCCCGTTAATCGCAGGTTGACTTCACATATTTACACATTACGTTATATTAAGAACAGCGTTAAGTGGGAGAACATTCTAGATCTGAGGATGTAGCACGGTTGCTGTTTAAAGATTTTCAGGATGTGATGTGCAAATTGGTTGGTTTTGCCGCAAAATCAACCTTTAGATTGATTTACTTGCATGAACTGTTTACTTACTTATTGTTATTTTTAATTTAAAAAAACGACAGCTGTTTTTTGCATGGCCATTGTTCTGAAAACAGTTTCCAAGATAGTTCCCACAAAAAGCATTTTTTAACTGTGAACTGTGAACAAAACTACTGCAAGAGAAATTAGAATGCTAACTCGATAAATTTGTGTATGGTTTTTTTAAGACTCAAGTTTGACCCGCCTATTTAGTACATTTATTCAATAGTCTGTGGTTACTTCCGGAGTTCCTCTTTTTCAGTATTTCATATTTTTCATTTATTTCTCAAGTGGAATAAAAGTTTCTCAGTTACGGAGTTGACATAGAGACTATTTCCGTGGGCCATTGAGCTTATAAGTGTAGACTGGTGAGGATAACCCTCTTTAAATAAAGCCGTGCATTTATTTTATAATTATTATTATTTTATGACGCAAATCTAAGGCTTTTCTTTAGGAGGGCTAAAAAAGGTACAAAGGAATGGTGAGAGTTCCCAGGCTACCTGAGGTTTTTGAAAACAGAGACAAACTTGTCGAGAAAATTAAAGAACCGTGGTGCGTGATGCTATTAAAGAACGGCAAAGAAATGCACCTGACGGTTCGGTTTAGTTCGAAATTCAACATGCCACTTAAAAATTGAAATACGTTAATTTGGCGTCGAGTAGTCTGACACAACACCAGCGGTCTAACGTAAATATAACTCACTTCTGTATTGACCAATGCAAGGGATAAGGAAAACTACTTTTTTTTGTTAAATTTCTGTCCAAAAATGACTTGTCCCATGCAAAAATAAAAAACTTCACAGTGTTAATCTACAGAAAAAAAGGATAATTATAAAGAGATTTGTAGCGATTTTATGATATCATATGCGCATACGCTGGAGCATCAAAATGATATTAGTTATTCCAGTTTAATGGCTCTCTTGAAAAAGCTTTCAAACTAATTATCTCTGAGGTTAATTATTCTGTTGAATATATAGAAAACTAATTTTCGACGTCTTTAAGATTGTTTGTTTAAGATTAAAGGCGTTAAAAGTTTCGGCGTTGATAAACAAGCTTCTATACTTAACATGCAGGTGATATTTGTACTTTACTCCTCGCGTGCCCGTCTCAGTAGTTGGCGGCCTGATCCCACCCTTCATTCTGCTGCCTCCAGGTCCAGTGTGCAATTAAATAACTTTCCCGTTGTTCTATTCTCCTTTTCACCGGACCTTTTTTTAAGCGGTGAGGAGGCGGTTGATACATTTAACAGCCATTAAAGAAATGCACTTTTTACAATTTTATTTTACGATCTAGTCATACTCTTTAACTCGTTATCACAGAAATGTAACACTGGCGTGATCCAAATAACTTAGAACCTGCTATGCACATAGCACGTTACCATAACACATTACCAAACTCGAACGCTTGCCAAATCATATACATAATTCTATTCTTTCACGCGTCTTTTTTCATGGTAATCACGATCAGACTCCACTTCTCCAGCAAATAACGCCTTTAGAGGGCGTCATTTTGCCTCAAAGATCCTTTTTTTGCAAGATAGTTTTTGTCCAAGCTTCAGTTCTTTTTTAGTTGTAATCTCACTTGATTTTGTTTATTTCTGGACCATTCATATTTTTGCAGTTTTCAATCACTTACTTGAAAAAGTAGAAATGCCTCTTCTCACCATTTCCACTCTGTGACACATCAACAAAACAGAAGTCGGCCAAACTTGCTTCTTCATCTTGTTTGCTCCTTCTGTAGGCAGAAAACTTCGCAGCGTTATTAATGGTTACTGCTGACATGGCCATCTGTACGCACACATGGAACTGAAAACTCCTGCGCACTTTGTTCTAATATTAAGCTAAGAGTCCTCATCAACAACATCGTCAAAATGAGCGCCCCAGGATACTTGTCAATTATTTTGTATATTCCTGCTTTTTAACAAAAAGGAACAAAACATCTAATCGCCAAGCCCAGGATAGAGATAATACAGCCAACTACTGCGAAAATGAAAAATGACGACGCGTCATCAAAATGTTCATAGTTTTTTCGAATCACAGGGTCGTGGGTATCCATACAGTCTAATTTCGTAGATAATAATATCTAACATCAACAAAAAGAACAACTTGAGATTAGCCTGCAAAACAGGCGCTTTATGAGCCAAGCGACGCGAACGCGGCATTTTGCGCGAAGCGCGAAACGTTAATCCTCATAGCCTACTTACACCTGAGGTGTCCGCTGTTAAAAGACAGGTTCAACAGATAATAAACACTTGCAAATGTCTTTCTTCCATTTGCCCTATTTTCGTTACCGACGAGTCGCCTTTCCTAACTCAGCTTTATGAAAATAATTGCAATAAGAAACTGGATCCCATTCTCTGACAAACCTGTGATACTGACTGAGTCCGGGTAGGGAGTAGATCAAAAGCATTTGATTTTATTGACTCGGTTAATAAGACGAATTGACCATAATCAAAGTACTTCCTAAAACACGGGCGCTAACGCTTCGTCTGAGCAGATCCATTGCTAAACCCAAACCATTCTTTTCACTCACCCTTTTGGATTATCTTTAATAAATTAGACCACCCGTGAATGGCCTCACTAAAAGTGCCACAAATTTACAGTTATCACACGGGACGAAGCTACGAAAAACGTGGTATTCAGTTTTAATTAAACTTGTAGAGATCAGAGTGATAAAACAGAGCGTTGAGGCGTATTGTCCCGTGGTCCTTTTCATCGTAAAGTAGTCCAAATCAAATAAGTGACTATTTTCGGAGTACATCTCAAGTGCTTAATGTAGCAACTTGGGAAAACGAAAAAATGTAGTACTATAATCACAAATACTAACGTAAGTATACTTTGCGGCTTGATTTCATGGGTATCACAACAGCATAGTAGGGGGGTTTTCCAAGGAGGAAATTTCTTTTACGTTTATCTTATGCTTTTATGTGCTAAGCACAATTACTTTATTGTTATGTCAATGAACGTCAGAATTTCAAAGTTTTCTGCTAAATTTTAAATATTTTGTGAATATGTCGAGATTTGTTAATTGAAAAAGAAAAAAACACGACAGTTTTATCCAGCGGGTGCTATTCAACCATTTTTAACGATTTAAACTAATTGACTTCCTACAAACAAAGTGGTGAGTACCATTCTCACCTTTCAATGGTTTATGTGTTAATACAATTTGAATTTCAGTAAATTTAGATTTAATTGAAACGCATGCTGGGCTTCTTACGTTTGTTATGCACAGAATTATTCTGCATTATCCAAAATTGAAGGTAAGGGTAATGCCAATTCGCTTAATGGAAAAATTGGAATTGTTACACGGCTCCAAACAGAAAACTATTGAAAACCATAACATGCTGTTTAGCGAAAATGGCCGAACGATATCAACAAAATAACAGTTTCTCGCAATTTCACTGAACTCCAAAGCTGGTTAATTATCTGAAAAGAGAATGACCTTTCTGTTTCACGACCAGCGCTGAAATAAAGTCACATTTTTACAGAATTTTGACATTATTTACCAGTCCACTGTATTTGAGTGGCTACAAATTTACTTTCTACGACTGAGCACATTGGAGAAAAAATTCAACCGCAGCGCTGTAGCCTTTCAATATTGAGTTAGTAACATTGTTCTACTTAAAATAATCGCTGAAGTTTATATGTTGGACTTTCTTTTTGCAGTTTTATACCTTACCTACACTTGACAGGAGACAAAAATATATATTACAATTTGCATCTATCACTGTATGACAAACACATTGAAATTCCAAGTACGGTGCATTGTGAGTGACAATTACACCTCATTTTAAAATACTTTACATTTTGTTGCTATTTCTGAGTTGCTTGTGCTCCTGTCAGCAGAAGAGTCACTACAAGTGTTTTTACGGTCTCTCTTTGGGTGGCGTGAGTGACTTCATAGCCTCGATCAATCGTAAAATTAAATAACTCGATAGTCTATAAGGCGAGGCAATTGACTGAAACGTGTTTTCAGCTGATACGTGTACAAACTATTGTCTATTAACTAGTTACAATGTAAAGTTCACAACTGCTGTAGCTAAGGCAGGGTATTAGTCCACGCTAATAACTCTTCCACTTCGCGATCATGGGGTTCCAAATCTCTAGCGATTGTAGTTGACGGTGAAGGCTCACTGGTAATTGTTCTTGGTGTCGGGGTAAATACACTTGACAGGCCTGCAAAGTAAGTTAGAAAGATTAAGCGAAAGATAGATAGAATTGCGATATATTATTACAATAATTCTATATTAACACTTTCTTGCTAAATACTCTGACACAAATAAAGTACGTTTCTGCGAAAAGTGCATTCAGGCGCGGATCCAGGGGAGGCGAAATGGGTGAATTTTCACCCCTTTTTCTGAGCCCCCTTCTTTTTTTCTTTTTTTTTTTTCTTATCCCTCAAATATTGAATAATATTTGATTTCTCTGATTTCTCTGATTGAGGTGGAGAATGTGCATAAGCGATGACCGGTTCTATCAATCAATTTATTCATTTTGAGTCCACAAACACACTGTCGAAAATGTTAATTATTCATCGGAAATCAATCATGCTGATGCACAGACCTCAAACACCTCAACCAGGCTTTGGTTCTATTTAATACATTATTACAAAAATTCACCCCCCCCCCCCCCCCCATTTCAAAATCCTGGAACCGCGCCTGGCATTCATTGGAGAAAATATCTGAAAAGTGAGACGCACTCATACACCCAGGAAGTCCCCAATATGGGTCAGCGATAAAACTGATCAATAACGGGCGGGAGAAGCAAAGCAAAAAGGGACCACAACATGAACCACAATAAGGAAAACAAAGATAAGCGGAGACCATGAATTATGACCAACTGTAAACCAAAAAGATGCAAGAGCAACAGCAAGATCTTTCCCTAGTAAAGAAATTTTGAAGTCGGGGAGTTTGGCAAGTAATTGTCTGCGGTGGTCGTTTGCAAGCCAATCGAACAGAGGCAGTTAATAAAATTATGATCAGAATATCAGCCGGCATTCCAAATAAGGTCCATTCTTGTAGTAAAAGCTGCATCAATTAATTTGTTTCAGGTAGGTGTCACACGTGTGTCGCTAGTGATAATATTCTGCATATTTATCTCGAAATTTGGCTTGATAAATGATAGTTGGAACCGCACTGCAAGAGGCAATGAGTATCCCATTTTTTTGACAACTCTGGTTGCAAGTAACTCATTCAATGTCTGACATTCGCTTTTAGTGCTAGCAACTTCTGGGGAATCTGCATGAAATAAACACGTTTTTTTCAGATAGTAAGAGGCGGCCTCCTTTGGAGTAGCCCAGAGGTTTGTGGTACATATTTCATACTTGATTATGAATGACGACCGTAGCCTCAGAGAACGAGATTATATATTACGGAACGTTTTTAAAATAATAAAGCATTTTTAATTCTAGAAATCCACAACACTACAGGGTAACATTGCAACAGAAGGTGTGTAGTAATCCCCTGACAGACAGCACTCCAACATAGTCACACGCCCAACAATATGATGCCTCTACTGAAAGAAATATAGCTACATTTTTTAATATTAACTAATATTTCAAAAACGTTCACAAGGACTTACAGTACCGCTTAAAAGTAAGTTACCAGTCTGTTGCAAGTGTAGATTCTTTACATGATTCTCCTACGTGAGTTGAGTATCAAGAATCGAGTCGAAGATCGAGTTTCGCGAGACAGAGAGAGAACAAAAGATTCACCCCTGACTGGTTTCTCGGCAATTTTACATTGACAACCAGCAACACTAGTGCCGCCCAAGCGGATTTTTTGTTAGAAATGTAAAATTGAAGTTCTTAGAAATGTGTCTCCAAATATCAAGCTTGATTTGTACAGTGACTGTTTCAGCTCGGTCATCGATTCATACAAGAATCAAGAATCGAGTGCAGTACAGTAACTTACTTTTCAGCGGTACTGCAGAAGGTACTAGAGATGCTTGACAGTGCATACACTGACAAAAATGCAAAGACTCTAGCTTCACCTTGCTGTTTCGGAAGATAAACCTGTTTAAGTAGCTGTATTTTGGTCGACTTGAGCTCCGCTGGATCCTGCCCTGTTTTTCCACTGTCGAATTTGCCGTACATAATAGCGTTATGTTCAGTAAGCTGTTTATGTATTTCTTCCTGAAGCTCTTGTTGTGGTAATCCAAAGTGTGTAGCTTGTAACTTTGAATCAGCTTTCAACACCTCACTCAGCGGATTAAACGCATCAGACACCGGTTTTGTTGTTGCAATTCCACTCCACATGGCATGATAGTCATCAAACGAGACTTGTCCAACTCCAGACACCTTTTTCCTCTCAGTTCTCTTGAACCGCAATTCATTAGGTTTGGGGGATATTCGAGTCACGTCGATTTCATCCGCCGTGTGCGGTTTTAGGCCAGCTAGACAAGCGTAAAGTATAACGGCTGAATTAACAAATAGCGTCATTTTTGAAATTGTGACAGAAGGTACCTGTTGTCCGATGTTAAATATAACATTTTATTATGGTTTAGCAACACCGCCTAGCATTTTGCCTCCACTACACAACTGAACACACACACAACTCTTACAGGAACGAGTCCGTCAGTCCGCAGACAGGCAAATGATGCACCTAGAATAAGCATCGTTACAGTCAATATGAAAACACCACAGTCGGACACGTAAACCCGAAAAAATGCAACTACTGGAAAAACAGGGACCGTGTACCCCCAACCGTAACAAAACTCCTGAACCGCGCAAAACTCGAACTCAGCTGCCGTTACTTGCCGGCAAAATATTATTCAATTCATACAACACAAATTACTAGCATCAACATCTTAGCGTTTCATTTAATCTGTTTAAACAAGTCTCTGAAAGTTGCGCTCAAAGGCACCTGGCCCCATTCAGATTCAGGAATATGTTCTAGCAGAGAAATCTATTGTAAACTCCACATCAAAAAATACTGTACGTTCATTTTCCAACAATTTCGTCTGCAATTATGTACATGATAGAAAAGAGTTCTATATTAATTTTTTACTAAAAAGTATTTAAAATGAATCGTGTATTACCTTCCAGCCTCTTACTGGCAAGAACACAGTCCAAGACTGTCTGTCTAAATCCACTGGGCGACGAGGCAAAAATACGAGCTGCACTGGCATTTACAGCATTCTCAAGAACGGGGTTTGGAAGTAGCATCTGAAACAAAAAGTTAAATTGAAAGTATACAGTGAAATGCATCTAAAAATATGTTATATATTGTTAAGCTTACATTATAACATAAGACTAACTAGCAAAAAGCTTCTAATGCTATACACCAATTTTTTTTAATAAAGATCCTTTAGTACATTAACAATACGACCAAAATGGTGATTTTCAAATGGCTACATTTTACCCAGTCAGAACGACCAAATCTTCCTACCTACTGTAGTTAATAAATAGATGTGATAAAACTACTTCATTAGTGTTTGTATAAGTATAACAATATTATTATCATTACATTTTGGGGCTGTTTCGTTGAGTAAAATACAGTCCTATTTTTGAGTCTCGTTTGGCTCCTTTAATCAGGGTAGGGCTGATTTGGACCCAAGGGCTGAAATAGGTCTTTGGCCTGCTGGGCTGAATTGGCACTTTGGGGCTGAAACCGATCTTTTTAATATTCAGTGTATAATTTTTCTTTCTGCAATGCAATGAGGTATCCCATACTAGACACAATCACACCAATTTTTGTACTGTAAAAATAGAGGAAATATAATCTATTTAACATGTACATATGGATTTCAAAGCAAGGGCATTGCTAGGAGATTCATATGTACATTATGTAAATAAGTGGAACAATTTACTAGAATCAGATGTATAGGTCAAAATTAAATTCAGTTAAAATTTTCCAACCTAGGATTGATTCTCAATTTTCTTTGTCTCCTAGCTTTGTCATTAATAATTAGGGCTAGGAGACAAAGGAAATTTAGAGTCAACCTAGGTTAAAAAAA
Organism: Porites divaricata; assembly: GCA_038088405.1. Classification (NCBI taxonomy): domain Eukaryota; kingdom Metazoa; phylum Cnidaria; class Anthozoa; order Scleractinia; family Poritidae; genus Porites; species Porites divaricata. Next base: position 12,382,441 of record JBBMOI010000012.1, on the reverse strand, counting down.
TTTTAACCTGAATTTAGCTTTGATCTGTAACATAGTATTACACTGTAATATGTACTATACAAAACAGCTAAAAATACTGTAAGAGTTATACAGTGTACTCGTACCATTTCCTCAAAATATCAAACCTTACATGCTCCCAAAATACACGCTTTTACTCAAAAATGATCCGATAATTATATCTGAATCCTTATTTGTAATGCAACATTATGTGACTTTCTTGTGGAAACACAATGAAGAAAGACTGTGACCAGATGGACAACTAAAATAGTGTTATATGTATGTCTTGCTAAGCTAAGGTAAACATTATTCTCAGCACCAATACAGATTAACATTGATATTAATTTTCTCCCACAACATTGGTGAAATTTGTCAGCATTTAATGTTAGAAATTTTACCCAGTTTAGAAAACAAACTACTGTAACAACATTCATGTCTGCCTACCTGGAGACTGAGTAACATATAAGGAATTGAGTAACATTCTTTCCAACAACTCAAGTCATCCAAAAACTCTGCACAAACCTGGCCTGTGTCTGGGTCAACTTAAAATTAACAGAAGTAAAGAAGAAACTTAATATTATATGATAGTACAGTCACTGAAGACTCACAAGGTCACAAGTGGCTCTAGGGACATTGTTTCAACAGATAGATGAGGTGGGAATGTGCTGTAAAAGAGGCACCCATTAGCACAGGTACCATGTGGGAAACACATGGGAATAAATAAAAATTGATCAAAATGCTGTGTACTGGAAAGAATCTAGATGAACCTGACTTTCATTCTGTTTCTGTTGTGAGTACTTTTTGAGTTTATCCTAAAGTGTTTTACGTGTAACTATAATCAAAACAGAAAATATCATTGTCTCTACATTTTGAAAGATCTTTATAATTCTTGTATTGTACACTTCTTTTACCTTTAACAACACAAGCATGTACAGTACTAGCATATAAATTTGCACAATTGAAGCATTGCATGAACTTTTACACAAAAAGGCACAAAATAAATTACCCTGAAAACATGAATAGTTCATTATCTTTATGATACTGGATTAAGATAATTATTTTCAGTCATAAAACACTGCTTTGTTTTTTTAACATCAGCAAATACAAACTCACCATTTGGATGGAAAGGGATTGTGTGAAAGAATATTTCCGGTGGCTGGCCACTATAATGTTCACTAAACTGAAGATACAACTTGAAAATACCACCTGTTAAACAGATCAGACACAGAGGCATAACATCTGTATATGTACTGTCTATGTACCCTGGGGGGCAACGGGACACTCCCACACTTGTATATGGGTTAGATACCTGTAGCCTGTGTTGCCCAATATAATAAAACAATCAAAACAGCTTTTATTTAAGTGTCAAAATGCCTACCTTACACACATGAGTGTAAACTAATTGTGTGCACCTACAACCCCGGACAAATTAGTTGGAACATTTAGTCGATTTCCCCCACTTTCCCCTTATTAAAGTTGAAAACCTCTCAAGCTTTCCCAAACTGCACTTTTCAACAACACTGCACAGGGGCAAGGGAACTTCACTGTGCATGCCCAAAAAAATGAACGTGTTCCAAGATTTTTTGACCTGAATAGTAGCTACTTAACTACCTAACAAACACACACACACACACACAAACTCAGAAACCCTGCCCACCCCATAAGGTTCGCAATGTCCATTTTTCTACCCTGGTTCTTACAAGAAGCAAGTGTTTCAGAACTCTTTATCTGGCACTGCATACTTAGTCTGGACCATATTACAGGACCAATATACATGTATCTACAGTGTAATACTGCATGTCCCTCAGGTGGTTGTATTTATCTTGGGAATCAGAAAATTTTCTGAATGTCTCAGGTTATAACTTCGGTTGTTTAAGTTTAAAACATTAGATATATATTAACTAAGGCATAAATTATTCTTGACTTTGTACATTATTATTGCTATCTCCAGCAGCCTTCACTTTTGCAGCAAGGGGAGTTTACATGTAGCCCTAACAAGAAAATAATATGGTATGGTTTTTAAGGGTCTTAATTAAGGCATCATTTTTGCCTTTGTTGGCATTTAGTGCCTGATATGATCCTTACAAGAGTATACACAATTGTATGTGCTGAAATTCAAGTGCCTACAGTTTTAATGCCCAGAGACACAAAAAAAAAAACAAATAATTATTTTGTTCAAACTCAGTGAACTATCCCTTTAAAAATGTATTAGGAAAGCAATTTAATGAAGGTTACCAAAAAAATCTTAGTTTTTGTTTTTTTTCCCCAAGAAGGGTGTCATTGTTTGGAAGGGTAAAGGATAATTATCAACTTTAATTTGTCTCATCCCTAAATAACATCAGGGTTTAAGATCCTGGGCAGCACACAACTGTCTGAAATTTATACCACCCAGGGTATGTACTTCACATGACTGTTTCAATAATGCTTTATTTTTTCTTACTGATGACTGATGGAAATGAAAGCAAACCCTAAACTGTCACACACCTGCACTCACCTTCCCACATTGTGTCTTTTGGACCCTTTATGGTACCTTCCCATGTAAACATATTGTCCTCATTTAAAGGCCTTGCCTGTATCCCCTGATGTCAAAGTAAGTAACTGTCATTCAGAGGACTCTAACCCTACACTGTAATCACTCTAAGAACAGTGCTGAGCAATGACATAACTGACAATGAAATACCGATGATGGGTATTCATATACGGACATGTAACATATACAATTAAAAAAAAAGTATCAAATATATGGTAAATACTATCCACTGCTCTGGGATGAAATTCAAAATGGCAATAAATTATTCAACTGTGCACACAAAAATTTCAAGTCTCAAATCTGTGAATGTTTAACAACATTTTCTCAATGTAACAGCTTCTAGCAAGTGCCTTAAGTATGGTACCTGAAAATTCTTTATCCTTTTTTTTTTTTTAGTTCTATTACTTAATTTCAAAAGAGCACAATGCTCCACAAAACAGAAGACAAAAAAGGATAGGAGAGTATCCTTGAAGTAAAGAGCTTTGATTTTGGATAGACGAACATATGCTATGAGGTCCTTTTACATGTACAAGAGCACACAGGGCTTATGGATGGAGTCACAATTATTATTGTACATGGAATGGGGTTGAAAATGATCTGCATGTATTTCTCTTTGAAATAGTGCAGAGTGCTGGATATATACCTTGATGCTTTGCATCTTGGTATATCCATCAGTATTCACCTCCACTTCAGGGGATAGTTGTATGCTATCAGAAACTAAATATGCATCACTGGTTAACTTCCCTTCCATTCAAATAATTTTGCTGTCTGTCAGCCTTGTCACAGACCAAGGATTTACGGCCAGGTTGGAATGTGAGTGCCCAGTGTTTGAAAAAAAATAACCTGACTTTTGAACCACTGGCCTTGGGAATTTAGGTGGTTAAGGGTCAAGCTGCCCAAAGTTATACTTACACATATAGTTTCCTGGCTAAAACCCACACGAGTTTTAGCCAGGAAACTATATAAGTATAATGTTGGGTGACTTGACTGTAAACTACCTCACCTTCCACGGCCAGCGGTTCAAAAGTCAAGTTACAAGCTTACATGTACATTATATATTGCTTTCTTACAAGTGTTGGGTTAGTTCATTGTTGTACATACAACAACAAACATATCTTTACTTTTAGTTAGTGAATACATTTAGAGGGTAACAATGAAATTCAGGTTAAAATTTTGGGATTCAAAATAAAGCTTTCGTCACTTTTAGGGGACTGGCTCTAAGTAGGGGAAAACCTAAGTGAAATGCACCGATACCTACACACACGATCAACTTACCCACGGAAGGTCTTCCCTTTGAAGCTTAAACCACTCTTTCTCCAGTAATAAATAAGCTCTCGAATGCATTCTTTACAATCTTATCTACTGAAACGGATAAAATCAAAGTAAATTTCAAGCAAACGAACAAAAATAACAGAGCTGAAGACATGTAACATGCTTACATGACATGTGTAAGCTTATTTAAGTTAAATTAATAGAAATAATTGTCACCAAAATGATTTTCTAGTGTAAAGTTACAGGCTCTTACAAAATGAAGTTAATTAATCTTGGCTCCTTTTGTCTTATTTTGCTCTATGCAAAACATGCGAGTAAAAGTGTCCGGCCAAAAGGACTCTTCGTTCGCCATGTTGAATTTGGCCTGACAGGCGCGGCTGCTCAATGTTCGTTGCCTAGCAACTGTAACCAAGACCGACTGGCCCAAAATACTCAACGAACACGATCATCGTGACAAATTTATTATGAAAAAAGAAAAGTATAAACTTTAACTTTATTCCACAAATAAATAAATAAAATAAAATAGAATAAAAACAAAGCAGCTGCAAGAGTGTAGAAGGACTATGTCCTATTGAAAGGGTATTTCAAAAGTAGGTTGAGTTTGATCGTCCGGGTTAACGTAGTCCTGAATAGGACTGTTGTCGTTGACAGTGACTGACGTTTCGACAACCTGTGCGGTAGTCATCTTCAGAGTCAAAGTGAGTTGTATCACGTCAGTAGATGGTATTATATACTCTGGTTATTGATCTGATTGGTCAATAAAGTCAGTCACTGTCAACGACAGTCACTGACAGTCACTGTCAAACGTCAGTCACTGTCAACGACAACAGTCCTATTCAGGACTACGTTAACCCGGACGATCAAACTCAACCTACTTTTGAAATGACTCCTGGGTTCAAACCTTTCACAGTGAAAGGGTATTGTCACCCAAAGCTTTATTGCAAGAAACTAAGTACACTGTAAACATTTCAGAAACCTACTGGGAAAACAGTTAGCCAGAAGAACCTTAAATGAATGGGGGTGATTTCGAATCTACGGAAATCTGCTACCAGCTCTTAGCACCGAACGTTCCCGTTTTGAGGAGAAATAAAGCTACCAACTCCAGTACTTCGAACCATCCATTTTTCAACCTGCAATGAAAACCCTTGTATTTGGTAATTTATTCAAGCTTTTTAGATTTACCATCGCATTCGCGCGGGTAGCTTGGCATTGGGGATAATGAGATGAAGAATAAGACGATTGTGATATTTTTCTTCATCTTTATCTCCAAGTGGAAAACTTCGGCCTGCGAAGTGTGATGGCAAATCTGAATTACCCGGTCCAGGAGGTCCATGTTTTGTATACGTCCTAAGAAATAGTGTAAGTAAGCTCCCGCAGGAGCTCATCAATGGGCCCCTGGCTTCTTTTTTAAAAACTGTTATTATTATTATTATAATTATAATTATTATTATCATTATTATTATTATTATTATTATTATTATTATTATTATTATTATTATTATGTCCATTCCTTGTACACTCAGGCAAGATGTTCAGCCTGCCATTTCTTAGGAGCGGGTTACAACAAGTCACCACGGGTTCCATGTCTCTCTTTTCCTTCTTATTACAGGGACAGTATATGTACTTTCCTTAGTGGATAAATTCCAACTTCACGTTCACACCGATTCGCTTCATGTACTCCTTAAAGTTAACTGAGACGGCTCCAAGGGCTCCATTAACAACAGGAATTACAATGACTTTTCGCATGCGCCAGACCTTTGCAATTTCATCCTTCAATAATTGGTATTTCTCTACCTTCTCAAGTTCTTTATCTTTCACCCTGTCATCACCTGGGATGGCAACATCAATTATGACAACCTCTCCCTCCTCCTTATCAATAAAGACAATGTCTGGTCAGTTCTTGCCTCGATTTTCCGATCACACTGGATTGTGAAATCCCAGAGTGTCTTGGAGTTTTCACTTTCCACCACTCTCTCCGGCTTCTGTTCATACCAGTTATTAGCTCTTTCCAATCCACATTTACCACAAAGTTGCCAATGGATATACCGCGCCACGTTATCGTGCCTTCCTTTATATTCTGTCTGCGCCAGCTTACCGCACTCACTCACCACATGGGCCACCCTTTCTCCCTTACTTCCGCACATTCTGCACAGAGGGGATTCTGCTGTGCGATCAATATGTGTATTATTATTGTCTCTAGGGCCGAGATCAAACCATGATCCTGGGGCACTAGGGAATAGCCAGTTTTTAGCTTGATAACACCCTCCTCAGAATGTGTGCTGTTATCACGTTATCGTGCCTTCCTTTATATTCTGTCTGCGCCAGCTTACCGCACTCACTCGCCACATGAGCCACCCTTTCTCCCTTACTTCCGCACATTCTTCACAAAGGGGATTCTGCTGTGCGATCAATTTGTGTATTATTATTGTTATTATTATTATTATTATTATTGTCCTCACATAATGTTTGCTTAGAGTCTCTAGGGCCGAGATCAAACCATGATCCTGGGGCACTAGGGAATAGCCAGTTTTTAGCTTGATAACACCCTCCGCAGAATAGTGCTCCAATGATAACTGGTATCGTTTCCGTTCTCATGCCCCACATTCGGCTTGTTTCAGTTTCCAAGTCCTTATATTTGGACAGTTTTTCAGTGACTTTCACGGATGTGTTTCTGTCCGATGGTACTGCCATGTCAATGAATTTACAGGTTTTCGTTTTGTGGTCTTTAATCACTATATCGGGTCTGTTGGCTGTTATTTTCCTGTCTGTGTGTATTGGCATGTCCCATAATATCGTGACATCCTCGTTTTCTGTAACTGTTTGCGGCTCAAGGTCATACCACTTTTCTGATGTCTTGATATTATAGTTGTGACAGACTTTCCAATGTATATACGCGGCTGCTTTATCGTGTCTGTGAGTATATTCTGTTTTCGCAAGTTCAGGACACCCAGACACGATATGGTCGATTGTTTCGTCATATTTGTTACACATCCTGCATAGGGGGCTACTACCGTCTTTGATAATGTTGGCGTGATATGATCTGGTAGCTAGGCTTTGGTCTTGGGCTGCGACTATGAATCCTTCCTTTTCTGCCTTATTATTATTATTATTATTATTATTATTGCCTCTTCTATCACAGTCTTTGCTGGTGTTCTTTTTGTGCATCAGCCGGGCTCAAAACATGCACCTGAAGCATCAGTCACTCAAGTCAATCATTCTGTTTATACACTAAGCACCTTTCTGAGGATTCGCGCAGATCCCAGCAGTCCCAGCATGCAGATCTTTTGACTCTCTGTCACAGTAGCTGTGTCTGATACTTTCTCGCTGTTTTCTACCATCCCCTTCTTTACTGTACCAAGCGCACCAACAACCACAGGGATCACTACGGTTTTCATATGCCATATTCTCTGCATTTCTTGTTTTATTATTATTATTATTAATATTATTATTATTATTATTATCTCGACACCACTTAAGAAGCTATACTTAAAAGTAAAAAAAGATAGGTACGAAACCTAATACGATCCTTGCCTAGTCCCTAGGCCTCATTATTCCGCGCGGCCAAAGCGTTTTGGGTCACGTGGTCCGATCGAAAATGTGAGAAAATGTTTCCCGACCGTTCGCCTCGGATACGTCACCGAAATGAATTGACCGAGAGGGACTGGGAAAACGCCGAACAGGGACTAGGCAAATACGATCCTAATATACATAATTGACATAATGATATGAATCTCTCTACTTAAAAAGCCGGTTTATAATATTATTAAATCCTTAAACTCTGTAAAACCAACGCAAAGACACGATGATATAATTATCTCTATAAGAAACCTATTTAGAAAATTATTCAGTTTTTATACTCTCATTATCTCTTATATACCTAAACGAGGCCATCGTAATGTGGTTATCTCTACTAAAAGCCTATTTAGAATATAATAACAAACTCTAATACTCTAAAACATCTAAGTAAAAACATCAGCAAACTTGTGTTTCTGTATTTCTATAGAAGAAAAAAACCTAAAAACTGGAGTCCTTAGCTCCCTAAGTAAATGTTTATCTTAAATGTTCTGACAATGTTCAAAGTGTTTGAGATGACCGATTTCTGCATCCGCTCAAGTACGCTCCGTGATCTCGCCCCTAGTAGCTTCCTCACCGACTTCTCTAGGTGTTTGGAGTAACCACCCCGTACTTCAATTATTACGTTGTACTGTTCAACTCTGTAACCACAATTGTATCTCTGCTTCAGCTCCCACATCATCATCATCCCATACTTGAGTGTCTTTTCCTCATCTTTCTTGGCTCTACTCTCAATCCATGGGCAGATAATTTCAATGTGCAGACTTCTTTCCTCTCGTGGCTGACAAATGCAAGTCGCGCGTCGATCCGATTTGCTCTAACTTCGTTGTGCTCTGCATAGATGGGAATATCCCAAAACGCCTCACTCGTGCGCGTGGTGCTCTGGTAGGCTGGTTTTGGCATCACCCGTGAGTACCTTGGTGGAACCTCTTCTATTAACCCATGCTCTCGCAGGAGCTAAAAAAACGGAATCTTCAAAGCTGCATTATGCCTGAGTGTATAGGTACTTGGTTTGTGCCAGGGAGGAACATCCAGCCAATACATATGCAACGCTCTCAGCTACCTTCCCACGTAACCTGCATAGGACTTCGCCGTCGGTGTCCGAGGTTTGCGTCTTCTCCTTTGTGTAGAGCTTCGTAGGTAACAGCTGCTCATACAGTTCCTACATGCCCACGATGGTATAGCCCAATCCTTTAACCATGCAAAGCAGCTGGTTATGCTTAGGGTCTCATCTTCCCATCTGATATGGAATAACTTTCCTTGCCACTTTTTGTCTTTAGCGATCTCCAAGAACTGCTTCTCATGAGATTGCTTCAACTTCAAGAACTGCTAGTAGCCTACTATGGTCAAAGAAATACCTCGTTGGTGTCGAGTAAATGTCGAGTTAGGTCGAGGTAGGTCGAAGTAAATCATGATATGCATAAGGGTCGAGTCTATGACGTCACCCATTGTTATAACCAAGGGAAAAAGTGCCTTCCTCCATATTAATTAACTGTCTTCCTGCATACTAATTCGTTATAGGTTTACTAATGAGCGAATACTACGATAGGCATAATAGGCTTGCCTCGGCTTGCCCGTGAAGTAACTTCAGCCGGGTTTTCGGACCGTCTATTATAAAAGAAAATAGGAATAAGAGACTTTTAGCGCTAAATAAGATATAGGAAGCCGTTTCTCGTTCATTAGTAAACCTATACCGAATTAATATCACAGGACGAAATAACGTGTTTCCGTATTTTGTAAACTCGACGGAAACGGGAAGTTGCTGATATCCGTCACGTTTCCGCCCTGCGGAAACATGGTAATCTAGTTTTCCATGGACGGGACGCGTTTCCGTCATTGGGAAACGAACGATCAGGAAGACAGTTAATATGGAGGAAGGCACTTTTTCTCTAGGTTATAACAATGGGTGACGTCATAGACTCGACCCTTGTGCATATCAATGATTTACCCTCGACCTAACTCGACACCAACGAGGTATATCTTTGACCATAGTACACTACTACTGCTTCTCTTGAGATTGCTTCAACAGATTCCCAGCTCTTGCGGCAGCCACCACCTTTACTTCTGTTGTAACACACACGGGATTTAGGGTATCAAGCTGAAGTGTGATGTTCAGTTCTTCAGCGTGCTTAGCTGCTTCCTTTACAAGCGACTGGTGGCCTGATGCCATGGCGTGTTCTTCAAATTCTCTAACTGCCTCCACGGTCTGGTCCAAATTCTGATACAATTTCAGTAGCGATTTGATTTTAGTGATCTTGTGCTCGTGTTCAACTGATCGCAGGCCTCCCGCCCCTTTCTCCCTCGGCATAACAAAGACATAACAAAGAAGTTAGGCTAGCTGGGTGCCTGCCACCGTTCTCAACTATGATCTTCCTAGCTTCTCTGTCCACATCTCTTAACTCTGATAAAGGACAATGCTGTGTCCACATTAAGTACCGCAGGACCGGGAGTGCATACTGATTAGTTGCCTGTCCCGATTCCAAAGTCCAGGATTCTGGAATGCCATTAGCGAAACTTTCCCGTATTCCAGATTCCACAAGCAAAAATTTCCCTAATTTCGGAATCCAAATTCATTTACATGGGGTGAAGACTTGTTCAGGAACTGTACTTTCAATTACGAAATAAACCAAAAACCTATACAGAGAGATACCTTCCGCAGACATAAAATGCGAGTAGACTGTCACGGTAGCTTCTCGGAGGCCTTTAAGACCGAAAGACTCGCTTAACTGTATCACTTCTGAAGGCAAAACCACAACGTCAAACCAGTGAGGGTCCTTCGGATCTTTAGTAGACCTAGATCAGTAAAATCTTGAGTACCAAATTTTAAACTCAAAACAGTAAAATGATCCTTACAGCAGAAAAAGTGATGAAAAAAATAAAGAAAGAAAACAAAGATGAACTGGTGAATTATATTTGCCCGGTATTTCGGTTGCAACACAAACCTTCAACGGGGGCTATAAACGAAAAATGTATACAGATAATACGGTGTAAGGCCAAAAATTGATAAATTTTGTACCATTGGTCGCTCGACTGATTTTGGGGCCCCTCTGAGACGTTTACATGAACTTGAGCCACGCTCATTTACCTTACAAAGGGGTGCAAGGTTTTAAAATTTGACAGCAGGCACCCCAGGAATAAAGAGGAGTTTTCCCCCGGAAGAAAAGTAACGTTACTATCCCTTAACTTTTGCGTAAAATCTTGGAATATTTTTCAGAGAATTTCACGACATCGTTTTCCGGCCGGCCTACACTTGTCATACAGTAGATCTTTTGAATGCGTTCTCCCTTTAGTTGGTACACTATATTGGATGTTGTGGTTGCCCTGTGCGTTAAGACTGCCCATTGAAAAAACATCACGTGTTAAGTGAACCTTTAGTTATCACTTTACATGCAGATCTGTACAGTTTTCATCGTTAATCACGAGCGAGCATTTCTTTACAGTTTTTTCCTGTCTTTGTAACAAGGTAAGAAGCTCCTGTTTTGTTTTATTTCGATACGATACTGATTGCATTTTGTGTGACAAAGAATCTTCAACACACGGCGATCGTGTTAACTGTACCTATTCTTTGATAGACTCTCAGTATATATTACTTAGCATTTTACCACCCAAAACATATCTACTGCAACGCACTCAGGAAAAAAAAAGCATCTCAACACCGGTACCTCGCTGTGAAGGGCAGTTTATGACTTTTCAGTTTTATCACATATAGATTATGGACCTTGAGCTATTCCACACAACGTTTGCACCACATGAAAGGTATTCAGTCACTTCAATACACAGGTCAGATGGTCACGTACACAGGTTTAAATTCACGCAATGAATTGAAAAAGAGGATCGCCTCCAGAAGAGGCGAAGTTCTCAGAAAAAAAAAAACAAGAAAAAAACAACAACTTTTACTTGAATCATCGTTCTATAGGAACAGTGTCCTTCCAGTGAGCCACCATATTGGCAGCTTTTAAGAGGGCATTTGATATACTAACATTTCAAATAAACCAGTCATTCATTAACGATAAGTCACGTTTTTCTTGAATTCCTTTGAAAGAAAGAAAAATTTAAGATAAATTCAAGAAATAAAATGAAGATTTGGAGGTGAAAAGAAGCCTTATAAATTGAAATTACACTATGAAGAATATAAAATGTCGATAAGGTGATGACAAATTTATAGACGAGCCTCTGAGCAAGCGCGAGCGGAGCCCTATACCCAAGAGAAAAAGAATGGATTAAACCTGTCGATGCGAGAAAATTTGGTTATGACGTCACTGTATGTCCGTCCGTACGTCCGTACGTTCTTTCCGAGTGGGGTTAATTAGAAACAAATTCCTTCCCTCTCTCCTAGAGAGTTTTGTCCCCTATTGTTTCAAAAGGCTTTAGAAGTGTTGACAAATCAGAATCTGTCTACTGAGCAAGTGTTTGATGGATTTTAGGGGCCGCCGTTATATTTCGGGAAAAAAGAATTTAATTCTAACTCCATAGGTTTAGGAAAAAAAACTCTTAACCAAACCAGGAGCCTATAACCCGGAGCGAGCAACTCCCATACTAGGCCTATTATGTCACGGCGTTTTTATGGACCAGTTTATTTTTAGTCACATTTTAGGGCACTTTTTCCCGCGAAAATAGAATCTCCACCTGGCACCATGTCTATGATGAGCACATTCGAAGTCGATATCAAAAAGGAAAACTAAACGTTATTTAAAGGCAAATATATCATTTTTAGGTCTGTAGGTTTTGGTGACTGGTTTGTAGAATTTAAAAGATATTCAAGAACCGTTCTAAAATAAACTGGTCGGTGAAAACGCCGTGACACGAGCGCAAGGAAGTTGTTCACTCCGAGGTGTGGGCTCCTGCCCAAACTAAATCACCCATACCTTCCACAAAAGTCACATGGTCAACCCCTCGGGCGGTGGGGGAAGAAACGGATTTGACACGACATCCATCCAGCGCGCGTTCATCATGTGGTGGTTTTGAAGACCAAAGTTTTGCATGTCAAGATTGAAAATACGTCGATAAAAGACACAAACAGAAAGAGAAAGTTTTAAAAAAATGCTCAGTTTCCTTTTTGTGAACAAACGAAAGCTTTTCTTATTGTCATTCGAGGAATTCAACCTTGTTTTCTTCACGGCGGGTCGCTTGGCTTCTTGAACCAACCAGACGATGACTTCGAGTCGTTTTTACTTCCTCCGCTGAGGGAGTAAAAAAGACTCAAAGTAATCGTCTGAAATTCAGGCTAGGCAGCGAGGTTATTGAAGAAACTTCGGGTACATTCTATTCTCTATTGTCGAGGAAAGAACGTTTTTAAAATAAAATTTTTGTATTTATAAGGCCATCCCAGTTAAAATGTTTCGTTTCCCATCGCCCCGTCTCTTGCGATGGTGGGTCGGTCGGTCGGTCGGGCAAAAAAAACCAGAAAGAATGAACACTTTGTGTTCCAGTTTACTTTTGCATATTTAATCTCACGTTTAATCTATAGGACATATAAACAGATGGTAAAGATGTATATTAACACGACTATCAAATGTCTAAACAGCCTTTAAAAAAAGGAGTATCGATGTTAATGAAAGACAACAGGGTAGTAGCAAGGTATGTGGGATCAGGGATCAAAGGTCTGAAACAGGGTGGGATCAGGGATCACATCCTTAGGATCAGGGATCACGGCCTTGGGATCGGGATCAGCGCCGTTGTTCATAGAATGAGAGATCAGACTGATAGTGTGATAATGATTAAAATCACAAAAAATTTGGATTTTGGATTTTTTAAATTTTTTGGTTTTTTTGCATCTAGAACGGCTTATTACATGTTATTTAGCGCTATCCTCCGTTCTGGCTTGTCACGCAGTCGTTGATAATTTTCGAATTTCCGGCATTCTATTTCATAATTGTCTCTGTTGTCTCGTCTGTGCCCTGGATAACATCATTTGTACCATGGCACACATAGTGATCACGTTGGTCCATTTATAGATGTTGACCTTTTGTCTCACCGTTTTTGGCCGTCGAGAACCTTGTGGCAACTTGTTCGCTATACTTGTGTGTATTTCGTTGACAAACCATGGGGAAAAAGAAAAAGAAGGACGATCGCTCACGTCGAAGGTAAAGTGATTTTAATTTTGACTTACCGCTTTGGTACGTACTTGCTGAAATCTGCAGCATTTTTCGCTAAATTTAATTTCACGAACTTTAATTTTAAGTCACCCTACCAACGAAGTTCGAGGAGGTCACCAAGTAGGTTAGTACAATATTTTATTTTTCCTTAGTATCGATTTTTTTCTTTTTGGCAATATTACAATATTTTAAAAGACACAAGTACGCAGAGGATCGCTCGAGAATTTCTGGCCATAGCTCTGCATACTCTGGCATACTAGTTCATACTGAGAACAGATCCTAACAATTGATCATGAATTGATCGCATCGGGAGTGATGCATTATCTCTTTGACCTATCATTAAACAGTACCCTTTCTTCAAAGAATATAAACTATACAGATTTTTTAAATACAGGTGAATACTGCGGCGGTTAGGATTGCTTCGAAATGACGATTTTAACGTCCTGGCATACTGGCGAACCACGCTAAACTCAAACCCCCAAGGGAGGATAAAAAACAGTTCGGACCAGTAGGGGAACTGGAGGGAATTCCAGTTATCAGGGTAAAAATTACTGAAATATGGACAGAAGGCAAATTAAATTTAGTTCGAATTAGCGTGGATTTAGAGTCAAGCGAGTTAGAGTTATGGAAGTACTACTTTAAATGCTTCAATAACAGTTCACAGTTCAAACCAATTGTTAACTGGGTCACGTGTCATGTTTGGTGTCGTTCCGAGCTGATTTATCTGTGATTTAGGCGTCATTTTGCGAGATGATTTCTCGAGTTTAAGCAGGCCGTCGAGAAAGGCAATTATGATCTCGCGAAAGAAGATGAATACAGCAATTAAATTTGGCTTTGTAAAACACCAAATCCGCCTCGAATTCCAGAATTTTACACCCTCACTAAGATACACAAGCCGACCCCGGTTGGCAGACCGATAGTATCAGGGTGTGATGGCCCAACAGAGAAATTATCATCATTCGTCGACAAACTCCTTCAGGCTATAGTACAACAAAGTCCCAGAGGACGTCGTACTTGTTTCAATGGACGTAACGAGCCTTTATACAAATATACCTCAAGAGGAGGGAATACACACGGTATGCAGAGCATAATAATAATAATAATAATAACTTTATTAACGTGTCAAAAGGAGTAGCTGAGGAGAAAAGTCCCCTCTACTAATTGTGGACACCTAACTAACCTAATTAAAACCATTACCTTACTATAAATACTACAAGAAAACTAACAAAAATGTTGACTTTACTAAAAAGAAAATATATACAAATATATAAAAATTGTGTATCCTAAGCTACATTAAAATATTAAAATTCTTCAAATCATTTGTAAAAATTATCTATAAACGGCCAGTCATTCTCGGCATAAGTTGCAGCCTCGACAGTCACTGACATTTGCAGCTAGGACAAACAAACCTCCTATCCCTACACAATTACTAGAACAATCGCTAAGGCTAATTCTTGAAGAAAACTCATTCCAGTTTTATGGAAAAACTGCCTTCAAACACATGGTACAGCCATAGGCACGAAAATGGCAGTCGCCTCTTCTAATTATATTGATTCATGAATAAGGTAGAGAGCGAAATCCTAAGCCAAAGCGAACTAAAACCGCTCGTTTGGAAACGTTTTATAGACGACATATTCTCGCTCTGAACTATAAACAGAGACAGAATAGAGCAGTTCATTGAACATGCGAACAATCATCATCCTACGATCAAATTTACGGCTGAAATTTCCGATAAGGAGACAACATTCCTGGTCACCTGCATCTACAAAGGCGCAAGATTCGAAAGAGATGCAATCCTTGATGTGCGGATTCATTTTAAACCACCTGAGACATTTCAATATTAATACGCATTTTAAATCCTGCCCCTCAAGGAAATAAGAAAGGCTTCATTAGTTCATTATTATTCAAAGAGGCCCTAAGACTTCTCAGAACAAACTCTTCTAAAATAATGTTTGAAGAGAAAATTACAAACTTCAAATCACATCTGCTACAGAGAGGTTACCCAGAGGATCTCATTAACACAATCCTTTCAGAGGTTAATTTCAAAGACAGGAAACTAGCCCTTCAACAGAAGCAAAAGAGAAACCTACGAATCTTGCCTTCTGTCACACAATATCAACCACCAGTGCTTGACCTAAAGCAAATTCTCATGAAAAACTGGCATTTAATAGAACAACAACCATTACTGAGCGAAATCTACAAAAATCCGCCCCTCATATCGTACAAAAGAGGGAGGCGCTCAAAGACATACTCATGAGAGCCAAACTATGAAAAAGGATATTTTAAACACGCGCTGGGGAGTTGTGTAGGCCTGTCAACCCCATTTTATGTAAAATTATATAGGGAAACTTGTGGGATCAAGTATTTTTACAGGATCATGGATCAAAATTTACAGCAATTTTGGGATCAGGGATAAAAAAATTAGGTCAAAAAACGGGATCGGTTTGAAAAAAATATACCTTGCTACTACCCTGAAGACAAGGACATCACATCATACCAATTGTTTTTAAAATAAGATCTTGTGCTGGTAAATTAAAGCACTTGCTTTTTCACTAGTGAATCTGGATTTTTTTTTGTTTTTACTTTTTGAAAAAAAAATGAGTCGGTCGGGCGACGGACGACGGACGTTTTCTTCATTTTGACATCGGCGTGAAAGAAAAACCACAAAATGTGCCCCGATTTGAAATTGCGTGAACGGATCCACGATCCAGTTAATGTTACGTGAATTGCTTTTAATAAGGATTAACTTTTGGGTTTTTGAATACAAATTTTCAAGATATTAAGTTATTTATCTGTCATTCTTCATTCATAACATTAGTCATTAGCTCAAAACACGATCGTGAGACTACAGATCGTGAGATTTTTAGAAACAGTTCAGACGGGCTAATTAAAACTGAGGTGTTGTTTTTGTACATGTTCCATTGAATTGCTATTCATTCAGTTCTCAGTCATTCCTTGCCATTCAAGAATTTTACAGTGTGCTGCTCTTTTCCCATAACTCGTGCCCTAAATACAGCTGAATACCGCTTGAATGAAATTTATTGCGTTTGTTTTCAGTTGTTTGTCAGTAACACTTTCCCCAGCTATTTTCGCCGAAAAACGTATATACTAAGCTTGTGCGAGAGTGTGTTCCTTTCGGCGAATCCAAAAACGGATTTTTGATCCTAGATTTGCCGGATGTCGTGGTCGAAAGGAACGTGAAATCCAAAATTGGATTTGCAACCTTGGTAACCTTTCGTAAACGCGTGCAATATGCAAGACAGCCAGGGCGGATAAATGCTGGGCGGTGAAACGAGCGCTCCGCTCTTCATTGTATGTGTGATGCAGAGTAGGACTGGCACGAGCGCTCTTTCCACGCTTCCGGTGCGCTTGATGCCGGCGAAGTTTTTCTGTACAATGTTAAATAGATAAATTCGTTTCATAGCAATATCAATAAACAGTTTCATATGTTTGCGTCTGTATGCCTAATAAGTCAAACTTGTTGGTCGTATAATGCCAAAGTTTGAGTTTAATTAATTTGAAAGTGTTGAATACCTCCTCCTTCCACTAAATATCACCTAATCGTCTTTCGCCGTTTCGTTTGCAAAAGCTTAACACTTCTTAACCTCAATTTTTACACATGTTAAAGGGGAATAAATTTTTGTATAACATAACAAAAAAATAGATTGATATATTTTGATATAGTAGTACTGCTTCAAACTTTGCTTCTCGGGTGCATCGCGCCATGGAGATTCGCCGAATGAGTCGCAAGTCCGGCAACCGCATGTAAACAAAATTTATTGAGGTTAGTTGTAAGGTTTTTTCTCCGTTTTTCTCCCTAAAACAAAACTAGGTCAACAGTAAAAACTGAGGGGAAACTAAATTGAAGTTTCCAAGAAACAGAAAGACGTATGAGATGTGTTTTCAAAATTAAAAAGAAGGATGATGGTGATTGAAATTAGCATAATTTCACCTTGCACGAGCTGCACGCATTTATAAAATAGACGTCATCTAGTTATGAAACACGATCTGCTGTCCTTTAGTTTTGCCATGGATGACATGGATGAGATTTTCCTTCGTGTTTTAGACAGTACTTAGTTGTTTTTGTTTTGGAATAACATCGACATTGGCGAGTAGTAGAACTAAAATATAATTCAGTGGTAGTCATGGAAGTAATAAGAGAAACCCTTTGAAAGAGATGTTTCTCTACTCCAACTATCGCAAAAGATAGCAACATTTGCCTCTCGGAGACAGCGTACCAGCACAACGGAACGAGGAAGAAGTGCAAGAAAACATATCAAGCCGCCATAATTCAGAGACAGCGGCAGTGTCTAATGGACAAACCACATCGCAAGCCCTGACCGAAGTCGAAAACAAGCAACATTTCTAAGCAGAGTCCCAGTCCACTGCATCACACCTTTTTGCTCGGACGCGCTCGCTTCACCGCCCAACCTTTATCCGCCCTGCGCGAAATTCAGGTTTTTCCGCGAAATCCGCCAGTTTGTATCAGTTATTCCCGCTTCGCTCGTTTTAATTGTTTCGTTTATTACCAATTGATTTAGTTAATTAGAAAACATTGTACATTTTAATTTCAGATCGAATAAAAACATTAACAGTTATACGATTGCGAGTATTCTTCGGTATTGGATCGTCTTAGTTCCCTTGCGAAACACCTAATATGAAAGAGTTCTCCTTCCTTCTAACGAAAGACTAGTCAATTGTTCGAGCCCGAGTTTGTCTTTTATTTTATAAACGAAAAGTTGTAAGTTGTTGTAACGTGTATAGTTTGTGGTATAAGTAAGTCTATCGCACGTTTCTCAGTATGAATTCACTGCACAACACCTGAACACGTACCGCACAGTTTGTGTAGGTTAAAGATTGAATTATTTAACAATAAATGAAGGAGTGAGTCTGAGTATCTTATGAAGAATTATGGAGATCGAGGAGGGTCGAGGCCGAGGCGGATAACACCCTCCGAGATCTCCATAATGCTGCATATGATACGAAAGCCGAAATCAATAATTGTTTGATTATTCATTAAAATAATTCCTTGTTTAAAAACATAGCTAAAACATGCTTACCTCCATCGATGTTCATCTTCCTATGTCCGTCCTCAAAGAAAATAAGCACCTTGGAGTAAAACTTTCTATCAGATATTGTGAGGAATAAATGTAAAGGCTACACATAACTGTTCGTCCGGGCCCGTTAAAAGTCCCTAAGTGGGCCCGATTTTTCTTTTAGGTCTTCCCTTAAAGACAGAAATACTGGCCCTAGAAATCGTAACCTGTAACTTGCTGCTACTGAAGAGACGAGACCTATTATTTCACAATTTTTTCAATTCAGGATTGTTTGTGGGATATTTTTTCTTAATCATTCAATCCTCCTTCTTAAGGTGAACTGGTGCCGAAGGCTTCTAAATTTCAATTCATAGGGATGTGAAGATTTCTTTTTCCACAGGCAACCCAAGCGCACTGTGTGAGTTCGGGCTTCAGAGTCTTCAGAGGTTATTTGGTCGGAATATACTAGAATTATTAGTGTATTAGTATTATCTGATGCCAAATAATTGCAAGAGTCTTAAAGATATGAAGTCTTCGTGTTTGTCTATCTGTACTAGTAGCCTTTATGACAACGAAGGGATTATCGAAGGATTTTTTTTAGTTTTAGTTTGAAATGTTCAATTTCGGGATTTTCTTTAGCTTGGGTAGGAAATTTTGGCAAGTAGTTGTTTTGGGTAGCTTGACTTAAGTAGGGAGTTTTTTGGGTATTCAAAACTAATGTTTCTATTTTTCGTGTTATATATATATATCATTCAATGTTTCCTGAAAATTGTTTATGGTTCGGAAATTCGGCATGGGATTTTTTGGGAGTCAAATTTTGGTTCAGGGATTTTTTTGGGGTTATGTTTGAAGCCCAAGCGATTTTTTTGGGGTTTTGATTTTTGCCTTTTCCCCCATTCGAACATCCCCGTCATTTGAAATCCGGAGTACTCCCCGGCATTGCTTTCAGCGTTGGCTAAATCAACGTATTAGCATTTGAGCAAATATCTACTTTGACATCTTGTATGATGGTGTGTCACCGCAATTGACCACTACAGAAAATATCATAACAAACCGTAATTGTCAGTTTATCTTGGGGCCATTTAATCTCCGAAGAGAAACTAAAGACAATGCTTATGAAAAATTTTGGGGTGACATACAAAGAGCATTATGATATGTTATGGTATTTTCGGTAGTGGTCAATTGTTTCAGAAAATGTATATATATCTTAAAATTGAATTGAACAGCTGTTTCTTTCCTAATCAACCTCAGGAACCGGTCTCACTTGATAACAATAGGGAGTTTAAGCAAAGACTACAGCAACGGCAACGAGAACGGCAAAAATGCAAGGTTTAAACTATGCACGTGCTTCACACTTTTTGGTACTTTCTCTCACAAAAGGTGACAGGAAATTTTTCTCTGATGCTTATATGTGACCAGTTCTTTCGCTTCGTGTGAAAGGTCACTCCTTAGGAGAAAGGAAGTGTTATTTGTGATCGATCGCCCCGTCAAATGGAAACATCTGAAACGTATTCACCTGGATAAACAGAATGACTTTTAATGCAATATCAGACAGAAACAAAACTAAAACTTCACTAGAAAATTACTGCCATACAACAGCATTTTAAAATGCCAAAAGTTGACCCTGTCACATTTTATGAGGGCAGAACGACATATTTTTTTGGAATTTCCGGTTAGATCAAACTAGTCACGTTTTTTAGTTATAGCGTCCTCTTTCAAAAGCCTACCTTGGCTATTTTTGATCACTGGTAGGAGTTACTATGCAACCCCGACTAACAAATTGTCACGCACCCCATCGAACCAATGCACCCGGCCCATTATGGGGTGTTGTTGACTATTGGACTGTCTTTTCTACTCTAATCGAATTCATACACGAAGTGACTCACGAGAGCCTTTGATTAAGTGACATGTTTGGTCGCCGTTGCTTAAGCTCCCTGGCTGCGTGACTTACCAATAAAGGGCTTAACCTCGGTGTAAGAACTCACAACTGACGTCACAGAGATCGAATGCAACTGACGTAAATGACTAAATAAACAAGTTCTCTTGGTTCTTACTGATGGGTCTTCGTAGTTCTCTTGGTTCTGGTAGTTCTCGTGGTTCTTTTAGTTCTTCTGGTTCTCGTAGTTCTTCTGGTTCTGTAGTCCTTCTGGTTCTTCTGGTTCTGTAGTTCTTTTGGTTCTTCTGGTTCTCGTGGTTCTTGTAGTTCTTGTGGTTCTCTTGGTTCTTCTGGTTCTCGTGGTTCTTGTAGTTCTAGTAGTTCTCGTGGTTTTTGTAGTTCTTCTGGCTCTCTTGGTTCTCGTGGTTCTTGTGGTTCTCCTGGGTCCTGTGGTTCCCCATAGCTCTCCCTTGGCTCTTCTTGTTCCCCGCTACCACCCGTTTAGAATCCTCCCTCCCCAGCTCTCCCTGAGTCTTCCTGTTCTGAGCCAGCAGTGCTAAATGGTCAGTGGCTTTCTCCTGCAAAGGGTAGGTACTTCATGTATGGGGACATACAAAGAGAAAGTAAACATGGCGAGACACACAGCTTTTTTTGGTATTCTTTTGCTTCTTTTCTATTTGTCTAGCTATGTTGCTGTTATCGTGAACAGAGAAACCCAAGCCTTTATCCAGGCAATGCTTCACAGAGAAGGTGTGTGCGCAGTAACCGAACTGATTCGTGCATTTCCTCGTGGAGACTATCTTCGGAACACACTCGGCAACACGTGTGAAGGATTTCTTGTACCTGATATTTTGTTCTGGGACCCAACGTTGTATTTTTCTGGTCTTGTCAGTTGTGTTACGTTGCCCTACCTGTGAGGAGCAAGGATTGTTTGAGCAATTGCATCCAATCCGCTGGAAAGACGGTAGCCGGACTTACGAGCAGCCGCGTCAACTCTATGGGTTACGAAATGACGTGCTTCTTGTCAGCAGAGTTTATCTGTGCAAAAATAAACACCAAATTCTCAGCCACGACTCAGGGATCCTCTGTCAAATAAAAGGGGAATTTCTTCCTCCGTTTGTTCTGTGCCACAAAGTTGGTGTTACCAGAGAAATGTTTCAGTTTGTTATATCTCGTGGCTGAGAATTTGGTGTTTATTTTTGCACAGATAAACTCTGCTGACAAGAAGCACGTCATTTCGTAACCCATAGAGTTGACGCGGCTGTTCGTAAGTCCGGCTACCGTCTTTCCAGCGGATTGGATGCAACTGCTCAAACAATCCTTGCTCCTCACAGGTAGGGCAACGTAACACAACTGACAAGACCAGAAAAATACAACGTTGGGTCCCAGAACAAAATATCAGGTACAAGAAATCCTTCACACGTGTTGCCGAGTGTGTTCCGAAGATAGTCTCCACGAGGAAATGCACGAATCAGTTCGGTTACTGCGCACACACCTTCTCTGTGAAGCATTGCCTGGATAAAGGCTTGGGTTTCTCTGTTCACGATAACAGCAACATAGCTAGACAAATAGAAAAGAAGCAAAAGAATACTAAAAAAAGCTGTGTGTCTCGCCATGTTTACTTTCTCTTTGTATGTCCCCATACATGAAGTACCTACCCTTTGCAGGAGAAAGCCACTGACCATTTAGCACTGCTGGCTCAGAACAGGAAGACTCAGGGAGAGCTGGGGAGGGAGGATTCTAAACGGGTGGTAGCGGGGAACAAGAAGAGCCAAGGGAGAGCTATGGGGAACCACAGGACCCAGGAGAACCACAAGAACCACGAGAACCAAGAGAGCCAGAAGAACTACAAAAACCACGAGAACTACTAGAACTACAAGAACCACGAGAACCAGAAGAACCAAGAGAACCACAAGAACTACAAGAACCACGAGAACCAGAAGAACCAAAAGAACTACAGAACCAGAAGAACCAGAAGGACTACAGAACCAGAAGAACTACGAGAACCAGAAGAACTAAAAGAACCACGAGAACTACCAGAACCAAGAGAACTACGAAGACCCATCAGTAAGAACCAAGAGAACTTGTTTATTTAGTCATTTACGTCAGTTGCATTCGATTTCTGTGACGTCAGTTGTGAGTTCTTACACCGAGGTTAAGCCCAATAAAGTGGTTAAAAACTTTGAAATGGGCAAGGAATTACCGGAACGCCGGGTATCAGTTACAGAACGCTCAATGGAAGTCTTCCCACATGAGAAGCATTTCAAATCAAGCTAAGAATGCTTTCCTTTAAAAAATAGATTTTCGATCTTAAAACGGATTTTGATTTCCTTTCGACAAATCCGGATTGTTGATGGGCTTATGGAATTTTGACGTCTGAAACTGGCCTTAGTTAAGAATGTCTGAGTATATATGGGATGGGTTTTAAATTAAAATATTTCGAAATTGTTTTACCTAAAGGCCATCAACATGATGATGCTGTGGGCTTTCTGCGGTTTGCTGGCTTTAACGAAGGCTCAGGAAATCTGTTACAATAGAGGTAATTACTCTCATTGCACTGGCATCTTTTAATTACTTACATTAGGCATGTCAAGTTTTCAATAAGGACACTTGTCAAATAAAAGTTTGCTGGGCACTTTTCAAGAAAAAAAAAATGGTAATTTTACCTCACCAAGGAAAGAGTTTATTCAAGGAAGACGTTCTAGATTAAATACAGCTTTAAAGTAACCGAGTGTTTAAAATAATTATGTAATTATATGACAATATTCTACCCCACTTTTTTTTTCATTTTTCTTCGAAATTTCTGATCCCACGTTTATTTCATTCCTGCTAATGGAGGTTACTAAGGGCAATTTATTATCATTCCTTCTTAGCATTTGTTCGATGACGTGATGCTGCTCTTGTTGTTTCTCTTCAGATGGAGCGACGGTGATTGCAGTCAGTTTAATCAGTCCTAACACCAAACCTCCTCCAGGGACACAGACACCGATTAAAGGCACGATCAAGATGATTCAGGTTGAAAACTCAGTTTTTCTTGTTAGCCTATGTTTTCCTCGTCCTTTTCCTTTCCTCATTGTGGAACGAGTGACTTTCACTGTTTATATCAGTTTAATGCGCGTACTTTTAGTCACTTTTCACCTGCATTCGCCACAAATGATGTGCATTTTGTTTACAAAAAATAGATGGAGACCGTACGTAATTCACACAAGAATTGCATACTGCTTGGTCAAGTATCATTATTATGATCATTAACATTCCCCAAAAGTAATGATAGCAACGTTTCAGGTTAAAACACCGTAGTTTTCAATTGCATTTTTGTCCTTAGTATTGCCAGGCCGTTTTTTACATGAGGAAACTTTCAAAGTTTGATTTTAAGTGACGCGACATGAGGAAACATGTCTTTTTCAAAAACGTAGTGTTCCGCGCGTTTTTGCTTTTTGTTCCTTTAATTGCTTTAGGAACAACCTAGGAACGCACAATAAAGGAACTATATTTGCACAATAGAAACAAAAGTCGGCAAATTTCGGAACAATCTGGTCCGTTAGCAGCAAATTGGAACACAAAGTTCCTTTTCATTTTAGTCAAAAGGAACAACTGGTTCCTCTTTTATCCTTTCAGGAACACAAGGTCCTCTCTCGACAGTTCCGATTCCCATTCATGCTCCTTTCGAAGTAACTGGGGAACAAATGTTCCCAATCTAATTCCTCGCTCTACATAGTAAGGAACCAATTGTTCCTATTTACTGGCATATCCACTGCTGTTCGGAACGCCTTGTTCCCTTTCGGTTCAAATTGTTCCTATTCATGCCCACAGGAACGGAATTGTTCCTAATCGAGGTGGTTTTTTGTTCCTCAAGATGAGTGTTATGTTCCGCGTATAAATGGGAACAGGTTCCAAATTTGTGACAAAGGAACTAGCGTTCCATTTTGCGCAAAGTGTAAAACGGAATAGGGAACAATAGTTCCTATTTATCGTAGGCTGTCTGAAACTACTGTCCATCACCTCCGCTATACAAGTTTATCAAAACATATATCCTTCAACAATCAAGTAAAGTACCAGACTTGCCCGCTACATGCATAATCTCGTTCGGGCTGGCCCGCGCAAGTTCAGGTTGTGTCTTTGTTCCTTCTGATTAATTGTGTACCAAATACGGACAAGGAAACAATGGGGCAAGAGGCAAGAATGACCAAGTGTGAGCAGAGATAAGTGAACAAATATCTCATTGGCGAATAGGATGATCTCTTGGGGAACCTTTTGCTAGTATATGTGTGTGAATTCTTTAGAAAGATATCGATTACAACCTTATGCTTAAGATGAACAAACGAGGCAAGGATATCAACTGGTCAAAGTTAGCAAATGCATCGCCTAAACCAAAGAGACTTCACTTAGAAGAAGATGACTGTGATGGTCTTTTTCACTGCCCGGGGCAAATTTGTAACCACGATGGATTTACTACGCAAAGAGGCTCTAGAAAACACGTAAAGAACAAACACAGTTGGTTCTATTACTTCGACGAGAAGCCAAACAGTGCTCAAATGGAATCGTTTCATAATCAATCCGAGAGAATTGAAGCCAATGACCGGACGATTCCACGTACAACAAGAGCAATTGCCTCTTTCGACTTGAAAAACAACATTGCTAACGGTTTTTTCTCATGGCTGACTGGCAGCGGCGGGGGTTGTAAAAGCGATCGACAAGCACAGCAAATTGTCAGCAGGTGTTTAAAGTTTCTCAAATTCTGTTGCGAAGACGAAGAGGAACTCACATTTGGCATTGTTGATTTTAGCCCATGTTCACCGAATCTCCTATTTAAATTCGTTGATACGGTGCAGGATGAATGGAAACTCGCACACGCGGGACACATAGGTTACTTGGACGCCATTGCAGGATTAGCGGATTTCAGAAAAGTAAATGGGGCATCAGAAACAGTATGGAGAGGCCTATCTACAACAGAAATGTACTTAAAAAGGGCAAGAAAAACCGTCTCAAAGATGATGAGGTTGCAGTGGAGCAGCGAACTCGATATTGACGCTTTAGAGGCCAAGGGGCACTGGACCACAATGGAAGAGCTCTTAGAGACGGTGGGGCGTTACTTGCCGTGCTTCGAGAGCGTGCTTAAAACATGCAGGGATAAACCAGATACTGTTTCGCCTCTGGAATTATCGTTTGCTACCAAATTTCTGGCCGTCTATTTGTTTATCAAGGTCAAAGGCTCACGCCCGATGACATACCAATATCTAACCGTAGAAATGGTCGACAAAGCTAAGACGAACGGCGGATTCATAGACCAAAAACTCTCCAAGACAGCTGAAAAGTATGGCTTTGATTCTCTTTTCCTGACAGACACCAGTATGCAAGTCCTAGTAGGCTACATCAACCACATTCGCCCACTTCTCAAACCTAACTGTGATTATGTCTTAGTCACGAGAAATGGTGGACAACATAACAAGCTAGGAGAAGTAATGAGTAAATTGTTGTTCGATGCAACAGGCAAGTATGTTCACCCAACTCGCTACCGCCAAATAGTGGAGACGGCAAGCTTTAGAACTCTTAGCAGCAGCGCGCAAGATGTGATCTCCTAGGACCAGAAACACAGCTCTGTTGTGGCAAGAGTTCACTATCAAAAACGGCGATCTCGCGAAGTCGCCAGCAAAGCACATGCATTTTTGGAAAGACTACAGGGCGAGAGGGGATCAGAGCTAGAAATGGAGGTACGCTCTAGGCTTTCTGAGAATTCAAGTTTTTCACAAGAACAAGATGTTGGCAAAACCGATACGTCTTCTAATGATGAAGAAGAAGACGTAATTACAGATACAACACGCGAGCCTTTGGTAGGAGTGCCAAAATTGAGACGAGAAAATGCGTTCAGAGTGACAGAAACAAGCGCGCGACGGAAGAGTTTAATGTTCACCCCCGAGGAAGACAGATTTCTTAAAGCTGGACTTAAGCGGCACGGATTTGGGCAATGGAAAGCGATTCTAACAGACCCCAAATTTCAGTTCTAAAAGGGAAGAACGGCTAACTCTCTTCTGAGTCGAGCCGCTCGAAGACTTGGATCACATTCAAAATCGTGGCAGCGTTGACAAGGTCCTACTTAATGAATGAACTCAAGCTGTAGCTATCTTAAATTCTTGGACTCAAATAAATTAATGATTGCAAAATGTAGCCCTACATAAAATGCGAGAAACAACTATAGAAAGAAGTGACAATGCAAGCTAGATCCATGGCGTCAATATGACATATTTAATGACTGACTTTCTCGGCATGACCATGCCATCATGGGGCGTCGTGCAATAAAAGCAAAAATGACATGGTATTTGAAACTGACAATATAGCATTAATGATACACGTGTTCTGTGGCGTAAAGGCCTTCCATTTAGTTTAACTTAATATTTATTATAAATTGCATGTGGGGCACTTAAGTTGAGCCTACTTTGTTACACGTTTCTGCGAACTAAAAAAGCTAGTCACCCGCTTCTGTCCCTTGGTTGTTTGGCTTCTCGAGAGTCTTGCTCGCTTCGAGGGTCTGTTGTGAGGTGAGGGTACTCGCCCCAGTAACGGTGAAAAGCCTGTGAAAATGCTCTCATCAAGTGAGGGCTCTTAACAAGGTGTCTTCGGTGTAATGAACACGTCTCCGCTCTCCGATTCGACGACCTCCTGGCTCGTAGGTGGAGGAAACATCGTCTGGTGCGTGTCCTCAGGCGGGTCGTAAGATGGTGTTTTTGGCGTATTACGTGAAGAATTATATGAAGCCGTTGGTCTGGACATGTCTTGGTTGCTACCTTCGACGATAACCAGTAAAGGTGAGTACACATCTCTAACGGAACTCTCGTACCTAGGATCTACTAATCCACGTTTCACGCAGATTTCCTTCCTTTTTTCAACGGCCATCTGCAGGCGAAGGGTACCTTGTTTTTCGTGAAATGCGCGGAGTTTCGCACAGTCAATCTCCAAAAGACTCGTCAGCGTTGCACACATGTCGGGATCTGTGCCTCTCTCTAAACGCACATTGTTCTCGGCCATTTCTTTTTCTATTTCTAACAGCCACGGATTAGAGAATGCTTTTTACTTTCTCCTGTTCATCTCTTTGCCTTTGCTTTTCGAGGCGTTCTTCCCTATCTTTCAAGGCCTGTTGTTCCCTGCGAGCGAGGTCGGTTGGTAGTGGCTCGTCGGGTTCCGTAATCAGTCGGTCTGCCTGCGATTGGCTGATCACTCCCAGATTTACTAGATATCGTCGACATCCGGCGATGTGACGATCTTGGATGGCTTTGTGCTGTGTTTGAGCATTTCGCAGGAGCATGCTCAGCTGTCTGTGCCGAAATCCACCCGGTACCACCTTTTCGAGCTCATGGCGAAGTTTGTCGATGTGGTTGTTACCTTCGTTTTCATCGGAGCTGTCGCTTTCGGCTTCACTCTCCTCTTCATTCGTGAGTGAGATTTCACCACCTTCCGTGCTGCACTCGGGAGCGTGGTCGTCTAGTAGGGAAACGGACAAAATTCTCTGAATGTCTTCACTTTGTAAACCGTCCTCACGCTCTCCTAAAGCCCTTCCAGTTTGTGCGGTAGTGGAGTTTGTAGCAACCATCTTTTGGGCCCATACTATGCAATCCATTGCATGTTCTCGCAGCCACTGGTTGGCCTCCGGGTTAACTTGCGGCAAACTTCTGAAGAAGTACTTGTCGAGTCTCCGGTTCATCGCGTCATTGTGTGCCTCGCCAAAGTCCATCTCCTGTGTACATACTTGCACGGCAGTGGAAACCCTGGGCCTTCTTCCATTTTACATCGTGGGATGTAAAACCGCCTTGACAAATTATCCTCCAGTCATCTATGTCGAGCAGGTTGTTGTATGCCTCGTCGAGAAAGATAACTTCTGTGGAGGTGTCAATCATCGACTTGTTAAAGCTCTTCTGTTTGGTGACGCGAGCGATTCTGTTTAACGGCACAATTTGAAACACTGGGCTGAACAGGCTCGTTTTTCCGCTGTCAGAAGCTCCAATGGCACATGGAACAGGTCGCTTATGTTCTTTATCTCTTAATAGCGCGAGGAAATAAGCGCAAAACTGTTGTATTTGCCCTTCAGGTAGGCTATTGGTTAGAATTTGCTCGAAGTATTTAGGATCGGGCTCTTAGAGGCTGTCACAGCGGAGCTCTGGCGGGCGAAGCCCGCCTGCGGAGCACCATGGGTAAGTAAATCTACCCATCCCAGAAAATTTGGTAATCACGTGACCGTACACCGCCCGCTGCCCGTCCGTCCGCTGCCCGTCCGTCCGCACCACAGGGTAACCAGTGTTCAATCCTCACACTTTCTACCTACAATCATGGACAAAACTGTTGGGACAGTTATACAGTTCGAACGCTTTTTAATACACGCGAAATTGTAGCCGCGCGCTACTAACACTCCACGTCCCTACCCTGTCTCCCCACCCTACGGGCAATGTTGAAAGCGTGAAGGTACAATTCCTGTGATCTTTCAACATTGTCCTGGGTGGGGAAGGGGGAGGGGACATGCATTTCTAACATGACAGCACTGCTTTTAGCGACAATACTTGTGAAACGCATATAATCACCGTCATGCTCTTACTGTCCCAAGGACTTTTGTCCATGATTGTAGTTTGGGAGCACAGGAAGACTGATATTGCACACATATATTGCACATCAATGTTGTGATCAATTGACAGCTGTCAAAACAGGGTATCCGCTGACCAGTATCACTGACCGTATCGCGGGCTCAGGTGTCGACCCATCTAGGTGAGTATCTTTTTGAAGTTATCCGCTGACAAGTTACTTGTTTTCAAATGATTGCAGGCTCAAGTTTAATTTTTTTAAATTCATATGAAATATGTTGTGTTTTATATGTGCCGCACAATTAAAATTTTGATTTCAAACTGACCTCGGAGGCTAAAATTCAGCAAGATTTTACAGGCAGGGAAGATATGCCAGTTGCTTTTTGACTTTTCTTTATGCTGTGATTGGTCAAAATTTGACAGGTGAGTTCATGCGGAAAATTAATGCAGCATCTTGAAACTTGTTTACTTTGACAGCTGAAGCTGACAGAGTTTTGTGTCAACTTGTGATGTTTTTAACTGTCTTTTTCCACTGAATGTACAAAATGAAATTCAGCTGTTATCAAGAGTCTTATGTTATTCATGGCTAGTTTGTTTATTGGGTTTTTGGTTGAGAAATACGTCGCTTGTTAAAGTCGGAAATCCGATTTCGGATGGCATCGTTTTCCTTTTACACCTTGCTTGATGCGTGAGAGGGTTGAAAAGTCTGAAGCGATTCTGGCCTTACTTGATAGTTTTCAGTGCATCTCCAATGGTAAGCCTGAGTAATTATTGTATTTGACGTTTGTTCTTTATATCTAATTTAATGAAGTCGAGCGTAGTTTATGCGGCTATTTAGTTTATGCACGTTTTTAATTGTAAGATTTGAGACAATGATCTGACCGAGGATCAGGTTTGATTATAAGCTTATAAAACTTTAAAAAGCCTTTAGTCATTTTCTTACCGCGAATAAAAAGACAACGTTCCAAAGAATATTTCGTTATGATTCTGGCTGTAAAAGAAAGCTTTGAGCGATTTTCTTGCCTCGAGTTCATCTTTGAAAAAGCAAATAACTCTATTAATCATAATTTAAACAGTCGACTTTGGCGCTTGTCAAAAGTGAGAACTGGCTAGCCGTATAGGTTATTTTGGAAATTTCTTTAACGGTTTCGCTAAAAGCCCACACGTGCTTCGATCGACCTGAATATTGAGTGAGTGTAATTTGTATTGCAAAATTGTGAAATACTGCATTCTGTCCGAGGTCTGTGTGATAAAAACAGCGCCTCATGATACTGTTTCACCTCAGATGTAATGTATAAAAAGTATAAAAGGTTGGTTTGCACGTCCCCAGACTTGTTGGCAAGATTTTCTAAAGTAAACTTGTCGAACGCAAAAAATTTCGCCTGATTTGTTTTCCAGGCCTAATCTACTGTGATCAAGAGCCCGCGCTCTTAAATGTGATCGAAGATGATTGCTATTTTTTTGGTGTAGATATAAGGCTATCAACTCGATGTAAGGTTAAGTTCACTCTTAGCTTGGACTGTTTGCAAATTACTGTCCTCTAAAATCACTTAACCTTTCCCTCAAAGTCAGATGAATGTGTTCTAAAGTTAACTGAATTGTGGAATACAAGTTTATTGTTTGATTTAAATCATAAATTCAAGTTAATAGGACCTTCGCTTTTAGCTCTGGCTAAATCTATATATTAAATAGGTAAAAGAAGAAGTAGAAACCTTCACCCGACAACAAACAAAGAAAAGACAAAGAAAAGAAAATGGCGTGATTGGTCTTAAAGGATCTTGCAAAAATGTAGAGTTGAATAAATAACTAGGAGTAGTCCTGGATTAGGTAACTCGAAACTGAATAGCACTTGATTTGGCATATTTTAAGGTTGATTATGTTGTATAGTTATAGAAAAACGACTTTTCTATGGAACAGATACTTTGTCAGTTTAGCCAGCAGATAAATTGTAGCCAAGGAAATTGTGATAACGGAATTAAAACAACCTTTACTGATGAAAACGTATGCTCTCACCTCTGATTCTGGGATCACTCCTTGTACAAAAGCTCCTACAGAGAAAGACCAAAACCAGCCATTCTGCACTTCAACCAAGTTTCGATCTATGTTAAGTTGGCCAATCAGGGAACTTTCTGGCTCGCTCAGAAGTGGTAGAACTCGTTGAAACTGTTGGACAAGCGTGTTTTTGAAACACTCGTTCCCCATAAGATTTAATAGAAATGACTTCATGGAGCAAAGGAACTTGAAAGTAAACTGTGATTCTGCGACTTTCTTGTAGACATCTCCCCGGTAGACACTAAACTGAAGCTTTTTCATCGCGGCATGGATGTCATTACAGAGAACTGTTAGAGGGCAAGACAATGGCTTGTGTGGTGTACATGGTATTTCTACGCCCGGGGTACTGCTTTCGTTTCCATGGAGACCAAAACCATCGATTTTCAAACCAGCGTGGCGCAATTCTCGGATAGATGTAGACATCATCGGTTTGAATTCTTCCCTAAGCACTCGCACACGAACCATATTTTCTGTCGACAACATTTCTTGAGACCGTTCGTCATCACTAATATCTATTTCGTCTTGAAGGGCGCTGTCAATACAGAATGAAAAAAAAAAAAAACAGAAAAGTTTACTATCTCAGAAAAAAATTTTGACTAGCGCGTCAAAGTTTGAATTAACGCTCTTTTTCGTGTTGAAAATCGAAGATGGTCTAAATCGCACTTCATTAGTCACTTGCACCCTTGCATATTGTTATGTTTCAAAATTACTTATTTTAGTCAAGACAGTTAATTAGAGACATTGCTTGTCTACGAGAAGATGGCAACAATAAGGGTGGACTTCTAGGTGTTGATTTCTTTGGTTAACTATGGCCTTTACTGTTAGTAAGAGTTTTGCCTTAAGTTTACTAACCTGAGACAATGCTGATAAGAAGCCTCCACAAAATTTATCAGGCAAGGATTCTTGTGATCTTTCAAAACTTGGCACAGTTGGTTCAGGTCATGAGAATTTTTTTCCTTGATGCCCTGGAAAGATAGAACCGAGGCCGCATTTCCCAAGAGCACGTTGAATTTTCATCGGATTTACAGCTGAACCATTTTGAGTTTGGTAAGCCGCCCAATACGAAATTGCTGGGAAAACGTGCTTTCCAGGCGTTAAAATTTGCGAAGGATTTATGGCAGATTCTTCGTTCGACTCGTAGGTTTCTCGTCCTTCATCTGGTGTTCTTGACTTTTTCTTTTTGCTGTCAAGCTTTGAGGTGCTTATTGCCAAAAAGAAAAAGCAAACCTCGCTCAGTTTCGACAATTCCAAATCACATTCATCTCGCTTTTCGCAGATCCAATTCCAGGCTTGTTGAATTTCTTCGTCGCTTACTCTCCAAACACACTTAAATGCCACAACAGAACACGTTTTCTCAATTGCTGCTACTATGTGACACTCCACTTTATCTCTTATAGCGGAGCTCCCGCGCGCGCGTGGGCGGAGCCCCATCGCTAAGGTAAACTACCCATCCCAGAAAATTTGGTAATCACGTGACCGTACACCGCCCGCCCGCCCGTCCGTCCGTCCGCACCACAGGGCAACCAGTGTTCAATCCTCACACTTTCTACCTAGTTTGGGAGCACAGGAAGACTGATATTGCACACATATATTGCACATCAATGTTGTGATCAATTGACAGCTGTCATAACAGGGTATCCGCTGACCAGTATTACCTGACCGTATCGCGGGCTCAAGTGTCGACCCATCGAGGTCGAGCATCTTTTTGAAGTTGTCCGCTGACAAGTTGCTAGTTTTCAAATGATTGCAGGCTCAAGTTTCATTTTTTTTAATCCATATAAAATATGTTGTGTTTTTTATGTGCCGCAAATTAAAATTTTGATTTCAAACTGACCTCGGAAGCTAAAATTCAGCAAGTTTTTACAGGCAGTGAAGACATGCCAGTTGCTTTTGACTTTTCTCACCAAGGTCACGCGTTGGTCACGCTCTACATTTTATTTTTATGCTCTGATTGGTCAAAATTTAACAGGTGAGTTCATGCGGAAAATTTATGCAGCATCTTGAAACCTGTTTACTTTGACCGTTGAAGCTGACAGTGTTTTGTGTCGACTTGTAATGTTTCTGTCTTTGTCCACTGAATGTACAAAATGGAATTCAGCTGCTTTCAAGAGTCTTCTGTTATGGCTAGTTTGTTTATTGGGTTTTTGGTTGAGAAATACACAGCTTGTTAAAGTTGGAAAGCCGATTTCAGATGGCATCGTTTTCGTTTTTCACCTTGCTTGATGCGTGAGAGGGTTGAAAAGTCTGAAGCGATTCTGGCCTTACTTGATAGTTTTCAGTGCATCTCCAATGGTAGGCCTGAATAATTATTGTATTTGACGTTTGTTTTTTATATCTAATTTAATGAAGTCGAGCGTACTTTAAGCGGCTATTTAGTTGATGCACGTTTTAAATTGTAAGAAGACAATGATCTGACCGAGTATCAGGTTTGATTATAAGCTTGTAAAACTGTAAAAAGCCTTAAGTCATTTTCTTATCGCGAATAAAAAGAAAACGTTCCAAAAATATTTCGTTATAATTCTGGCTGTAAAAGAAAGCTTTGAGCCATTTTCTTGCGTCGAGTTCATCTTTGACAAAGCAAACACGGGAAGTCGGCTTACAACTGTAAAAAACATAAACAAGAATTTTCGGAGACACTTTAATACTTGTCTTCATGAATGAAAATTGTTGTCTCTGTATATGTTTCACCAAATTATTGTCCTTTTATTGATTGTTGGTAGTCTCTTGCAATTTTTATTGCTGTGCCGTTTGTTTTCAGTCGCTCATGAACATCGCTTGCATGCAGAAGTAGTCAAATTAAAATGCCGCGCGTATTACATTTGTAAACGCTTTTGAAGATTACGGTCCTTGGTCCGCGTCTTTTCCGAAAATGATAAAATATTTCGTCAAGAAAAAAAAAATACGTTGAATTATGAAAGATATCGTGATTTACTGATTAGCATTCTTTCATATGACGAAGTTTCAGCCTTCTTACTGCGGGCGAAGACGCGAAATTAAAGTTTGTTGACAGGTAGGTTAATTTGTCTTTCTTGAAGTTTGGATTTTTGCGGCACCGTAAATTACGTGGTCATGTTTACTTAGCCTGCGAATAACTAAAACGCAACGGGAAGACTTGTCTTTTTGCAGAACAGGTTTTCAGATCAACTTATTTCTGCTGTTGGAAGCATATTGCTGTAGACGATAATTTTTTTGTTTTAGCGACTCTTGAAAAAATATCACCAAATTTCGCTTAGCGGTCCTTGGTCCTCGTCCTATGACCTTGGTTGAATAATACTTTCCAAAGTAAAAAGCGACGGCCTTTGTTCTCGAAGAATGTTTTGAAAGTCGCCCCTATACATGTCTACAAGTTCTCCTTTTTAATACCTCGAGTACATACAAAGTTTTTGGTAATTATTTTCGACCGCGCTAAAAACCGCTTGTCGACGCTCGTGTGGGAGACTCGAGGAGACTGTTGTCAAGAAAAGCAGATTATTTTACGCTCACAACATCTCCCGAAAAAAACTTTTGCTTAATAGCATCAAGAAAAGAAAAAAAAAACAAGAAATGCTGTGAAAATCACGTTTTCGTGTGGAAACTATAACATTTTTACGTTTTTATCGTGCTGCTTACGAAGGACCATCGAAAACAGGGCTACAGTGTTAAATAGATAAATTCGTTTCGTAACAATATCAATAAACAGTTCCATATGTTTGTGTCTGTATGCCTATAAGTCAAACTTGTTGGTCTTTTAATGCCAAAATTTGAGTTTAATTTGAAAGTGTTGAATACCTCTTCCTTCCACTAAATATCACCTAATCGTCTTTCGCCGTTTCGTTTGGAAAAGCTTAACACTTCTTAGCCTCAATTTTTACATATGTTAAAGGGGGATACATTTTGTATAACATAACAAAAAATTAGATTGATATATTTTGATATAGTGGCGTTGTGCTGCTTCAAACTTTGCTTCTCGGGTGCAAAGCGCCATGGCGATTCGCGCAATGCGTCGCAAATTCGGCAACCGCATGTAAACGAAATTTATTGAGGTTACTTTTAAGGTTTTTTCTCCGTTTGTCTCTCTAAAACAAAACAAGGTAAACAGTAAAAACTGAGGGGAAACTAATTTTGAAGTTTCGAAGAAACAGAAAGACGTATGAGATGTTTTTTTCAAAATTAAAAAGAAGGATGATAGTGATTGAAATTTGCATAATTTCACCTCGCACGAGCTGCACGCATTTATAAAATACACGTCATCTGAAACACAATCTGTTGTCTTTTAGTTTTGCCATGGATGAGGTTTTCCTTCGTGTTTTCGACAGTACTTAGTTGTTTTTGTTTTGGAATAACACGGACATTGGAAGAGTGATAGAAGTAATAAGAGAAACCGTTTGAAAGAGATGTTTGTCTACTCCTGACTTAACCTCCCGCAAAAAGTACCAACATTTGCCTCTTGGAGACAGCGTACCAGCACAAAGGAACGAGGAAGAAGTGCAAGAAAACAAATCAAGCCGCCATAATTCAGTGACAGCGGCAGTGTCTAATGGACAAACCACATTGCAAGCCCTGACCGAAGTCGGAAACAAGCGAAAACAAGTGATATTTGTAAGCAGAGTTCCAGTCTACTGCATCACACCTTTTTGCTCGGACGCGCTCGTTTCACCGCCCAACCTTTATCCGCCCTGATCGAAAACGATCGCCTTTTTGCGAATTCCAAGCAAAATATTCATGTCTGGAACTTGAAACTTCAGGATTATCGACAGGAACATAAAAGCTATCTTCAGGGAGTATTTCAGCTCGTTGCGTGAAGATTCGGGTAAAATATTCAAGTTAATGACTTTTACACGCGGACCAAGGACCACATACTGTACACATCGTTATAAAACCATTAAATAAAAAATAAACAGAATAAATTCTTTATTATGTTGAAGCGTATAACTCTATTAATCATAATTTAAACAGTCGACTTTGGCGCTTGTCAAAAGTGAGAACCGGCTAGCCGTATAGGTGATTTTGGAAATTTTTTTAACGGTTTCGCTTAAAGCTCACACGTCCTTCGATCGTCCTGAATACTGAATGATCATGAATGAGTGCAATTTGTATTGCAAAATTGTGAAATACTGCATTCTGTCCGAGGTCTGTATGATAAAAACAGCGCGTCATGGTACTTTTTCACCTCAGACGTGATGTATAAAAAGTGTAAAAGGTTGGTTTACACGTTCCCAGACTTGTTGGCAAGATTTTGTAAAGTAAACTTGTCGAACGCAAAAAATTCCGCCTGATTTGTTTTCCAGGCCTAATCTACTGTGATCAAGAGCCCGCGCTCTTAAATGTGATCGAAGATGATTGCTATTTTTTTGGTGTAGATATAAGGCTATCAACTCGATGTAAGGTTAAGTTCACTCTTAGCTTGGACTGTTTGCAAATTACTGTTCTCTAAAATCACTTAACCTTTCCCTCAAAAGTCACATGAATGTGTTCTAAAGTTAACTGAGTTGTGGAATACAAGTTTATTGTTTGATTTTAAATCATAAATTCGAGTTAACAGGAGCTTCGCTTTTAGCCCTGGCTAAATCTATATATTAACTTTGCTGTTTAGCTGCGAACAAGGCTTGCTCATCTTGACTGGCCAACGAAGTCGAGTGAAAAGCGATTTTTCTAGGCTTTTTAGCCATTTTATCTCTAGCACAACACTTACGGGAATAGAACAAGTCTGTGCCATTGGCTGGATTAGCTGACTGAAAGTGCGAGCATCAATTAACCTCAATCGGACTAAATTATTCAGTCCAAATACGCCTTACACACTATAACCGGTATTCCCTTCACACACAAAAAAACAATAGCATACTATATATACCTGTGGAACTAAACCTTACGGTGTGTAAAAAGAGATAAGCGTAAACCAGGGTATGATCTGAAGACAAATAACAAGGATCTTCAAATCAGTATCAGATGTTAAAGTGTACAGCGATTTAAGCGTAAACTACGGATATAGTCTGAATATTGATATCAAGGATCTTGAAATTGATTTTTGATGTTGAAGTGTTTAGCGAGTTAAGCGTAAACTACGGGTATGGTCTGAATTTAATTAACCATAAAAACAAGAATAATATAAAATAATAATAAATAATAATATTTATTATTTTTATTATTATTCTATTATTTATTTATTTATTTTTTATTTATTTTTCATTTTCATTTGTTTTAATTAAGTTAATTAATTCAGTCCATACCCGAATATCACGCTTATCTCGCTGTACACTTTGACAGCAAAAAGCATTTTCAGGATCCTTGTTGTTAGTATTCAGACCATACCCGTAGTTTACTTTTAAATCGCTGTTCACTTCAATATCAGATACTGATTTCAAGATGCATGCTATTAGTATTCAGACCATATCCGTTGTTAACGCTTAAATCGCTTTTCACTGTAACATCAGTAAACAACTTCTTTACCTATCTCTTTTGTATTCAGGCTATTCCCGTGTTTTTCGCTTATCCTATAATACGCTCTGGAAAAAGTCTTCAGTAACCCATGCTTGATAAATAGAAGTATTAGTCTAGTATAAGTATTGTTAGTAATACTAGTAGTTGTTGTTGTTGTTGCTACTTTAATTTGTAGCAAAATCATTGGAAAAATCAGAGAAATTGGTAGGGTGGGAATCTCTCTTGTTAGACCAAGTGAATACCGTGTTTAACGTGAACAGCGTGTTTGCTTTTCCTAGGCTTTTTTTTACTTTAAGGACGGAAAGAGGAAAGGGAACTAAAATTTTGGGGAATGATCATCATCATCAACGTATCAACCTCTTAGGCTGTTTATTCAACTGCGAGAATCATTTCTTCTTTCAGCATCATCACTGTTATCATTATGATCCTATACATCATCATCATCATCATCATCATCATCATCATCATCATCATCATCATCACCATCGTCATCATCATCAACAACAGCGTCTTGATCAACAGAAACATCATCACCATTATCATCAACAGCAGCAGCAACCGGGTAAACATCAACAACATCATAATCACTATCATGTCATGATCAGTTTATTGTCATCAAAATCAAAAACATCATCATGATCATTATCATTTCGGTGCTGTTGTCATCATCATCATTGTTGATTAATTCCTTTGCAGAACTATGGTCGTCCTACCTCTATGATAGTGCAGATAACTGGCCTTCCGCCCAATACACCTCACGGTTTCCATATCCACGAGTTTGGAGACACTGTCACTAATGGTAGGCTTGAGTGATATTTCCGGCTAAATTTTGCTGCCCCAAAATTACAACCTTCTTTACTTCGCTTTACTTTACTTGAAAAGTAGGTTGAGCTTGATCGTCCGGGTGAACGTCCGGGTGAACGTCCGGGTGAACGATCCGTCTATTGTCACAGTTAAACAGTCGTCTATTGTTAGTCAAATTGTCAGTTCTCCAGTCGTTCTCTCGCAGTTAGTTTTGCTTGATCTCGTCAATAAGTCGTTTGTACAGCGCTGGTAACTGTTGGCTACGATTGAGTGGCGTTTGTTCTAAGTTAGTAAACCAGCTTTCTAAAGTAAGACGTTGATAGTAGTCTGTAGAATACGTTATACATGTCTCAGAGTCCCAGTCAATTTGATGTTTCGTCTGTAAATGATGCTCAGCAATGTGATTGTTGACGTCACCATTCCTCGTCGCTCGTTTGTGTTCGGTCAGTCGCGTGCTAAGGTTTCTGCCGGTTTCACCAATGTAAGAAACTATTTACAGAAAACCGACACATACCGACCGATTACTAGACCAGTCTTCGTACAACCCGACCCGAGGAATGGTGACGTCAACAATCACATTGCTGAGCATCATTTACAGACGAAACATCAAATTGACTGGGACTCTGCGACATGTATAACGTATTCTACAGACTACTATCAACGTCTTACTTTAGAAAGCTGGTTTACTAACTTAGAACAAACGCCACTCAATCGTAGCCAACAGTTACCAGCGCCGTACAAACGACTTATTGACGAGATCAAGCAAAACTAACTACAAGAGAACGACTGGAGAACTGACAATTTGACTAACAACAGACGACTGTTTAACTGTGACAATAGACGGATCGAAACGCACCAATTACTGATTACGAGTCTTCATAGCCAATAACATCACGGCTTAACTGACAGACGACCAATAATCCTTAAAATCAATTCGCGTAACACAAAGTTGGCTAGTGGATCCGTTCCCGCAAGAAAAATCGGCAGTTTTACTCTGCTTGGTTACTTCAAGGTCGCACCACGTGATATTTGACAATAAAGACGTTTCCCGACAAAAGTCTCTAAGCTGCAAAATTGAAAAACGTATGACGTCAGAGGCTTACAGTGTGCCGTTGACCGCTCACTCAAATTTAATGACTGGTCCCTTGGGATCTACTCGAAAAACACTGAGATTCTCTAAATATATTTTTTTCGGTAATGCGCCTAGGCAACTTGATCAACATGTGAGATATGGTATTTCTGAACCAACAAATTACAGGTACATTGTAGCATACAATATTTCTTTCGAAAACTGCTCAAGGGCGGCAGTGCGAAAGATTAAAACTGGAATAATGGCGAAATGCGTTAACTGGATGCAAGGGTAAAAAAGTACAATTCAATCATATACAATAGAAACGCATTAATTTGCATATATATATTTTTTAGGATGTCAGAGTACCGGGGGTCACTACAATCCCTTTAACCACACCCACCGCTCGCCTACTGACCTAGTACGGTAAGGATTTCTAATGACATAACAAAATGAACAGTAGTATACAACTATCCCCCAAATGGGAGGAGAATAGTGGTGGATAAAAGAGGTATATATCCACCACTGTTCTTCGATCCTGAGGGGATAGTTGTTTTAGTATTTACTAAATCATTTCGATAAAAATGAAGAAAATAACTTGTTGTAAATTAACAGGAACTTTGTTTACAATTTACAAATATTTCGGGGATTTTGTCAAGTGATTTTTACAACTTTTGTAGCAAATTCAGCATGAAATTAATTTTCTACCTACCGGTTAACAACGACAAGCCAAAGTTCGTCGCTTTTCCGGTTTTTTTTTTTTACGACTTCTTCAATTATCGCTCAAATTCCGTCTTCCGAAAATGTCTTAAAATGAGACGCCATCTTGGCGCCAGTCGCAAAACAGTAAATAGCTAAGGATATTCCGAGTTACGGGAACTAATCAAAACGCTTGAAAATTGCTATTGGATGATTTGGTAAATACATAATTATATACTAAGATGTGCTAAATCCTAATACTTTATAGCTTAAAAAGTAGAGGAAACGCAAGGTTAAGCGCTAATAAAGATCAAAAATACGCTTCGGATCTTGAAAGGCAATCACTCTCCCTGGCTTGTTCTGCAAGTCCTACATTTGCGATGAAAAAAAAAAGGCACTGTTTTTAGCCCTTATATGCTACAAATTCACCACTGTAAGTTGAATAAAAAACAAAAAATCAAAAATGACATGGCTGTTTGTAGACATCGCCTTGCTGTGTCTCTCCCTTCAATCCTAAGATAATACCTAGCCTACCTACCAACTGAGCAAACATGATACTGGGGCGTGTTAAATCAGGGAACAGAAGAAGGAGTATCTTTTTCTTTTTTGTATGTAGGTAACTAAGTAAAAGAAAGTGGCATTTTTTTTATGACGTCTTCTCTTTTTGCAGCCACGTTGGTGACTTAGGAAACTTATACACAGACGAAGATGGTCGAATCGATGATGAAGTTGAGGACAATGTGGTTTCCCTCTTTGGACCTTATTCTGTCATTGGAAGAGCATTTGTGGTAAAGTAAAAGAGTTCAACGGGACTCTGCAAAATGAAGATGTGAACGGTGGAAAATAATAAATGAATAAATAATGAATAAGTGAATTTATAAGATAAAAGTAGTGGTAGAGGGTCAGATTTAACCCCCGTTGGTGCCTATAGTCATTGCCTAATCCTACATACTAATTAAGTGCCTAGCCCTGCATACTAATTCGGTATAGGTTTACTACAGAGCGAATACTAACAATACTTAGGCACAACACGCTTGCCTCAGCTTGCCCGTGAAGTAACTTGAGCCCGGTTTTCGGACCGTCTATTAAAAGGGAAATAGGAATAAGAGTAGCGATCACCTAACAACGCGAGAAACGGCTTCCTATATCTTATTTAGTACTAAAATTCAGTTACATAAACAGAACACATACACAAAGTGGAGTTGAAAAGTCTTTATTTCAATTTAGTTTACGTCTTCTTATTTAGCGCTAATACTCGGATGTAACAAAACACACGCACATATACACAAGGTGGAGCTGAAAACCCTCTATTTCAATTTGTCTGACTATTACAGAACTGCTTCTCCGTTCCATCTCGAGGAAATGAAAAGCTATTGAAATCTCAACGTTTCACGCGCCGTTAGTCAGGTAATTATGCGAGTTCACAAGCCCACCGTTGCATACAACGG
The DNA here is from genome assembly GCA_038088405.1 of Porites divaricata. NCBI lineage: Eukaryota > Metazoa > Cnidaria > Anthozoa > Scleractinia > Poritidae > Porites > Porites divaricata. The sequence continues at coordinate 12,341,009 of JBBMOI010000012.1, read as the reverse complement.
GCCACTAGTTATTCAGTTGAAGCACTGTCCCGTGTTACCCTCGTTAAATAAAGTTGATTATTATTATTATTATTATTATCATTATTATTATTATACAAATTCGCTCTGCAGTAAAAACCCCAAGGGAGCCTCTTGACGTATTATTATAAAAACACACATATAAGGATCAATTGAAACACCCGACTTAATAATTGCTAGCAATAAAACCAGACACGCTTTCTTAAGACACAAGAAATCAACTTTATGACCCTTTTACTAAAATAATTGCAAAAAGATTTAATTAAAGATTCTATTAAAATAGCCAAAGAAAGCAAGCCATCCTATTTTTTTTACACTACGCACAATTCTTTTTACTTACCCCTCTCCCTTTTCAATTTTTCCCCTCCTCAATTTTTTTCATGTTATTCCCCTCCTCCACAATTTTTTAGTATTTTTCCTCCTCAATGTTTTTATTCCCTCCCCCACCTCCACCTCCTCATTTATTCTACTTTCCATCCACAAATACATCGACCTCCTTCGACCCTACATCGACCCTACACTCAACTTTTGTTAACACAGTTTCGTGAATAGTGAAACTATATACACCACCGCCACCACATTTCTATTGTTTTCCCTCCACCATCACAACCACCTCATTTCCATTGTTTTCCCTCCACGAAATTTTATAAGAGACTACCAACTGCCATTCTTAGTTCATTTTGTAGCAGTGTCTCGTGTAGTGAGCAACAATCGTGGTTTTCTTCAACTGTTAGCTGATTGCCCTGCTTATCAGCGCCAATTTCTTTTAAAGACAGCCACTCCACAGCAACTGCATGCACTAGTCCAAGTCTTATACAATATACTCTTGGGACACATTCAAATTAGTATGAAGGAAGGCATATTGTGACGTCATTGACTAGGCACACAATTAATATGCAGGAAGACAGTAACTAAGCACTTAATTAGTATGTAGGTTTAGGCAATGACTAGGCTCTTGCTAGGCACTGACTAGGCACCAATGGGGGTTAAATCTCGTCGTATACAGTACATTTATTTATAATCATTCATTATTTACGGCCGTCTGCCGTCCGCCGACGGCATCCTCGTTTTACAGAGTCCCGAGTGTAACAGCACTTAGAATGTTTATTATCCTTGCCTTGGGTTATAGAATTTTAGACTTTTTTGTCTTTTAATTTGTAGGTTCACCAAAAAATAGACGACCTTGGGCGAGGAGAAGGCGCAGCCAAGGCGGGGAGCTTAAAGACAGGAAATGCGGGAGCACGGCTGGGTTGCGGTGTTATTTTCCACGGAACCTTGAATTAGCCAATCAGAATAATTAAGCACTGAGATAACAGTGCGTTAAAGTGTTGCAAAATAACCACGCTGACATCATTAAAGATTAACTGAGCATAACTGATACAAATTAGAAATTTGGTAATTTGTACTTCACTTTTACAGTTTTGCTCAATGTTGTAACATTGTACAAAATTGTTTAGAAATACTAACGGCCAACTGTTTGAAGCTTGTTTAGTGGTGTCTAGCGAAGCCGTTGTCAGTGTTAAAGTGGTGGAATTCCACTGTCGCGTAATTTTTGCTTGCGTTGAGAGATTTAGAGTCATGCAAGTTTACTGCAAACAGCAAACGTGAGATTTCTCAAAATGGAAAATCAGCAGATACAATCAGCTCAAAACAATTCCTCTGGATACAATTAGGCCCGGTTCAGACGCCGAACTTTTCATGAGCCGAACCTAATACATTGAATTAAGTACATGAAAAGTTCGGCGTCTGAATCAATTAGGAACGCCTGTTTCAATTTGGAACGGCTCAGCCGTTCTTCGTCTAGCCCAGCCGGGAATTTCGCCTTTGGGGCGACTTTGGAACGGCTTTGATTCAGACGCCGAACTTTTCATGTACCGAACCTAATGCATAAATTATTATAACGTATTTTGTAAGTAGTTTGACCAAAATGAGCATTTTTCTCCTTTTGAATTTAGTTCGGCTGGAATTAAGATCGGCGTCTGAATCAATTCAGCCGGCCTAAATAATTTGGGTCGGCCTTAATTCGAATTAGGTTCGGCTCATGAAAAGTTCGGCGTCTGAACAGGGCCTTAGCGTGAAACTACCAATATTTTTGTCGAAGTAATTAAAGATTCATTCAAAATATTTACCCGATTCTGAAAAAGCACAAAAAGCACACGTTATTCACCATAACCAGTTACTGATGACCAAATTTGGAAGAATTTTGTGTTTAGCGAGGAAATGACGTCAAAAATGCAGTGTTCTTGCAGGTTAATGTACCGTTAACCGAGAAGACCTGGGGATGAGGTTGAGTTGTTTTGGTTATGAACTTGAAAAATGACGGTTATTTCACTCGTTTCAAGAGTAAGAACTAGGCGGGGTTGAACAACCCTAAACGCGCACTATCGAAGATGAACTTAACATCGATGGATCGATGGAGGTAAGCATGTTTTAGCCATGTTCTTAAACTAAGAATTATTTTGAATGAATAATAAAACAGTTATTGAATTCGGCTTTCGTATCATATGAAGAATTATGGAGATCTCGGAGGGTGTTATCCGCCTCGGCCTCGACGGATAACACCCTCCTCAGTCGATCTCCATAATTCTTCATAAGATACTCAGCCTCATTCATTAATTGTTAAGTAAAAGCTAAGGAGACAAGTAAAGGGAAAACTTGGTCACGTGCTACAAATTCACGTTTGCCCTTTGCCTTAAGGTGGCTGAACACAGTTTTGTGGGCGGTCAGCGGTAACTTGCGTGACGGAGCTTCTTTTAAATTAGACAAACAAACATGGCGGCGAAAAAGCAATGATACACAGAAGCCGATTTCTCAAAATCTACTCATTAAAATTTTGTGATATTTGGCAGAATTTTTACTTTTATCGTACTTTCAATAATAAGAACTGTAAAATGGAAGTTGAACAGACGAATTTTGTGACACATCAAATAATAACAGTACAATCATAATATTGATTATCTAAAAACCCGTCTGTTAAAATTTGGTCAAATAAGTTTCAAATGGTAATGATTAATCATAGTACGCTGTGTGCAAGTTTATAGGAAAATCTAATGAGCGAATTTTACGTAAACTGAGCGAAAGTGAAATTTTAAGGTTGTATTCAATCGTTCATGTTGCCATGGAAACTACGTAAACGTCACATTTTACCTGCTAGTCAAAATCTTTTATCAGTATATTTTTCACTTGCCAAGTTTCAGCTTGTGAGCTGCAACCTTTCTCTTGCCATGATTTGGCAAAGGACATATACTCACAAACTGCCAAAACTGTGTTCAGTCACCTTAAACGTTACTCTAAATCTATCAAATATAGAGGCAATGTATGAAGAGTCGCGAGTAAACGTAAAAGTTGAACCTCGTTCAACTTTTAGATTTACGCGTGAAACTTCATATTGCCTCTATTTTATTTCCGCTGTATAATCCACCTTTAATGAGTGAACGAACGAGTATATAGTACGTCAAGTACGTCCTGCTAGCACCTTTATGTGCACTCTGAAAAAGTAATAGTCAAAGTATGAACGCGAACTACTTCGTTGCCTGTCCGTATCGAAATGACTTCTTTTAATGTTCGCATTAAAACGCTCAATAACTCAGCGCTTCATTACGAACTTCATTAAGATGGAAGCAGCCAAGAGAGCAGGGAAGATCGCTTATTTTGTGTTAAATAAACTGGTTATTAGAGACAGACCTAATGTCGAGAACAGCCAAGTTATTTATTTCTTACTTCTATTTTCCCTCTTGTTTTTGTCATCTTCTCTTTTTAAATTTTGTTTTTCCCCACATTGAAAATGTCTGTCTTTCCGGAATTTTCATTTCCCTTTAACGACCTTGATGACGCCGACTTCAACCTAGCAATTTATGAAATGCAAAATGGTCCTGTTCGTTATGATGCTGATAGATTGGCTAGTTTAAGTTTCAATCCTTTACTCCATAATATTAGAACAAATCTAGCTCGTTCATTTGACCTTGACCCTGACACCAACCTCAGGGATTTATTTAGCGATGACTGTGAGTATTTTATTGAAGATAGATTTAATGAAATGCTATCTAGTGAAGATTTGCGTATTTGTGATAGTTTTTCTCTACTGCATCTAAACATTCGTAGCCTACAATGTAATGCTAGCAAATTAACGGATCTCTCATCTAACGTAAATTTAAAATTCTCTTTGATTGGTATTTCCGAAACTTGGCTAAAGGATTCGTCGTCGTCAGTCGACATCGACGGTTACAGTTTTGTTCATAAATGTAGGGAAAATAGATCCGGTGGTGGGGTTGGTCTGTATGTTTCTAGCAATTTGAATTTTAAATTTCGATGCGATCTTGATTTTTCGTTGCCAAACGTCGCAGAATCTTTTTTTATTGAAATTGTTAAGCCCCAGGGAAAGAACATTGTTACTGGTGTGATTACAGGCCGCCAAACCAAAACGGTGATGAATTTTTAACAATGACCAATGAGCTATTAAGTAAGATTTCAAAAGAAAATAAGGGTTGTTATTTAATGGGTGACTTTAACTTAAATCTAATGAACCACCAAAGTCATTCCGTTACTGGTGAATTTTTAGATGCGATATATTCTAATATGTTCTTTCCATTGATTACGCGCCCTACAAGAATAACTTGTCATTCGGACAACATTTTCGTCAACCAATTTTTCGATAGATCTAGGAGTGGACTGTTTTTCACTGACATTTCTGACCATCTGCCTATATTTTCTATTCATTTGGACACCTCAATCTCAGCATCTAATGAAACTATTATGAATCAAGTCAACACAACTAAGTTTCTATTGCATTTGGAGAGAATTGACTGGACTCAGTATGCCACTCTCGATGATCCAAATAATGCCTATAACAGCTTTTTCAAACAATACTCTACGGCATATGACTCATGTTTTCTTTTAAAAAAAACTAAGGTGAGCAATTACCGTTTGAGTAAGCCTTGGTTATCGAAAGGACTTCTGAAGTCGATAAGAACGAAAAATAAGTTATATGGTCAGTATCTCACTAATCAATCTTCGCATTGTGAAATTCGTTATAAAAATTACAAAAACAAATTGAATCACTCATTAAGAATTGCTTAGCGTATATATTACGAAAAGATTATCGATGCTTCTAAATCAAATGCCAAAGCTACATGGAGAGTTCTAAACGAAATTATTAAGACAAAAAAGAAAGCGTTTAAAATCAGTTCCATCTTTAAAGTTGATAACCAAGAAATTACAGATCCAGAAGACATCGCTAATAGATTCTGTAGTTATTTTTCTAGTATTGGACCTAATCTAGCCAAAGAAATTCACTCGTCCGTCTCTCACCGCAGTTTTCTCTCTGGTCACTTTTGTCAATCAGTGTTTTTGGATCCTGTGACTCCAAATGAGCTATCGGAAATTTCCAATGCTTTTCGACCAGGTAAGGCAGCTGGCCATGATAGAATTCCCGTTTCCATCATAAAACAGTCAATTCAAATTATAGCCGATCCTTTAGCTCATATAATCAATTTATTTATCACTCATGGCATTGTTCCCGACCAAATGAAAATTGCTCGCGTGATACCACTCTTTAAAGCCGGTGATCGATCACTCTTTACGAACTATAGACCGATCTCGATTCTCCCTAGTTTTTCTAAGTTTCTTGAAAAGGTTGTTTATAACCGTCTTTATAATTATTTATGTAAACTAGATATTCTATGTGATAATCAATTTGGCTTCAGGAAAAATTATTCAACTTCCTTAGCATTGATTGACCTATATGAAAAAATCTCTCTTGCTCTTGATCGCAATGAACAACCGTTGGCGTTTTTCTTGATTTTTCTAAGGCCTTTGATACCGTCGATCATAATATTCTGCTTGACAAACTCGAACACTATGGTATACGTGGCGTGGCTCTGGACTGGGTTAGAAGCTACCTCTCCAACAGGTTGCAATTCGTTCAGTTTAACGGTCAATGCTCCTCTCCACAAACTACCTGCTGTGGTGTCCCCAAGGGGTCCATTTTGGGCCCTTTGTTTTTCTTGCTCTATATTAATGATTTGAATAACGTATCGACGCTCGTCGAGCTGATTTTATTCGCCGATGATACTAATTTATTTATGTCCCATAAAGATTCTGTCTACCTGGCAGCCTCACTCAATTCCAAACTCAATAAATTATCCACTTGGTTCAAGGCAAACAAACTCTCCTTAAACCTGAAGAAAACAAACTTTATGTTATTTAAGCCTAGACAGAAGAGGTATCATTTTCCAATGCAAATATGCATAAATGAACAGAGAATCGAATAGGTTAAGTGTAGTCCTTGATGAACATCTGTCTTGGAAACCGCACATTTCTCAAGTAGCTCGTAAAATCTCGAAATCAATAGGAGTCATTAATAGAGCAAGATTTTTTCTACCTAAACCCTGTCTAAAAACTCTTTATTATTGTTTAGTTTATCCTTATCTTCATTATTGTATTATTGTCTGGGGATCTACGTACAAAACCAATCTCCGCTGTCTTGTCTCTTTGCAAAAGCGAGCTATCAGAATTATTTCTAAATCAACTTTCGATTCTCATTCAGACCCTATTTTCAAATAATTAGAGCTTCTACGACTTTCCGATATTAGACAACTAGAATTGGGTAAACTTATGTTTTCTCTCAACCATTCTCTTTTGCCTTCAACGTTCAACAATTATTTTTCTTTAAACAAACAAGTCCATAGCCATGCCACTAGATACGCGAACGATTTTCACCTTCCTTTTTGTAGAACAAACCTTCGTAAATTTTCTGTCAGTTTCCAAGGACCTACTTATTATAACTCTTTAGAAGATGATATTAAAGAATCTATTTCTCTCCACTTATTCAAAACGAAATTGAAGAAAAAATTTTATATGAATTATTAGTTATAAATCTTGTAGTAAATAGTTACCTTTCTTCACATGTCTGATATTACTACCTATACTTATTGTTACATGTACCATACTTTATATTTTGTCAACTCAGTCTATGTAATTAGTTAATTTATACTTACCTTCATTATATTTTACTTTCGATCCTGGCCTTACTGTTACTGTTAATGTAATTTTACTCTGAGGGAGCCCAATGTCTATAAGCCTCATGGTTTCTTTTTGGGCTTCCTCGCCACTTTCATTTGCTTTTGCGTAACTGCCTTGTTTTATCGTTATCGTTATCGTTATTGTTATTTTGTGGTAAATCAAATAAAGTGACAAAAAAGTGACAAACTGACGTCAGTTTTTTCAGTTCACTTTGCGCCCACTCGTGAACGGTTTGGTTTTTACTTCTTCCTGATTGGATGTCGTCATGTGTTTTGTGTTGACAGATAATGCAAAATGGGGTCTACGTCCCATAAAGGTAAAAATCGCTCTTATAGTCCTCTTTCGTAGTGGCGACCCATTTATTTATTCTTTCATATGTAAGAATGAGCCGTTCTGGTCTCGTTTGATAGAAGGAATTTTTTGTATTTTGCACATGTCAGAAAGGCAATTATCATACATACAAAAGAATACATCAATAGGCCGCCATTATGAAAGAGATCTACATAATTCTTCGAGGCAACAAGCACACGACCAGTAGAGGAGTCAGTTGGTCAGCTGTTACTGATTTTGATGAATTAAGCAAATGAATCGAAAAAACCATAAATGAATTGCATGAATCGACTGAGTCCAGGTGATGGGATGTATAAATAGAGTGGTGGTGTTTAAGCGTCATACAGCTTTCCGGTGCAAAATTGTTGGCTCACCGATCAAGAACAAGTTCTACCGACAACGTCCGGTTAGCTTGGTTGGGAGAGCACCGGTCTGCCGACAGGGAGCATCGTGAGTTCAAGCCCCGGCCTGACCAAAAACTAGGGTCATAAATAAAATATATAAATAAACTGGGAAGATCTCGCTATCTATGATTTAAGATCTTGTGTTAGTCAGATGATCGCACGTTATTGGGAAGTGACGTTTAGCCTTCGGCATTGCCTCCTTCAGTCTTCTTTCATTAGTCAAATCGAAGGGGACGTAAACAATTAAGAACCCAAACTACTGATCAAAATGGGTAGACGACGTTTCCCCGGTGGTGTAGTCTACCTTTCAAGCATCATGTTGCTGAACGGGTTACACAATAGACTGAGAGCCGCTATGTATGCTCACTCCGGGCTAAATATAATGTAAAGAGGACAGATCTTTTGTCCTCTCCATCCACGACATTAAATTTGATTCATTCGATTCATTCATTCATTCAAAATGAAACTGACTGGAGAAAAGTTGCCATATGATTTGGGTCTGTAAAAGGGCCCCAAATTGCTAACAGATTAATTTTATGGCTTTAAAAAGTCGAGAAAACGTTCTATTTTGGTGATTGATTCCTATTTAAAAGAAAGTTCATTTACAGCAGTTAAAAGGGATGCAAAGTTCTAAACAAGGTATGTGAAAGGGGTACCATTTGCCATAGAGGGTATACGAAAGGCGTACGAAAGGGTAAGGGGTTGCGCCTCGGGGCGGAGCCTCCCCGGACAAATATTTGTTGAGTATCCCGCCCGAGGGGGGGGGGGGGGGGGCTACTTGTCGAACATGACACCTTATATTAGGCCTCAAAAAAAAATCCTGACTAGGAGGTCTGCTAATCTTGTACATTAATTGTCTCCGCCTGCCAGGAAACGATCAATGAAGCCTACACTTAGTATCTGGTTTCATTTCTGATCATTTCTTAGGTTACTCGTCGGAGTCACGAGTGAAATTAGCCAACGCAGATTTCGCCTAAGTTTCTTAAACAGTGGAGGTATTTGCGGAAGCTATGAGCATTATTATGAGATAAACAAATACTCCTGGCATTAGTCGGCTTCAATCTACCTCTAAGAGAAAAAAGCCGGCGAAAAGTGGCAGATTGAGTCTTCAATACAGTTGACTCCCGATGACTCGAACCCTAACCAAAGTCGATTTCCCCTGGATTTCCTTCTTACATTTACTGTAATTTTACCCTCGGTAACTCGAACCCTCGTTAACTCGAACCTCCCGCTAACTCGAAGTAATATTTGCTTTCTTTCAGATCATTTCTATACTATTCTACCCTCGATAACTCGAACCATGTTATAAGCGCGTGACAAGCCGGGAAAAAACCGTTTACTGAAGTCTTAAACATTGAATTTATTTCAAAACAACCTAGTCAATTCTTTGTCTTTACCATTTTGTCACTCCAGTTCAAATTCAGTGTCCATTCCTGTATACTTTGTTGCTTAATTGCATTCCTTTCCCATCCATTTGCTTTTTTCCTTACTTCCGGTTATTCGACGCGCTTGGTGTAATTCACGCTGCTTTCTAACACCAAACCGAAGCTCTGATTTGTCAATAATCTTGGCGTAATTTCGACAATCACTATCAGACATACCATTAAGCACCTTTTGGGCTTCTCCTCGAAGGCCTGAAGCAAGAAATAAAGCGGCGCCTTCTTGGTTCCAACCATCAACAACAGAGCAACGCTCAAATAATCCGCAGGATTTTTAATAGGCTTGTTTAACTTCCGGCTGTGTGTAAACAAATCAAGGGAGTAAGTATCCTGTGGACTCTCCGATGCGAACGGGTTTTTGGAGTGAAATCGGTGACTTGCACTGCTACCATGTACTGACGAATCCAGCGGCGGCGATGCAAACGGGCTCGCTGATTGAAATCGCAGACCTGGACCCTCCACATCCATTGATGAGTCTACAGATGAAACAGGCCCTGATGTAAATGGTTTCCCACTTTAAAAGGATTAACTGGCGTTGAACAACTCATTCCTTTAAATCCTGAATCCACAAGTAAGTTTTCCGCCATTGCAAACGGGCGAAACCACGATAGCTAATACACGAAGAGACTTTGAATGAAAAACAACGGAGGACGATGAAACTCAGTCACGCAAACAACGAAAATATCGCCATAGAACACACATATCCGTGAAGTTCGTCTTTGTTTACAGCTGCCACCAGTGTAACGCCACGATTCCCAGTTAACACGTTTAATCTGCTACATGGTTATTACGCCATATGTCACGTGACTTACTTAGAGGGGTACCCGTGGGGTTTGCCTCGCGCCACAATATTTTAAGGTCCCAGGCTATTTGCCAATGAGACAAAACAATGCTTACGAAGAACAAAGGAGCAAGTTTGAACAAGAAAACCACCGGGAGTGCTTAACTAGCAGAGCCATCGAGATTCGAGACGACAGACGCCTTTTATTACCAATACAAGGCAAGTTAATCGCCACAAATCTTGTTATGTTCAAGGCCAGGGGCACTTGCAAAGTTGGAAGAGCAAAATTGTGTAGTCGAGGACGTAGCTAGCAAAGCTACAACAGGGCTTTTGGCAATATTAGAGAATATGTTTACGATGCATATACAGCGGTCCTGAAAGAGGAAAAGGCCCTTTGTAAGCTATCACAAGAAAGAGTGAATGCACTCAGTTACAGGTCCTCATAGTTGAAGAACCGTATGATTAAGTCTTTTGGGAACAGGATCTCTTACCACCAACCTCTGGATCGATCCCAATCAGAAATAGTTTACAGTTTCCACGTTACAACTTGAGACGTCGTAAAAACCATTGTAAATGGGAAGTCTCGTCCTAAGCGGGAAGTCGCACCTTGACATACATCCCTACAGACGTACTGCCTTTCCACTGAGTTTAACAAGGTGGTAAGTTAGTAGTGGTGAGTTAAGGGTGGTGAGTTAACTCGTGTGAGTTGCAAGATTTGGAATTTTCCAAATCTTGCCGGCAAGATATGGAATTTGCAAGATTTGGAATTTTCCAAATCTTGCCGGCAAGATGTGGAATTTGCAAGATTTGGAATTTTCCAAATCTTGCCTGCCGGCAAGATATGGAATTTGCGAAATCGTGCAATTTTCTCATTTGCTGTACGTGGCAATTTGTGAATCCAGGCGGGTATAACTTCTATTTTTTCTGATCGCGTCGACATGAACAACGGTAAACGTACCTTGAAGACAAAAGATTGTATATTTTTGCTCTAACGAGCGTGTCTTTTAGGGATCTGCCTCTCTTATATGATATAATAGGAGGTTTAGTATAGATGCTTTTCAGTAAAAGCTGGTTTTGTATTACAACCCATTTATTCATTAAAATTTCTTTTAGGCCATGCCACGTACTGCCGTGTGATATGACGTGACAAATGGCAAAATTTTCGTTTGAGTCTGTTTTCTCTGTTGAAGAGCCAACCTTCTGTCCTTGAAACGGACTCACCGATTCAAGTTAGATTTTTTGTTAGGGGTAGACAAAATTCGTGCTAGACAAAGCAGCTCTCAGTTCAGCTCTTACGCAATTTGACATCGCGATAAATATCTTGAAAATTACCAGATGTACACGTGCTCAGAGAAAATTCAAAATCCTGCCGGCAAGATTATTTGGAAAATTCAAGATCTTGCCGGCAAGATTTGGAAAATTCAAATTCTTGCCTGCAAGATTTGGAAAATTCCATATCTTGCCGGCAAGATTTGGAAAATTCAAATTCTTGCCGACAAGATTTGGAAAATTCAAGATCTTGCCGGCAAGATTTGGAAAATTCAAATTCTTGCCGGCAAGATTTGGAAAATTCCATACCTTGCCGGCAAGATTTGGAAAATTCCAGATCTTGCAACTCACCACTCGCTAACTCGCTGCAGTAACTCACGACAGATAACTCACCAACTTGCCGGTCCCCTTTCCACTCCGTTCCCCAACATGGTCCCAGTTAGCCATAGCCACAAGTTGCTCCAAAATTTCTAAACAGTTTCTCCAAAATTTTTCAGAAGTTGCCTGAAGTTGCTCGACTTTTTAAAAATTTGCTCGTTAATGCAGCCAATTTTGCCTTTCTTAACAAGACAGGTGAAGTAAAATAATGCAACCGCAAACTACTGCCTTTTGCTTGTCTATTATTATTAAACGCATTTACTGCGGGTCACGTTAAAAGTTACAGCCACCGGGTGATGTCATTTGTTTTCCTACAAAATCAGAGTACAATAACATTTCACACAGACAAATATTGACAGAGGTAAACTGAACAAGATGTGTCTTCCTTATGATAATATCTATTCATAGCAGTTCTCTTTATATTATAAAAAAAACTTTGTTCACCCTTGTTTAAGCAGACCCTAATAAGTCAGTGTCATATATGTAAACAAGAGGTTGTGAGACAAAAACCCTTTCAGATCAAGATATTTTTCTCTTCGACTCTCATTACAGCGCCGCATTACAGTCTTTACAAGTGTTCCTACGGTTTTTCGAATTGCATTCCTCCTGTTTCGAAAGGGTGGTTTTCACGGGAGGCGGAGAAGTCGAGATAGAGATTGTTTTCCTCTAAACTATTTGAATTTTTTATGTTTTTGCCCTTTTTCGAAAAACATGGTCTTATTTGCAAACAGCTGACCTCAAAAAGTTGGTATTTCAACGGAGGGGGGAGGGCGTGGCGCGCAAGGTTGAGAATTTAAATGTCTTACAAGGATACACAACAAGACCTAAACAGTTTTAAAAGGCTTTGTAATTGCCATACGTTACTTGACGTTAATCAAGTTGTCCCCCAAAATCAAAACTTACTCTAAAATTTCAAAAGTTACCAGGAAGTTACTCCAAAGAGTAAAAGTTGTCATAAAGATGCCGAGCACCTTGTAGCTAAGGCTAGCCCCAGTCCATTTCACATTGGTGTGCATGATGGTATCGCGACTAATCCTGATACTGGTGCCTATGCAAGTTCAATCGACTTCGGATGAATGTTGTGCCGGCAACCCATTGAAGAATATCTCTTCACATCGGGGAGTGGTCACAGCCAGGTGATCCCAACATGAAGACGTTTTAATATTAAACTGTAGCAAGGTGTTCTTTGTGAAAGTTTCATAGGCTATTGCCAAGTTATCGATGCTACCCCTATTGAGTTCCCTACAGTGTACACTCGTCTTCAGAAATCCTTGCAAACTGCTGATCAGCTTGACGAGGAAAATGTAATTATTGCCTTAGATCAAGCAAAGTACGCTTAAGTCCTCGAAGTCATCTAGCAGAAAGAAGAAAGGTTCCAGTCCCTCGTTCTTAGGATGGGCTCTTTTCACATAATTTTCTCAGGTCTTTCCTACTGGCTATCGGTAAGCGCTTTGAAGATGTAGGTCTTGAAGTCATCGTTACGGAAAGTAGAATTGTTGGATTAGGTTCTGTCTCAGCGATGCTAGAGGGCCGCCCCCATACAATCGCGTATCAAAGGATCAAAAGAAGGGCTGTCATTATAAGAACAGACAGAAACATTTTTGCTAGATTCCTTGTTATTTGCCAAAGCAGGCAAATGGATCTCAGCCAGTCGCTGGTCCATGAGCTAGGCCCGCTCCAATGGTTGCTGGGGCTGTTTGATGGCGCGCTTGTGAAAGCCAACAAAGCGGCTCTACCTAAACTTCTAGAGGATGGGGTAGAGGGTCTTCAGAGCTTGCCAGCCCAAACCATAGCAGTGATGGGCATGCTTCAAACGGTGAGGAAGACATCAAAGAGATTCTTAAAATTGGAAGAAATGATTTTCAAGAGTCAGAATACTAATGCAAGAAGGAGAAGCAAGAGGAGTTGACTTGGTGGTGATCAGTACCTAGACATCTCGATTGAGAACATAGAAGGGGAAGGAAGAAGCAATTCCTGTCAACTAACCGTCGCCATTGCTACCTCCTAACAATTCTGTCTACGCCAAGGAAAGAAGTACTTGTCATGCGGGAGCAACAGAGTGCTTCTTCTAAGGTTCCTAAAAGGAATGGTTGAGGGAGGAATATGCTAAAAGATAGAAAGTCGTTTAACCCATGGCAACCAATGCATCAAGCTTGTCGTCATAGGCAGACGTATGACAGAAACTGAAGATAAGGAACTGTACACCTAATAATAATAATAATAATTTAACATTTATATTGCGCAAAATACATGTGAATATGATCAAATGCGCATAAGAGGAAGCTGATACAAGGATATTCCTTCACATGAGTCACACGCATCTTCACATGAACATCAAGCGGTAACCATCGTCTCCTAGGATACACATGTTGAAGTGTTGACATGTCACCACCGGTCAGCCAATCCTGCAGAACTGACCTTGATAGGTGGAACACGAAGAAGATTACGCTTGATAAGCATTGTCCCGACTGTGCAAGAAGCTGGGTCCCGGGGTATGCCTAGTCCTCCCCAGTTTACACACGCTACCAGGCTGTGACGCTGTGAGCTCATTTGCAGGTAAAGGCATGAAAAGGGCATTTGAAATGGTCAGATGCGAAAGCCAGTTTATGAGCGAAAGTGTGGACGTTCTTGGAGAGAGCCTTTCCCTGATAGAGCAAGGCATAACCAAGTTTGAAGAAGTAGTGTGCAGATTATACAGCGATAATCAGATAATCAGTGCAAGCTGGTCAATGATCTCTGTCACAAGATGTTTTGCAAAGGCCAAAACGTGCAGTCTCGACAAAAAAAGTGCTGCCCTCCAATACCACTTTAAGCGAGCCAACTAACAAGCGTTTCTCTGGAAGAAAGCCTTACAGCTAAGAATTGACGAAGAATCGGTAAAACTTGGATTTTGACCGAAGGAAGGACGCCTTGAGATCGTTTGGACAGACCTGTCGCCAGCTCCACAGGCCAAGATGGAATTAGTTTGCTGTGGGTGCTGCGGCACTTGCTAAACGTGGCGATGCTCATGTGTTGGTAATTTCCTGCCTTCCATAGAAGCTTGTACTTGCTCTAACGAGTGCATGAACAAAGCAACAGACCTTAAAGATGGAGTTGTTGATGACGACGATGAGGGTGTAGACGAGTAGATAGGCACTGGCTTCAGGTATCCCTTACGCCTGAAAACAGACTTTTGAAGTTTTAAAAAGAAATTTTGAAAATCCCTTTGAAGACAAATATCTATATTAACTATTTCTTGTTGTATGATACTGAAGTTTTCAATATTTTTGGCATATCTTGTATTCTTTGCAACAGTGCGCAATACCAGTTAAAGTTATCGAGAAAATTTATTGCTAAATATCAGAATAAAACGCAGTTATCAAGAGAGCCAGCTTAACTTATTTCGAACGTACTTTGTTCTTTTGTTCCTCTTGCGTGTAACCTTAGTTTGACCTTACATGCATAGAAAGTTAAATGTAAAAAAGTTCTTAAACCTGAATAGACGGTCGCTTTGACATAATTAATGGCCATTTAAGCGAAAAAGAAGGCAATTTCTTACCTTCTGTTAATTCACTAGTTTTCAAGATGGCGGACCCTGTCATGAGGTTGTTACATGTGTGTAAATGCATGATGAGACAAGGGCTGGGGGCTGGGGGATGCTGGTAGAAACAAACAAATGCGGTTAAAAGGAGAAAAAACAGAACAATTGATTTTTTAGTGATAACTGAGTTGTAAAAGGAAAAGTATGAGAAAAGTATGAAGGAAAAGTATTTTTAATTAACAAAATAGTGGGAATGGGATTTATGTTACAAAATATCAATTTTAAGTATACTTTTAAAAGATTTTATTAACTTTGCGCGAGCATTTCGTGATTTCTATAAGAGTTTTTACATCATTTGTATTTGCAAAGCAAAATTTATCCCCATTCGAGTACTCCCCCATACAAAACTTGCCCTATCTCCCTTATGCACCAGTTCCCTTCAGGGTGCCAATTTGATGTCAAGAGGAGTGCTACGAAAACCCATTCTTTGGCGTCTTGGCTCATGGACTAAAAGTAAGGTCCGCCCATTTACAGGCTGCCTTCTGGTTTGCAAAGGAGGAAACCGCTTCGTTTGCGCTCAGCTTTCTTCCCTTTCTAATAAAAAGTCATTCAATCATCAGGCGATTGTCATATCTAGGGACGTAGCCAGCTTTTCTACTAGTTGTAGGCCTGGCTGACGTTCTTTTATACATATCCTGAAAATTGAACGCACTGAACTCACCAACACTTTGAGCTCTTAATAAGCTTTTTAGCTCACCCAAACAACGCAAAAGCGGTAGAGTGATCAAACTAAAAAATTGTAGGCCCGGGCCTACAGGCCTGTGGGCTGGCTACGCCCCTGATATCTGCTGGTACTGCATTAAACAATCCTTAGCAAGGTAAACTTTTAAATTATTCTTTACAAGAACAGCCGGTGATTCGTCTATATTTATCTTAGATATACGGTCAGAAAGCGTTTTTTGCTGTAGAGATGTCAGGGCTTCCACCCAACTCAACTCATGGTTTCCAAATCCACGGGAGACATTATCACTGATGGTAGGCTTAATTAGCATAATTTTCTTGCTACTTCACCAGTTACCATGTAACCAAGACTTTGGCAGCTATCAACGAAGTAATGATACCTTTATATTTTGATATTTAAAAGATACATTCATTCCTATCTGACACCACGATGAACAATATTCACATCTTTAATGACAAAGATACACATAGTTACGTCAAGTTGTCATGGTAGCAAAATGTCTGGATCTCAACAAACCTTGGTCCTGCAAGTATGACAGGAAAAAAAACGAAAAAATTGTAACAATGACTTTCCTGTGCATGATTGCACTCAGGAACAAAACGATAGCCCAAATTTTTCTTCTATCTTTCGGCAATGAAAATAGCCGTCTCGTCAAGAAAGATTGCTGAGATCCAGAAATTTAGCTAGCATGGTAAAGTGTCGTCACACTTGTCCTCTCTACTGACGTAAGAATAACAAAATGATAATTATATTCAGGATGTCAGACTACCGGAGGTCATTACAATCCCTTTAGCCACACCCATGGAGCACCTACTGACGAAATAGGGTAACACTACCAAAAATACTTGTATCGTAGAACCTCCGAAGCCGGGGTGTGTGAGCAATAAAATGCTAGGAATGGAAAGGCCGGAGAGTAAATAGCAGAGTAACTAAGATATATTGCATCTTCTTGTGGTGGGAGCAAATTCGAACACAGTCCCCGGCATTAAAAAGGAGGAAATGAAAATGGGATCTTGTCGAAGTGAGAGAATTGTTTTGGATGGTAAGCTAAAGTTGACTAGGTCTTATGTTGACATACCTAATGATTGTCATAAGGAAATGGGTGTAAGTGGACGACTGGAAGGTAATATAGACTGGCATTTGATTTATTTGTGCTTATATGAATGTTATCAATTACAAATACAGGTTCCTTTTATCGTCTGCAATAGGTATGGTGAAGAGTGTCAGTAGTATATGCCACATATGGCAGGAGTAATGTTGTAGTGAAAACAAAAAGTAAATGCTCGTTATGGGGGGAAAGCTGTTATTTACTGTTATTCCGCTACGACAATGAGAATTTGTGTAATCCTTTTTGTAGGTATTTATCTTAACGACCATTGTTTGTAATAAGTAAGGTGTAAACGTTAATCACTGAAATAAAAGTTACGTGTATCATTGTCACTCACGATGCACATCGTGAGAATCATGAAGGTGATCTTGATTCACGACTATAAAAATGGGGGCGTTTATCAGAACAGTATACACTGTATCTGTAGAAAGTGCAAACTAGAGTATGTAAGACAGTGTACATTATGGTCATTGGTATAAGTGTAGCAAACAAACTCTCTTGCAAGGCAAGTGGTGTTGAATGTGATCACTTTTTTAATTCTCAAAATGTGTGAGTTTGTTCAGATAAGGTTGCCATATGCATCGGTGGGTGAAATTTTCCAGACTTTTCTCTGTTATATGTACAATTTTCCTGAACCAGGAAAATTACAATTATATGTAGTGCTGTGGTGTCCTCTAAGAAAGTGCCATCCAGTCATCTTGAGTGGTCTGTCCATCTCGTCATCTCATCATATAGTCTTTTTAAAACAGTCTTTCTTATTCAACAGACTGGAAACAATCCTGATTGAAGGTTTATTCTGACAATCTTTTGGAAAATTGAAGCGGCAAGTAGGCTGCTACCAAGATTTTATTCTAATGCTGTGCTACACCTTGTATGACGCTCAACTGAACCAAAAACAGCTTCGTAGTGTCTGTCTAAATTGACAACATTTTCACGTGATATTGCTGAGAGATGTGGTGAGGGAACGGCCCAGGTCTACCGTGGAAGTGTATCATTCATAGTTGTCACCAGCCAATCAGCATACGCTGTTACGGTCGCTCGCATTGTGCTTGATGTCCTGCTAGCATCTGGGGTTGAAAGTCGTTGGTCATGTGGTGGTAACTTGGATGTTGTTCTTGGAGTCGTAAAATCTGTTCTAGCTTCCAGCCATGGGCTGCTGTCTTTATAATGCTACAGAAGCCTGGGTCATTGGATAGTTTTGCACAACCGTGCGCATGAATACTACCACGTGCTTGCCACTCAAATCGAAGCCATTTCCATTTTGCATTCATTAAATGATCAAGCCAATGAGTACAATTGATCCAACGCTGAAACAAAGTAAGCATCTGCAATGTGAGGATGATCAATGACAGACCTTGATGAAGTCTGTGTAAATCTGGCCAATACTTATTGGCAGCACTCGAAGTAAAGAACAAAGTGGGAGCCCCTTTCTGTGCTATTAGCGCCTTAAGTTCCTGGTAACGCTGATACCAGTGCTGCTTTGTGCCTTGTATTTTAGAAACATGACACTGAATACGATTTATGAACTGAATTGCTGACTTTTACCCTATCATTTCTCCACGTTCCTCAGTTGTTAATTAAGTTGGCTTCTTTGCGAGCTTGCGACAACACCTGATGGTGTTGTCTCATGTTTAGGACCCAATATGGAAATCGTGGGTGTGATGCAAATCGCTATGTAAAGGTTCAATTGGCGATATGACTACATACTCAGTTAGGTGTTTGAAGCCATCCGTTGAGAAACTTCGTAGGGTCCATATCATAAGGAAATAGCGTTGGAAAAGCCATTGTTCATGCTGTTGGCCCTGTGGAAGTGGAAAGAATGAATCACCCTCCTGAGGAATGTGTTCTTCTGCATCTTCTTGTACCGTGTCTTGCTGTTCGTTTGATTGCGGATCCTCTGGATCAACTGTTGGGAAATCTGCAACTCGCGCTGTTGAGGGGTTTCGTTACTTGATCGCCCTGCATTATTTAGATTTTTTTAAGTTAAATCTACGCCTTCCTTTATCATATTGCCACTGATATTCCAGTCTCCTGTTCCTCTGTTCCTCCGTTTCTTGCTGTCTTTGCTGGGCTAAGCGATGTTCTCACAGCTCCGCAGTTTTTTGCACTCGTCTTCGTCTACGCTGCTCGCGCTGTATTTCAAGTCGCCGTTTTTGCTGCTGTGGAGTTTCGATGGTAAATCTTCCCGGCGAGAATTTCCAGCCAATTGTTCAATAGAACCTTCTAGTGCTTTGCGTTGCCTGAGAAATTAGTCGCGGTTCACCGATAGTAAACATTGTTTTACAGACGATGAATAAAGACGTGAGCATTTCATGAATAAAACATTCATTCGCACTTGAAGTAGTGTTGCCTGGAAAACCTAAAATGCACCCTGACGTCACAATGGGTGACGTCATTTGCGGACACCCAAGAGATATATAGAAACTTTGGCTACTCGAGTTTCTGTCTCGATGTGCGATCATTACGTATGCACGCGCGGCAAATTTATAAACCTCGCGATGTGAGGAAATATTCTCGTTCGAGTTGTCGATTAGCCAGAGGACTGTTTATTAAGTTGTGTCATAGAAAGAAATCATCTTTTTAAAAGACCTTTTCCCCAACTGTCGCGTGTCGGTCTTGCCCAGCGTGTATTAAGCTGTCAAGTGAATAAATGGCGAGAGCGCCTGGAAGCGACCGCCAAAAATGTGACCGCACAATTGAGGGCTCTCTGACCTCACATCACGATCAATAACGCTCTTTTTAAAGAAATAATTGATGTACGCATTTTTGCCTCTCTCCTCTGCAGGGGCTTCCGCTGGGTATCCCCAACCCTTTTCCTTTCTCCCCAACCTCTCTACAACACAAAAGAGGCCTCTTCGGAGGAGAGAGCATTTTTTATTTCAAACAAGGTTTCTTTTTAGAAAAGAAAAGTACGGAATGACTTATAAGGAAGAATAATCCCGGCTATTGAATAAAGGAGAATACAGGTAACTATTCTTAGTTGGTTTGTTTGTTTTTTTGTTTGCGTTTTTCAGGCACATTGGTGATTTGGGAAATCTGTTTTCAGACGTAAACGGGCGAATAAGTAAACAGTTTATGGATGAGAAGGTCTCCCTTTTTGGACCACTTTCTGTGATTGGAAGAGCGTTTGTGGTAAGATTAAAACAAGTAAAGTTAGATGTTCAGGCGGGGAGCTGTAGCAAGGGATCCCTTAATCACTCGCTGCGTACTCTTGTTGTGCCAAAACCATTCAGTAGTCAATTTCTATCTTACTTCAGAAACACAAATAACTACTAGGTACAAGTGTTCTTTGCCCAAAAAGGTTTTTGTTTTATTATTTTATAGATTCATCAAAAGAGAGATGATCTGGGAAGAGGCACTGGCCCTGCGAGGAAAGAGAGCTTGAAAACAGGGAAAGCAGGCGCACGCTTGGGATGCGGTGTTATCTGTCACGCTACTTACAACGGTTGTCCACCTGGTTGCGCACTTTATGACAATCAATGATACACACGTGATCACTTCTTTAATTAAATTTATTGCTTACTAGAATGCTAGTAGTGGGAAACTGTAACAATTTGTAAAGTCTTGTTATTTATTTATTCCGTCCCATTCTAAGTGATGTGAAATGAGAATTGACCGAAGAATAAAAGGTCAAGAGAAAGAGTTAGGTGTTTCCCTCGGGGGGGGGGGGGGGGGGGGGACCCCAAATCATCATTTCTTAGATTACAACAGCAACAATTCCATTTGGAATTCGCATATTTTTCTTTCTTTCTTAATCATTTGGAATTGAAACGTAGTTCCCTCGAAACCACCCCCGAACCCGTTTTCAGACCAAAACGACGCAAAACCCACAAACTTTGGGGCGGCACATAGCTATATTGCTTATATAAGCCATATATACGGCTTATATCAATTTTTCTTATATCAGTCCTTATTACAGAGGTGCCGGAAAGCTAGGTTCACATTTCTGAACTCCACTTTATAGGCCCTAATTGCATTGAAGATAGGATAATGCCTGCGCTCCAAGGCCTTCTTAAAAATAGTCACAGAACGCGCAGTTCTTAAGAACGGTGGTCTCGCACGCACACGCATAATTAGCAAGAAAAATTACCACACTTTTCACGAGGACAGTTTTGCAAATCACTTCAGATTTTCCAATAAAACGGTTAAAAAGAAAATACGTGAAATCCGATTTGGACTTCTTAATTGAAATCCACCTCCAAGATGGATTTCTCGGAGTTGACATCCTTTTTCGGATTGTACGTCTTATTGCAACAAGATCTAACGCTAACCAATTCATTTATTTCATTGCAATTAGCAAAATGTAGCCTGAATTTCATCCGATTACTTCGAGTCGTTATTACTCCCTCAGTAACGTCTGAATCGACCGGCCGTTAATGCCGTCCAGTGACGTCACTACTCCTTGATCTTTGCTTTAATTAATGCAAAAAATAAAACACGGTTTTCAAGTCGCAAGCCAAGAAATACCGTTTGGAAATGTCTGCATGATACAGAATTGCTTTATTTTTTTCGATCGTAATTCATGTTTAACGTTCAAACTATCAACTGCATGCAGTACAACTCTGAACCGGTGGTAGTGAATTCTATAATCAAACTCGGCCGCAATCACGCAATGAAACAAACACACACACGGAACACTTGGTTCAAAAACACAATGATTTGCTTTAATTCTGAAAAGAAGCTATTTGGTTCTTAACGAAGAAAAAAACAAGGAAACAAGAAAGAAAAGCTAACGAATCATTACACTTGACGGTAAAAATAGCAAGAAGGTCGAATTATAACATTCAGATCTCAGAAAACTTCACGTAAACAAAGTCAACGGCCGCCAAAACCACAAAGCAGCTCTAAATTAAAAACCTACCGACTCTCCGCAATGATTCTTCATTCGCAGTTCAATTTAGCATCTCAGTTTCGAAGACAAGGGCAATTTTGCTGTTTAAGATAAAGATTAAGCTTATAGAAATGTTTGAACTACACGAAAGAATGCCGGGGAAGCGATCCGCTGAATATCAAGCGACAATCCCGCTAAAATTTTTCATAATTATACATAATTATGCGAATGTTTAGACAATCAACCAATCAAAATCACTACCCGGTTTTCGGGTAGTGAGTGACGTCACTGGACGGCATTAACGGCCGGTCGATTCAGACGTTGTTGAGAGGAGAAAACGACTCGAAGCAATCGGATGAATTTCAGGCTAAGCAAAATGGTGATAGGTAAGCTATTCTGATGAAGTGGCATGTTCAAGGACCCTGAAAACTAAGAAGTGATCTGTTTTGCCATTATATATAATTATTGTTGAGAACTCAACAACATAACCAGGACAACAGGAAAATGCGACAGCTAAAAGTGTATAATACAAATAAATCCACTATCGAATCTACGCCACATATCTAAGTGATCTATTTTTATCATTATTTTTATATTGTAAAAGGTAGTGATAATGTATTGGGACATCGATGTTTAATCCCTCTAAACACATCGTTTTTTAACTACCACCAATGCTATAAATATAAGGAAAACTTTAAGACGGTAGTTTGTCGTTAATACTCTAGTTCAATGTTCATGAAAAATGACCTCTTTAGTTAGTTTGTTTTGTTTCCCAATAAGGTCGTGTGATAATACTCTAGAGAACTATTTCTTTCAAATTTCGTCTTATTCGCGTGCATACCTAAGCACAATTTATGAAAAAACAAATGGTCAAGTTCCCCTGGGACCTCCATTGGGAAAACAAAATATACAAGATGTTCGATTTTGGGGGGCGGGGAAGGGGGGGCTTCAAATGAGGGGGAGTACTGCTATTACTAACCGCTTAAAGTGTCTCCGCTCGCCGCGGAGCACCATGGGTAAGAACATTTGATAATCTGTGCATCCGAGAAATTTTGGGTCTTAGAAAATCGTCCGTACGTACGTCCACCCTTCAGGTAAGCCACGATTAAACATTCATTTCAAGCGCCCACGCGTTTCGGCGATAAATCGCATAGCTTCCCGGCCTTTTAGAGATAAAAACAACAACAACAAAAGCCGATTCTTTCTTTGACGTGCATAGCAGAGAAAGAACTAGAGCGAGAGATAAAAACCAAAGGAAACCAATTTCGTGAGAAAAAACATAACAATTTTATAGCGGCGGTGAGAAAAGGGGAAATGCTAGCTGCCCCCGAGGATAAAATGAGGGGCAGTGAACAGGAACACAAACAACATTCCCTTCATAAAACGTGTAACTAGGAAGTTTCTAGAGGTTTCACGTTTTAAAGTGATGTTACAGAGACGATTTGCAATGACGATTTTCAGCGCAACAAAGCGTTGCAATGTTGGAACAATGTTGCAGCCATTCGAAACAATGTCGCAACAATGCTATAACGCCGTGTTGCGCTAAGCATCGTTGTTGCGAATCGTCTGGTGTAACATCACCTTAATCGTGCTACGAACAACGGCAAAGAAATGTACAAAAAAAGAAGGCGTATGCTCTAACTTCAAAACAGTTAAATCTGGCGTTCCT